>OX336388.2:1237809451-1238492159 GCA_946902985.2 Meconema thalassinum | reverse complement strand
GCTGCAGGCCGCACTTTAGCTGGGATGGCCGGTAGATCCTAGCACGTGCCTTGCGGTGTTTTCAATAATTTTAAAGCCCAGCCTATGACAGTGTCTAACTACAGCTTTTCCCAACTCCCATGTCAAGGAATACGAGGAACAGATCACAGGCAGCGCAATTATTCAATTACACACAGGTGAAGCAACTATTGCCTCACGGCCATAACACTGTGACTGCAAGTTTGCAACACTACAGAAACAAAAAGAAAAAACTGCTGACAACCGACGACACTAGATGAGCCTGAAATAAGGAGAGGACCCACGGGTCCCAGGACTGTTTCGACACGGACAGTTGGACACTGAGGACCGATTGACGCCGGAGACTAGCGCCTCATAGCGCGGCGGCTCCCCCTTTGCGGACGCGGCTCGACTTCAAGACTACCAGACAAATCACAGCAGCACCTTCAAGGGCAAGTGTGCCAGCTTTCCCTTTTTCCTCCTCTGCCCTTGGATAGCGCTTTCCCCTGACTTTAACGCATTAAACCCAAGGTTATAAACAAGGAATCTCTCTTTCATTGCCCCGCTGTCACAGATCCAGATTTCCCCGCAACTTAGCACTGCAAAACACCTGACCCTGAGGGCTGTTCCCACTGACAGTGCAGGCCGGGACCTTGCCCTGACTCAGCACGCGACTAGCAGTTGCGGCAGGTCACGCACGCGTGTCATTGACCAAGCAAATGGCCCGTATACAAACCTATAAGGAGCACCCATTCTGAGCCCACTCGGTTCCCTCTGCACTCGTTCATCCCTACATCCCCCAACACTCACACAACCCCTCACCAACACATCCCTTTCAAGGAAGTTGCCCTCCTCGCGAGCCTATATCCCATCACACTGCTACCCCTTTGCAAGCACCGCAATTCTACCTGAGAGGGTGGCGACCTGAACAATAGAGTAGAATGCCAATTAATGCAATGCTGAGGATGCGGTGAGCTCCTCCGTAATAGGCCAATGGATCTTTCTAGAAGAAAATCCAAGTGACAGCAATGCAGTGCAAGGGATAGGCTGTTGTAGCTGGTCACAATGACGACAGCATGTGTCAAGGGGGTTGGAAGCGGTTAGCACTGCAATGCAGTGCAGGGATAGGCTGTTGTAGCTGGTCACAATGACGACATCATGTGTCAAGGGGGTTGGAGGTGGTTAGCCATCTTGCCCATCAGTCTGAATGTGCCATCAGTACAAAGCAGGAGTACTGCAACACTCAGGTGAGAACTTAAGAAATATGCTTATGACAATCCATTTACACGTTCCTAATAGGTCATCTACTAATATTTAACATATTTAAGATAATTTAACATTATTTTTCGGGTCTCGTATGTGATCGAGGAATTTGAAGTTGACAAAAATGTTGGGTCCTCAAAAATCTGAAGGAAAGAGATACTAACGAATTCAAGAAGCATCACAAATGTGATCAGAGAGATTTAATTAACCTGGGCTCATCTATCCAACCCCTGTGCGTGCCTTTCAATCTCAATAAATTCCGCCACCCAACATGGAGGCCACAGGAAATAATTAACTGGTTCTTAATAGCTCCGAACTATTACAGCAATCAACCAGAGGTTTCTCACGATTATAGAAGACCATGAAGTAAAGTCACGTATGTGACCTTCAAACATATTTAGATTTTTCAGGACACTTAAACAACCGAGTGCTGTGAAACTGGCATAGTAAATTTTTATTTAGAGTTCGTTGGACTCTATTGTTATTCAAATTTCCTGAAAAATTCAAGATGGCGGCTTTGCGAATTTTTTAAAGATACTTTTAATTTCCTGTAACGTAATCAAGCGATCGAAGTAAAACAATAACAACTACTACAATATTTCACTACTGGTACATAACTCTATGGGCTACATTAAAAACAATACAACATGGCGGCCATGCGAAATATTTCACCGGTTCTCAAGATTTCCGAAACTATTACTTAAATCAAACTGAAATATTGTTTGGTGATGAGAGAGCTATTAACAACATTCTGAGAAGCACAAAAATAACATGGTGGCCACGGGAATTTCAAACATACCTTTTCCTTAGTGATATAACCATCCAAGCGCAGGAAAACTTGGCAAAGCGTATCTTCATATAGAGTTAAATTTATTGGCGTTTATGGCAGTTCAATTGTTTTCAAAAAGTTAAGATTGTGGCAGTGCACAATTGTAAAATCATGTGTTTATTTCCTCTACCCTATTCAAGCGATCGAAGTGTAGCTTCGCATGAAACAACCATAATTGTCTAGCCTATTTTTCATTAATTATAAATTATATGACATTCTTTTGAAACAACTCCTCTGACTTCGTTTCAGAAATATGTCGTCTTTACGAGAGTAGTTATAATTAACCGATACTGAAAGCTATATATATCTAGCACGCATTTTTCCGTTGTAAAGCTGGTGTGTTAATGCTCTAAAGGGTGGACAGTCATCTACCACAATTTTCCAGTCAGGTATCGTAAATTACAGATTATATGAATGATAATTTCTGAAACTAAATATATTTTGCTGATGTCTGTTGATCCGGACTTTGGGAAAGTTGATAAACCAATTCTATGAAATAAATATCCCTGTAGTTTTGCATTCATGTGTTGTATTCATATTCATATTCATATTCATATTCATATTCATTCATTTATTTGCAATATGGGGTGTGTCCCCCGGTGGCAAATTGTATATACATAACAAATAAATAATTATACATAACAATTCAATAACAATTATACAACAATTAAACTGGAGTATTTACACAAATAGTCAGTCTTTTCTTAAACACACCTATATGTTTGGGAAAAGGCTCTAAGACTGCGGCAGGTAGAGAGTTCCAATTATCAATGGCACGGTTTACAAAAGAATATTTACCATAATTTGTTCGCTGTGGTCGGCCCTTAACTTTGAAAGGATGATCGCTCCTACCCATGTAAGTGGGCTTTCCCAATCGTTTGCTAAGCTCACCCCATGCTGGTTGATTTGTATACGTGTTGTACATAGCGCAGCGTCTAGATTTCATCCTCCTAGCCTCCAGTGATTCCCACCCAAGTTTCTTTAACATACGGCTCACACTGCTCCTGGGATTAAAGTCACTGAACACAAATCTAGCGGCCTTTCTTTGTACCATTTCCAACTCATTGATGAGCCCTACTTGATATGGATCCCAAACCGCCGAGGCATATTCCAGAATAGGACTTACAAGTGACAAATAGCCTAATTCTTTAGCAGAGGTACCACTTCTTTTTAATACCCTCATTACAAAGTGCAGGGATTTGTAAGCTTTTGAAACTACACATCCTACATGACTACTCCATTTCATATCATTCCTTACGTGAACGCCCAAATATTTGCAAGAATCTTCTTCTACAAGTATTTCCGAGCCAATGTCATATTGAAAATCCTGCCATCGCACTTTCCCTATTTTTAAGAGACTACATTTTCTTGTGTTTATTTTCATTTTGTTTACAATCGCCCACTTATAGACCAGGTTCAGGTCCTCATGAAGCACTGCATTGTCTTGTGAGTCATGTATCTTTCGATATATTACACAATCATCCGCAAACAATCGACAGTCACTGCGAATCCCATTTGGTAAGTCATTTATAAACGCCAAAAATAACAAAGTTCCGATTACGCTGCCATGATGGATACCCGACGTTACGGTAATTTCATCCGAGAATATGCCTTCGACTTTCACTTTCTGAGAACGACCCGTCGAAAATTCTTGGATCCATAAAATTACTCTTCTATCAATCTTCGTCGAAGCTAATTTATGGAGTAGCATGTCATGCGGAACGACATCAAATGCCTTCGCAAAATCTATAACCACGGCGTCGACTGAAACTCCATGGTCTAACGATTCGCTAATGTCTTGAAAAAGTGATAGCATCTGACTCTCGCATGAGTAACCTTTCCGAAATCCATGTTGCCTATCATTAAACCATGATAATGTTTCCCACTGTTCCCTCAAGTAGTCGCAAATGAGATGCTCCATCTGTTTACAAACGACGGACGTAAGGCTAACCGGCCTGTAGTTGCCCAATTCAAGTCTGCTCCCTCCCTTAAATATTGGGACTACCGTAGCTCTTTTCCAGTCATCTGGGATTTGCGCATTGTTTATGGACACATTAAACATCACCTCCAAGTATCGTGCCACGGCCCTACCTCCTAGTTTAAGTACTTCACTAACAATATTATCAGGACCCTTTGATACATTGAAACGTAGTTTTTGTATTAGCTTTACAATTGCTGACTGGTTTATTTGGAACAGGGGAGCCCCTGATTCGTCGTTAAGGTCCAACACACAGCTATTGGAATTATTGAACACACTACCGTAAAAGACATTTAATTCATTAGCAATGGCCTGTTTCTCAGTAATTAATTTACCGTCACCGGACATTATCATCGACAAATTATTTGAATTTCCCTTTCTTCTCCTAACATAACTGTAAAAAATTTTCCACCCATCACCTCCCGAACCAAGTGAACCTTGCATATAACTGTCATGAGCAGCCCTCTTTTTTAAGACGAGCTCTCTTGATAAGGACTTAAATTTCAACATATACTTGTCACTATCATGTCTTTTATTGTTTAATTTCCTAATTTTCCGTTTTAGACTCCTAATTTCTCGTGTGTAATACTCAGGATCTGGGTTTTGTTTCAACAATTTAAATGGGACAAATTTATCAACAGCGCTATTTAAAATTTTCAAAAAGTTAGTCCACAGGATATTAATGTGATTTCCTTCCGATGCCCATCCTACAAATAGCTCATTCAAATACCCCTGAAACTTGCCATGATCCTCCCTGCGATACTAGAATATGATCTTTTTTGCTACATCAGAGTCTAATTTTGTAATGTCACCATATCTAATATTTAATTCAACCCCAGAATGGTCACTAATTCCTGGTACTTTCAGACAGTTAATATACAGCTCTACAGGCCTTACGAGATAAACATCTAAGGTATTATTGTGTCTAGTTGGGAAGTCAACTACTTGGGAAAATCCCCTCTCCCTTAAGAATTTATTTGCAGCGCTCTGAGCCTGACCACAGCTAGTTGACTCACCAGACCAGTCTACTTTGGGGAGGTTTAAATCTCCAGCAATTATTATGCTCTTTTTCATAGCATTACCCGTACAAGTTTTATCATACAGTGTAAATAGCGCCTCCTCATGTGTGCTGGAATGAGCTGAATTTCGGGATAAGTCTGAGTTGAGCAACCAAGAAACCGTTTATTTAAGACAGAGCAAGCACTAGTATAGCTTGGGGGTATGTGGGGACCAAGCTCAAGCTGACAGCTCTGGTGTGACAGATTTCAGTGGTGGGGGAACAGTGGCCGCAGCCACTCTCCGTGCTGCCGGTACATTACTTAAAATATGTGCATGCAATTGCCTTGAGTTCGGCGCAGCTACGTGTTGGTGTCTCAAGCTCGCCACTATTTATACTGTACTGCGGCCTTGAGACTTCACCACCACATACCGCCCAAGCTAAGATCATTTTGCTATTAAAATATTATTTTTTGTTTGTGATCTAAAAATTGACTACAATGTTTGGATATTGAACTTTGAATTTGAAATAGTTACCTTATACACTGTCACAATGTTGGTCATGTAATAAAATATATTTATTGCATGATATGGAAAATCTATTTAATTAACGGGAGAGTTTTGAGCTGGAAAGAACCAGTAGAATGTATGAAAATAGGCTACAGGCTATTAGCTTTTCACGGAATTATATTTTATCCTCCCGGGCAACCATCCTCAATCCACGATAGAAACAATAATACACTCGCACACACTAGAACAGACATTAGACAATGTGCACACGCCCATTCGCCGGGGAAGCTGTGTTGGTAAGTGAAGGGTAGAGTTTGATGCACACAGTGACATCTGTTTAACTTCTCACTTGCTCTGTGACAGTCTGTGTTACAACAAGACCGTATGATCCATTGGTCTAATCATTCATTTTGTATGTTGTGGCATCAGTCACTGCTAGACAAGAGATAAATATCAACTATTATTAATGGCTTTGTATATGAGGATATAGAGAAATGTTCCAAACCAGACCGACGATGTTGGCTTGGTAAGTTGTGGAGTTACATACGTATTAGACTGGTGATGGTAATCGTTGCTGTAATGTTTTGAAAGTCGAGGTAATCTAACACAAGACAACATTTTTTATAATTTATTAACATTTGACTTGAACGATTCACCAGATGAACTGAATGAGTATTTAAATGGTACGGATTCCGTCTTGAGGAAAGAATTCATGTTGAGAATCAATAAATGTAAAACAAAAATAATAAAATGCAGCTGAAAGAAATCAGGAATCCTTGTGGACGTCAAATTAGCAAGTAAGAAACTTCTGCTACTGAGGAAGCAAAACAACCAGTGATGGACGAAGCAAAGAGAATATAAAAAGTAGGTTGACTGAGGCAAGGAAAGAATTTCTGCAGAGAAAAAAAATTCCTCTCGGCACGCCGGAGGGCGGAGGTAGATTTCACCGGGCAAACTAGGGGATAGGCTATAATAGGCAAAATATGCAGGTTTTCGTAGGAGGATCAGACCTCATTTATTGCGAGAAAGTATTTTACAATTGGAGGTTAGTTAACATTTTTTCGTCTTTCTATGCATATTTTTAACATTTTACTGTCTTATGGGGATGGTAACCTTCTTGTCATTTGGGGTTCACTTTATACTTGTGATCACACTGTCCTTATGCAAGGTTTGGAACTAATGTGTAACTATCCAACAGTCTGTTACTTCTTCACGCAAAATTTTATCTCCCGCAGAGATGTTGTTTGCTTCCTCAGTTTAGGGGCTGCGACAAGGTGGTCATGTAACCCCGTGTACATTGGATGTGTGTAGAATCTGTCTGATAAACGGTGTTATTTGTGATGACTGTATTAGTCTGTAATTCAGGTAAGGTCTGCAGAAGGTCAATTTTAAGTAGTAGTACCTAATTTTACTAACGTCAACGGCACCTAGCTGTGAACTTGGCTGCTAGATGCCACCGCAACCAGCAACTTGCAATGAACGTTGTAACTTCCCCTCCGAAGGAAAGCATGCTGACGGATTTTCTGAGAGCGCTAAAAATCCATCAGCATGCTTTCCTTCGGAGGGGAAGTTACAACGTTCATTGCAAGTTGCTGGTTGCGGTGGCATCTAGCAGCCAAGTTCACAGCTAGGTGCCGTTGACGTTAGTAAAATTAGGTACTACTACTTAAAATTGACCTTCTGCAGACCTTACCTGAATTACAGACTAATACAGTCATCACAAATAACACCGTTTATCAGACAGATTCTACACACATCCAATGTACACGGGGTTACATGACCACCTTGTCGCAGCCCCTAAACTGAGGAAGCAACCAACATCTCTGCGGGAGATAAAATTTTGCGTGAAGAAGTAACAGACTGTTAGATAGTTACACATTAGTTCCAAACCTTGCATAAGGACAGTGTGATCACAAGTATAAAGTGAACCCCAAATGACAAGAAGGTTACCATCCCCATAAGACAGTAAAATGTTAAAAATATGCATAGAAAGACGAAAAAATGTTAACTAACCTCCAATTGTAAAATACTTTCTCGCAATAAATGAGGTCTGATCCTCCTACGAAAACCTGCATATTTTGCCTATTATAGCCTATCCCCTAGTTTGCCCGGTGAAATCTACCTCCGCCCTCCGGCGTGCCGAGAGGAATTTTTTTTCTCTGCAGAAATGCTTTCCTTGCCTCAGCCAACCTACTTTTTATATTCTCTTTGCTTCGTCCATCACTGGTTGTTTTGCTTCCTCAGTAGCAGAAGTTTCTTACTTGCTAATTTGACGTCCACAAGGATTCCTGATTTCTTTCAGCTGCATTTTATTATTTTTGTTTTACATTTATTGATTCTCAACATGAATTCTTTCCTCAAGACGGAATCCATACCATTTAAATACTCATTCAGTTCATCTGGTGAATCGTTCAAGTCAAATGTTAATAAATTATAAAAAATGTTGTCTTGTGTTAGATTACCTCGACTTTCAAAACATTACAGCAACGATTACCATCACCAGTCTAATACGTATGTAACTCCACAACTTACCAAGCCAACATCGTCGGTCTGGTTTGGAACATTTCTCTATATCCTCATATACAAAGCCATTAATAATAGTTGATATTTATCTCTTGTCTAGCAGTGACTGATGCCACAACATACAAAATGAATGATTAGACCAATGGATCATACGGTCTTGTTGTAACACAGACTGTCACAGAGCAAGTGAGAAGTTAAACAGATGTCACTGTGTGCATCAAACTCTACCCTTCACTTACCAACACAGCTTCCCCGGCGAATGGGCGTGTGCACATTGTCTAATGTCTGTTCTAGTGTGTGCGAGTGTATTATTGTTTCTATCGTGGATTGAGGATGGTTGCCCGGGAGGATAAAATATAATTCCGTGAAAAGCTAATAGCCTGTAGCCTATTTTCATACATTCTACTGGTTCTTTCCAGCTCAAAACTCTCCCGTTAATTAAATAGATTTTCCATATCATGCAATAAATATATTTTATTACATGACCAACATTGTGACAGTGTATAAGGTAACTATTTCAAATTCAAAGTTCAATATCCAAACATTGTAGTCAATTTTTAGATCACAAACAAAAAATAATATTTTAATAGCAAAATGATCTTAGCTTGGGCGGTATGTGGTGGTGAAGTCTCAAGGCCGCAGTACAGTATAAATAGTGGCGAGCTTGAGACACCAACACGTAGCTGCGCCGAACTCAAGGCAATTGCATGCACATATTTTAAGTAATGTACCGGCAGCACGGAGAGTGGTTGCGGCCACTGTTCCCCCACCACTGAAATCTGTCACACCAGAGCTGTCAGCTTGAGCTTGGTCCCCACATACCCCCAAGCTATACTAGTGCTTGCTCTGTCTTAAATAAACGGTTTCTTGGTTGCTCAACTCAGACTTATCCCGAAATTCAGCTCATTCCAGCACACATGAGGGGGCGCTATTTACACTGTATGATAAAACTTGTACGGGTAATGCTATGAAAAAGAGCATAATAATTGCTGGAGATTTAAACCTCCCCAAAGTAGACTGGTCTGGTGAGTCAACTAGCTGTGGTCAGGCTCAGAGCGCTGCAAATAAATTCTTAAGGGAGAGGGGATTTTCCCAAGTAGTTGACTTCCCAACTAGACACAATAATACCTTAGATGTTTATCTCGTAAGGCCTGTAGAGCTGTATATTAACTGTCTGAAAGTACCAGGAATTAGTGACCATTCTGGGGTTGAATTAAATATTAGATATGGTGACATTACAAAATTAGACTCTGATGTAGCAAAAAAGATCATATTCTAGTATCGCAGGGAGGATCATGGCAAGTTTCAGGGGTATTTGAATGAGCTATTTGTAGGATGGGCATCGGAAGGAAATCACATTAATATCCTGTGGACTAACTTTTTGAAAATTTTAAATAGCGCTGTTGATAAATTTGTCCCATTTAAATTGTTGAAACAAAACCCAGATCCTGAGTATTACACACGAGAAATTAGGAGTCTAAAACGGAAAATTAGGAAATTAAACAATAAAAGACATGATAGTGACAAGTATATGTTGAAATTTAAGTCCTTATCAAGAGAGCTCGTCTTAAAAAAGAGGGCTGCTCATGACAGTTATATGCAAGGTTCACTTGGTTCGGGAGGTGATGGGTGGAAATTTTTTTACAGTTATGTTAGGAGAAGAAAGGGAAATTCAAATAATTTGTCGATGATAATGTCCGGTGACGGTAAATTAATTACTGAGAAACAGGCCATTGCTAATGAATTAAATGTCTTTTACGGTAGTGTGTTCAATAATTCCAATAGCTGTGTGTTGGACCTTAACGACGAATCAGGGGCTCCCCTGTTCCAAATAAACCAGTCAGCAATTGTAAAGCTAATACAAAAACTACGTTTCAATGTATCAAAGGGTCCTGATAATATTGTTAGTGAAGTACTTAAACTAGGAGGTAGGGCCGTGGCACGATACTTGGAGGTGATGTTTAATGTGTCCATAAACAATGCGCAAATCCCAGATGACTGGAAAAGAGCTACGGTAGTCCCAATATTTAAGGGAGGGAGCAGACTTGAATTGGGCAACTACAGGCCGGTTAGCCTTACGTCCGTCGTTTGTAAACAGATGGAGCATCTCATTTGCGACTACTTGAGGGAACAGTGGGAAACATTATCATGGTTTAATGATAGGCAACATGGATTTCGGAAAGGTTACTCATGCGAGAGTCAGATGCTATCACTTTTTCAAGACATTAGCGAATCGTTAGACCATGGAGTTTCAGTCGACGCCGTGGTTATAGATTTTGCGAAGGCATTTGATGTCGTTCCGCATGACATGCTACTCCATAAATTAGCTTCGACGAAGATTGATAGAAGAGTAATTTTATGGATCCAAGAATTTTTGACGGGTCGTTCTCAGAAAGTGAAAGTCGAAGGCATATTCTCGGATGAAATTACCGTAACGTCGGGAATCCATCAGGGCAGCGTAATCGGAACTTTGTTATTTTTGGCGTTTATAAATGACTTACCAAATGGGATTCGCAGTGACTGTCGATTGTTTGCGGATGATTGTGTAATATATCGAAAGATACATGACTCACAAGACAATGCAGTGCTTCATGAGGACCTGAACCTGGTCTATAAGTGGGCGATTGTAAACAAAATGAAAATAAACACAAGAAAATGTAGTCTCTTAAAAATAGGGAAAGTGCGATGGCAGGATTTTCAATATGACATTGGCTCGGAAATACTTGTAGAAGAAGATTCTTGCAAATATTTGGGCGTTCACGTAAGGAATGATATGAAATGGAGTAGTCATGTAGGATGTGTAGTTTCAAAAGCTTACAAATCCCTGCACTTTGTAATGAGGGTATTAAAAAGAAGTGGTACCTCTGCTAAAGAATTAGGCTATTTGTCACTTGTAAGTCCTATTCTGGAATATGCCTCGGCGGTTTGGGATCCATATCAAGTAGGGCTCATCAATGAGTTGGAAATGGTACAAAGAAAGGCCGCTAGATTTGTGTTCAGTGACTTTAATCCCAGGAGCAGTGTGAGCCGTATGTTAAAGAAACTTGGGTGGGAATCACTGGAGGCTAGGAGGATGAAATCTAGACGCTGCGCTATGTACAACACGTATACAAATCAACCAGCATGGGGTGAGCTTAGCAAACGATTGGGAAAGCCCACTTACATGGGTAGGAGCGATCATCCTTTCAAAGTTAAGGGCCGACCACAGCGAACAAATTATGGTAAATATTCTTTTGTAAACCGTGCCATTGATAATTGGAACTCTCTACCTGCCGCAGTCTTAGAGCCTTTTCCCAAACATATAGGTGTGTTTAAGAAAAGACTGACTATTTGTGTAAATACTCCAGTTTAATTGTTGTATAATTGTTATTGAATTGTTATGTATAATTATTTATTTGTTATGTATATACAATTTGCCACCGGGGGACACACCCCATATTGCAAATAAATGAATGAATATGAATATGAATATGAATATGAATATGAATACAACACATGAATGCAAAACTACAGGGATATTTATTTCATAGAATTGGTTTATCAACTTTCCCAAAGTCCGGATCAACAGAACATCAGCAAAATATATTTAGTTTCAGAAATTATCATTCATATAATCTGTAATTTACGATACCTGACTGGAAAATTGTGGTAGATGACTGTCCACCCTTTAGAGCATTAAACACCACCAGCTTTACAACGGAAAAATGCGTGCTAGATTATATAGCTTTCAGTATCGGTTAATTATAACTACTCTCGTAAAGACGACATATTTCTGAAACGAAGTCAGAGGAGTTGTTTCAAAAGAATGTCATATAATTTATAATTAATGAAAAATAGGCTAGACAATTATGGTTGTTTCATTATGCGAAGCTACACTTCGATCGCTTGAATAGGGTAGAGGAAATAAACACATGATTTTACAATTGTGCACTGCCACAATCTTAACTTTTTGAAAACAATTGAACAGCCATAAACGCCAATAAATTTAACTCTATATGAAGATACGCTTTGCCAAGTTTTCCTGCGCTTGGATGGTTATATCACTAAGGAAAGGTATGTTTGAAATTCCCGTGGCCACCATGTTATTTTTGTGCTTCTCAGAATGTTGTTAATAGCTCTCTCATCACCAAACAATATTTCAGTTTGATTTAAGTAATAGTTTCGGAAATCTTGAGAACCGGTGAAATATTTCGCATGGCCGCCATGTTGTATTGTTTTTAATGTAGCCCATAGAGTTATGTACCAGTAGTGAAATATTGTAGTAGTTGTTTATTGTTTTACTTCGATCGCTTGATTACGTTACAGGAAATTAAAAGTATCTTTAAAAAATTCGCAAAGCCGCCATCTTGAATTTTTCAGGAAATTTGAATTACAATAGAGTCCAACGAACTCTAAATAAAAATTTACTATGCCAAGTTTCACAGCACTCGGTTGTTTAAGTGTCCTGAAAAATCTAAATATGTTTGAAGGTCACATACGTGACTTTACTTCATGGTCTTCTATAATCGTGAGAAACCTCTGGTTGATTGCTGTAATAGTTTCGGAGCTATTAAGAACCAGTTAATTATTTCCTGTGGCCTCCATGTTGGGTGGCGGAATTTATTGAGATTTGAAAGGCACGCACAGGGTTGGATAGATGAGCCCAGGTTTAATTAAATCTCTCTGATCACATTTGTGATGCTTCTTGAATTCGTTAGTATCTCTTTCCTTCAGATTTTTGAGGACCCAACATTTTTGTCAACTTCAAATTCCTCGATCACATACGAGACCCCCGAAAAATAATGTTAAATTATCTTAAATATGTTAAATATTAGTAGATGACCTATTAGGAACGTGTAAATGGATTGTCATAAGCATATTTCTTAAGTTCTCACCTGAGTGTTGCAGTACTCCTGCTTTGTACTGATGGCACATTCAGACTGATGGGCAAGATGGCTAACCACCTCCAACCCCCTTGACACATGATGTCGTCATTGTGACCAGCTACAACAGCCTATCCCTGCACTGCATTGCAGTGCTAACCGCTTCCAACCCCCTTGACACATGCTGTCGTCATTGTGACCAGCTACAACAGCCTATCCCTGCACTGCATTGCAGTCACTTGGATTTTCTTCTAGAAAGATCCATTGGCCTATTAACGGAGGAGCTCACCGCATCCTCAGCATTGCATTAAATTGGCATTCTACTCTATTGTTCAGGTCGCCACCCTCTCAGGTAGAATTGCGGTGCTTGGCAAAGGGGTAGCAGTGTGATGGGGATATAGGCTCGCGAGAGGGCAACTTCCTTGAAAGGGATGTGTTGGTGAGGGGTTGTGTGAGTGTTGGGGGATGTAGGGATGAACGAGTGCAGAGGGAACCGAAGTGGGCTCAGAATGGGTGCTCCTTATAGGTTTGTATACGGGCCATTTGCTTGGTCAATGACACGCGTGCGTGACCTGCCGCAACTGCTAGTCGCGTGCTGAGTCAGGGCAAGGTCCCGGCCTGCACTGTCAGTGGGAACAGCCCTCAGGGTCAGGTGTTTTGCAGTGCTAAGTTGCGGGGAAATCTGGATCTGTGACAGCGGGGCAATGAAAGAGAGATTCCTTGTTTATAACCTTGGGTTTAATGCGTTAAAGTCTGGGGAAAGCGCTATCCAAGGGGCAGAGGAGGAAAAAGGGAAAAGCTGGCACACTTGCCCTTGAAGGTGCTGCTGTGATTTGTCTGGTAGTCTTGAAGTCGAGCCGCGTCCGCAAAGGGGGAGCCGCCGCGCTATGAGGCGCTAGTCTCCGGCGTCAATCGGTCCTCAGTGTCCAACTGTCCGTGTCGAAACAGTCCTGGACCCGTGGGTCCTCTCCTTATTTCAAGGCTCATCTAGGTCGTCGGTTGTCAGCAGTTTTTTCTTTTTGTTTCTGTAGTGTTGCAAACTTGCAGTCACAGTGTTATGGCCGTGAGGCAATAGTTGCTTCACCTGTGTGTAATTGAATAATTGCGCTGCCTGTGATCTGTTCCTCGTATTCCTTTGACATGGGAGTTGGGAAAAGCTGTAGTTAGACACTGTCATAGGCTGGGCTTTAAAATTATTGAAAACACCGCAAGGCACGTGCTAGGATCTACCGGCCATCCCAGCTAAAGTGCGGCCTGCAGCACAGCATCGCCACATATCTCCGCATTACTGCACATTTGCACATAACTCCGCGGCCACGCTGGTGAAGCTGCCCGCCGCTAGTCAAGCATGTTCTTAAAGACGGAACTTTATCGTCTGCTCTGCCAATAGCAACAATCTTCAGTACCATCATGGAATCTTCGCAACTACCGCAGCCGGACACTTGCAGTGTTAACTTATCCTACTTGGCCACTTAAAATATTATTAAGTCTATGGATTTCTTCTGTGCGGGTAGCATTCGCACCACCGTGATCAACTTTGAAGAAAGCACTGTAGTCTCCGAATATTACTATCATCATTTTTAAAGAGGATGCTACCGTTTTACCTGGAAACCACACCGCAGACCGACGTATATGTGGCCACGGACGCCTCACCTCATCTAAAGCATCAACCCGATGCCATTTCTTCAATGAATCAGCTCACCTCTTTGGGAGGTGCATTCTAAGAAGATTTTGTCATCCAGCTAGCTTGGAAGCCATTTTATTGAGCTGGCTCAATTTACTTACGGAACTGCTCAACACATTCAATAAAGGTAAGTGCTTTTTTAAGTTAAAAGAATATAACTTTCATTCATGAACAATTTAGTATCAGCAATTTACAGGTTTGATCCCTTTTTATTCTTCTTGTTGTAATCTCGATAAAGGCTTCTATTTAGACCCTTCCCTCTTTATCAATTTCTCACATATTGTAATCCTGCTTAAGCACTTGTGAACATTTCTCGTTTTTCTTTTACCTTGTTGTTATTCAATTCAGTTTAATCCTGCATTCATTTTATTTATTGATTACTTAAATTCAATAAACTTCAATCAATTTATTGTAAAGTTTGATGTTCTGGTGGTAAAACCCCTTGCCCACCTACCGCGCATTCTTCAGTTTAATTGCTATTTCTCACTTAGCTCTTTTGTCCAAGCTGTTGCTTGATGCGTTCTCCCTTATGGAAGAGTTTGGGCTAAACTCCTCAACGATCAAGGCAATCAGAATTTATTAGGGGGACACGCACAAATAGGCACACGCGCGAGCGGACAATAGTTGATACCATAAACCAGTATTTCATATGATGAGAATAGGCTAAACCCTGTAGAGTTGGTTCCTTTAGGAGCCTACAAATCTCTTAATAGTATATACGACACTGCTTTAGAGATCCGACGGGCACAATATATTTTCGCGAATTGAATATATAGTATTTGTTCCACTGGCTCCGATCATAATCCTGTATGTATACTCTTCATTATTACAGTTTCAACGAAATCGGGTATGATAGGCATATGCAATGCATTTCTATATGGTAGATGGGATTACGGAACGATGCCCATCTTGACAGCTTTCTCATGAAGGGAGTTAATGAGAAACGAAATGTTTGAAGATGAATGAACCTGGTCAAGGATTTGGAAAGAAACGACCATGGACTAATAGAACTTACATCCCAGCATTTGACTGCAACTGAAAATTGGAAACCAGGGAAAACCATTTCAAGGACTGCCGACTGTGAAGTTTGAGTCAACTCATCTGTTGAGTTTGGAGATAGCTTAATGACCTACGCTTTGAATACGTAGCTACCGTGTACGGTACTGATGAGTCTTAATTATTATTATTATTAAAGGATACAGTGCATCTTATTACATTTAACCTTAGAAATCAATTGGAGCTCAGTCACTGACATACGCTTTTCCAAAAGTATATTTCGGAAATAGGAAATCAAATCTCGGAAGATGAAAAAGGAAAGAGACAGTCTTGCGGAGAGCAAACAGAGCAAGACCTATGGCAACTTTGATGTCTGTCGCAAAGAGCTCTCGAGGAAATGAGACAGAAGGGAGAATATATTCTCTTGAATAAGATACCAATATCTGGTCTATTTTCTCACAGACCTGTGTGTTTGAGCATTTTGTTCTCAAGTACAGTTCTCCAGCCCGTTCATGCTCCACAAAGATGCTCGAGGATATTGACACAGTGGAGTTCAATTTCAGAACGTATATTCAAGTCGTTATTGGAGAAGCATTTCAAACGTAAATATTATGCACTTAAACATATAGTACTGGCCTCATGGTGTTCGGGTAGCATGACTACCTCTAACCCGGAGGTCCCGGGTTCGATTCCAGGCTCCATCAGGGATTTTAGAAACTGACGTGAGGGCTGGAACGGGGTGCACTCAGCTTCGTGAGGACAATTTAGTAGCTGTCTGACAGTGAGCCAGCGCGCTGGTCACGAAAACCACGATTAACGGCCGAGGGGACCACTTGTCACCCCAATATCTGCAAGCCAAAAGGCTGGGCAGTGGTAGGCCTAGGCCCTCATGGACTGTAGTGACATGTTTTATTTTAAACATACAGGGTCTTTCATATAAAATAAGAGCGCCAAGCTGCGGCTTTGTTAACGGCGGCTGTGGTCACCTTGGCCGAGCTTTTGGCGCGCCAAGGCCCCCTGCTTTAAGCGTGTGTACAATCCTATATGATGCAGCAGCCTTGCTATCGTGTGTACAATGCTGAAATCTTACTTTAGTTAGTTATTGTTGATGAAACCGAAACCACTACTTGTGCTAATTTTGTGAGTGATTTATTTGGAGACCCTTCAAGATTCTCGCCAATGTCATCTAGCTGTTAAAACTGTTCGTGAGCGGGCATGTTTTTTATTGAGCACCGAGCCAGTAGTGTCAAACGTATTTGCAATTACGTGAATCTGTGCTAGTGAAGGTGGCACTTCATCAGGAAATTGTTGAACAAATGCATCACGTACCCGCCGAGCCGACTCGTACTTAAAATAAGTTTTACATTAAAATTACGATGTTGCAATGATAAATGTCTTACCATGTTAGCACTTGAGGTTTAGACTGGCGACTGAGCAACTGCACGCTTATTGCAAGGTCAAGTTTGGTAATGTCAATCTGTTATTTTTATACAGTCCATCGGAACTTAAAAAAAAAACAGCCATCGTATGTACTATGCACGCGCTTTCAATTTCGGTTTCATCAACACTAACTAACTAGCTAACTAAAGTAAGTTATCTGCATTGTACACACGCTAGCAAGGCCGCTGCATCATATAGGATTGTACACACGCTTAAAGCAGGGGGCCTTGGCGCGCCAAAATCTCGGCCAAGGTGACCGCAGCGACGGTTAACAAAGCCGCCGCTTGGCGCTCTTATTTTATATGAAAGACCCTGTATAGTGTTTAGCACACAATGATGTGCATTATAGACATATCTTAATAAAACATTTTTCAATTCAGTTTAGAAATTGATATTTGAATTCTCCTGAGTGCAGACGCTAAAGCTATTTTCATAGTTCCAGGAGTTTGTGTTGGTCAATATCTTACGAAGTGGCCCAAATATTGATGCGATAATATCACGGTTTGTGACGCTTGTAATGCCGACATTAGTGGAGGTTACATGTAGGCTACAGGTAACGAGCGGGAATGGCGTTATTAATTAGATTGAGTATCGATAACGACGCGCTATTTTCATCATTATTATTATTATATATTTATTATGATTATTATTATCATCATTTAGAGTACAACCTTTTCTAAAGAGCTGGAAATCTGACTACTCTCGGAAATAAATATAAATATAAATATAAATATAAATATAAATATAAATATAAATATAAATATAAATATAAATATAAATATAAATATAAATATAAATATAAATATAAATATAAATATAAATATAAATATAAATATAAATATAAATATAAATATAAATATAAATATAAATATAAATATAAATATAAATATAAATATAAATATAAATATAAATATAAATATAAATATAAATATAAATATAAATATAAATATAAATATAAATATAAATATAAATATAAATATAAATATAAATATAAATATAAATGTAAATGTAAATGTAAATATAAATCTTATCTTATATATATATATATATATATATATATATATATATATATAAAAGGATGTTCGTTTGTTCGTCTTTTATGCGTTCATAAACCATTCATCCGATTGCGAACAAATTTTGGCGAGTTGTTGTGAACACTTCCGAAGTCATTATAGGCATAGTCAATAGAATTTACAATAGATATCGCGCCAGTAGTTTAAAGAAATGAGTGTTGGCGATGCATTCATGTACAATTCATCCGATTGCAATCAAATTTTGGTGAATTATTGTGCATACGCCAGGAAAAGTTATAGGCATAGTAGATCCAATTTACATTAGATGGCGTGCGAGCAACTTCAATAAAATGGCGTGCGTTTGTTTCAACAAAGTCCCACATGCGTTCATATATCATTCACCCCAATGCGATGAAACTTGGATGAGATGTTGTGTACACTCAGGGAAGGTTTCTGGCTTAGTAAATCCCCTTAACAATAGGTAGCGCACGAGTAGAATCAACAAATGAGCGACGACATGCTAAGTGTTTCGACAAATACCCGTATGCGTTCATATGCAATCGTCCGATAGCGATGAAACTCTGGTGAGTTGTTGTTACACTCCAGGGAAGGTTTCAGGCTTAGTAAATCCATTTTACAATAGGCAGCGCACGAGTGGATTCAACAAATGTGCGAAGACACGCGAAGCGTTTCAACAAAGTTCCGTATGCATTCATATACCAATTGTCCGATAGCGATGAAACTTGGGTGTGATGTTGTGTACACATCCGGGAAGGTTTCTGGCTTACTAAATCCACTTTACAATAGGTAGCGCACGAGTAGATTCAACAACTGAGCGACGGCACGTGAATCGTTTCATCCAAGTCCCGTATGCGTTCATATGCCATTCATCCGATTGCGATGAAATTTTAATGAATTGTTGTGTACACCCGAGGAAAGGTTTCTGAATTAGTAAATCCATTTTACAATAGGTAGCGCACGAGTAGATTCAACAAATGAGTGACAGCACGTGAATCGTTTCATCCAAGTCCCGTATGCGTTCATATGCCATTCATCCGATTGCGATGAAACTTTAGTGAATTGTTGTGTACACCCGAGGAAAGGTTTCTGACTTAGTAAATCCATTTTAAAATTGGTAGCGCACGAGTAGATTTAACTAATAAGTGACAGTGCATGAATGGTTTCAACAAAGTCCCGTATGCGTTCATATAGTCTACCATTCATCCCATTGTGATGAAACTTTGGAGAGCTGAGTACAGTCCTGTGAAGGTTTATGAATTAGTAAATCCGTTTTTCAGTGGGTGGTGCACAAGAAGATTCAACAAATGGGTGACGGCGCGAATCGTTTAAACAAAATCCCGTATGCGTTCATATGCCATTCATCCGATTGCGATGAAACTTTGATTAGTTGTTGTGTACACGACAAGAAAGGTTTTCGACTTAGTAAATCCATTTTACAATAGGTAGCGTACGAGTATATTCAACAAATGGGTGACGGCACTCGAATCGTTTCAACAGTCCCGTATGCGCTCATATACCATTCATTTCATTGCCATGAAACTTTGGTGAGTTGTTGAGCACGCTCCCTTGAATGTTTCTGAGATAGTAAATTAATTTTATAATAGTTTAGAGGGGGTTAACGGAAAAAGAAGAAAATATTGGTAATCCAAAAGCAATTCAACTAACAAAGTCACAACGCCAACACTATCTTTTATTGGCATCGTAACGCATGCCGGGTACAGCTAGTATAAATATAAATATAAATATAAATATAAATATAAATATAAATATAAATATAAATATAAATATAAATATAAATATAAATATAAATATAAATATAAATATAAATATAAATATAAATATAAATATAAATATAAATATAAATATAAATATAAATATAAATATAAATATAAATATAAATATAAATATAAATATAAATATAAATACAAATATAAATATAAATATTTTTTATACATCGAGTTGAGCCTGTATGGACTGCGTGGTAACAACCAACTTCACTTTAGTGTCTAGGTCTTGCTCTGGTTCCGGCTTTGACTTCCTGCCAGTATTTTCTGACCCAGCGACGAGTGCCTGTTTATGTTCTTCGGACAAAGGTCCTCTCCGTCTTCCGGAAGTTGATGCCATTTTAAAACCTTGGTAGTTGTTCACCAATCTTCTAAATGTGTTCCTGTCACGAATTTCTCGGTCTAGAATACCAATTTGCGTGAGATCTTTTTCGCATTCCTCGAACCATCTCGGCCTTGTTGCCTTAGACTCGATGAAACTCCATATTCTTTTGGTTAATCGATCATCAGGCATCCTCAAAAGGTGACCGTAAAATAGTAGCCGTCTCCTCCTAATTGTGCTGTGATAGGCTCTTTGTTGTTGTACAAGTCCTCATTTGCTCTCATTCGCCACTGTCCATCAACCCATCTATTGCCTAAGATTTTTCTTAATATCCTACGCTCTCTTTTTTCCAGTTGGTCAGCTTGACCTTTAGTGTTCATGGTTAATGTTTCGGACGCATATAATCCCTCAGGTTTTACAACTGTGGTATAGTGTCGGAACTTGGCCCCTGTACTCATAGACTTTTTGCTATAGGTATTCTTTGTAATGTGGTATGCCTGGTCTAACTTCCTCATACTGACATTAATTGCTTCCACTTCTAATCCATTCTGCAGGATGACTTCACCGAGATAACGGAAATTTGTGACTCGACTGATTTTTCCAAGGTTAGTGATAATCCATTCAGGTCCATCGCAGATGTTTGTCATATATTTTGCCTTCTGAATAGAAATCTGGAGTCCTACCTTTTCAGCAATTTCTGGCAGCCTATTGATCTTGTTAACTGCTGAATCTATGTCGTTAGCAAAAATGGCCAGGTCATCCGCAAAGGCCAGACAGTCAATGTATATCCCTTTGTGCTTAGGACCAAGTCTGAACCGATCTTCATTTCATTCTTCTTGGTCTAACATCTTCCTCCATTCTCGAATGACTTTTTCCAAAACACAGTTGAAGAGGAGTGGAGATAGTCCGTCTCTCTGTCTGACGCCCGTTCTAATTTTGTAAACGGTTCTGATATCTCTCCCATAAATTTGACTTTCGACACTGTGTTGGTTAGAGATTGTTTGACCAAACTTCTAGATGTATCATCCACTCCAAACTCTTCCAAAATATTCATTAATGACTCCCGGTCGATGGAGTCATACGCTTTCTGAAAGTCAACAAACACGACCACGTAACTATATCCTCCTGTCTTCTTGTACCTGATGACGTTCTTCAGGTTAATGATCTGTTCCGGGCATGAACGATCCTTTCTGAAGCCAGCCTGGTATTCCCCGATCTGTTGGTCAAGATGCGCTTCTATTCTGTTCTGAACTGCTTTGGAGAAAATCTTATACGGAACAGATACTAATGAGATGCCTCTATAGTTGTTGACATTCTTTTTATCACCTTTTTTGTGTAGAGGATGGATTAGTGCTGACAGCCATTCAATTGGTAACATCCCAGTTCTCCATATCTCTTCAAAAAGTTTGACTAGTACATCTAGAGTTTCATCATTCGCCAGCTTCAGTAGTTCCGCCACTATTGAATCTTCACCAGCTGCTTTATTATTCTTTAAACTGTTTATAATCTGTTTGATCTCCTCTTTACACGGTAGGGATGAGTTGAGTAGTTTGTGGATCCGATCGCACACAGTGAATCGTTCTTTCGGTTCATCAAAATTAAGCAATTTTTCAAAGTAACGAGACATGATCATACAGTTTTCTTTGTTGGTCAGGCCCAGCTTCCCATTTTCATCTTTACTGCTTTGAAACAGCGACCTTGGGCATAGAAGTTCAGCATGCTACCAGTTAGCCGCTTCCCTCATAGTCAGATGGAACAAGAAGTTCCGTGACGAACTAAAGAGCCTACTTTTCGTAAAATTCATGCCATAGATTAATCTACAGTATATGAACCTATCTAGAATAATGACGAAATTAAGTGGGTAACATCGAAATGTCTTAATTAGTTCGAAATAAGGTATACTAGGCATAATGTAGCCTAATAGAGCAATACAGTTGGCAGCTCTGGTGACTGAATATATTCTTACTTCCTTCTCCTAATGTACAGAATACAAAATGTGGTTGAAGTCCAAAGGACGTTACATGGATTTAGACATTAGATCTATTAGTACACGTAAAAGCATGTTGGCAACAATGTCATGCGAGTGCTGGTCAGAAGTAATCTGAAATATTATATCTTTTTGTGCCAATTTTGGATGAAATCCATTTGTTGGTATAGAAGTTACATGTATTTAAAAATTGGTCCTATCAGCAGGCTTAGAATCATGTTGGTAGAACTGACGTATATAAGTTACTCCAAATTAATGTAAAATGTTAGGTAATTTACGTGTGCATAGTTTAATGCTGTCGGCTTGCATACTTTCTGATATATTTGGATACAAAATAGAGAGCAATTATTAACAGTTGGCAGCCCTGGTGGCTCTTAAGAATACACTCAGTCATATCTGTTTATGTACACATATTACATACAAAATTTGGTTGAAATCCAATTGATAGTGTAGAAGTTATATGCATTTAAAAATTGGACTTATCAGAAGGCTTAAAATTATTTTGGCAACGCTGTCATGTATGGCCACCTGGAAATTAAACTGAAATAGTATTATCTACATGTGTGCCAATTTTAGAATAGCTCCCATGTATACCTTCCAAGATATCCAACATGGAGCTCAAATTTCTAGTGCGTTTTTTTAGCAGTTGGTAGCACTGGCATCTTTTTCAAATATGGGCCTGAGATATTCCGGTATACATCTTTACTCATACTAAATTTGGTTTCGATTGCTGCAGCCGTTTAGGAGTTGATATGGGGACACACACACACACACAGCCAGACAGACAGAAGGACAGACAGACAGACAGACAGACAGACAGAAGGACAGACACATTTTCCCGGATATATCTCATAAGTCTACTTTTTCCTCATTTTTGAAAAGTGTGAAAAGTAGGCTAAAAATGAATGTGATCTCGTCAATGGCGTTGTCTTGGCAACCTCTGATAGACCATCCCTCATCAATTTAAAAGCGTTGTTATGGTAACCTCTGATGGCACTTGACATTTTTAGCCTACTTTCGATTTTTGCAAAAAATGAAAGTAGACTTATGAGATCAACACAGGGCGAAGTTGTGTTGGACCTTAACGACGAATCAGGGGCTCCCCTGTTCCAAATAAACCAGTCAGCAATTGTAAAGCTAATACAAAAACTACGTTTCAATGTATCAAAGGGTCCTGATAATATTGTTAGTGAAGTACTTAAACTAGGAGGTAGGGCCGTGGCACGATACTTGGAGGTGATGTTTAATGTGTCCATAAACAATGCGCAAATCCCAGATGACTGGAAAAGAGCTACGGTAGTCCCAATATTTAAGGGAGGGAGCAGACTTGAATTGGGCAACTACAGGCCGGTTAGCCTTACGTCCGTCGTTTGTAAACAGATGGAGCATCTCATTTGCGACTACTTGAGGGAACAGTGGGAAACATTATCATGGTTTAATGATAGGCAACATGGATTTCGGAAAGGTTACTCATGCGAGAGTCAGATGCTATCACTTTTTCAAGACATTAGCGAATCGTTAGACCATGGAGTTTCAGTCGACGCCGTGGTTATAGATTTTGCGAAGGCATTTGATGTCGTTCCGCATGACATGCTACTCCATAAATTAGCTTCGACGAAGATTGATAGAAGAGTAATTTTATGGATCCAAGAATTTTCGACGGGTCGTTCTCAGAAAGTGAAAGTCGAAGGCATATTCTCGGATGAAATTACCGTAACGTCGGGTATCCATCAGGGCAGCGTAATCGGAACTTTGTTATTTTTGGCGTTTATAAATGACTTACCAAATGGGATTCGCAGTGACTGTCGATTGTTTGCGGATGATTGTGTAATATATCGAAAGATACATGACTCACAAGACAATGCAGTGCTTCATGAGGACCTGAACCTGGTCTATAAGTGGGCGATTGTAAACAAAATGAAAATAAACACAAGAAAATGTAGTCTCTTAAAAATAGGGAAAGTGCGATGGCAGGATTTTCAATATGACATTGGCTCGGAAATACTTGTAGAAGAAGATTCTTGCAAATATTTGGGCGTTCACGTAAGGAATGATATGAAATGGAGTAGTCATGTAGGATGTGTAGTTTCAAAAGCTTACAAATCCCTGCACTTTGTAATGAGGGTATTAAAAAGAAGTGGTACCTCTGCTAAAGAATTAGGCTATTTGTCACTTGTAAGTCCTATTCTGGAATATGCCTCGGCGGTTTGGGATCCATATCAAGTAGGGCTCATCAATGAGTTGGAAATGGTACAAAGAAAGGCCGCTAGATTTGTGTTCAGTGACTTTAATCCCAGGAGCAGTGTGAGCCGTATGTTAAAGAAACTTGGGTGGGAATCACTGGAGGCTAGGAGGATGAAATCTAGACGCTGCGCTATGTACAACACGTATACAAATCAACCAGCATGGGGTGAGCTTAGCAAACGATTGGGAAAGCCCACTTACATGGGTAGGAGCGATCATCCTTTCAAAGTTAAGGGCCGACCACAGCGAACAAATTATGGTAAATATTCTTTTGTAAACCGTGCCATTGATAATTGGAACTCTCTACCTGCCGCAGTCTTAGAGCCTTTTCCCAAACATATAGGTGTGTTTAAGAAAAGACTCACTATTTGTGTAAATACTCCAGTTTAATTGTTGTATAATTGTTATTGAATTGTTATGTATAATTATTTATTTGTTATGTATATACAATTTGCCACCGGGGGACACACCCCATATTGCAAATAAATGAATGAATATGAATATGAATATGAATATGAATATGAATATGAATATGAATACAACACATGAATGCAAAACTACAGGGATATTTATTTCATAGAATTGGTTTATCAACTTTCCCAAAGTCCGGATCAACAGAACATCAGCAAAATATATTTAGTTTCATAAATTATCATTCATATAATCTGTAATTTACGATACCTGACTGGAAAATTGTGGTAGATGACTGTCCACCCTTTAGAGCATTAAACACCACCAGCTTTACAACGGAAAAATGCGTGCTAGATTATATAGCTTTCAGTATCGGTTAATTATAACTACTCTCGTAAAGACGACATATTTCTGAAACGAAGTCAGAGGAGTTGTTTCAAAAGAATGTCATATAATTTATAATTAATGAAAAATAGGCTAGACAATTATGGTTGTTTCATTATGCGAAGCTACACTTCGATCGCTTGAATAGGGTAGAGGAAATAAACACATGATTTTACAATTGTGCACTGCCACAATCTTAACTTTTTGAAAACAATTGAACAGCCATAAACGCCAATAAATTTAACTCTATATGAAGATACGCTTTGCCAAGTTTTCCTGCGCTTGGATGGTTATATCACTAAGGAAAGGTATGTTTGAAATTCCCGTGGCCACCATGTTATTTTTGTGCTTCTCAGAATGTTGTTAATAGCTCTCTCATCACCAAACAATATTTCAGTTTGATTTAAGTAATAGTTTCGGAAATCTTGAGAACCGGTGAAATATTTCGCATGGCCGCCATGTTGTATTGTTTTTAATGTAGCCCATAGAGTTATGTACCAGTAGTGAAATATTGTAGTAGTTGTTTATTGTTTTACTTCGATCGCTTGATTACGTTACAGGAAATTAAAAGTATCTTTAAAAAATTCGCAAAGCCGCCATCTTGAATTTTTCAGGAAATTTGAATTACAATAGAGTCCAACGAACTCTAAATAAAAATTTACTATGCCAAGTTTCACAGCACTCGGTTGTTTAAGTGTCCTGAAAAATCTAAATATGTTTGAAGGTCACATACGTGACTTTACTTCATGGTCTTCTATAATCGTGAGAAACCTCTGGTTGATTGCTGTAATAGTTTCGGAGCTATTAAGAACCAGTTAATTATTTCCTGTGGCCTCCATGTTGGGTGGCGGAATTTATTGAGATTTGAAAGGCACGCACAGGGTTGGATAGATGAGCCCAGGTTTAATTAAATCTCTCTGATCACATTTGTGATGCTTCTTGAATTCGTTAGTATCTCTTTCCTTCAGATTTTTGAGGACCCAACATTTTTGTCAACTTCAAATTCCTCGATCACATACGAGACCCCCGAAAAATAATGTTAAATTATCTTAAATATGTTAAATATTAGTAGATGACCTATTAGGAACGTGTAAATGGATTGTCATAAGCATATTTCTTAAGTTCTCACCTGAGTGTTGCAGTACTCCTGCTTTGTACTGATGGCACATTCAGACTGATGGGCAAGATGGCTAACCACCTCCAACCCCCTTGACACATGATGTCGTCATTGTGACCAGCTACAACAGCCTATCCCTGCACTGCATTGCAGTGCTAACCGCTTCCAACCCCCTTGACACATGCTGTCGTCATTGTGACCAGCTACAACAGCCTATCCCTGCACTGCATTGCAGTCACTTGGATTTTCTTCTAGAAAGATCCATTGGCCTATTAACGGAGGAGCTCACCGCATCCTCAGCATTGCATTAAATTGGCATTCTACTCTATTGTTCAGGTCGCCACCCTCTCAGGTAGAATTGCGGTGCTTGGCAAAGGGGTAGCAGTGTGATGGGGATATAGGCTCACGAGAGGGCAACTTCCTTGAAAGGGATGTGTTGGTGAGGGGTTGTGTGAGTGTTGGGGGATGTAGGGATGAACGAGTGCAGAGGGAACCGAAGTGGGCTCAGAATGGGTGCTCCTTATAGGTTTGTATACGGGCCATTTGCTTGGTCAATGACACGCGTGCGTGACCTGCCGCAACTGCTAGTCGCGTGCTGAGTCAGGGCAAGGTCCCGGCCTGCACTGTCAGTGGGAACAGCCCTCAGGGTCAGGTGTTTTGCAGTGCTAAGTTGCGGGGAAATCTGGATCTGTGACAGCGGGGCAATGAAAGAGAGATTCCTTGTTTATAACCTTGGGTTTAATGCGTTAAAGTCAGGGGAAAGCGCTATCCAAGGGGCAGAGGAGGAAAAAGGGAAAAGCTGGCACACTTGCCCTTGAAGGTGCTGCTGTGATTTGTCTGGTAGTCTTGAAGTCGAGCCGCGTCCGCAAAGGGGGAGCCGCCGCGCTATGAGGCGCTAGTCTCCGGCGTCAATCGGTCCTCAGTGTCCAACTGTCCGTGTCGAAACAGTCCTGGACCCGTGGGTCCTCTCCTTATTTCAAGGCTCATCTAGGTCGTCGGTTGTCAGCAGTTTTTTCTTTTTGTTTCTGTAGTGTTGCAAACTTGCAGTCACAGTGTTATGGCCGTGAGGCAATAGTTGCTTCACCTGTGTGTAATTGAATAATTGCGCTGCCTGTGATCTGTTCCTCGTATTCCTTTGACATGGGAGTTGGGAAAAGCTGTAGTTAGACACTGTCATAGGCTGGGCTTTAAAATTATTGAAAACACCGCAAGGCACGTGCTAGGATCTACCGGCCATCCCAGCTAAAGTGCGGCCTGCAGCACAGCATCGCCACATATCTCCGCATTACTGCACATTTGCACATAACTCCGCGGCCACGCTGGTGAAGCTGCCCGCCGCTAGTCAAGCATGTTCTTAAAGACGGAACTTTATCGTCTGCTCTGCCAATAGCAACAATCTTCAGTACCATCATGGAATCTTCGCAACTACCGCAGCCGGACACTTGCAGTGTTAACTTATCCTACTTGGCCACTTAAAATATTATTAAGTCTATGGATTTCTTCTGTGCGGGTAGCATTCGCACCACCGTGATCAACTTTGAAGAAAGCACTGTAGTCTCCGAATATTACTATCATCATTTTTAAAGAGGATGCTACCGTTTTACCTGGAAACCACACCGCAGACCGACGTATATGTGGCCACGGACGCCTCACCTCATCTAAAGCATCAACCCGATGCCATTTCTTCAATGAATCAGCTCACCTCTTTGGGAGGTGCCTTCTAAGAAGATTTTGTCATCCAGCTAGCTTGGAAGCCATTTTATTGAGCTGGCTCAATTTACTTACGGAACTGCTCAACACATTCAATAAAGGTAAGTGCTTTTTTAAGTTAAAAGAATATAACTTTCATTCATGAACAATTTAGTATCAGCAATTTACAGGTTTGATCCCTTTTTATTCTTCTTGTTGTAATCTCGATAAAGGCTTCTATTTAGACCCTTCCCTCTTTATCAATTTCTCACATATTGTAATCCTGCTTAAGCACTTGTGAACATTTCTCGTTTTTCTTTTACCTTGTTGTTATTCAATTCAGTTTAATCCTGCATTCATTTTATTTATTGATTACTTAAATTCAATAAACTTCAATCAATTTATTGTAACGTTTGATGTTCTGGTGGTAAAACCCCTTGCCCACCTACCGCGCATTCTTCAGTTTAATTGCTATTTCTCACTTAGCTCTTTTGTCCAAGCTGTTGCTTGATGCGTTCTCCCTTATGGAAGAGTTTGGGCTAAACTCCTCAACGATCAAGGCAATCAGAATTTATTAGGGGGACACGCACAAATAGGCACACGCGCGAGCGGACAATAGTTGATACCATAAACCAGTATTTCATATGATGAGAATAGGCTAAACCCTGTCGAGTTGGTTCCTTTAGGAGCCTACAAATCTCTTAATAGTATATACGACACTGCTTTAGAGATCCGACGGGCACAATATATTTTCGCGAATTGAATATATAGTATTTGTTCCACTGGCTCCGATCATAATCCTGTATGTATACTCTTCATTATTACAGTTTCAACGAAATCGGGTATGATAGGCATATGCAATGCATTTCTATATGGTAGATGGGATTACGGAACGATGCCCATCTTGACAGCTTTCTCATGAAGGGAGTTAATGAGAAACGAAATGTTTGAAGATGAATGAACCTGGTCAAGGATTTGGAAAGAAACGACCATGGACTAATAGAACTTACATCCCAGCATTTGACTGCAACTGAAAATTGGAAACCAGGGAAAACCATTTCAAGGACTGCCGACTGTGAAGTTTGAGTCAACTCATCTGTTGAGTTTGGAGATAGCTTAATGACCTACGCTTTGAATACGTAGCTACCGTGTACGGTACTGATGAGTCTTAATTATTATTATTATTAAAGGATACAGTGCATCGTATTACATTTAACCTTAGAAATCAATTGGAGCTCAGTCACTGACATACGCTTTTCCAAAAGTATATTTCGGAAATAGGAAATCAAATCTCGGAAGATGAAAAAGGAAAGAGACAGTCTTGCGGAGAGCAAACAGAGCAAGACCTATGGCAACTTTGATGTCTGTCGCAAAGAGCTCTCGAGGAAATGAGACAGAAGGGAGAATATATTCTCTTGAATAAGATACCAATATCGGGTCTATTTTCTCACAGACCTGTGTGTTTGAGCATTTTGTTCTCAAGTACAGTTCTCCAGCCCGTTCATGCTCCACAAAGATGCTCGAGGATATTGACACAGTGGAGTTCAATTTCAGAACGTATATTCAAGTCGTTATTGGAGAAGCATTTCAAACGTAAATATTATGCACTTAAACATATAGTACTGGCCTCATGGTGTTCGGGTAGCATGACTACCTCTAACCCGGAGGCCCCGGGTTCGATTCCAGGCTCCATCAGGGATTTTAGAAACTGACGTGAGGGCTGGAACGGGGTGCACTCAGCTTCGTGAGGACAATTTAGTAGCTGTCTGACAGTGAGCCAGCGCGCTGGTCACGAAAACCACGATTAACGGCCGAGGGGACCACTTGTCACCCCAATATCTGCAAGCCAAAAGGCTGGGCAGTGGTAGGCCTAGGCCCTCATGGACTGTAGTGACATGTTTTATTTTAAACATACAGGGTCTTTCATATAAAATAAGAGCGCCAAGCTGCGGCTTTGTTAACGGCGGCTGTGGTCACCTTGGCCGAGCTTTTGGCGCGCCAAGGCCCCCTGCTTTAAGCGTGTGTACAATCCTATATGATGCAGCAGCCTTGCTATCGTGTGTACAATGCTGAAATCTTACTTTAGTTAGTTATTGTTGATGAAACCGAAACCACTACTTGTGCTAATTTTGTGAGTGATTTATTTGGAGACCCTTCAAGATTCTCGCCAATGTCATCTAGCTGTTAAAACTGTTCGTGAGCGGGCATGTTTTTTATTGAGCACCGAGCCAGTAGTGTCAAACGTATTTGCAATTACGTGAATCTGTGCTAGTGAAGGTGGCACTTCATCAGGAAATTGTTGAACAAATGCATCACGTACCCGCCGAGCCGACTCGTACTTAAAATAAGTTTTACATTAAAATTACGATGTTGCAATGATAAATGTCTTACCATGTTAGCACTTGAGGTTTAGACTGGCGACTGAGCAACTGCACGCTTATTGCAAGGTCAAGTTTGGTAATGTCAATCTGTTATTTTTATACAGTCCATCGGAACTTAAAAAAAAAACAGCCATCGTATGTACTATGCACGCGCTTTCAATTTCGGTTTCATCAACACTAACTAACTAGCTAACTAAAGTAAGTTATCTGCATTGTACACACGCTAGCAAGGCCGCTGCATCATATAGGATTGTACACACGCTTAAAGCAGGGGGCCTTGGCGCGCCAAAATCTCGGCCAAGGTGACCGCAGCGACGGTTAACAAAGCCGCCGCTTGGCGCTCTTATTTTATATGAAAGACCCTGTATAGTGTTTAGCACACAATGATGTGCATTATAGACATATCTTAATAAAACATTTTTCAATTCAGTTTAGAAATTGATATTTGAATTCTCCTGAGTGCAGACGCTAAAGCTATTTTCATAGTTCCAGGAGTTTGTGTTGGTCAATATCTTACGAAGTGGCCCAAATATTGATGCGATAATATCACGGTTTGTGACGCTTGTAATGCCGACATTAGTGGAGGTTACATGTAGGCTACAGGTAAAGAGCGGGAATGGCGTTATTAATTAGATTGAGTATCGATAACGACGCGCTATTTTCATAATTATTATTATTATATATTTATTATGATTATTATTATCATCATTTAGAGTACAACCTTTTCTAAAGAGCTGGAAATCTGACTACTCTCGGAAATAAATATAAATATAAATATAAATATAAATATAAATATAAATATAAATATAAATATAAATATAAATATAAATATAAATATAAATATAAATATAAATATAAATATAAATATAAATATAAATATAAATATAAATATAAATATAAATGTAAATGTAAATGTAAATGTAAATGTAAATGTAAATATAAATATAAATATAAATATAAATCTTATCTTATATATATATATATATATATATATATGTTCGTTTGTTCGTCTTTTATGCGTTCATAAACCATTCATCCGATTGCGAACAAATTTTGGCGAGTTGTTGTGAACACTTCCGAAGTCATTATAGGCATAGTCAATAGAATTTACAATAGATATCGCGCCAGTAGTTTAAAGAAATGAGTGTTGGCGATGCATTCATGTACAATTCATCCGATTGCAATCAAATTTTGGTGAATTATTGTGCATACGCCAGGAAAAGTTATAGGCATAGTAGATCCAATTTACATTAGATGGCGTGCGAGCAACTTCAATAAAATGGCGTGCGTTTGTTTCAACAAAGTCCCACATGCGTTCATATATCATTCACCCCAATGCGATGAAACTTGGATGAGATGTTGTGTACACTCAGGGAAGGTTTCTGGCTTAGTAAATCCCCTTAACAATAGGTAGCGCACGAGTAGAATCAACAAATGAGCGACGACATGCTAAGTGTTTCGACAAATACCCGTATGCGTTCATATGCAATCGTCTGATAGCGATTAAACTCTGGTGAGTTGTTGTTACACTCCAGGGAAGGTTTCAGGCTTAGTAAATCCATCTTACAATAGGCAGCGCACGAGTGGATTCAACAAATGTGCGAAGACACGCGAAGCGTTTCAACAAAGTTCCGTATGCATTCATATACCAATTGTCCGATAGCGATGAAACTTGGGTGTGATGTTGTGTACACATCCGGGAAGGTTTCTGGCTTACTAAATCCACTTTACAATAGGTAGCGCACGAGTAGATTCAACAACTGAGCGACGGCACGTGAATCGTTTCATCCAAGTCCCGTATGCGTTCATATGCCATTCATCCGATTGCGATGAAATTTTAATGAATTGTTGTGTACACCCGAGGAAAGGTTTCTGAATTAGTAAATCCATTTTACAATAGGTAGCGCACGAGTAGATTCAACAAATGAGTGACAGCACGTGAATCGTTTCATCCAAGTCCCGTATGCGTTCATATGCCATTCATCCGATTGCGATGAAACTTTAGTGAATTGTTGTGTACACCCGAGGAAAGGTTTCTGACTTAGTAAATCCATTTTAAAATTGGTAGCGCACGAGTAGATTTAACTAATAAGTGACAGTGCATGAATGGTTTCAACAAAGTCCCGTATGCGTTCATATAGTCTACCATTCATCCCATTGTGATGAAACTTTGGAGAGCTGAGTACAGTCCTGTGAAGGTTTATGAATTAGTAAATCCGTTTTTCAGTGGGTGGTGCACAAGAAGATTCAACAAATGGGTGACGGCGCGAATCGTTTAAACAAAATCCCGTATGCGTTCATATGCCATTCATCCGATTGCGATGAAACTTTGATTAGTTGTTGTGTACACGACAAGAAAGGTTTTCGACTTAGTAAATCCATTTTACAATAGGTAGCGTACGAGTATATTCAACAAATGGGTGACGGCACTCGAATCGTTTCAACAGTCCCGTATGCGCTCATATACCATTCATTTCATTGCCATGAAACTTTGGTGAGTTGTTGAGCACGCTCCCTTGAATGTTTCTGAGATAGTAAATTAATTTTATAATAGTTTAGAGGGGGTTAACGGAAAAAGAAGAAAATATTGGTAATCCAAAAGCAATTCAACTAACAAAGTCACAACGCCAACACTATCTTTTATTGGCATCGTAACGCATGCCGGGTACAGCTAGTATAAATATAAATATAAATATAAATATAAATATAAATATAAATATAAATATAAATATAAATATAAATATAAATATAAATATAAATATAAATATAAATATAAATATAAATATAAATATAAATATAAATATAAATATAAATATAAATATAAATATAAATATAAATATAAATATAAATATAAATATAAATATAAATATAAATATAAATATAAATATAAATATTTTTTATACATCGAGTTGAGCCTGTATGGACTGCGTGGTAACAACCAACTTCACTTTAGTGTCTAGGTCTTGCTCTGGTTCCGGCTTTGACTTCCTGCCAGTATTTTCTGACCCAGCGACGAGTGCCTGTTTATGTTCTTCGGACAAAGGTCCTCTCCGTCTTCCGGAAGTTGATGCCATTTTAAAACCTTGGTAGTTGTTCACCAATCTTCTAAATGTGTTCCTGTCACGAATTTCTCGGTCTAGAATACCAATTTGCGTGAGATCTTTTTCGCATTCCTCGAACCATCTCGGCCTTGTTGCCTTAGACTCGATGAAACTCCATATTCTTTTGGTTAATCGATCATCAGGCATCCTCAAAAGGTGACCGTAAAATAGTAGCCGTCTCCTCCTAATTGTGCTGTGATAGGCTCTTTGTTGTTGTACAAGTCCTCATTTGCTCTCATTCGCCACTGTCCATCAACCCATCTATTGCCTAAGATTTTTCTTAATATCCTACGCTCTCTTTTTTCCAGTTGGTCAGCTTGACCTTTAGTGTTCATGGTTAATGTTTCGGACGCATATAATCCCTCAGGTTTTACAACTGTGGTATAGTGTCGGAACTTGGCCCCTGTACTCATAGACTTTTTGCTATAGGTATTCTTTGTAATGTGGTATGCCTGGTCTAACTTCCTCATACTGACATTAATTGCTTCCACTTCTAATCCATTCTGCAGGATGACTTCACCGAGATAACGGAAATTTGTGACTCGACTGATTTTTCCAAGGTTAGTGATAATCCATTCAGGTCCATCGCAGATGTTTGTCATATATTTTGCCTTCTGAATAGAAATCTGGAGTCCTACCTTTTCAGCAATTTCTGGCAGCCTATTGATCTTGTTAACTGCTGAATCTATGTCGTTAGCAAAAATGGCCAGGTCATCCGCAAAGGCCAGACAGTCAATGTATATCCCTTTGTGCTTAGGACCAAGTCTGAACCGATCTTCATTTCATTCTTCTTGGTCTAACATCTTCCTCCATTCTCGAATGACTTTTTCCAAAACACAGTTGAAGAGGAGTGGAGATAGTCCGTCTCTCTGTCTGACGCCCGTTCTAATTTTGTAAACGGTTCTGATATCTCTCCCATAAATTTGACTTTCGACACTGTGTTGGTTAGAGATTGTTTGACCATACTTCTAGATGTATCATCCACTCCAAACTCTTCCAAAATATTCATTAATGACTCCCGGTCGATGGAGTCATACGCTTTCTGAAAGTCAACAAACACGACCACGTAACTATATCCTCCTGTCTTCTTGTACCTGATGACGTTCTTCAGGTTAATGATCTGTTCCGGGCATGAACGACCCTTTCTGAAGCCAGCCTGGTATTCCCCGATCTGTTGGTCAAGATGCGCTTCTATTCTGTTCTGAACTGCTTTGGAGAAAATCTTATACGGAACAGATACTAATGAGATGCCTCTATAGTTGTTGACATTCTTTTTTATCACCTTTTTTGTGTAGAGGATGGATTAGTGCTGACAGCCATTCAATTGGTAACATCCCAGTTCTCCATATCTCTTCAAAAAGTTTGACTAGTACATCTAGAGTTTCATCATTCGCCAGCTTCAGTAGTTCCGCCACTATTGAATCTTCACCAGCTGCTTTATTATTCTTTAAACTGTTTATAATCTGTTTGATCTCCTCTTTACACGGTAGGGATGAGTTGAGTAGTTTGTGGATCCGATCGCACACAGTGAATCGTTCTTTCGGTTCATCAAAATTAAGCAATTTTTCAAAGTAACGAGACATGATCATACAGTTTTCTTTGTTGGTCAGGCCCAGCTTCCCATTTTCATCTCTAAAACAGAGGCTGGGGGCTTTATACCCTTTCAAATTGGACTTGAACGTTTGATAGAAGTCTCTGGTATTGTTTTTCCGGAAATCCTGATCGATCTCTTCTAACTGCTGCTTCTCATATAATCGCTTGGCCCTTCGGAAAGTTCTGGCTGCTTCTTTTCGAGCTTCACGGAACACATCGAAATCTTCAGGTCTTCGGGTCGAGTTCCACTTTTTCCAGGCATTTGTTCTTAGAGTCAGCACTTCATCACAATCATCATTCCACCATCTATGCTGTCTCTTCCTAGCTGTCAGGATTGTAGTATTAGCTGCTTGTTGGATCCTGGAGGCAATGTCCGTCCATTTATGAGATTCAAAAGTCAGTTGCTGGTGGTATTGTTCTAATGCATTTTGATCGATTTTCTACTTTTCAAGGTCATATTTACGAATCTTATTTCCTTGTTTCTGGGTCTTATTGAGAGGAATGAAATTTATTTTGATCTTAGAGAGGTAATGATCTGAATCAAACTGGGCACCTCTCTGCACTTTAACATTCATTATTTCCTTAATTGCTCTCCTAGAGATTGCGACATGATCGATCTGTTTCTCTCCACACACATTGCCCGGTGATCGCCAAGTCTTTTGTTTGTTTGGTTTGTGTTTGTAGAACGTTGACATTATCTGAAGATTGAAGGTGCGACACAGATTGACGAGTCTTATACCATTTCTGTTCGTCATCTTGTGGGCAGGATAGGCTCCGATTGTTGATCTGAATTGCGGTTCTGTTCCCGGCTGAGCATTAAAGTCACCTAGTAAGATCTTGATGTTCTTTGATGGTATTTTCTCCAACTGTTCTTCAAGGAGGTCCCAAAACTGTTCAACTTTCTCAGGATTACGTCTGTTGTCCTCATTGATCGGTGCATGAGCAGTGATCAGCGTGTATCCTTTGTTACCGCAGCTGAGAGTTAGAATAGAAAGTCTCTCAGAAGGGCTAAGGAATTCCACTATTGAACTGACAACCGTCTTACGAACAACAAAAGCCGTGCCAAGTAAAGGCATGTTCTTACCTATTTTCACAGCCCTTTCTCCTTTATAAATCCTATACCCCTCAATATCCATTATGTCCTCATCTAGGTATCTCGTTTCTTGGATGGCCAAGATGGTTATGTCATGTTTGTCCATCATCATTGTCAATTCTTTGTGTTTTCTAACTTTCAGTAGTGAATTGACGTTCAGCGTCCCAAAGTAGTATTTCTATTTCGTCTTAAATTTTGTACTTGTAGTAATACCCTCAAAGCATCTAGTTTCAGGCTCCCCAGAATCCACAGGCCTTATTGCGCTCCTAAAAACGGTAGATTCCCCCAACGAGGTACTACCTGGGGTAGTGTCCTTTTTGTGACGACATTCCATGATGCTTGGTTGTTCAAACCAGTGTGGGGCAGAAAGCTCCTTCCCAGTAATACAACCGAGGTTGTAATATAAATATAAATATAAATATAAATATAAATATAAATATAAATATAAATATAAATATAAATATAAATATAAATATAAATATAAATATAAATATAAATATAAATATAAATATAAATATAAATATAAATATAAATATAAATATAAATATAAATATAAATATAAATATAAATATAAATATAAATATAAATATAAATATAAATATAAATATAAATATAAATATAAATATAAATATAAATATAAATATAAATATAAATATAAATATAAATATAAATATAAATATAAATATAAATATAAATATAAATATAAATATAAATATAAATATAAATATACACTAAAGAGCTACACTGACGAAAATTAGAGACATAGTAGGATTGTATATGTGGCCTTCATACAGTCAAGATGGTGACAGCGTGCACCTTTGGAACATTGAAATTGACAACTAAGAATGTAGACACGTAATTAAGACGAATATTCGCAAGTGATGAGTATAATATAACGGATTTCACGTGCGTTAGTGAAAAGGTTATCTCAATGAATAAAGCACACAATGGCCACCTTGAACCGTCAAAATAAAGTAATATCTCTCAGTATATTAGAGCTATAACAACGAAATTTAGAAATAACGGAGAATTTTGTAAGTTGTTTCGTATGGTCTGAAGCAAAAGAATAATGAATCCATACCTTCTAGGTGGCTGGGCGTATTACTAAAAGGGGTGTGGTGGCGCAGTGGTCAAGCCATTGGCCTCTCACCAAGGTTTCAGGATTCGATTCCCGTTCAATGCATGTGAGATTTTTGAAGTGAAATGCCATTTCCTGTGGTTCAAATTCCACGTAATCACAAGATTCTCGGTCACGTAAAATTACAACCTTCCTTCTTCTTTTCGTATTACTAAATTATACATATTAGTAGCACAATTAATACTAAACATGGTAAGTGGGGAATATTGTGCAAGAGGCATCAGTAGTGTATGACACTGAATATAGCGTGCAGAGGCCATCCTAAAATTGCATTTTAAAAATAAATAATTCTCTATGATTTAGAGTATACTACGAGTATAACGAAAATTTGTGACAAGGTACACATGCGTATGTAGGTTAGAATGTTTAAAGGAATAAAACAGGGACTCCAAATTTTCCAGATAGTGGTTGAGCGTACCTCTAAAACGCAATAATGTATTCTTCAGAATTAATTGCGCAATTAAAACTTAACTTAGTAAGGAAGAAGTACCATAAAAGGGATTTTGGATACGCCGTAAGTGTAACAGCGCAGCGGCCGTCTTGAAAGTATAGAATAAGATAATGAATGAATCAAAGTATTTTGTAGCTACAATAATGAAAACGAGTAGTAAGGTAAAACCATGTAAGTGCCTTCCTATTACCATGTCAAAGGAATAGCGACTCCATACATTTACGATGAAGGTTGGATGTATTCTTATAACTTGAATATCGTTAATTCATGATTTGGTAAGAGTTCATATTAGACCATCCTTTGTATAAAAACTTTACAAACTGAAATTACCTGATTTAATAGTCGGGAGGATATCAGGAGAAGATTGAGAATTAGATGTTCACTGCTCCGCTGTCATAGACCCACCATCCCACCCAAATAGCAACACGACTTATATAGTTGAAATCGAAGTTCTGACCTCCATCTTTCTCACCGAGTCAGTAATGCCAACCCCACGCGTTTGGTACTATTTCGCACGTGATTTATGAAATCATTATACTCAGTGGAAAGTGAACTCAATTACAGTGTTTATTTATGTATATATAATGTTTTACATACAAAAAAAAAGCCCTAACCTGGGACTTACGCCCCAGACCCCCTTGCTTGTGGTACTAGCAGTAATTTTAGACCAGGCAGTACCTAACCTAGTAGTGGACATAAATTCTATCTTATTAATGTTTTACATACAAAAACAAACCTAACCTGGGGCTTACGCCCCAGACCCCCTTGCTTGTTGTACTAGCAGTAATTTTCCGCAAGACAGTGCCTAACTTAGTAGCGAAGGCGTGTGGTGAATTTCTTTATTCAAGTTGGTAACATAGTCACATGATCGTCTTTCGGGTGTCACATGACTGTCCAAGATGGCGTCCGTAAGTGAAGGAAAGTTGCATTATTTCCGTGAAATAACAATTATTGCGGTGCAGCAGTGGCTATTGAGTATGAAGAGATTGTGAAACGACTCCCAACAACTCCCCGAAAGGTATGTATATCATAAATGATATATTTTCAATAAGCTAAGGTGTTAAAAGTGATGAAATTCGAGGATGGTCTAAAGTGAACTATAAATTATGATTTAATAGCATAACTAACGCGAAATTTGGTGGGAGAGGCGTGGCATTTAAAATACCTAGATCACATTAATCATAGAAATATCACACTGATTATTGGTTATTACGCATCTGTTAATCAAGCAGTATGATTACATTTCCATTTTGTGTGATAATCCACAGTCTGCTTCCAGTCTCCGACCGGGTCAGGAATGGAATGAATGAAGCCCCCATCTAGCGGCGAGGATATGAACTGTGTCGGCTGCCGTGGCCTGACTCACTCCTCTGGGGCAATGGTTAAATGATTGACAGATGAAATAAAATGATACTGGAGAGTGTTGCTGGAATGAAATATTGACAGGGAAAACCGGAGTACCCGGAGAAAAACCTGTCTGCCTCCGTTTTGTCCAGCACAGATCTCACATGGAGTGACCGGGATTTGAACCACAGACCCAGCGGTGAGAGGCCGGCGTGCTGCCACCTAAGCCACGGAGGCTTCTTCCATTTTGTAAATTAATAAATTATTATTGAATTATAGGCTTTCACGGGCAAGTTTTTTTTTTAGCGTATGGCTTTTAGTGCCGGGAGTGTCCGAGGACATGTTCGGCTCGCCAGTTTTGTAGCTGCTTCGAGACGGACACCCAATGGGTGAGCTACAAGTACCGTTGGGGAGGAAAGTTGGAAGGGAGGGTCGAGGAGTTGGAAGGTAGCGGCTGTGGCCTATAGTTAAGGACCAACCCCGGCCAAGACCGACTACAATATCTCAGACCGTAACATCAAAACCAAGATGGCGGAAATCGTAGGGGAACAGCTGTAGCAACTGGCGGGCATGGCGCCATCGAAATAGCGGCAAATTCGAAGACAAACATTCGCATATTTGATTAAATTCCGCCAGAAATTACAGGTTTTTATGTAATAAGGCACAAATTCAATATGAAACCCTGACGTATTTCGCTACAAGCAACGAGAACAGACAGTAGCTAAAAATACAGACATAAATAAAGCAGAGGTAAGACATTATGTTAAAAAATGCAAATATTTCTAAATGGAACTACAAGAATAGTCAACCAACAACAAAGTCAACCCCTGACACTATACAGCCCATGAAGGGCCTAGGCAAATATAAAATGCAAATATAAATGGTTGTTGCTTATATTAGGGGCTACGACATCGTGGTCTTGTAGCCTCATGTATTTGTGTGTGGAATTTGTGTGATAACCTGTGTTATTGTTATGGCTGAACTAGTGTGTTGGTAAATTGGGTATTGTAGTGGGAAGGAAGCGGCCATGGCCTTAAGTTAGGAACCATCCTGGCATTCGCCTGGATTAGAAGTGGGGAAACCATGGAAAACCACTTCCAGAAAGACTGAGGTGGGAATTGAACCCTCCTCTACTAAGTTGCTTCATGAGGCTGAGTGCACCCCATCCCAGCCCTCACATGAGAATTAAATTTCTTGGCAGAGCCGGAGAATCAAACCCGGACCTCCGGGACGACAGCCAAGAATGCTAGGCACTACACAACGAGTTGGTCTAAAACAGAATGGTACCACTGAACGAAAGTAGAACGAGCGATAATATTCTCTATAGTACATTAATTAGCCAAAATACCTTATCAAACAACGAGAAATAAATCAGGGAATGATGTTTTAAAAGATGCTTCCTCCTCCGCTGTATGTGACCCACCCAGCCATCCCAAATAGCATTGTGACTCACAATTTGGCTTTAGGAGAGAAAGATGCACAATCCAGGCAATTCGAAGTCTTCAAACTGAGATTGCGTCTACCCTGTCAGTACCGAAGGGAAAGTTACAATCCATATTCATTGACTTCTCTAAAGCTTTTGACTCGATTAGCAGGAAGAAAATATTGGAAAAACTAGACAGACTATTGAGAGGTAACAGCTACACTAAACATCTTGTCAAAAGTATTTTAGGCTCTAACAATATAGTCATTAACGATGGCATTACAACATCAAGCCCAATTGAGCAGACTACAGGCATGCTGCTACAAGGAGACCCATTAAGCCATCGTGTTATTTATCACTGCTATGGCAGATAATATCACAGATATATTATCAGAGCGGGTAATCTCATTTATATACGCAGATGACATGGTGCTCGCTTCAAGTTCACAGGTCGAATTGCAATCTGCTCTCGACCCCTTTGAATTATGGGTGTTACACAATGACCTTAGGTTAAACAGAAACAAGACTAAATCTATGACCTTTAGGAAAGGGGGAAAGCCAGCAATTTTCCACATTGCAGGAAAACCGCTTGAGGGTGTACCACATTACAAGTAGTCCTACTTAGGTCCTACATTAGTCAACTGACAATGTTTTCACACTGCAAATCAAGGATAGACCCAGCGTCACTACCAAAGCCTTCAACGACATAAAACATTTGACTAAGCTATCTATAAAAACAGCCTTAAAACTTTTGCGGTTAAATGTTACCCGTATTGTGACTTATGGACTGGAGAGCATTTGGACACATTTAAATATGAAGTATTTGGAACAATATGGAGAAAATGAAGGCGACTTACATAAAGAAGGCCTTGGGTTTATCAAAGTATACACCTTCAAGACCGGTGTAAGAGGTGACTCGCGAGGTTTATAATGTAGAAGAACTCAGACTTCAAATGCTGCTACCTTCTACTCCAGGATATGTAAAACTCATGGACACACTAGAGCCAAAGAACATTGGTAGGATTTTTGCGCCACGGACACTATGATTTTTGACGATTGGAAGAGTGGGGGGGGGGGGGGGGGGGGGTGCGAGCTGAGACCATTGAACTGTCGGTACTATTGGAACAACTCCTCCCATGGTAACCCTCGCTGAAAACTGCTTCCTGGTGCACTGCCAGGCGTAACTAGTCGCACCAAAAACTGTCATACCATTTAACTCTAGGTTGCATGTCAGCTGATATGTCGTGATTCTTTTCATATATTTGAACGTACGTACCTCTGTGCAACGTTATATGTATGGTATTTTCCAATAATACGGTAGGTTTACGGTCTACTTTATTTCGAAGTAGCCTATTCTGCGTTTATGGATATGTCTTACATCAAATTTTGACAAATACACGTAGGCCCTATTGTAGGTTATAAGTTATTAAGTTAGTCACAGAATTATAACCTACGTCTAGCTTATATTACAGATTTCCATGGAAACGCCCAGATGTAGGCCTATTAAATAAATGGGTTATAGCTGTGAGAACTTTTATAAACATGCTACTTGTCTCATTCAAATAGAAACAAACCACTGCTTAAAGATGATGCGGTACCTGCAAATTGCAATTTCCCACAGCATCGGCTTCAGCCACCCAAGAAAAGACCGAGAGTTATTGAACGACAAGTAGCCTAATATTTACTGTTACTTTCTTCATCGGCATAGGCATAAAATTTCACATTTTCCAGTATACTTTTATGATGTCAGTCTTGGAGACGATAAAAATAATTCGGCTTAAGGGATCTTCCCTGCAGGACCTGTTCGTTTGCTGTATGACTTATGTGAGGTCGAAGTTTCGACCTGCTTTGAAGAAAAAGAAGCTTGTAGTTTTTACGTGACCGTTAATCTTGTGATCATGAGCCAAGGGACCTCCATTTTACGTGGAATCCGAACCACAGGACATGGCATTTCACTTCCAAAATCTCACTTGCAATGACCGTGAATCAAACCTGGTCCACCTTGGTGAGAGGTGAATAGCTTGACCACTGCGCCACCATGCCCCATTGCTTTGAAGAATATTGAACATGTGGTTGTTTTGTATAAATAAAGCAGGCTATGTATTTTTGTTCACCAAGCATCTATTTAATTGTTTAGTTATAGGCTTATGCATATTCACACACATATGAATGTTGAATACCAATTAACATACTTTTTCTTCTTTATTGTTAGTCATTACCAGCCTAACCTTATTTTTATTTTATTTTAATGTATGTACGACTTGTATTTTTTGCCAGTAGGCCTATAACTTAGTTATTGTGTATGCTGCCTTTGATCGAAGGATAAAATGATGAACAATCAGGCTGCAATATAATATTTAATGTTGGCATATATTCCTAGCCATTTTAAGTATCAAATTACTATGATATTTTGAAATATGTATTTCGGCGTAAGTTCAGTTTAGTTTACCATTCGCCTAAATGTTCAAAAGTACCTCTTTTACTTGTATCTCGTCGTACATATGTACGTCATCCTTTTGTTCGTATACGTCAAACGTGAGATCACGGTGACGTCACTGATCTCCCTAAATATTCCCCAGATACCGGTGTATCGGAAGGTATAGTTCAACCGAAGATACCATGCCATATTCTGCACATTAAGACATGAATCTTTGATATTCCTAGGGAATAACAATTAGTTTACTGTATGATTTTAGATTTTATTCATTATATGCATGGGCATTGGCTGCAATAAACCCCTTATTATTATAGGCTATAGGTGAATTTCCAGCTGTGGATGCCATTATTCACATCAACCATCGTCAGAACAGTACTGCCAACCTCACCATTACGGTACTAGCCGCACCAACACTCGACCATTCTAACCTACGTTTTGTCCAATCCAATGGTTACAGCCTAACACGTCCAGATCAATGGTTTTGTATCAATCTGCCCCGATAGCTGCGCACAATCAAAGCCGCAGCCTTCGATTTGTCCAATCCAATGGTTTTTTACAATGGTTACAGCTTAACGCATCCAGAACAATGGTTTTTGACAATGGTTATAGCCTAACGCGTTCCGATGACTGCCTTTTTTTTAACAACAGTGATCTGCTAATAGATGTAGTCTCCTCCGCTGTCTATAACCCACCCACCATCCCAATTTATAACACGACTTAGGGCTATATAGTGAAATTTCAGTTGTGTCGGCCAGTGGGCGTGGCTTATTTGACAAATAAGATATTGCCAACCCTATGTATAGGTAAACACGGCCGTAGGTTGTTTGTTTTGAGCGTAGAGAGCTGTGAGATCGCACTCGCTTCTATCTGTATCGGGACATCCTGAACTAACTCCAACAGATGGCGCATAAGTACTCTCATTAGTACTTTATTTCAAATAGCATTTGCCAATAACACACAATTGATGTTACAAACTCTTTAAAATGAAAATTTACTGTATTATGAACTTGTCATTCTTCAAATTCGATGTGTATAGAATTCCAACGGACATACATTCTATCTTATTAATGTTTTTAATACAAAAACAAACCTAACCAGCAACTAACGCCCCAGTCCCCCTTGCTTGTGGTAGCCTACTAACAGTAATTTTCGGCCAGGCAGTAGGCCTACCTAACCTAGTAACAGACATAAATGTATATACAAAAACAAACCTAATTTGGGGATAACTCCCCAGGCCCCCTAGCTTATGATACTAACAGGAGCATAATTCTATTTACATACCTGTTGCATTTAAAATCACTGCTTCCATCAGATTACAGTACCCACTTGAATTTTTTCCACAAGCACACAAAGATTATTGATTCATGATTCTTATAGAATATATTTACACTTAAAGAACTTGACACTTTAGAAGACACTGACACTGCTGGTATGTCATTAAAACTACCATCATCTACTTTAACAAACAGGAGTTGTGTAGGACGGTTGATTTGGGAAAATTGTCGAAATGGTATCAGGGGTTAGTATGGCAATTTTCATAACCACAAATTTAGGTTCGAAATGTTTAAGTTAACAAATACAACTGTTTTAACTTCGAAAATGATCCCGGTGAATATTTCTCATCCACTTCTCTTTCAAAGATTTGTCTTTAGGAAATTTAAAAGTTGAAGTATCTTCAGCAGTATTAAATTTACAGGCAGGTACACAGTAATGACAATAAACAGCCAATGCTTCTCACATTACGTATCTTCGGCATTTATAATTATTCACAGTGCACTTCACTACTTAAGGTACACTATTACAATATATAACAGCTCGAAATCACTTGAAATATGCGACATTTGAACGAAATTCTCGCAGCAGACCCACTTAAATGTTGGTTGACCAAATGTAAACAATACCCTACGATTACCGCCATTTTCTACGATTTCGATAGTGGCATTATGGTCTGATTTATTGTAGTCGGTCTTGCCCCGGCATTTGCCTGGAAGGAAGATGGGAAACCACAGAAGACCATCTTCAAGGTTGCCAGCGGGGGGATTCGAACCTCCTCGCCTCCCGGATGTGAGCGACTGCCAACAGTCATGCCGCAACGACCTCGGCTAACTCACCCGGTCACGGGTAAGTGTTTATACTTCAGGAAATCATTTAGGTTCTTGCCGTGCCAGTTGTGGGGTTTCACTTAGGTGCACCAGGTGAGGCTCATCCGCAAGCTCTTTGTACACCATGCCCGGACTCCCACTGGGGTAGCACATCTAGGTGAAACCCTGCTTCAGACACTGATGAAAGGACTTCAATGATTAGCTGGAGCTTTAAAATACATTGTGTTGTTTTCTTTTTCTTCAAAGAGACTAATAGTAAAGGTAATTAAAGCTCTACTGATCTGAGTGAGATGCAGTTTGCTGTATGGTGCTATAAGATAAAGCCCTGAAACAATCAGCAATATACATGAACAAATTGTATATTCATGGAGGAAATCAATAACTTAAAAGTTACAATAAGTTGCAATTATGAACTTGACATACCAAGAACATTTTTTTAAAAATTGTATCCCTCTCTTCCTATTCCCCTTCTCAGGAGTATTATTTGTTTGTGTACACTTTCAATATGGCAGACTTCCATTGGAATGAAATTAGCCTACATGAAATGAAATGAAGGCAACAGTTACGAATTGCTCCACAAACCTCTAAGTGAAACAACAACAACAACAACAACAACAACAACAACAACAACAACAACAACAACAACAATAACTGATTCTCCTTCAGGCACAGACCGTTGTAATGCCATCCAAGAACGAAATCGTCTAATACCTACCGTTAATAACGTTCTTCGACGTGGATATTTCCTTTCCGATTCCACATGGTGAACTGTTTCCGTGGAACGGACGCCTTTATCACCAGCAGTTGATGACAGCAGCCCTGCAGCAATATTCTTATCGCCAAGTCACTCAGCACCGTGCTTACTCACTTCTCAATAAAGTAGTTCCACCCCCTTCTTGGATCACGCATTGCACTGAACACTTCTCATCAAGTCTACCTAACTTATAGTCCACACCAATTCCATTCAAACGATTGTGAAGGTACAGCTACACTTACTGCATTGAACACAAAACGGTTGTGAGGTATTTCATTCTAAACTACAGTACATGGGCCTATTTATACACTCATAACCTAAACCCATTTCATTTCATTGATACAGTAGTTTTAAGATAATTCACTATTTAGAGCGAAACGTTCTGTGGACCAGCACAGATAAAATAAAGAGAAGATTGAAAGAAATCAACAGTTCCAGGCTAAGGGGAAGTTAGCAACTTACTTAAGGCTACTATCACAGTCGTCCATCGAGTTGTTGTTTCATTTAAGGGGCTTGAACATCCCTGAAACTCACCTAGACTCACAAAATGGCGGTGTTTAAGGCTAAATGTCCCGACACTTTGGTAAGAATATATTTCAACAAATGGCAGCACAAGCGAAGCGGAATTTATTTATTTATTTTTGTATCGAATGGGTGCTCCGATCTGCGATCTGAAAACTGCTTTGTACTCTGTCTAGTAGCAGAATTGATATCAATTCCTTGCTTACTTTTTAATTACAAAAACAGAAAAATTGCTGTTCGTTTTTCAAATATCTGATTAACATTCGAAAGAAAACGGGTAATATGAAAGTTGAGTTTTACTCACTGATTCCTAAGCTGCATCGAAAACCTAAACCGGTTGAATAGAATCGTCGGGATAGCTTTGGGAAGTTTGTGAATAAAAGTGTTACTGTATTTGCAACAAGGCGCGGCAGTAGAACAAGGTCATGGTGAGCGGGTTGGCGGAGGTTTGGGGGGAGGTGAGGGGAGCGGAGCTCGAATGATTTGAGAGAGTGACAACATTGCCAGAAGGTATGGAATTCCCGAGCATCTAGTCCAATGCTGTGATTGACTGTGCTGGTTAGTTCTGAATTATTGTCAAGGTCTGGATATTTATGAGTGATCCTTTGATATTTTACCAGTTCCTAGTTACGACTTCTTGTTTTTAGTTCATCGATCTCATTAATTACTTTTTGTTTAATTTATTTTAGCTGCAACACTATTATTTTTTAATGCCCGTTAGGTGTTCTATATTCAGCAGTTTATTTTTTTTGAACAGTATTTCTGGTAGAATAGATACATGTACATATAGGCAGGCTACGACTGGTGGGGAGCATTACGGTCATCACGTGGAGTTATTTTTTCGTTTTTGTTGAAAAATGGAGCCATCACCAAAACCGATTCAAGGGCGTTCCACTAAATCCCAGGGGAGATTGCGACTAAGTAGCCTACCAAAAAAAGGAAGCCAGGCCCTAAAATAAATAAAAAAAGAAGAAAAACACCTCTTCACACCCGTCAGTTGCTTTTCGTAGTTTATATTTGAAATTATATATTTCTTTACGCTTGCATTAGAGAATCTGTAATGCACTGAGCAGTTATGATTTCACTTATATTTTTCCTGTAGCCTACAAGTTGGATGACTAAACGTCACCTTGCAATCTGCAGGCTACATGGCTGAACAGCGCAGCGGTAGCTTGGTAGGTCTAGGCCCTTCATGGGCTATCACGCCACGGGGGTAGTTGGTTTTTTGACTTCTAATACAGAAGTGTAGGAGTACAAAATCACGATCTATTCAGTGTCAACTTTTTTCAGAGACGCAAGTTCGACTTCAAATGAAAACAATGCGTTGTGTGGAAAAATAAAGGCGTAGCGATTGGGAAAATGGAAAATTGGTTTCCGGAAATACTGGATTGGATTGGGATCCATAAAGACTGCAAACAGTACTTTTGAACTACCAGTGGGCAAGGTGAAGACAAACAGCTAACTCCAACCAAACTTATGCGTTATTGCTTGCAGCCCCTAATTGCAAAAAGTTCCCAGCTAGTATCAAACACCACCAGCAATGCTGCCAAAAATTATATGTCCCTTGTTGCAAAATTCACGGCAGGTAAGCAGATCAATCGAGGGAAACGAGGTTCCTTCACTCATAGAACCGAAGCTGCCGGGCTGGTCTTTCAGTATGGGCCATCCTGGCACTATAAAACTATGAAATCAGTTTAGAAAAAAAACTGCCACAATAGTGAAGGACACTGCACTCAGCAGAAAGAGAAGAAGAGCAGCTTTCCGAAAAAGTTTATTTGCGTCGCGAGAAGGGAAAAGAATGTCCCGACAACACTCTAATGAAATGAAACGTACTGTCTCACTTGATTACGGAAACCGATAAATGCAGTTGGATTTCGATGAGGTACTATTGAGAGAGTTTAGTGATGAGAAGATCAAGCAACTAACGGTTAGTGAAGGCCATATACAAAAACAAGGTGCCAAAGGGTAAATGAAAAGTGGCGCACAGCTAGAAAGGACAGACTTACGGCATCCAATTTTGGATATGTATGCAAGAGGAAACCTAATTCGAAATGGGCTCCAGTAGCAAAAAACATTCTGTACGGCGAATTTCACTCAAAAGGAATGCAGTATGACTGTGATAATGAGCGAATTGTAAATCAAAATTTAGAGGAGAAATCGGTAGAAAAGTCGAAGGATGTGGTCTTCTCGTACATAAAACTTATGGGGTTTTAGGTGCCTCCCCAGACGGATTTATCGGAGACAACGCTATGGTCGAAGTCAAGTGCCCTGATTCTGCGTGGAATATGACCATACTGGAAGCCTGCAAAAAGCTAAAGGTAAGCGAGAAAAAAAAAGGCTAGAAAATGTCAAGAACCGTGCCATTCAGAAGAGAACAAATTGATAACTCTCTAACACTCACATGATTTTTATTTCCAGAACCAAGGCCAGTTGGAAATAACATAGCGGGAAATGTGTTATTTTGTGGTACGGACGCCTAAGGACATTCACATAGAGACAATAAAGAGGGACGAAAAGTTATGGAGACAAAAAATGCTTATGTAACTGTCATTCTGTTACGAGAAAATCCTGTTGCCTGAGATCATTGATCCCAGAATGACCAGATCAATGGATATAAGAGAACCTGAGGTGAAGTAAAATACCAATTAGTGTGTGTAAATCGTGAAACGTTATCTTTGATATGAAAAAAAATGAAACATTTATTTCAAGAACAGGAAATAAGTAGGTATAATATTTTTTGTTTGTTTATAGTACGCAGTACTAGTGCCTGTGCTAACAATAGGCAGATGAGAATATCTTAGGAACTTTAATTCTATATATTGAACCAATGTGCCATAGGGTCCAATGAGGGCGAATCCATGCATTTGGGGAAGAAATAAAAGAAACGTATAGTTTCTAATGTAACTTAAAGAAAGATCCAGCTAAGATGCTAGCCTGATATGGTGCAAGAGGCGAGGACCAGGTGTTCGTGAGATGAGATCATCCCTCTTGACATTCAGAAGGGAGCGAGTCATGAGTATTAATAACCGAGTGGAAATTTCCCAGGATTAAACAAGGAAGCCTGACTCGGAAATCGACCTTACGTTGCTGGAAATTGACAACACCGCTTATGCGCCAGAAGAGGAATAATTAAATTTAACCCGTTTACAAGTATAATAATGAGTAAACAAGTACAGTACAGTGAATCATTTTGAATGAGAGATTTTTTAGTAAAGAGAAACCATTTAATAATTGCGCAGGAGAAAACTGCAAACGCAAGACGACGTCATCGGGGAATTACCAAGGCCTGTGTGGAGGGGAGAAAGCAAAAGAAATGCAACACCCACACAATTGAGGACGAGAAATTAATTAATATCTCCGAATTGCACGATCGATTCTTAGGGGCAATGAGATTATTTGACATTGAGAAGACGAGCTTTCGGAAGGTATAATTTTTATATTTGTGCCACCATTATTTTAGAAATTGGTCACAGAAAGGACTAGAGTCTTATTTTTTTGTAGTGAAATAGTATAAAGCTTCGGGCTTCACCAAGCCAATCATGCAGTTATTCTGACAACCCGTGAGGGTGTTACTACGCATGCAGTCATTCCGACAGTCCGTGAGGGGCGTAAGACTACATCACAGCACATCAGTATCCAGACAGCCGTGTGGGGCGTAACTCTGCGTCACATCGAAGACAGTTACTAGTACTCCTTGAGGGGAGAAACGCTGTGTTACACCGCAGAAGTAATATCCGATAGCCATAGGCGTCGCAGTATTAACAACTTGCTTGCCTCCATAAGGGGTGGTAAAGAAGAAATTTAAAGTATCGCCGTATTGAAAGAATAGGAAAATCCTAGTTACAGGATTTAGGCCCGACTGTATACAAGTTATAGTGAAGGTTCGTAAGATAAAGTCAGAGCAGGCTGCGAACGTCGGACTTAAGGCGATAGGTCGTTAAATAGACGAACGAATATATCATAACGTACGGAAGTACCGTACCAGAAAGATAAACTGTTATCTAAATTAAAGAACCCGAAAAGGGAAGAACAGAATAAGGTTCGGAACGTATATCAGAAACGTAGGAGTGCTAGAACCGATCAAATAAAGAAGCACGGAGACGATAAACATTATCTCCAGAAAGCGGGCGAACTATTCTAAAGTACTAGACTCGAGAAGTACTAGCTGCTATAAACTAAATCCATAGGTCATCGAGAGGTTATTGAGGAGACCTCGATCCGAATAGACTTTCGCTAGGATCGGAAAGCCAGATCTACAAAGAAGCCGTTCAAGCTAGATAAATAGCCGGTCATCCAGGATAGGAGTAGAAGAATTTGGATTCCAGGGAACAGTAGATGTTTCGAGACTTTCGTATTCTGCAGGATAGGAAGCCGACATTGAATAAATTTCACCCTTGGAAACGGGAAATTAAGAGGTCACGTGTGATAGGCTCAGAAATACGGCCTAGTGATCAAGAATTGTGAAGTGTAAATTTATCAAGATTGTGTGTTAAATTAATATTTTTTGAGTGTTTATTATGTGTTCTAAAGGGACACATCAGTGTATAAAAATGTCGTCAATGTTAAGTGTCTTAAATATATGTCAAGAAGTGTTTGTACATAAGATGAATTCCTTTAATATGGAGTAAAAGTTCAAAGTGGGCCCAAAATGAAACACCGCACAAGAATAAAGATCATGGGACGATCTTAAAAACATGTGAGTACTGAATTTTATTCTATTTTGGTGTCAGGAATTGGTTGTGTACAAATCCACCGGAGTTTTGAGTAAAAGGGATGTGTTTTAAGAAATAAATACTGAATAAACAAGAACGCGGTCTGAACAATAATAGAAGTTTGAGAAATTATAAATAATTATGTAAAGAATAAATCCCGTAGAGGAAATATGTGAATAAAATGTTAATGTATTTAACAAATGTCATAAGAGCAAGCGAAATATCAGTAATTATCATGAAAGATATTTAAATAAAGTAAATTTGAGATAAGAAAGAAATAGCTTTTGAGCTTGTGTAATGAATAAAGATAATACTAATAACTAAGTATGGAAATATTAAATAAAGATCAAATAAATTGATGTGAACATAAGAGCGTTAAAGCCTTAATGTATGTGTAAGATATGATGTTCAAGGGAATGTTTTAAAAGGGAGCGATTTATCGGCAACGGAAAGATTAATATAAGAATTAAAAATAATATGAATTGTTACTAATGAGATTTATCAGTTCTTGGGAAGACATTTCGGCTTAAAATAATGCATAGCGCAAAGGAGCGCAAATAATATTAAAATGTCACGCTAGGAAAGCGTAGAAGTTAAAATACTTGGTAAATTACTTATGGAGGGTAGTTGATTGTAGTGAATTGATAATTGTATAAGTCCTCTATTTGTGACGTTGTATCACGAGGCATTGTGTATGTATTAAAAGGGAGCTAATGTATGGTATTATTGAGCGTATGTCATGTAGGCCACGGCCGACTTTAAATCGCGTCTTGTATAAGTCCTTTATAAGGGAATGGTTCCCGAGGCATGTGAAGAGATTCGAACTCAGAATCCTCTTATGATAAAAGCCCCTTAATTCTCCGTCGTCGAATGTGTATTAATCTTCCCCAATCAATGTGGACCCTCTCATAATTAATAAATGCCAAGGTTACGAAAGTGGTCTATGAACCAAAGAATATTTGTTTGAATGGATACAGTACAGTAAAAGCCCGGTCTCTCCCCAGGACTGAGTATAATGTGAAGGTTTGTTTTGAAAGCCTTGGAAAGGAGCTGCTAACGTGGGTTAGACAAAGAGTCGCCCGTCACCCTCTGTGTCATAAATCGCGCCCGAGTTAATGGCCTGGCTCTCTTAGAGTAAGGGTGGGCCGGAACCGTCTCGTAAGATGTAGTAAAGACACCGTGAGTGTTTAAAGTTGTTAACGACCCGGGCGTTGAACCGAGGTCCTTGTAGATTGATATTTTCGTTTGCCTGTTCAGATCGTAGTTTCTTATGTGATAATGGTCTTATAAGACATAAGAGATAAATAACAATCCCTATTGTAATGATGTACGGAAGTAGGATTCCACGAGTTAATTGAAGGCAACTATGTTTCGGGAGTAACTATAGTTTTTTGACTGTGTCAAGTATCTTCACGCTCTGGAGTACACAAGTGATTTCCTGATTACCTTAATATATGTGTGAAAATAAAGAGAGATGATAACAGCTGAATGTGTGAACATGCCCAAAATATTGAGTTAGATAATTAACATAAAATTTTAAATGTAATTATACATTTGTTTTTGAGAATTAAGAAAATGTGAAAGTAGTATTTGAGGTGTACAAGAGTGGCACCATTTTTATGTAAAGCATGGAGCCAAAAGAGGGAAAAGTCAATGAAGTTCAAACCGAAGTAACTGAGTTGAAAAATCAAAATCAAAAGGATGTTCAGGATATGAAAGAGCAGATTGATCTTTTTACCGGGCAGGTAGATGAGAACCTGAAGAAGTACGAGGGGGAAATAGATAAAAGATTCGGTAGATACGAGAAGCATATCCAGAAAGAAAGAGAACAACGAAATAAAGAAAATAAGGAAAATACCCAGAAGATAGACGAAATAAGTAAGGGTATAAATGAGGTTAAGGAAAACGTGGAAACTTTAGAGGGGCAAGTAGGAAAAACAAATAATGAAGTGAAACTAATCAAAGATGAATTAACGGAAGTGTCTCAGAAGACGGAAGGAAAGTTGAAAGGAATTGAATTAGATATGGTCAAAGGACGAAAAGAAGTGGAGAAGCAAATAAAGGAGATACGAGAGGGCCTGGAGACCATAGGTGACGTTAAGCCAGTAATTATAGACCAAAGGGTCATGATCTTTAAGAAAGAGGTAGAAGACCAACTAAATGAATTCAGGGATAGTTACAGGGATGAGAAATTCCTATCCAAAAAGGTAGAGGAAGATAGTAGAAGGAATCAAGAAAGAATTCAGAATGAATTAAGATCCCGATTGGAGAGGACTGAACATAAGAATAGTCAAATGGAAATCCAACTCATGGCTAATGAAGAAAGTGCCCGAAGGGAAAGGAAGTTAGAATTCGAGAATCAGGAGGAGTTTCCAAAGACAGGATGGGTAGATTCCCGTGAACAAGGCACAGATACGGAGAGGGACTTAGGAGGGGAGAGCCCTTATAAGAACCCAGGATATCCGATGGCGATGTCAACCCCGTACATGAATCAGACAAATGGCCAGATAATAAACATTATTAAATCCAATGAGGACAGACCAGTAAAGTTTACGGGTAATAACATGTCTATTACTCCAAAATACTGGCTAAAGGAAGTTGCAGAGTATTTAAACGAAATGAAGGTTCCTCAGGATCGGAGACTGAGAGCTATTGAAAAGCTGTTGGCAGGTGATTGTCTCACCTGGTTCAGAAGCTTCAGATACACCTTTGATACGGTGGAAGGCTTTAGGGAAGCATTTTTAAAACGATATTGGGCAGCAGACGTCCAAGAGAATTTAAGGCTAGATCTGTACTCTAGGAAGTACAGCACCAATGCACCTACTAAATACTCGGAATTTTTCACCGCTCAGCTGTGTAAATTCCGCGAACTTGATATTGCTCCAGCAGAGAACGACCTGTGTGCCGCCATTGCAAGACAACTTCCGTATGAGATTCAGAGGCTGTTAATCTCATCCAAAGCCAGAAGTGCTGTGGAAGTGGAGAGTGTATTACGTCAGTTAGATATGACGACTTCGCACGTAACTCCTCGGCATCAAAGACAAACTGAGCAAGTACACATGGCCAGCAGTCAGGAAAATGGAGAAAAACCAGCGACCAGGAATCAGTCCACCAGCACGGATACCCAAGGACTAGGTCGAGAGTATGGGCAGCAGGAGCCTAGAAGGATACAGCCATACTACAGAGGAGGATATCGAGGAAGAAATCCTAGGAGTTCAGGTTATAGGCAACAAGAGAGCCGACCCTATAACAATAACCATCAAAGGCAAGAAAACAGAAAGAAATGGGAGAATTATCCCAGAAGGAATGTAAGGCCAGAGGATAGGGATGATGAATATCGGGCCGAAATAGAAGAAAGATATCAGGAAAGTCTTCGTTATATGAACGAACGACCAGATGAACCTGATAGGCAGAAAGTCCGTTGGAGTGAGGCAATTAAGAACCGGAAATCACCCGACCGACTAGACGGAGCTCAAAGCTTGGAACTACAAGCTCAGTTAAAGAATGAGGGAAAAGGGAGCCCTCAGGATAAAAAAAAAACTCCAAATTTAAATTGTCAAAAGTGGGAACATACCAGGAGCTGGGAGGAGGTAGAAATTGTGAATTGGATAGCCAGACCAGATGAGCTAATTAACGAGGATGTGGAAGGAATCCCACCTGTTAAAAAAAAATTACCTATAATTATGCTTAGGATAGAAGGATTACTGGTCAGAGCATTGATTGATACCGGATCCACAATAAGTCTAATTACACAAACCCTTCTAAATGAATTGGAAACAAGGGGCCGAGTATTAAAGATTCCCACATCAAGTGTAAAGATTAAGGGGATTATCCCTGAAAAATCTCTAACATGTAAATTTCAGGTATACATTGATCTGATCATGGGTAACGCTGAAATTTCGCAGTGCTTTTTGCTGGTAAATCAATTACCGTATAATGTCATATTAGGTATTGATTTTATCCGTGAGAACAAGGTCATCATAGACCTAGCGCAAAACTGCATTAGAGTTCAAAGAGAGGATGTGGATGAGCAAAACATTAACTTACAGGAACAGGATGCGAAAATAGGAGAACAGGTATGGCATATGGAAGAAGTGAGTGAGGAAGATTATAAGGACATAGAAAGGATATTTGAAGTCCTCAACATAGAACTCGAAGATAATTTGGAAACTGAGTTCGAGACCAACCTGTCAGGAAAAGTGGAGGAAGCTAAAGTCAGCCTCGAAAATAAGGAACAGTTAAAGAAATTATTATTGAATTATAGGGACGTATTTGATTCCAAGCCAGGGAAGATTGAAAATTTTAAATACGCATTCCAAGTCAATGATTGGGCACCGTTCAAACAAAAACCATACCCGGATGCGGAAAAACATTACCCACAAACCAAGAAGACACTGCAGGAGATGATGAATGCAGGTGTTATAGAAAAGATGGCGACACCATATGTTAGTCCATTAGTGATTGTGAGTAAACCGGATGGCTCAGTAAGGGTGTGTTTAGATGCCAGAAATTTAAATGCAAAAATCATACCAGAAAATGATTCGGCACCACCCATAAAAGAAATACTGAGGAAGTTCAAAGGCAAAAAGATTTTTACAAATATTGACATGACTTCTTCGTATCATCATCTCGAACTGGAAGAGAAAACCAGCTTGTTGACTGGATTTCAGTTCGACCAACAAACATATTGTTTTAGAAGATGTCCGTTTGGATTGAAGACCGCAGGATCTGCATTAATAAGAGCGCTTGATCGAAACCTGTCAGAGGAAGTGAAAGATTGCACTATCCGATACGTGGATGACATTTTGCTTACCTCGGAGAATATTGAGGAACATTTAGAGAATTTGAAGAAATTATTGGAAGACTTAAGAAGGGCAAATTTTAAAATAAATTTAAAGAAGTCGAATTTTTGTCAAAGGCAAGTGACATTTTTAGGGCATGTGATTGACAAGGATGGTGTTAAACCAAATCCATGCAAATTGGAATCGATAAGGGATTTTCCAAGGCCTTTGAAGGTAAAGAACGTTCGCCAGTTTTTGGGATTGATTGGGTTCTTCTCAGGACATTGTCCATCATACACCAAAACTGTTGCACCACTACAGGACCTTCTGAAGAAGGGGGGCAAGTGGAAATGGACGGAGGAAGCAGAAAAAGCATTCGTAGAGGCCAAGGAGATGCTTTTAAATTACGTGAAGCTAGGATATCCTGATTTTAATCAGAGATTTATCATTCAAACAGACGCATCCCAGATTGGAATAGGGGCAATGCTATATCAGGAAAACCCGGAAAATCCTGAGAAGAAAAACTATCTAGCTTTCACAAGTAGGAGACTGAAACCACACGAGAAAAATTATACGATCAGCGAAATCGAGCTGTTAGCGATATTGCACGCGTTGCAATATTGGCGGAAGATCGTATATGGGTTTCAGGTCATTCTAAGAACGGATCATAAAGCCTTAACCTTTTTGATGAAGACTGATTTATCCAGTCAAAGGTTGATGCGTTGGGCTTTATACATTCAACAATTTGATGTCAAGATAGAGTACTGCCCAGGAAAAGAAAATATAGTTCCAGACTACTTAAGTAGACAGCTAGAGTCCATAGAAGAGGAAGTAATGGCTATAGATTTGGAAGACAGGGATCAGCGTACTCTTAATGAGTTAAGAAGTATTAGTCAAAGACAACGGGAGGATCCATGGATGAACATGCTCATATCTTTCCTTGAGGGAAGCTTGATAAGAGGAACACCAGCGTACACGGAAGCGAATAAAATAGCTCAAGACTACACGTTTTATAATGGATTGTTATATAAGTTTGTAGACTCTGACCATACAAAATTAAGGATTGTTGTACCTGCAATTTTGCAGAGGAAAATAGTATGGTTAGCCCATAGATCGTTCGGACATATGGGTGTCGACAAAACAGTCTCGATGCTGAAAGAAGCATTTGTATGGCCGAGACTGAGAGAAACTGTAAGGGACACGCTAAAGACATGTGATCTATGTCAAAGGATCAAACCTAATGCATTCCTGATGAGGCAGAAGCCTATACCATTGTTGCCCGAAAGGCCCGGCCAAATCATATCTATTGATAATTTTGGACCTTTGCCAAAGGCAAGAAGAGGAAATCGACACATAATGGTGGCTATGGATGTCTTCACTAAAATGGTTGTCCTTGCTCCCATACAGAAGACTAGTACCAAACAGGTGTTAAAACGACTCAAAGAAAAAGTGATACCGATTCTGGGGAAACCTGAGAATTTGTTGTCGGATCACGGCAGTTGTTTCACCAGTGTAGAGTTCAGACGAGAATTAGAAAGACTTGGAATACGTCAGATTTTGTCAAGTATTCGCCATCCTGAGGCAAATCCTGTAGAAAGAGTTATGAGAGAGACGGCCAAGTATTGTAGAATATACTGTGCCGAAGAAAATTGGAAGTGGATAGATATCTTGGATATTATCGAATTTTGTATAAATAATACAATCCATGAATCCACAGGAGAGATACCCATAACGTTACATCGGAATGAGCAACCAGAAAGACCTTGGAGTCTGGTAATTCCTAGGCCAGCAGACGCTCAGCCTGGAAGAGATGTACGCATTAGAAGAGCCTTTGAGCATCTAAAAGCTCAAGCCGACAGGAGGCAGAGAAGAAATAGGCATAAGAGGTATCATCGACCATTATTAGCAGGAGAAATGGTGTTAGTAAAAAGACCAGCCATTTCGGATCCAGGGAACCGTGTGTACAAGAAATTCCAGAAAATGTACCACGGACCATATCAAATAATCAGAGATTTGAGGAATAACGCATATAGAATTCGGCACTGTGAAACGGATCACGAAGTGACCATGAATTCAGCAAATTTGAAATTATATTACCCTCCCGAAGATTTCGATGAAGTAAATGAACAAGCCCTGGTTATGGAAACAGGTAGAGATGAATTCGCTTTTGACAAAAACAAGAATAAGGAAGAAATAGAAAATAGAGCTCAAGCATTCGAGTGCGAATGCGAATTGGAGAAATTGTATTGGGAAATTAAAGAAATAATTGAATTTATTGAAGAAGAAAATTCCAATTTAAGAAAGGAAAATGATGAAATAAGGAAACGGGTAGGGATAGACCAAACCCGTAAGGAAGAATGAGGTTATGGGGACTTAAAGTCCAGACAAGTAAAGAAAGAAAGAAAGGGTAGGGACAGAGCATACCCGACCTACACAATTACCGGATACGACTTTAAAGAAGTAAAAACAACGGAAGGTACGGACATCGTTATGATGGCTTCGACGAATAAAGACAGATATGATTAATTGAAATAAATTTCCTCAAAATTTTTCGAAAATTTATTTACCTAAGGAGGGGAGAGATGAACCCATGTGCCATAGGGTCCAATGAGGGCGAATCCATGCATTTGGGGAAGAAATAAAAGAAACGTATAGTTTCTAATGTAACTTAAAGAAAGATCCAGCTAAGATGCTAGCCTGATATGGTGCAAGAGGCGAGGACCAGGTGTTCGTGAGATGAGATCATCCCTCTTGACATTCAGAAGGGAGCGAGTCATGAGTATTAATAACCGAGTGGAAATTTCCCAGGATTAAACAAGGAAGCCTGACTCGGAAATCGACCTTACGTTGCTGGAAATTGACAACACCGCTTATGCGCCAGAAGAGGAATAATTAAATTTAACCCGTTTACAAGTATAATAATGAGTAAACAAGTACAGTACAGTGAATCATTTTGAATGAGAGATTTTTTAGTAAAGAGAAACCATTTAATAATTGCGCAGGAGAAAACTGCAAACGCAAGACGACGTCATCGGGGAATTACCAAGGCCTGTGTGGAGGGGAGAAAGCAAAAGAAATGCAACACCCACACAATTGAGGACGAGAAATTAATCAATATCTCCGAATTGCACGATCGATTCTTAGGGGCAATGAGATTATTTGACATTGAGAAGACGAGCTTTCGGAAGGTATAATTTTTATATTTGTGCCACCATTATTTTAGAAATTGGTCACAGAAAGGACTAGAGTCTTATTTTTTTGTAGTGAAATAGTATAAAGCTTCGGGCTTCACCAAGCCAATCATGCAGTTATTCTGACAACCCGTGAGGGTGTTACTACGCATGCAGTCATTCCGACAGTCCGTGAGGGGCGTAAGACTACATCACAGCACATCAGTATCCAGACAGCCGTGTGGGGCGTAACTCTGTGTCACATCGAAGACAGTTACTAGTACTCCTTGAGGGGAGAAACGCTGTGTTACACCGCAGAAGTAATATCCGATAGCCATAGGCGTCGCAGTATTAACAACTTGCTTGCCTCCATAAGGGGTGGTAAAGAAGAAATTTAAAGTATCGCCGTATTGAAAGAATAGGAAAATCCTAGTTACAGGATTTAGGCCCGACTGTATACAAGTTATAGTGAAGGTTCGTAAGATAAAGTCAGAGCAGGCTGCGAACGTCGGACTTAAGGCGATAGGTCGTTAAATAGACGAACGAATATATCATAACGTACGGAAGTACCGTACCAGAAAGATAAACTGTTATCTAAATTAAAGAACCCGAAAAGGGAAGAACAGAATAAGGTTCGGAACGTATATCAGAAACGTAGGAGTGCTAGAACCGATCAAATAAAGAAGCACGGAGACTATAAACATTATCTCCAGAAAGCGGGCGAACTATTCTAAAGTACTAGACTCGAGAAGTACTAGCTGCTATAAACTAAATCCATAGGTCATCGAGAGGTTATTGAGGAGACCTCGATCCGAATAGACTTTCGCTAGGATCGGAAAGCCAGATCTACAAAGAAGCCGTTCAAGCTAGATAAATAGCCGGTCATCCAGGATAGGAGTAGAAGAATTTGGATTCCAGGGAACAGTAGATGTTTCGAGACTTTCGTATTCTGCAGGATAGGAAGCCGACATTGAATAAATTTCACCCTTGGAAACGGGAAATTAAGAGGTCACGTGTGATAGGCTCAGAAATACGGCCTAGTGATCAAGAATTGTGAAGTGTAAATTTATCAAGATTGTGTGTTAAATTAATATTTTTTGAGTGTTTATTATGTGTTCTAAAGGGACACATCAGTGTATAAAAATGTCGTCAATGTTAAGTGTCTTAAATATATGTCAAGAAGTGTTTGTACATAAGATGAATTCCTTTAATATGGAGTAAAAGTTCAAAGTGGGCCCAAAATGAAACACCGCACAAGAATAAAGATCATGGGACGATCTTAAAAACATGTGAGTACTGAATTTTATTCTATTTTGGTGTCAGGAATTGGTTGTGTACAAATCCACCGGAGTTTTGAGTAAAAGGGATGTGTTTTAAGAAATAAATACTGAATAAACAAGAACGCGGTCTGAACAATAATAGAAGTTTGAGAAATTATAAATAATTATGTAAAGAATAAATCCCGTAGAGGAAATATGTGAATAAAATGTTAATGTATTTAACAAATGTCATAAGAGCAAGCGAAATATCAGTAATTATCATGAAAGATATTTAAATAAAGTAAATTTGAGATATGAAAGAAATAGCTTTTGAGCTTGTGTAATGAATAAAGATAATACTAATAACTAAGTATGGAAATATTAAATAAAGATCAAATAAATTGATGTGAACATAAGAGCGTTAAAGCCTTAATGTATGTGAAAGATATGATGTTCAAGGGAATGTTTTAAAAGGGAGCGATTTATCGGCAACGGAAAGATTAATATAAGAATTAAAAATAATATGAATTGTTACTAATGAGATTTATCAGTTCTTGGGAAGACATTTCGGCTTAAAATAATGCATAGCGCAAAGGAGCGCAAATAATATTAAAATGTCACGCTAGGAAAGCGTAGAAGTTAAAATACTTGGTAAATTACTTATGGAGGGTAGTTGATTGTAGTGAATTGATAATTGTATAAGTCCTCTATTTGTGACGTTGTATCACGAGGCATTGTGTATGTATTAAAAGGGAGCTAATGTATGGTATTATTGAGCGTATGTCATGTAGGCCACGGCCGACTTTAAATCGCGTCTTGTATAAGTCCTTTATAAGGGAATGGTTCCCGAGGCATGTGAAGAGATTCGAACTCAGAATCCTCTTATGATAAAAGCCCCTTAATTCTCCGTCGTCGAATGTGTATTAATCTTCCCCAATCAATGAGGACCCTCTCATAATTAATAAATGCCAAGATTACGAAAGTGGTCTATGAACCAAAGAATATTTGTTTGAATGGATACAGTACAGTAAAAGCCCGGTCTCTCCCCAGGACTGAGTATAATGTGAAGGTTTGTTTTGAAAGCCTTGGAAAGGAGCTGCTAACGTGGGTTAGACAAAGAGTCGCCCGTCACCCTCTGTGTCATAAATCGCGCCCGAGTTAATGGCCTGGCTCTCTTAGAGTAAGGGTGGGCCGGAACCGTCTCGTAAGATGTAGTAAAGACACCGTGAGTGTTTAAAGTTGTTAACGACCCGGGCGTTGAACCGAGGTCCTTGTAGATTGATATTTTCGTTTGCCTGTTCAGATCGTAGTTTCTTATGTGATAATGGTCTTATAAGACATAAGAGATAAATAACAATCCCTATTGTAATGATGTACGGAAGTAGGATTCCACGAGTTAATTGAAGGCAACTAAGTTTCGGGAGTAACTATAGTTTTTTGACTGTGTCAAGTATCTTCACGCTCTGGAGTACACAAGTGATTTCCTGACTACCTTAATATATGTGTGAAAATAAAGGGAGATGATAACAGCTGAATGTGTGAACATGCCCAAAATATTGAGTTAGATAATTAACATAAAATTTTAAATGTAATTATACATTTGTTTTTGAGAATTAAGAAAATGTGAAAGTAGTATTTGAGGTGTACAAGAGTGGCACCATTATTATGTAAAGCATGGAGCCAAAAGAGCTCGGAGTTATATACAACTTACAGTTGATGCTTTATGGAAGTAAGACTAAGTAGGAATTGTTGGTTTATGTGGAAACCATATGTTTAAATACAATATTTGTTTTATTATATTTGTGATTCCTTGTTCATTTGGGACAAGTAGATGATTATGGGTCAGTAATTAAATTGTTAAAGTGTTTGTAGCGCCATTAATTTTATTAATTAAATGTGTTAAAATAGGAGTTGATTTTGTTGTTATTTTTGCAAGTGTATCCTCTAATTAATCCAAAATATGTGAGTCACAGAGTGGGGGAACTTACCGCTGCCCCGAAATTTCCGAATTGAGCTACGCTGGTATACTGTGATTGGCATATTTCTTGCTAAAAGGGCACAATATGTAGGCCTACACAATTATTTTGCTCTTGGTATGCATTTTTATAATTTGTTTATTGTAATACAATGTCCTACATAAATGAACTTTGATTATTACTTCCATGAAAATTGAAGTAAGTTATAGTGATTGGCCTCACGGAGTCATTTCAGATCTCACGAAAAAGATAAAAAGGAAATTAGAGTAAAAAGAACCAATACGGATCACCAAAATAAATGAATGTATGTTTGTATATATGTATGTATGTATGTATGTAGGTGCGCATTTGGCCTCTTATAAATCGATAATAGCTGGCTCCATTGATTAGAATTCTTCACGGTTTGTGGTCTAGTTTGTTATGTAAAGAAGACGATACCTAGAGTTGGACGTCCGCATCGGATGGTTTTTAGAATAGATACATATTCCCAATAAACCTGAACACGAACATATCTTGACCATCTTTTTTCTGAAATATCAAGAACGTGCTAACTACACACCAGTCATAGCTTTCTATACAGTATTCAATTTCGCATCGAGTGAAACCAGTCGTTGCTCTGTGCGGTAAGAATTATGACCTACAAAGTATTAATAATGTCGGAACAATGTGTTTTCTGTTCGGGAGTTTATCCACAAATAACTCTAAATTAGTTACCTAGAAGGGAATCCAGCGCTATCAGCATCTATCCTGAGTGTGTTTTCCCCGGTTTTTCCACAATCTCTCCAGGTAAATGCCGAGATAGTACCGTACGTGAAGTTTCAGGGCACCTGCCCCATCCCTGACTCTAACACAGTTACACACATAATCAACTACACGTGACTGATGATGATGATGATGATAATAATAATAATAATAATAATAATAATGACATTATTGGTTTTACGTCCCTTTTAACTGCTGCGGCATTTAGAGACGCCAGGGTGCCGGAATTCTGCCCCGAAGGGGATCTTTAAGGTGCCAGTAAATCTAATGACACGACTCCCTCCCATTCACGCACCCTCAAATGCCTACTGGCTGCACCAGGATTCGATCCTGCAACCTTGGGAACAGCAAGCGAGATCGTTACCGCTGAGCCACGCAGCCAGCCAAAGGGCTGATGACCAAGTTGTCCCAAGCCCCTACAATGTATTATTATCAACAAGAATGTTTGAGGAAGTAAGAAGGGAATCTGTACTAACACATTGTGTCAACGTTACATATTGTGACACTACTACAGTATAATTTGATTGCTCAGATATTGTTCCACGACTAGGCACTTGTACATGTAACTTGTCGAATTATAATATTTATGACAAGAGGAAGACAAATCCTTCCTGTCGTCAAATCGTTCCCTTCTTACTCGGCCCTGTCAGCGTGTTCATCATTTTCCTTGCGCAAGAGATCTTGTGAAGCCGCGCCGCCTACCACCCTTTTCAAAACAATTCCCAAACTAATGCTGTTGATTCCATTCACACGATTTTAATTCTGAAAAGTACATTGGAATCAGGAAATAAATCTCCGTTTTCGTATTACCAGGTTTTTTCATATTTTAAGCAGAGATACAAAAAACTGTTAGTAACTGTTTTGTTTTTCACATTTTGGAAAATGCATCGAATTGATATTAATTCAATTGCAGTCTAGTATACATAGTGGTTTTTAGATCGCAAATACGAGCTTTTGTTCAAGAGAAAACTGAAAAAAGAAATTGTCTCACTTTGGTGCTGCTACGTGGTGTCAGAATTACAAACTAAAAACGAGACATTTAGCCTTAAACAAATTATATTTAGTGCTCTTGTATCATGGTGTTTGAGTGTGGATCGGTATACTGTCCAGTGCGCTCACCAGAGAGTAGATGCAGATGAGCAGCACGCTGTGTTTACAGTGGGTAGCAACTTAGACGCCCTGTTCAAAAATTAGTCACCTTCATCCATAAATTAAACGAATTATATCCACATCTAGCTCTAAAGATCAATTACATTGCTACATGAGGGCATGATCGTAAGGAGCCTTCAGTGACATACTACCCGTATGCGTCTGCAAACCAATAACGCCTCTGCATTTCTTACAATGCCAGCAGCTACATTTCAAATATTATTTACGGCACGAGCGGACTATGAAAGGCTATCCTCTGCAGACAGTTTTAAGTATTTATAACGTCCTGGAGTAACAAAAGAATATCTGGAGCAACTCTTGAACCTAGTATGAAATAAATATGGACGCAATGCAGTACAATCTTGGTAGAATGCATTTCTATCGTGCTGTGATTTGTGTTCTGCGAAAGAAAAGCGTTATGATGTAGTTAGTTGCCAATTAGGTCAGTTAAGGTTTCTACCATTTCGTAAGAAGCACTTGTTGAAACAAACAAACAGCGCAAATGAGTAGGAGTTATTAAATAAGCAAAATTCGAATAAACTACAACATAATTTACTAATGGACTAAGTATATTTTCTAGTGACATATCAAAACATTTATCATTTTAGTAAAATGTAAGAATATTGCCGTATTGATTAATGGATAATGAATTAAAATGCTACACCATTCAATATAAATTCTAGAATTTGTATTGATTGGTGGAGCATTTTGATTAATTACTCCACATATCGCCTTCATTCGAAATAACCTCTGGAGTTGTTGTTAAGAAGGCTCATACACCTGGAACGCGTGCATTTTCTAAATTATTCTATATCGATAGAACCATAACAGGGATTTGATTTAAACTTTGTACACTTTAGTAGAAATGCTGGGATTTGATTTGAAGAATAAAGTCTTAAATTTCAATATACCTAGGTATAAAAGTGTAATGAAATTCACATATTAAAATATTAATTTAAAATGTTGCCAAAAGCAAAAGTTCTTGAAAACTATCAATGTGATTGGCATAAACCTTTTTTTTTTCTTGAAGACAACCCTAAACTTCCCGGGATAAACTTCTATAAACGTACTGGAAGAATAAGTTACCCTTTTTAGGTACTTCAATATATTAAAAAAGAATTCACATGATGTTTTAGTAATTCAATAATTGAGGTTCATCCACTACAATCTAGTTTTAAGAAGGGGAATCACATATTTCATGCAATTTGGACCATTAGTTCTTGAGATTTATTTGTGTGAAAGAATTCAACTTTCGGGAAAATGGCTCTAATCATAGTATATACATTTCCACTTACACATAACACTAGATTCAAATCGAAATATCTCGGTCAAAATCAAAAATTTCGTTATAAGACTTCAGATTTAGGCAAAGAAATGCGCATTCTTTAAATCGAGATCAAAAGCCAGAAATCGAAATATTTCATATTTCCAGGTTTATGAGTCACCTTAGTTCATATTAGGGGCTTGAAAAAACTCGGTTATCAGCCCCTTATAGCTGTGTGTATGTTGAATTTTTCTGATAACCTGTACTTATGTGATGTCTGTAGTGGTGTGTTTATTTGTATTAGTGACAGAGTAGGGTCGTTGCCCCGTAACTTGAAACAACGTACTCTCCTAGGGGCTGATGACCTCGTAGTTCCGCCCCTTAAAACAACAATAACTCCGGGCATTTGCTTGGAGGTAGTGTGGAGAAAACACACTCAGGATAGCAGCTGGCAGCGCCAGAATTCGAACCTACGATCCCGGACTTGGTTGCACCTGCCCACGCGTTCGTGGTGCAAGATTCAACGAGCACGGTTCGGCCGTGGGTGTCTTGAGTTTTAACACTTCTCCTATTCATTATTTATCGACCACCTCGTGGGGCAGTCACTACCATTATTGGCTGTCAATGTGGGGGAGTCTATTTCCGACTCTGTCAAGAAATATAATTCTAATGAGGATTGGATGTGACTCACTCAAGAACAGGATGGCAAAACTGGGTTCGATTCGTACCTGAGCCATGGTACAAGTGGTTTACCATGACTTTATCATTTCTTCTTCATGTAGTGTTGCCAAGTCAGAGTTTAGAAAAATCACCAAGCATTAGTCAAAAATCGCCAGATTCCAAAGTTATCACTAGAGAAATGATATTTTTTTCACTAACAGGAATTAAATTAGTCGCTAAAACCTTACAGTAGATAAACAATACTTCATTTAAATTATTTTTTCGCCAATTTTTGAGAAAAGTCGCTAAATGTAGCGATGAAGTTTGCTAAATTTACAACACTGATCTTAAGTGACTACTGGGATGGTGCCTATACTAAGACCACGGCGCATCCTACCAACATTCTAGCCCGAAGTAAAAATTACATTTTCCAAGCTGTAACGATTACAAACAAATACGTTATCGTGTGGGAAGTGATTTTTAAGCGTTTGCCATAGTATATGAAATTGTAACGCTGTTCAGTCGGTCAACACAATTGTAACCAAATTGTAATAGGTGAAAAAAGATTACATTACATTTATTAACCCTTTTGGTGCCACGCTATTATGAGTGGTTATGTCAAAAATTGCAAGCGGAATTTGGTTGGTTTCTCAGTTTAGAGGCTGCGACAACGTGGTCATGTAGCCCCGTGTACTTCGAGTGTGTGTAGAATCTGTCTGATAACCGGTGTTAATTGTGATGGCTGTATTAGTGTGTGTTATCTGTGATTCAGATATGGACTGCTGATGTTCAACTTCAAGTAGTTCCTACTTTTGCTACCAAATGCTACAGTCAACGACACCTAGCTGAAAACTTGGCTACTAGATGCCACCACAACCGGCTCCTGGCGACAAACGCTGGAACTCAATAGAGCGTTAATCAAATCTAACCTACAAATTTTGCTTCACACAATGGTAGTTAGTGGAAGGTTATTTTACATGCCATAAATCTATGACATGGGCCCTCCGGTTTTACTTCCGCTCCGAAGGAAGCCAAGCTGAGTGTTTTTTAAAGCTCTTCAAAATTCCGACGACTTCGGCCGGCTTTGAACCCGCAATCTTTGGCATAGAAGCTCAGCATGATAGCAACTACTCCACCGAAGCCGCCTCAAAAGAGGAGTTTAGTGAGAGTAAAAGTCTTTTTTGAAAATTATCTATCTGTATTTTCAAGATAGGTAGAATATTTCTTCCGTATCAAGTGAATACTCTATAGGCCCTATTTATTCTAGTAGATGTTAAATAATTAATACAGAACTTTGTTTCATTTGTTTCACTAAAAACACTTTTTTTTTCAAATTGGAAATTTTAATGTAATTTTATTAGCAGGAAGCCTCCGTGGCTTAGGCGGCAGCACGCCGGCCTCTCACCGCTGGGTCCGTGGTTCAAATCCCGGTCACTCCATGTGAGATCTGTGCTGGACAAAACGGAGGCAGACAGGTTTTTCTCCGGGTACTCCGGTTTTCCCTGTCAACATTTCATTCCAGCAACACTCTCCACTATCATTTCATTTCATCTGTCATTCATTTAATCATTGCCCCAGAGGAGTGCGTCAGGCCTCGGCAGCCGGCACAGTCCATATCCTCGCCGCTAGATAGGGGCTCCATTCATTCCATTCCTGACCCGGTCGGAGACTGGAAGCAGGCTGTGGATTTTCATTTTTCAATGTAATTTTATTAGCCTGAACAACACAAATAGTATATTTTGTTAAAACCTTACTTATCTTCTTCGTTCACCATGTATCTAAATTATTTCTGAGAAATAACGTAAACAGATACGTCTTCGAAGTTACAGGCGGGGAAAGCCAGCCGACTGCTAGTTCAAAGAATAATCATTATGAATCCAGTTATTCATGTAACTTAAACCCTTCGATATATCCAGACAGAGAATGATACTCGCGTTGCCTTGGTTACAACATTGATAGCACAGCGAGGTTCAAGAAAAAAAAATTAAAGAAAAAGGAAATTGTAAAACGGAACCGATACTTCGGTTCGTGGAATTTTAACAGAAGCACTCTCAGCCGGGATATTGGTCCCCTGGCACCATAAGGGTGAATCGCATGTTTATTTTTTCAGTGGTAATGAATAACACCCATTACAATTTGGGTGTCATCGTCTTGGCCGAATGAAAAGCATTTACATTTCAAGCAAATACGTTTGAAACGTAATCATTGCTGTAATCTAATTACTTTCATATAAAGAAGAAAACATTAACCATGATGTATAACGTGTTTGATAGACATATTAACTTTGGTATTAACTGAGTTTTCTGAGAGAAAGACTGTTAATACTACGAGTATAATGTTTTTATTTATTTTTAATAACGAATTTGGCCAACTATGGACCGCAAGGAACTCAAGACTTATTGGCTTTCTTTCTCTTCTCTTCCCGGAACTTCTTCATCCTGTCACTTATTTGTTTTCTCTCCTCCTCGGAAATTATCCATTTGGGCCTCCTGCTTGGTGGTTTCTCCTGAAATGATTTTACTCCGTCAACTCGACTGCGGAACTCTCTTCTATCGTGGGCCATCGGTGGAGTAATTCTAACTTCCGCTGCATCCCTCTTCACCTCATCTACCCATTTAGATGTGACCTTTATCCCCATGATGTAGATGAAGATCCTTTTGGTCAGCCTGACTTCATCCATTTGTAGTAAATGTTCGTAGAACTTTAGCCTCCGCTTCTTCATTACGTCTGTGATCTTTTCAGTACACTTGTAAAGTTCTTAATTTTTTCTCTTCTTCCATGTGCCATCAGTAGTCTTCTGTGGTCCAAGTATGTTTCTCAGAATCTTCCTTCCTTTCTTTCTTTCTTTCTTTCTTTCTTTCTTTCTTTCTTTCTTTCTATCTATCTTTCTTTTCTAGTGCTTGAAGTTCTCCCTTTTTACTTAAAATAAGACACACTGAAGCGTACAATCCTTCAGGTTGTACTACCGATTTGTAGTGTCTAATTTTGGCCTTGTATGATAAAGCTCGTTTGTTGTATTTATTCCGTGTTAGTTTGTAGGCCAGGTCCAGTTTTCTGGTTCTTCCTTTGATTGCTCCCTTATCCAGTCCGTTGGGTTGGATCCATTCCACCAGGTATTTAAACTTCTCTGTCCTCTCAATCTTCCCATGATTTACTTCCATATATTTCTCATTTTGGTGTCTACACTCTATATATTCCGTTTTTCATAAGAGATTTGAAGACCTGTTCTTTCAGCTATTTCATGAAGACCCTCAAGCATCTTTGGAGCATCTTCTCGGCTGTTGGCTAAGAGAACAAGGTCATCAGCAAAAGCTCAATACTTGACTTCAAGGTTCTGTTTTCCCCTCCCCAGGTGTATTCCTACAATTCCTCTCATATTCAAATCCTCTTCCCAAGTTTTCATTATTTTTTCCAAGACGATGTTGAAGAGAATTGGAGATAATCCATCTCCATGTCTGACCCCAGTCCTAATTTCAAATGGATCAGAAATTTCCCCGATGAACTTTACTTTCGAGATGGTATCCGTCAGTGTTTGTTTAATGATTTATCTCGTTTTTTGTCAATTCCAAACTCTTTAAAGGTATTTAATAAAGTTTGTATGTCAATCGAGTCGTATGCCTTTCGAAAGTTGACAAAGATGACCACAGTGTCCAGGCTCCTTAAATCTGTTGTTCGCAGAATACTTTTCAAGTTGAAAATTTGCTCAACGCATGATGTGCCTTTTCGGAAACCATCTTGGTATTCTCCAATGAGGTGATCAACTTGTTCAATTCTGCTCAACAAAATCTTAGAGAGTATCTTATAGGCGATTGGAAGTAGAGAAATACCTCTGTAATTATTTGGGTCTGTTCGAGTACCTTCTATATGAGGAGGGTGCATGAGCGCACATTTCCAGTCCTTTGGAATCTGTTCAGCTTTCCATATCTCTTCTATAAGGTGATGGATTTTTCCTGCAGCGATCTCTCCACCAATCTTCCACATTTCAGCCAAAATACCATCTTTCCCTGGTGCTTTATTATCCTTGAGCTCCTTGATTACAAATTCGATCTCATCAAGCCCTGGTGGATAGGAATCAGGGTTCTCGTGAATTTGTGTTTTGACGTCTATTTTAGCAAGTAGTTCTTCGCAATTTAATAGCACTTTAAAATAATTCGCCATGAGCTCGCAGTTCTCTTTATTGTTAGTAACTATGCTACCATCATTACGCTTAAGGCAAAGAGACGGTGGTTGATACCCGTGCAGTTCCTCTTTAAAGGTGCGATAACATTCTCTACTGTTGTTCTTTTAAAATTCTTCTTCAAGCTTTTCCACTCGAGATGTATCACATCTTCTCTCTTCGGCTCGTGTGATCTTGGCTGTTTCTTTCCTTTCATTCCTAAAGTCTTCCCATTTTTCTTCGGATTTGTTGGAATTTCACCTTTTCCAGAAAATCAATCTCCTTTCAAGTGCTGCATCATATCTTTCATTTCACCACCTGTGTTTCCTTTTCCATGGAGGGTTTCCCAAATCTTCGGATGCTTTGATCAAGGAATCTCTAATCTCTTCCCAATTGTTCATCTTCATCGAAGAAAGATTTTCAAGGTATTTATCTTTATTTATCTTCAACGTCTCTGAATTGATTCTGGACTTCTTCCTTTTTCTCGGTCTGGGTCTGTTTGGTTGGAATCTAACTTTGAACTCTGAAAGATAATGGTCTGAGTCGATGTTGGCAATTCTCCTCACTTTGACGTTCAGGATTTCTTTATGATTTCGATTGCGACATGGTAAATCTGGAATCCCCAAGAATCGTGTTGGGAGAGACCCAAGTAGTCTTCCTTTTTGGTAGTGCCTTGAAGTATGTGGACATTAGTTTCAGATTGAATTGTCTACAAAAGGCGACAAGTCTTTCGCCATTTCTGTTAGTTCTTTTATGGGATGGTTAGTTCCCCACAACCTTTCTATACTTCTTTTCCCTTCCCACCTGAGCATTGAAGTCACCAAGCAATATTTTAATATGATGTTGAGGGACTTTGGAAGTTGCGTCTTCAAGAGTCTCCCAGAAGTCATCCACTTTTTCAGGGTTTTTCCTGTTATCTTCGTTAATTGTGGCATGTGCGTTGATAAAGGTGTACGCTTTATTTCCAGTTCGAATGGAAAGAAGCGAGATCCTCTCTGATGGGGAGGTGAAATTGATTATGGATTCAATTAAGTTCCTTTTTACTATGAAGGCTGTTCCTAAGATCGTTATGTTGGAATTATTTTTTATTCCAGGCTTTCGTTTGTATATTCTGAATCCTTCGGAATAAAATGAGTTCTCGTCCATGTATCTAGTCTCCTGCAATGCCAGTATTTAGATATTCCGGTCCTTTAAAACATCGATCAGTTGTTTTAGTTTTCCTGTTTCCAGAAGTGTTTGGATGTTTAGCGTTCCAAGCAGGCATTTTCGCTTGGGTCGTACCTTCTGGGAAGCTCCGACTCCTCCCTACATGATGTAGTATAATGTTTAATGATACATGTTTTTAACCCGTCATTGGGGTTTTCATCAGCATTTTAGCTCAGTATATTTGATAAAATGTTCATATTAATAGTGTTTATTCGAGCAAAAATACATGTTTAACTACAGTATTTTTATAAACACTTTACTGACGACGTCCATTTCTATTAGACTTGTATTTTCAAAATTGTATTCTTAGAGTTGAGTTTATTTATTATATTGTATTTCGTAAAATATGGCCGATTTAGTTTCCAGTATAAGTATATTATAGCAATGCTGATGAAGACCCCAATGAACGGTCGAAGACATGTTACAATAAATATTACAGTATTAACAGGAGTCTCTCAGTAAACTCAATTAATTTGATTACTGTGTAGATTAAGGCTTTCACGGCCCGGAATACTATTACAATTGTTCATACTTTTGGGATATTGCCGTGTGAGAATAAAAATTCTTAGTCGTTTCGAGAGTGTCCTTGCCTCCTTTTTCAATTGCTCGAAACGACTAGGAATTTTATTTTTAATTTTCACACGGCATAATCCCAAAAGTATGAATAATTTTAATAATTTGATAACTTTCATTCAGTTACTGTACTTCCCACGACTGATTACGGCTTAATACTGCAAGGCTGTGTCTCAAAGATCAAGTTGATAACTATTAACTAGTTGCTACCAACTACTCACTATGTACTATGAACTACGGAGATTTGGAACATGTATGCTTGAGGCATGGCCTCCTTCATAGACTTGAGATCGTAGGTTTACATGCCGGTGCCTTGTCGAAGCGCAAGAAGGTAGTGCTCCACACGATCTCTATTTTTCAAGGCAATAACTCTTCTTGCTGAGGTATCCATTTTTTCTTCGAGTAAAATTCAAAGACAAAAGACTAGCTGTACATCTACGGAGGCAAGCCAATAAGTATCTGCAATCAATTGATTACAGCCTGAAATACAGCAACTCGCTACGCTAAAGTGTTATGTGTGTAGCCTTCATTAGGGCTCCCATTTCTCATAGCCTTCCAAAATACGGAGGAAAGTACTCGCACTATCAGGCAATATTCACAAGGAAGCAAATATAAGGTGCTGGATAACTTTCAGCACAATACGGGGACAATGTTTTGCTTGGAGAGAGTATGGAGGAACCCAGGGAAACCCCACACTCAAGATGGCCACTGTCCATGCCGGGATTCTAACCTCCGATCTCCGCACTTGCTGCAGCTCCAAATTGCAATCTTGTTGCATGACTCAATGCACCGTATGAATTTCCGCTGCGGGTACGCCGTTTGACCACAAATACGAATTACGGAAGCTGTTCTTCTTTGGTGCAAACAGAGAGTGGTGCGGCCATCTTTACGTCGCAACAGCGCTAGCTGTACTAATCTGATAATGCTGAAACCAACCAAAGACGTGGACAACGGTGTCATCTAGCGGCTGGTGAGCACACAACACTATACAGCCAATCTAAGATACTTACAGCACAACTGCAGATACTTATTGACTTGCCCTCGTATAATTTCTTTGCACAAGTTGACGATCTGGCAAGCACTTTCGTTCACTAGCAACTACATACTTGATTGCTATGTGCTAAGCCGCCTTCCATCATGACTTGTGACGTCATATCCGGAATATTAGTCAACTATCTAGTTCACTACCACTGATAATGTGTCTTTGGGGCACAGTCTAAATGGCAACTCCTTGCATGTCACCGGATACCCTTGTCTTCTTCTGGAAACAGGCTAACAAGGCATTACAATCGCTAGTTATCCTCGTGTCAGCAGCTAACTCTGTTATCAGACACGGTTCTCAGAAAGTTAGAATTACTACATGTTTAGCCGAGTTCTATCGGGCTTAAGATGAGTTTGTAGATGGTTTCAATCCTGCATATTCATGAGCGTATCACAGAGAGGGGAATGGAATTTAAATCGCCCCTTATCTTCAAGTTAATCTCTTTTAGTCATGGAAATTAAATAACAGAATTAAATATGAACGATTACCCCTTTGCTTGTGTTTACATTGAGCCCTAAAGGAGATTCGCCGTTCTCAACACAGTTTTAAAATATTCAGTAAATGGCGTTTAAAGACTTGAACTCTGATTGACATTGCAACTTTTATGTCGTAAAAAGAAATCACATTTTTCAAGCTAGGAAAATGTAAGATATCCGCATTGTTATAGATACTCTAGCTCTTAAAAATACTACGCCAATCAATACAAATTATGAAACAACTATTCAATTGTTGTACGTGTTTCGATATTCAATATCTTCTTCAGCACCTCATACTAATAAAACAAAATAAAATTAATATCTTGCAATGATTTTATTAAATTACAGTTCTATTTTTTTCAAAAGCACTTGTTTCTTAACTCCTCCTAAGTGTTTTTGAAAAAAAAAAGTTGGCTATTTGGATTTCGTAGAAACGCTATATCGAAGTTTCAAGTGCACCACTAGGTGTCAGTGACATGTGCTAGCGAAAGTTGGATCTACTTGAAATTGAAAGGAACTTGTAGCTCACCCCATGGGTGTTCCGCATGAAACAGATACTGACTCTGGCGAGCGGAACATGTCCTCGGACACTCCCGGCACTAAAAGCCATACGCTAAATAAATACGGTAAATAAATAAATTGGAAGGATACCCATTTTATTTTATTTTAATAAAGTTAAACGCTGAAGAAGATACTAATGAATATCGAGACATGTACAACAATTGAATGGATGTTTGTATTGATAAGCGTAGTAGTTTTAAGACTTTTCAGTTGATCAACACTATATAACCCCTATTACTGGGACATGTGAAAAATCAACCTTGAGTGATTTAAAAAATATACTCTTCTGTAGTCCATGACAAATAGATACATTTTAATCACATGGCCTTTTTTAGGTAGATTTAATAAGAAAGATACCTATAGCAATGGGTACCATATTTTGACTTCCAAAAACATATCTTCGCGTTTCATATCCCCTAGACCCCAATATCACCGTCTGTTCAAAAGTGTATCTACAGTGTATCTATGTATATACCCGGTTACTCATTTACTCCGTGCAATGTACTTTCAGGTGTCGCGCATGTACTATTGATAATAATAATGTTATTGGTTTTACGTCCCTTTTAACAACTGCGGCTGTACTATTGATGAGCGGTAGGTTTATTAACTGAATTCTTGAGAGGGTATCCTTTAATGCACGCAGGATACATAAGAAATTCAAGAGATACCATCCTGACTGTTGCTCGCTACATGTTCCTCAGTTCTCTCGTCTAATGTACCCCATTGCGCTATGAAACCTCGAGCTTCGACGGCATGCGACCTGCTCCTCCATAGGTTAGTATGATGTCCGTGCACTCGTGGTTGCTGAATACACCAGCCATTGTCTGTATGTTGCTAGCAATTGTGATGTTGTTGAACCACATATGAGCCTATTACGCTTTCAAAGGCGAGGTTTCATAACGCAAAGGGGTACATTAGACGGGTAGAGCTGAGGAACATGTAGCTAGCAGCCACCCGGTTGTTATCCCTTCGTATTCTGACGCAATCTGGCAGCATGCAGTGTGAACCCTGAGGAATTGGAATGGAATACAGCCCACTGATGGAAAGAAAAGAGAAGAGGTTGGTCGTATTCCCACCTCAACCAAACTAGAAGTGGCTTTCCATGGATTCCCACTTCTACTCTAGCCAAATGCTGGGATGGTTCCAAACTTACGGCCTTGCCTACCTCCTTGCCAATCACATTCCCAACCACAAATACAGTACATACATACAGTACACCCCAATAACGGAAGTTATCATCCAAGTTCATAAATAATAATAATAATAATAATAATAATAATAATAATAATAATAATAATAATAATAATAATAATAATAATAATAATAATAATAATGTTATTGGTGTTACGTCCCTGTTAACTATTGAGGCTTTTAGAGACGCCGGGGTACCAGAATTTAGCCCGGATGGGGATCTTTAACGTGCCAGTACCTTACACGGTTCCCTCGCATTTGCGCACCCTCAAATACCAACTGACTGTGCCAGGATTCGATCGCACTATCTTGAGCTCAGCAGGCGAGAACGTTATTGCTGAGCCACGTAGCCAGTCTCATACAAGTTCAACATACTGGACGCCCAAGTAAACGGTGCTGATGACAATGATGTTGCAACCCCTAAATGAAAAAAACAACAAAACAGAAATTTAATGTTGGAATGTTGCCATTCATTTCTTGTGGATTCGGAAATTCTGTTAGAAAATGATAGCTCTCAGTGTTCAAAATCTTTAATGATAAACTGCCTAATCTCCCTGAGCATTAGTTAATGCTAAATTGTCACAGATATCGACCAAGCTCACCTTGCTTGCTGCACAGAGTACCGGTAAATACTTTAGGAAAATACTTGGAATCGTTGATATCCTTTCCCTTTGCCACGTCGTCCTGGAATGTGAATTGCGTAGGCAAACCTCCAATCACGGCTGTAGTGTGGTGGCTACTCTCTTGGCACTGACATTAACCATTGAAGTTCTCGCTGACAGGTAGAAATTCCCACATTGCTCGTTCAACGTGTTCACAAAAGAACGAACGGCTAATTACTATGAAGAATGAAGTACCCTCCTGATTCCTTTTAAAACAACAATATACATTACATGTGCATTACGGTACTTTATGTCGAAATGCAAATATTATATGTCAGAAAACTCTATCATGGGTCATTAAAGTACTACTTTTCATTATGATACAGTTTCTCCAACCAATCAGAGCTCAAGATTTTCATTCATTGACTAATTAGGTAAGGATAGCTTCTCACATGGGCTCAAAATGCAACATGACGGACATGAATTACATGATTTGAAAGTTGACAGTATGAAGGATATCGGATCAACCATTGTAGCCCAAACACAAAGACAACATCTGCACGAACCTTTACGGTAACAAGAAAATATTATGAAATATACAAGAAATTTAGGAATCTACGTCCAGAAATTTGCAACACACCCTCCTTCTACCCTAGCCTATTTAAATTACCGGCATCGGAAGTGTATACCGTCCCTAATGTTTGCATAAACAAACTGCGGAATATTGCAAAATAAATAGCTATGTACCTTAACATTCGCAAACCAATTTCTACACAGGGCATTAATCTCAAATTATAAAAGCCACCTTGTCAAACACTAGAAAATAGCTTAATAATTAAATTAACACGTACATGTTTCGTTATATCAATGATAACTTCGTCAGCGTGAAAAATCTTAGAAACTACGGTATCTTAACAAAAATATAAAAAGTGATATCCTTACAAAAGTCATTAATTTAAATAAATGAAAGGTCACAAAAAAGAATTAATAAATAATTATAGGATGTGTGAAATACTTGGTCGTACAATACCCACCTGAGATACATCATTTCAATAAATTTTGCACATGGGAAAGGTTTGTTTCAGGACATAGACCTGCTGAAAAACATATGTCGCTTTTATATACATATGTATCAATCAGATGGTTGAACAACGTATCGCATCCAAATTGATATATCAGTCACTTCATTAAATTTTGCACATGGGAAAGTTTGTTTCGGGACATAGACCTGCTAAAAAACATCTGTCGTTATGTATACAGTGTATGAATTAAACAGACAAATGTTTTTCAGCAGGTTTATGTCCTGAAGCAAACCTTTCCCATGTGCCAAATTTATTGAAATGACTGATATCTCAGATGGATATGGTAGTACTCGAAGCAGCTCTAATAATGTCTTTCTCTCCACCGTGAGATACAACTGCTGGAATAGAAGTTTCTCGACCCAGCATCTTGGGCATACAAGCCACTGTCCAGTACACGGGCCGTGCAACGATCTCTCAATGACAACCCCTATTACTACGCTCCCGAGCTGGTATAAATAAATATAACGCACATAACTTATTTTAGCCTACTTTTCACATTTTGCAAGAATGAGAAAAAAGTAGACTTATGAGATCTATCTGGGCAAATGTGTGTCTGTCCGTCTGTTTGGCTGTGTGTGTGTGTCCCCACCTATCAACTCCTAAACGGCTACAGCTATCGAAACAAAATTTGGTATGAGTAAATATATGTACCTGAATATCTCAATGCCGTATTTGAAAATGATGTCAGTGTTACCAACTGCTAATAAATCGCAATTGAAGTTTGAACTCCATTTTGTATATCTTGGAAGGTATGCATGGGAGCTATTTCAAAATTGGCACACGTATAGATAATAATATTTCAGTTTAATTTCTAGGAGGCAGTGTTGCCAAAAAGATTCTAAGTCTGCTGATAAGTCCAATTTTTAAATGCATATAACATCTACACTATCAATAGGAATTCAACCAAACAACGTATGTACTATGTGTACATAAAGATATATGACTGAGCGTATTCTTAAGAGCCACCAGGGCTGCCAACTGTTAATGAATGCTCTCAATTTATTTTATCAAAATACCAATATATCGGAAAGTATGCAAGCCGACTGCTTTAAACTATGCACAAGTATAGTACCTGACATTCTATATTAATTTGGAGTAACTAATATACGTCAGTGATACCAACATGATTCTAAGCCTGCTGATATGTCCAATTTTAAATTCATATAACTTCTATACTATCATTTGGATTTCAACCAAATTTCGTATGTGCTATGTGTACCATAATAGATATGACTATGCGTCTTCTTAAGAGCAGCCAGGGCTGCCAACTGTTAATAAATGCTGCCTCTATTTTTGTTACCCTAATATCAATATATCAGAAAGTATGCAAGCCAATAGGTCTAAATTTTGCACACGTATATTACCTGGCATTCTAGATTAATTTGGAGTAACTAATAAATGTCAGTGCTGCCAACATGATTCTAAGCCTGCTGATAGGTCCAATTTTACAATACATATAACTTCTATACTATCTAATGGATTTCTTTCAAAATTGGCACAACAATAAATCATTATTTCAGATCATTTCTGACCAACACATGCATGACAATGTTGCCAACATGATTTTACACGCACTGTTATATCCAATGTCTAATTACATGTAACAACCATGCTATCCATAGGACTTCAACCAAACTTTGTATTCTGTACCTTAAGAGATAGAACTAAGCATATATTCAGTCACCAGGGCTGCCAACTGTAGTGCTCTATTCAGCTACATTATGCCAGGCATACTGTATTTCGAACTAATCAGAAGTTTCGATATTACCAACTTAATTTCGTCATCATTCTAATAGATCCATTTAGATTAATCATTGGTATGAATCTAAAATTTTAAGAAAAGTTGGCTCTATAGTTTGTCACGGAACTTCTTGATCCCTACTTTTTCTGCGGATAAATATGCGGTCGTCTGGAATACTGCAACTTGGTGACCGGCTGCTATTTCTCTGTACACAATGTGTTTAATAAGTCATATGTAAATCCTAAATCGTGCCATAATAATATTTGACTGATGATTCCAAGAGTATTTTAACATCTTGAATACTATGAAGCATACACTTTCTGGTGATAGGGTGAAGACTAAGGGTATCGTCTGGAGAAAATATTCTCTCAGTTTCTAGTAAAGCCAGGCTCATTGAGAAACATTGAGTTATAGAGCGCACAAGACATCGATTCTCGTGAATCACTGTGTCAGCGCTCTTGCAGTGGTAACGGATTTCTGCGAACGGAGTTCTCACAGATATCTACTTGTAACATATCCGCCATCCCGGAACGGTTCTCAGTAGCAAGGAGCTCAATTATAGCCAACATGTTCCTCTGTAAGAGTCTTACTCTCCGGTACTTCTCCAGGGTGTGAGGTGTAGAGTTCACTGCTTTTATAGAATTTATGGTTGATCCAATGCCAAATCTTCGAAGGTAAAAAATGTTACCTAATTAAAGTTTTGACGCTGCTCTCAACGATATTATAGACCTTTAGGTGGAAAAATATTAGAAAGCAAGCTTGTTGTTTCACGTGACTAAAGACTTGCCACGGGTAAAAATCAAATTTAAATGGGGATATGGAGTTTGAAGCCATTTTCAGTGTTGCCTTAGTAAACTAAAGTTTGGTGCTTTTCAGTCGGTCAACACGATTGTACCCAAATGAGATGGGTTATTCCCTAATCCTGAAACAAATTACATGAGATTAATAAAAACATCGTTAATAAATCGTGTTAACAGACTGAAAAGCATCAAACGTTTGTCTCAAACTCCACTTGTTGGCGAAATGAAATTGCCATTGTTGACAAGAGACAAATATGCTACAGTGGATTTTAAGTTCTACTGGGTGAATACCCTTACGCAAGAGTTGGAAACATAAATAATAATAATAATAATAATAATAATAATAATAATAATAATAATAATAATAATAATAAAATTGAAATGGCTTACCTTCTAACTAAGAATGTGTACAACAAAAGATCTATATCCCTGAATGCAAAACTGAAGCACTACTGCACGGTCATCCGGCCAGAAGCTTTGTATGCAGCGGAATGTCTCTCCATGAATAGAAAAGGCATAATGGAAAAACTGGAGACCAAGGAAAGGAAGATATTGAGGAAAATCCTGGGTCCAGTCAAAGAACACGGCGAGTTCCGAAGACGCCACAACCACGAGTTGTACACTCACGTAGAGAAAATAACGGACGTGATGAGAAAAAGGAGGATTTCTTTTTATGGACATATAACCCGAATGAAATCAACACGGCTATCCAACAGAATTTTTGCTTTTCTCCGTGAGAAAAAGACAAAGGGGGCCTGGTTCAATGAAGTAGAGAAAGATCTGTTGGAGACTGGGATTACACGTGAAGATATCCAAGAGCGTGGCCCACTTAGGGAGAAACTTCAGAAACATCGGAGTTTTCAACTTAAGCCGAAGCTAAAAACCGGGAAGGCGTGGACGACAGAGAGAAAGGTGCAACATCGATTGCGAATGAAGGAGTACTGGGCTAACATTAAAATTCAGAAAAAACAGTTGACATGACGTGGTCCTTAGTTGGCCGTAACGAAGGAAGAAGAAGAATAATAATATTGAAGTGAATCATGGGAAAATCAAACGGGTTGTGAAATTTAAGTATCTTGTTGAATGGATAGACCCTACAATGTCCGAAAACGAGGATTTTGCGTCACGCTTGAATAAAATTGAAATGGCTTACCGTCTAACTAAGAATGAGTACAACATAAGATCTATATCCCTGAATGCAATACCGAAGCACTAATGCACGGTCATCCGGCCAGAAGCTTTGTATGCTGCGGAATGTCTCGTCATGAATAGGCATAATGGAAAAACTGGAGACCAAGGAAAGGAGGATATTGAGGAAAATCCTGGGTCCAGTCAAAGAACACGGCGAGTTCCGAAGACGCCACAACCACGAGTTGTACACTCACGTAGAGAAAATAACTGACGTGATGAGGAAAAGGAGGATTTCTTTTTATGGACATACTAGCTGTACCCGGCATGCGTTGCAATGCCAATCAAAGAAAGTGTTGGGGTTTTGACTTTGTTAGTTGCAGTGCTTTTGGATTCGTAATATTTTCTTCTTTTTCCGTTAACCACCTCTAAACTATTATACAAAATAATTTACTATCTCAGAAACATTCACGGGAGCGTGATCAACAACTCACGAAAGTTACATCGCAATGAAATAAATGGTATATGAACGCATACGGGACTGCTGAAACGATTAGAGTGCCATCACCCATTTGTTGAATATACTCGTGCGCTACCTATTGTAAAATGGATTTACTAACTCGAAAACCTTTCCTGGCGAGTACACAACAACTCTTCAAAGTTTCATCGCAATCGGATGAATGGCATACGAACGCATACGGGATTTTTTTAAACGATTCGCACCGTCACTCATTTGTTGAATCTTCTTGTGCGCCACCCATTGAGAAACGGACTTACTAATCATGAACCTTCGCAGGACTGTACTCAGCTCTCCAAAGTTTTATCGCACTCGGATGAATGGTATATGATCGCATACGGAACTTTATTGAAACGATTCACGCGCTGTCGCTTATTAGTTAAATCTACCCGTTTGCTACCAATTGTAAAATGGATTTACCTTTCCTGGAGTGTACACAATAACTCACCAAAGTTTCATCTCCATCGGACGATTGTAAATGAACGCATACGGGTCTTTGTCGAAACACTTCGCGAGTCGTCGCTCATTTGTTGAATCCCTTTGTGCGCTACCTATTGTAACATGGATTTACTAAGCTAGAAATCTTCCCTGAAGTGTACACAATATCTCACCCACGTTTCATCGCTATCGGACAAATGGTATATGAACGCATACGGGGCTTTGTTGAAACAATTCGCGCGTCGGCTCTCATTTGTTCAATCTACTCGTGCGCTACCTATTGTTAAGTGGATTTACTAAGCCAGAAACCTTCCCGGAGTGTATACAACATCTCACCCAAGTTTCATCGCATTGGCGTGAATGGTATATGAACGCATGTGGGACTTCGTTGAAACAAACGCACGCCATTTTGTTGAAGTTACTCGCGCGCCATCTATTGTTAATTGGATCTACTATGCCTATAACTTTTCCTGGCGTATGCACATCAACTCACCGAAATTTGATTGCAATCGGATGAATTGTATATAAACGCATCACCAACACTCATTTGTTTAAACTACTGATGCGCTATCTATTGTTAATTGGATTAACTATGCCTGTAACCATCCCGGAAGTGTGCCAAACAACCCACCAAAATTTGGTCGCAATCGGATGAATTGTAGGCTATATGAACGCATCGCCAACAATAATTTCTTTAAAATGCTCGCGCGCTGTCCATTGTAAATTGGATTGACTATGCCTATAATTATTTCGGAAGTGTTCACAACAAGTCACAAAAAGTTTCATAGCAATCGGATGACTGGCATATGAACGCATACGGGACTTAGTTGAAACGATTCGCGTGCCGTCGCTCATTTGTGAATCTACTTGTGCGATACCTATTGTTAAGTGGATGTACTAAGCCAGAAACCTTCCCTGATGAGTACACAACATATTACCCAAGTTTCATCGCTATCGGACGAATGGTATATGAACGCATACGGGACTTTCTTGAAACGCTTCACGCGACTTCGCTCATTTGTCGAATCTACTTGTGCGCTACCTATTGAAAAAAGTATTTACTAAGCCTACAACTTTCCCTGGAGTGTACACAACAACTCACCCAAGTTTAGTCGCTATCGGACGAATGGTACATGAACGCATACGGGACTATGTTGAAACACTTCGCGCGTCGTCGCTCATTTGTTTAATCTACTTGTGCGATACCTATTGTTAATTGGATTTAATAACCCAGAAACCTTCCCTGAAGTGTACACAACATCTCAGCCAAGTTTCATCACTATCAGACCAATAGTATATGAATGCATACGGGACTTTGTTGAAACGCTTCGCGCGTCGTCGCTCATTTGTGGAATCTACTCGTGCGCTACCTATTATAACATGGATTTACTAAGTCAGAAACCTTGCCTGTAGTGTACACAACCTCTCACCCAAGTATCATCGCTATCGGACGAATGGTATGTGACCGCATACTGGTCTTTGTTGAGACGCTTCGCCCGTCATCGCTCATTTGTTGAATCTACTTGTGCGATACCTATTGTTAAGTGGATTTACTAAGCCAGAAACCTTCCCTGTAGTGTACACAACATCTCACACAAGTTTCATCGCTATCAGACGAATGGTATATGAACGCATACGGGACTTTGTTGAAACGCTTCGCGCGTCGTCGCTCATTTGTTGAATCTATTCGTGCGCTACCTATTATAACATGGATTTACTAAGTCATAAACCTTGCCTGTAGTGTACACAACCTCTCACCCAAGTTTCATCGCTATCGGACGAATGGTATGTGAACGCATACTGGTCTTTGTTGAAACGCTTCGCCCGTCGTCGCTCATTTGTTGAATCTACTTGTGCGATACCTATTGTTAAGTGGATTTACTAAGCCAGAAACCTTCCCTGTAGTGTACACAACATCTCACCCAAGTTTCATCGCTATCAGACGAATGGTATATGAACGCATACGGGACTTTGTTGAAACGCATCGCGCGTCGTCGCTCATTTCTTGAATCTACTCGTGCGCTACCTATTATAACATGGATTTACTAAGCCAGAAACCTTGCCTGTAATGTACACAACCTCTCACCCGAGTTTCAATGCAATGGGATGAATGGTATATGAACACATGTGGGACTTTCTTGAAACAAACGCACGCCATTTTGTTGAAGCTACTCACGCGCCATCTATTGTAAATTAGATTTACTACGCCTATTACTTTTCCGGGACCGTGCACAACAACTCACCAAAATTTGATCGCAATCGGAAGAATTGTATATGAACGCATCGCCATTACGCATTTGTTTAAATTACTGGCGCGCTATCTATTGTGAAAAAGATTAACTATGCCTATGTATTTACAATAACTCACCAAAATTTGATCGCAATCGGATAAATGGTTTATGAACGCATAAAAGACGAACACACAGACATTCCTTTATATATATATATCAGATAACCCGAATGAAATCAACACGGCTATCCAACATAATTTTTGCTTTTCTCCGTGAGAAAAAGACAAAGGGGGCCTGGTTCAGTGAAGTAGAGAAAGATCTGTTGGAGACTGAGATAACACGTGAAGATATCCAGGAGCGTGGCCCACTTAGAGAAAACCTTAAAAAAACATCGGATTTTTCAACTTAAGCCGAAGTTAAAAACCGGGAAGGCGTGGACGACAGAGAGAAAGGTGCAACATCGATTGCGAATGAAGGAGTACTGGGCCAACATTAAAATGTACAAGAAACAGTTGACATGACGTGGTCCTTAGTTGGCCGTAACGAAGGAATAATAATAATAATAATAATAATGTTCTTTTCTATCAAGCACGCAGCATGACAATGCTATTTGAGTCACACACTATGACTCTACGGGAGAGCTGGAAGTCGTGAAGTGGAAATTTTGGATTCCGGTGCTAACAGCAACCATCCTGAGTGAGTTGTTCCTTTTCTTTTTCACACTTCCTGGAATCGAATGCCAGGATCTGATCGTATTGCAAATCCCGGACCATGTGCCCGAATGCTAGACTCTAAAATCTCTGCAACTTCACACATTGAAACAGTCACCATAGAAACACATGGAATCAGACAAACTGAAAACTCGCCTAAGTACACGGTACTGAGGATCAAGATGTCCCAAGACCCTGAAATGAATCAAAAAAGTTTTAGCACTTAACTGTTTCCTGACAGGAACGCAACAACTGCTATGGGACTCGAGCTCCTATGCGCTTCAGATGAAGCTGACAGTCAATCCAAACTAAATCAGGAAGTTCATGTTCATAATTAAAAAATCCCTTTCGATATCCAGTCCAGTGCAAATTCAATCAACTAATAATATTTCTGTTTTGGCTGATTTCGGTACACGGTGGCTTCCAAAACACAACTCACTCGTTGCATGGCTTTTCTCTGGGACTGTTATTAACCTATTTCAAATTTTCAATAAAATGAAAATAGACTAATACATAATAATAATAATAATAATAATAATAATAATAATAATAATAATAATAATAATAATAATATCGTATGGCCTCGGATGCCGGGTGCAAGCTTTGTAATTTGACACCCAGAGGCTAGCTTGCATGTCAAATTTCGTTGTTCCTTGAATCACTATGAAAGTCAAGGAGGTTAGATATCTAAGCTCCTTGAACACTATACAGTAGGGCTTTCTAGTAGAGAAATGAGGAACTTTGTGTTGGCGGAAACTTCCGAGATTAATTTTGCCATTATGAACACGGCCTACAGAATTCAAATGGGTTATTTAGCATACCAACATCGTATGACATGCGTGTCGTATTTTTGCCCCCTTTCAAAAATCACTTACCACGGCCAGGAGCGAACCTGCAATCTTGAGATCTATTGAGAGTTATGCATGTTATGTAATTTCAAGATGGCTTATGTATCTCTTATATCAGTTCCCACCATTTGTATGCGAAGAGTTTAATTAAGTGTATAAATTATTCTTGTATTTTACTTCAGTAACTATGAAGTTAATTATAATTCCCCGCCCAAATTTCATTGGGCACACTCGTGTTGACCGACAGAAAAGCCTCTGCACAAAACTGCATGATTTTGCGGTAAATTAGAAAATAAGAGATTTTGATACAGATTAATATTCTGTTTAGTCTCAATTCCATTTTAGCCAAATTTCATTTATCAAAAGAATTGGCATATGAGATCACCTTTTGTCCGCGTGTGGGTGTGTGTGTCCCTAATAAAATCTAAACGGCTGGAGCGATTTCAATAAAACTCGGTAAGGACATAGTACTGTTTTGTCCAAACCTGACCGTGCCATTCAAATTTTAATACGTCGCCCCAATCCAACATAGCGGCTGTGCGAAATATTTCACCAGTATTCTATATCTCCGAAACTACTACTTTTATCACCCTGAAATTTTCTACGGTGATAAAGAGCATTAAGAGAAAGTCACCTATATAAATTTCAGTAACCTCTTAGGTGCAATACGTACATGGTGGCCAAGTGAAACATTTAAATATACGTTTCTCGCGCTTTAACCTTCAGAACGCAGTGGAACTTGGCACAGCAAGTGTTCATACACATTGTAATGCATTTACATTTATTTAATTTAATTGTTTACATAACCTCAAGATGGCGGCTGTGCGAAATTTTAAAATTAAGTTTTAATTTTTGTGTCCAAATCTTTCGATTGAAGTCAGCGTTTGAATAATAAACCTACGCAAGAGTAGTCATCCAACAGTAAATAACTCAATGGCCTACAAATATAAAAATCCAACATGGCGAGCATCCGAAGTATTTAGACGGTTCTCAATATCTATTAATTTATGACAGAAATCAAACTGAAATTTCGTAGGTTGGTAGAGGCTATAAACATAAGTTCATCTATGGAATTTCCAATAACCTGGTGAGAACAAATCCAACATGGACGTATCTCGCGATTTTACTATCCGAGCTCAGTGAAACTTCGTACGGTATTGCTTATACAAATTTTAATCCACTGATATCTAATTTATTTCAATTATTTTCATAACCTCAAGATGGCAGCTGTACAACATTTTAAAAATCTCATTTTTATTATTTCTTGTGACCTAATCATGCGATTGAAGTTTGTAAAAAAAACCTACTCAATAATCTGCATCAAATAGTATATGACTCGATGGTCATCTCTACATATATAACAGGAAGTTCCTTGACGAACTAAAGAGCCTACTTTTCTTAAAATTAAGTTTCATGCTAATGATTAATCTACAGTATATGAACCTATCTCGAATAATGACGAAATTAAGTTGGTAATATCAAAATGTCTAATTAGTTCGAAATATACCTGGTATAATGGAGCCTAATAGAGAAGAATTACAGTGGGCAGCCCTGGTGACTGAATATTTTCTTAGTTCCATCTCTTAAGGTACAGAATAAAAAAAAAATGTTTGAAGTCCAATGGACGTTACATGCAGTTAGACATCGGATCTATCAGCACGCGTAAAAGCATGTTGGCAACAATGTCATGCGTGTGCTGGTCAGAAATAGCCTAATCTGCAATATTATATCTTGTTGTGCCAATTTTGGACGAAATCCATTTGTTAGTATAGAAGTTACATGTATTTTAAAATTGGACCTATCAGCAGGCATAGAATCATGTTGGCAGCACTGACTTATATTAATTATTCCAAATTAATCTAGAATGGCAGGTGCTATAAGTGTGCAAAGTATAGGGCTGTTGGCTTGCATACTTTCTGATATATTGAAATTAGGTTTAAAAAATATAGACAGCATTTATTAACAGTTGGCAGCCCTGATTGCTCTTAAGAATATTTATAGTAATATATGTTATGTTACACATAGCACATACGAAATTAGGTTGAAATCCAGCTGATAGTATAGAAGTTCCATGTATTTAAAAATTGGCCCTATCAGCAGGCTTAGAATCATGTTGGTAGAGCTGAAGTATAGACGTTACTCCAAAATTAATCTAAAATGTCAGGTACTATACGTGTGATTAGTTTAAAGCTGTCGGCTTGCATACTTTCTGATATATTGGTATTTGGATAAAAGAATAGAGAGAGCAATTATTAACAGTTGGCAGCCCTGGTGGCTCTTAAGAATACGCTCAGTCATATCTGTTTATGTACACATATTACATACAAAATTTGGTTGAAATCCAATTGATAGTGCAGAAGTCATAGGCATTTAAAATTTGGACCTATCAGAAGGTTTAAAATTATTTTGGCAACACTGTCATGTATGGCCTCCTGGAATTTAAACTGAAATATTGTTATCTACATGTGTGCCAATTTTGGAATAGCTCCCATGCATACCTTCCAGGATATCCAACATGGAGCTCAAATTTCTAGTGAGTTTTTTCAGCAGTTGGTAGCACTGACGCCATTTTCAAATATTTACGAGAGATATTCCCGTATACATCTTTCCTCATACTAAATTTGGTTTCGATTTCTGCAGCCGTTTAGGAGTTGATAGGGGGACACCCGCACACACAGACAGACAGAAGGACAGATAGACAGACAGACAGACAGCCTCACATTTTCCCGGATCGATCTCATAAGTCTACTTTTTCCTCATTTTTAGCCTACTTTCAACTTTTGCAAAAAATGAAAGTAGACTTATGAGATCACTACAGGGCCAAAAATTGTGTGTCTGTCTGTGTGTGTGTATGTGTGTGTGTGAGTCTGTGTGTGTGTGTGTGTGTGTGTGAGTGTGTGTACTCTGAATGGCTGTCCCCCCCCTATCAATTCGAACACGGTAAAACCGAATTGAACGAAATTTGGTACAGAGGTCGAACAAGCAAAGGGCACCTCAGTGTCATGTTTTATATCGCCGCCATCTTTGCCAAATCTGAATGTCGGCCACTCAAACGTTCAAAACGTAAAACCAAATAGCGACTTACCAAATTGTCCGATCTCTACCAAATTTGGTAATAACATACATTTATATAGGACGCGTCTTGTGACCAAACGACAAGGTCATCCGCCGTACCATTTCAGGATGGCGGCCGTGCGAATTATGCAAACTTTATAATCCATATCATGGGACACACCAGTTCCGATTATCGAGCCGAGAATCGATTTAACTGTTCTAAAGGAAGAGGCACGTTCGAAATTAAAAGTTTATTTTGTAATACTATAGCGCAGAAGTGATTTTAAAAAGCTGAGCCGTCTCGGTAAGAAGACAAGATGGCAGCGGATATCTTGTCCCTGACTTATATTTCACTAATTTGAGTATTGCATGCAATATAGCGTACTGATACAAAAGAAATAAACTTAGTATGAAATGGTTTATACATAAATAATATACTCCACTGATGAGATCGTTAGGTCTAAATCATTATTTGCTAACAAGTTCTATGTAAGTCATTTTATATAGATCAATGTTCGTTGGCACAAATGGCTCCGTGGTAAAGCGTTAGTCTGTCATTCATATGCCTATGGTTCAAACCCCATAAGAGTTTGGTTTTTTGCTTGAAATTTTACATATTTGTTGCTTTGTAATGACTCAGACATTTTAAAATTAAGTCTTATATTGTGCATATTACGGTGCAAAACATATATTAAATTAAAACATAATTCGCTAGCAGATTTCCTCGAGACATCTAGCAGCCAAAAGGGTAACTGCATGCCGGCCTACTTATTAACTTCCAGATTTTATTGAAAAGTTTCTTCTTATGGCCGCTAGAATGCACTCGCCCTGTTAGGATTATATTGTTCGATATTTCTCCACTAGATTTCACGACTGGTCTACATGGTACTCCATTGATAGTATACCATTGGCATTCTATGCGCATCGAATTTGACGAATGACAGGATGATACTATGATACATTTTTACTTCTTATTTTAAAGGGTTTGTTACAGCCTATTGTGCGTTATTTGAAAATGTTATTTGAAGTAAAGAACAAAACGATTTCACATAGTAACTGAATTCTAGCCCCTGGTACTAGTTCAGGTTATTAATACTTTTATTTCAGGCAAATAGCAATCGAAAATATCCACATAGTTTGTATACACACGTCTCTGTAGGGACACGGAAAGATTTGTTAATTCAATTAGGGTTGTGAAAGCCATGCACAACCAGGCGTGTAAAGACATGCCTCAACTCAAAGTTGGATGTTGCCCACGGCAGGTCGATTATGTAATAATAACAATAATAATAATGTTATTTGTTTTACGACCCTTTTAACTACTGCTGCTTTTAGATACGCCGGGGTGCCGGAATTTTGGCCCGAAGGGGATCTTTAACGTGCCAGTAAATCTACTGACACGGCTCCCTCGCATTTGTGCACCCTCAAATGCCAGCTGACTGCGCCAGGATACGAACCAGCAACCTAGGGAGAACGTTACCGCAGAGCCACGCAGCCAGTCCGGTCGATTATGTCTCCAGGTCCATAACATTCTTGAGATACTTCTTATCTATCTTTCTTCAATGATGGTAGTAGTTTTTTTTCTAGGTTGTGGCGTTTGGTAGAGGTAAATAGTTTCTAAGGTCTTCAACCAAGAAATGATTCTATTATAATCTTTGATAATAACAACGTGTTATAACTATACTCATACATTTAGGAGAAAGTAGGCTATATGTTCTTTACTGAACATCTTGTTGCAAAATATGAAAAGTAGGCTAAAAATGAAAGTTTGTCTGTTTTTTCTGAATTTCCATGGAAATTTGAGTTATTAACGCGTTTCAGACTGGTTTACGACAGTTGCGCGCAAAAACAAAATTTTTTGCCTACTTTTCACATTTTGCAAAAATGAGGAAAAAGTAGACTTATGAGATCGGGCAAATGTGTGTCTGTCTGTCTGTCTGTCTGTCTGTCTGTCTGTCCTTCTGTCAGTCTGTCTGTCCTTCTGTCTGTCTGTCTGTCTGTCTGGCTGTGTGTGTGTCCCCCCCTATCAACTCCTAAACGGCTGGAGCAATCGAATCAAAATTTGGTAGGATTAAAGATCTATACCTGAATATCTCACGGCCATATTTGAAAATGATGTCAGTGCTACCAACTGCTAAAAAATCGCAATTGAAATTTGAGCTCCGTGATGTATATCTTGGAAGGTATGAATGGGAGCTATTTCAAAATTGGCACACGTATAGATAATAATATGCAGTTTAATTTCCAGGAGTCCGTACATGTCAGTGTTGCCAAAATGATTATAAGCCTGCTGATAGGTCAAATTTTTAAATGCATATAACTTCTACACTATCAATTTGAATTCAACCAAAATTTGTATGTAATATGTGTTCATAACCAGATATGACTGAGCGTATTCTTACGACCCACCAGGGCTGCCAACTGTTAATAAATGCTCCTAATTTATTTTATCCAAATACCAATATATCAGAAAGTATGCAAGCCGACAGCTTTAAACTAAGCACACGCATAGTACCTGACATTCTATATTAATTTGGAGTAACTTATATTCGTCAGTGCTACCAACATGATTCTAAGCCTGCTGACAGGTCCAACTTTAAATACATGCAACTTCCATACTATCATTTGGATTTGAACCAAATTTCGTATGTGCTATGTGTACCATAATAGATATGACTATGCGTATTCTTAAGAGCAACCAGGGCTGCCAACTGTTAATATGTACTGTCCCTATTTTTGTTACCCTAATATCAATATATCAGAAAGTATGCAAGCCAATAGCTCTAAACTTTGCACACGTATAGTACCTGACATTCTAGATGAATTTGGAGTAACTAATATACGTCAGTGCTGCCAACATGATTCTAAGCCTGCTGATAGGTCAAATTTAAAAATGCATGTAACTTCTATACTAACTAATGGATTTCATTCAAAATTGGCACAACAATAGATCATATTATTTCAGATTATTTCTGACCAATACATGCATGACATTGTTGCCAACATGATTTTACGCGCGCTGTTAGATCCAATGTTTAACTGCATGTAACGTCCATGCTATTCATTGGACTTCAACAAAATTTTGTATTCTGTACCTTAAGAGATGGAACTAAGAATATATTCAGTCATCAGGGCTGCCAACTGTGGTGCCCTATTAGGCTACATTATGCCAGGTATATAGTATTTCGAACTAATTAGAAATTTCGATATTAGCAACTTAATTTCGTCATTATTCTAGATAGGTTCATATACTGTAGAATAATCATTGGCATGAAAAGTAGGCTCTTTAGTTCGTCACGGAACTTCTTGTTGTCTGTCAGTCTGTCTGTATGTCTGTTTGTTTGGCTGTGTACAATTTTGCACGCGCATCACTTGAGAACGGCTGAGTGGATCAACGTAAAATTTGGTACAGATGTCCATCAGGGGCACGAAAGTAATCATTGATGTAAATCTTCTCCATACCTCTCATAAAAGAGGGCCTACCCCCTAAAAATGCATGCTGAAATGGGCGTAGAAAGACGAGAAAAAGCTCATTTTCAGCGTCTTAATGTGAGAAACAAAACTCGGAGGCCCTACGGGCCCCGAAAATAAATTTAAAGTCATAAAACCAACAGTTTTTGAGATATTCCCAGAAAACTAATTTCATTTAGTAAGCTATTGAAAGAATGCAAGCCTGTAACCATGGCAACACAATCTCAGAAGTCTATCTATTTCTGTAAGACGCAATGCCATTCCATTTAATACAATTCTGTGAACGTTCACAAACGGCTATAAGATTATCACGGAACCAACTTAAGCTGTAAAATTCATCAATACGTATATAATGCGCGTAAGGGGGTCAAGGGGTGCTCTTGAATTTCTTCACGCGATTTACACATTGCGGGGGTGGTACTAAAGGACTATTATATCCCTATCCCTAATTTATTAAATTATTATTATGATTATTATTATGATTATTATTATATTATATCGTACAAGAACTAGACCAAACTCATTTTCAGCCCCACAGTGGCTCGAAGGCTACTACGTTTTAAGGCTCTAAAACCACATTTCTGAGATATTCCCAGAAAACTAATTTCAGTTAATTAACTAATAAAAATAGAGACGAGTACAGAAGACGACCAAATCAGGAGCTATGTAGATTTACTGAGAAAATCACAGATGTGGCCTGGAAGAGACGTCTGTCTTTCTACGGACATGTCTCAAGGATGAACCCAACAAGACTAACCAACCGGCTTCTCATGTACTGGGAGAATAGAAAGAGCGTGACACCGTGGTTAACAGTAGTTAAGAAGTACATCCAAGAACTGAAGATAATGGAAAGCGATTTTAGAAGCCGATCACGTCTCAGAAAGATACACAGACGAGTTTTCAGAACAGACCATCCTGTAAGAAAACCGGCATCATCTGGACAAAAGAGAGAAAGGTGAAACATAGCCAGAGAATGCGCGATTATTGGGCGAACATGAAGTCCCTCGCCAAGCTGAAAATTTGAACGTCGTGGTCCTTAGCTGGCCCATTCGAAAGAAGAACAAGAAGAAACTAATGAAGGAATGCAAGCTGGTGACCTCCAACTTTCCATCTATTTATGTAAGAGGCAATGCCACTCAATTTATTAAAATTCTGTAAAAGTTTGCAAATGGCTATATGGTTATCATGGAAACAAACATAGACTGTAAAATTCATCAATGCGCTTAAGAGGGTCATGGAGTCCCCTAGAATTTTGAACTCAACTTACACTTGCGATATGTTGTAAAGAAGGTGTATTATATCTCCAAACAGCAATATTATTTTGAAAAATTCTTGAATTGAAATAGTGTTTTTTGCAGCTTTTGGGGATTTGGGCCACTGTAGGCTAAAAATCCTGAATTTTCATGCACCACAAGCCTTTATAATTTATTAAAAGAGTCTTCCTGGGGATGGGGACTTTCCACAACGGTGAGGGTCAGTTTTTATTTGACATATATTGTGTTTCGTCAACAAGGTGTTCAATATTATTTCACGTCAGCAAGTACACGTTAGGCGAATTTAGTTTGAGAATACATTTTAATCAATCATATTTTTGTCGACAAACGGGTTCATCGTAAAGATGATTTTGTTTGACACTGTGTGGGTGATACATCTTTATGTTTATGTACGCCTATAACTCGTGTTCGGGTGCTTGGAGCATCGTAAAATTAGGTTTTGTAACCATGAGTCAATACACCAATCATTTATAAAACTCTTCAATGTACTTCTCATAGAAGGGTTGGTATAGGGAAGAACTTTTCAAAATACATACTAAAATAGGCGAAAAATAAAAATTATCCTAGAAAGACGACCAAAGCATATGTTGCGCTTCTCAATGTGTGACACAAAACTAGGGAGTCTATAATGGGTCTCCGAAAACCACATTTTAAGGCCCTTAAATTAAGTGTGTGTGAAATAACTAACTTCGTTCTGATAAACCTATGAAGGAATGACAAGTCCCTAACCAATGCAAAAGTAGCTCAATTGATAGCGTCTGTTTATTAGTACCGAAGACCGTTCGAAGAGCGGATACTTCTGCTAGTCATACATAAAAATCAAACATGGCGACCATCCGAAATACCTACCATTCTATAACAGCAATCAAACTAAACTTTGTATGTTGTTAGAGGCTATCAACATAAGTAGGATATATGAAAATAGGCTATTTAGTTCTTCACAATTGTAACAATCAAAATAACATTTTCTACTATTGTCAATTAACCGGAAGTGACAGGGAAAACACAAAGCATTTTCGAAATCAGCACAAGGAAGTTAATCAAACACCCCTACATTTTTGTTTTACCGCAGTTGTTTTCTTTTTTGCAGACTTGTGGCGTAGTTGGTAGCATACTGAACTGCTGTGCCCAAGATAGCGGGTTCAAACCCGGCCAAAGTCGTCGGATTTTTAAGAGCGTTAAAATCCTTCGGTAGGCCTTCCTTCGGAGGGGAAATAAAGCTGGCGGTCCCATGTCTTAGATTTATGGCATGTAAAAGATCCTTCCACTAACTAAACTTGTGTAAAGCTAAATGTCTAGGTTAGATTTCGTTGTAACGCTCTATCAAAGTTCCAAAGTTCACCACTAGGTGTCAGTGATATTTGGTAGCGAAAGTTGGAACTACTTGACATTGAACGGACTTGTAGCTTACCCTATGGGTGTCCGCTTGAAGCAGTTACAGCCTCTGGCGAGCCGAACATGTCCTTGGACACTCCCGGTACCATAAGCCATACGCTCAATCAATAAATAAATAAATAAATAAATAAATAACTGTAGAAAGAAAACATAGACCTACGTTTCCGGTGCAGAGCTCCTGGGTGGCAATACAAAGACACATTTTTATGTTTGAAAGTTTAAATTTATGAATGACATAAAAGTGGCGACTGCTTGCCGGTGGTGATACTTGGCTGATGCATCGGAACGGGAAGGAAATGAACCAATCAGGTATATGCACACAGCGTACTGCACCAGTCTGGTGTGCCTCGACAGCTGGCTTCTCCCTATCGCTATCCCATGTCCCGTATCATCAAGACGCTCTTGTCAAGAGTGCGCGAAAAATGGAGTGGACTCAGGGTTGTGTTATTGAATTTGTAGGCACACAAGAGAGAAGATAAATAACATGAGATCCGAAACGATCCACTGCACTTAAATAAAGTAATGAAGCAACACACCCGGAACCAACAGACTCGATCCGGCCAGGAATGTAACCTCTCTAACAGGACGTGTTGATGTTGGAAGAAAGCATTGTGGGCTTCCGTATGTATTGAAATGATATGAGCCATTTTGCAGTGTTGACTGAATAATAAATCAACGGAACTGCTCTTCAGTTGGTCAACACAAGAGTGGCCAATGACTGGGTGGGGTACAATGTATATAATAAGTAGGGAGCATATTTTTTTTATGTAATTACATATATTTTTGCGTTCGTTTTAGCACAATTTTCGAAACGTGTTATTACCAGTGTGCTTCCTCAAGCGTAAAAAAGTATTCTTATTTCACATAAAAACACAATTTTCAGATTTTTTAAATGTAAATACATATTTTTAGAAAATCCATAATAAGCACTGAGAAATTATAAAATGATTCTGAATTATGAAATGATGGAAAAGACATGTTACCGAATGTTTATAGGCTATTTATAGACTTCCCTCTGGAAGTTCAAACACTTCCAGGTCAGCTTCTCCATACATTAGTATGATGTCCATGCACTCGTCGTTGCTGAATACACCAGCCATTGTCCATATGTTGCTAGCAACTGCCGTGTTGTTGTACCACATATGAGCCTATTACTCTTTAAAAGGCGAGGTTTCATAACGCAATGGGGCGCATTAGACGGGTAGCGCTGAGGAACATGTAGGCCCTAGCTAACAGCCGCCCGGTTGTTATCCCTTCGTATTGTGACGTAATCTGGCAGCATGCAGTGTAAGCCCTGTGGAAATCAGTTTTTAGGAATCCCATACAGCAGCAGTGTATGCAGGACACTTGTGGGTAGATTGTACGTTATTTTCGTAATCTGCTCTGATTTTTCCTAGCATTTTTTTCGTAACACGCAGGTACATACAATTATCTTAAAGTTGATTCTGCTGGTGTTTCGAAATTAGTGTATTTTGTAAGAAATCTTCTAAGCTCTGGACTTTTCAATTTATATAAAGGAATATCTGATGAAAGAAAAGCTTTGCATAAATCTGCATAATATTCGGACCTTTTTGAAACTGGGGTATGGGAAGAGGAAGCTGTTTCGCCTAAAAAGAACTTGTATAGTAAAGGTTGCATGTGAAGCGGCAATTTTATGTTTACTAACTGCTCAATGCTGTAAGACCGCTATTTACGTGAAGTGAATTAGTCATTGATGAAAACTGATAATGCTGAAAATAAAACCTAGTATTCATTCTCGTTTGCAGCAATATGATACTGAATTTAGTGGAATTTTTATAAGTAATGGAAAGACTCTCTTCTGTCAAAAAGTGGGAAGACTGTAAATTCGGATCAGCGATCTCAAGTCTTACAGCCTTTAGCAGGAAGTAATCATAAAATTGCTGCTTCACGTGCAACCTCTACTAGACAAGTTCTTTTAGGCGAAACAGCTTCCTCTTCCCATACCCCAGTTTCAAAAGGTTCCGAATATTATGCAGAATTGTGCAAAGCTTTTCTTTCATCAGATATCTATACTAATATAATAAAGCTGAAGAGTTTGTGTGTTTGTGTGTCGGTGTGTTTAAACGCGCTAATCTCTGGAACTACCAGTCGGATTCGAAAAATTATTTTTGTATATGATAGCGAGATTCAAGAGGAATAGTTTAGGCTATGTTAAATTTCGGACAGACCACTCCATTCCATGCATTTAAGCCCTTTGGCACAAATCTACACCGTTTCACCGATCTGAACCAAAATTTGTATACTTACCCTTTGGAACCCGGCGATTAACACAGTATGCATGTTATTTATGACAGACCTGTCCATTCCCTGCATTTAGGCTCTTTGGCACAAATCTACACCGTTTCACCAATCTGAACCAAAATGTGCACACTTATCCTTTGGAACCCTGCGATTAACACTGTTTACATGAAATTTCGGACAGACCACTCCATTCCCTGCATTTATGCCCTTTGGCACAAATCTACAGTGTTTCACCGATCTAAACCAAAATTTGTATACTTACCCTTTGGAACCCTGAGAGTAACACAGTCTGCATTCAATTTCGAACAGACCACTCCATTCCCTGCATTTAGGCCCTTTGGCACAAATCTACACCGTTTCACTGATCTGAACCTAAATTTGTATACATACCCCTTTGAACACTGCGGATAACACTGTCCACTTTAAATTTCGGACAGACCACTCCATTCCCTGCATTTAGGCTCATTGACACAAATCTACACCGTTTAACCCTGAACCAAAATGTGTACACTTACCGTTTGGAACCCTACGAGTAACACTGTCTGCATGAAATTTCGGACAGACCCCTCCATTCCCTGCATTTAGGCCCTTTTGCACAAATCTACACCGTATCACCGATCTGAACCAAAATTTGTATACTTACCCTTTGGAACCCTGCGAGTAACACTGTCTGCATGAAATTTCGGACAGACCACCCCATTCCCTGCATTTATTCCCTTTGGCACAAATCTACACCGTTTCACTGATCAGAACCTAAATTTTCTATACATACCCTTTCGAACACTGCGGATAACACTGTCCACTTTAAATTTCGAACAGACCACTCCATTCCCTGCATTTAGGTCCTTTATCACAAATCTACACCGCTCCTCCTAATTGCACCAAATTTTAAATACCCTTTGAAACCCTGCTGGTAACACTGTCTGCATGAAATTTCGGACAGACCACCCCATTCCCTGCATTTATTCCCTTTAGCACAAATCTACACCGTATCACAGATCTGAACCAAAATGTGTATACTTACCCTTTGGAACCCTGCGAGTAACACAGTTTACATGCAATTTCGGACAGACCACTCCATTCCCAGCATTTAGGTCTTTTGGCACAAATCTACACCTTTTCACCGATCTGAACCACATTTTGTACACTTACCCTTAGGAACCGTGCGGGTGACACTGTCCACTTTAAATTTCGGACAGACCACTCCATTTCCTGCATTTAGGCCCTTTATCACAAATCTACACCGCTCCTCCTAATTGCACCAAATTTTAAATACACTTTGAAACCCTGCTGGTAACACTGTCCACTTGATATTTTGGACAACGCTCTCCGTTCCCTACATTTAGAATAACAAACAAACTGAACTTGAATTCCACGTATTAAGACCCTAGATCCATTCATGTCCATAGTAGTGTAAATGTAAGAGTATTTTAATAAGTCTGTTGTTGACTGGCGATTTGGACTGCATCACGTCGCCCCTATTGATGCGAGCTGAAGAGTTGTCTAGTGGGGTCTGAGGTGCGGGGAGGGAGCACCTTTCTCTTTCTTAGGTGTCCCTTGGCTACGGTCCTTCTTAAAAGTATTCGTCACCCAGCTGTTAGCAGCCAGTCTCACCCTGAACAGTTCGGTAGCGTTAATTGTCTGTGTGTTGTAAGCTTTCAAGAGTGGTTTAAAAGTTGGGCTTACCATCACACTATTGTATTGTAACAACTCAAATTTGTATTATACAATTTTAGTGGTATTTGGTATTATGGAACCCTCCCGGAAAAAAGAAACACTTTACACAGCGAAGCTAGGGACGTTATCAGAAACATAATCCACGAATGTTATGCAGAGGCACGAGATGGCCAACTGAACACTTAATAATAATAATAGTAATGTTATTGGTGTTACGTCTCTTTTAAGTACTCTGTCTTTTAGAGACGCCACGGTGCCGGAATTTTGCCCCGAAGAGGAACTTTAACGTAAATTTACTGACACGGCTCCCTCGCATTTGCGCACCCTCAAATGAAACACTTAGTAAGGCAAGCCCATTTGCGTGTGTCTGATTACACTGGAATTTCTGTTAGCACAGTGAGTAGAATCTGCAAGGAAAGTACGTCAACACTGGTGATACGTCAGCATCAACACCAGGGAAGCATCGACCACAGACCGAAGAAATAAATGTCCAGTGTGATGATTGTGATATGAGGGTATTTAAGTGACGTAATTCAAGACTTTTATGTAGTCCAAAAAATGTACCTACATGCCCGAAGCTTTTGATTATCATCAAGGAGAAAATCGAGTTTCCATGGGGCGTTCACATCTTGAGGCGAATTTTGAAAGATATGGGATGTGGAAGAAATGCTCGAGTCATAGAAATTCTTTTATTGAACGCCAAAACATTGTCAGTTGGCCATATAGTTTTTTAAGAGCTATGCGATGTCACAGAAGAGACAAGCGTTCCATTGTTTATATCGATGAAACATGGGTGGATAATAATTTAACATTTAATAAGTGCAGGCAAAGTGAAGATCAACCTGGTGTTATGACCAGCGCAAGCTCATCGAACCGCTTAATGTATTGTACATGCGGGATCTAAAGATGGGTTCCTGGATGGAGCGTTACTTATTTTCAAGGTCGGGAAATCAACAGGGGATTATCATGACCAGATGAATGCAGATAATTTTTAGAAGTGGATTCGTGAGAAGCTGTTGCCCAACCTCCCCAAGAACTATGTTATAGTGTTAGATAATGCTTCGTATCGTTGTGTGCAACAGAACAGGCCCCCAACGAAGTATTCGGTTAAGAAAGAAATGAAGAGCTGGCTGGCAAGGAACAATGTGCCATACGGTGAGGACATGAGAAAAACAGAGCTTTTCCGTTTAATTGAACTCAATAAAAGTCCCGAGTTTACCTTCCGGATTAATGAGCTTCTCAAGTCACATGGGCATGATGTTATTCGTTTGCCGCCTTACAGTACATGTACATGTGTGAGTTTTAATGCCATTGAATTGGTCTGGGCGAAAGCAAAGAGAATTGCTCGGGAAAGTAATGTTACTGGGGACATCTCCATGACAAAGCTCGAAGCCGTAACAAGAACTGTTTCTAGAGAAGATTGGGGTGGTTGGTTGGTTCCTCAGTTTAGGGGCTGCGACATCGCGGTCATGTAGCCCCGTGTACTTTGGGTGTGTGTAGAATCTGTCTGATAACCGGTGTTGTGTTGACTGTATTAGTGTGTGTTTCTGTTTCTTAATTCAAGTAAGGACTGCATACATTGAATTTTTAAAGTAGTTCCTCATTTTGCCGCCAAACGCCACCGTCAACAACTACTAGTTCAGAACTTGGCTACTAGAAGCCACCGAACGTAGGAACCTGAGCGTTGTTTACATTTTTAACCTAATTTAGCTTCACATAGGTGTAATTAGTGGAAGGTTCTTTAACATGCCATAAATCTATTATATGGAACCACCGGCTTTACTTCCCCTCCGAAGGAAGGAATACTGAGGGATTTTTAACGCTCTTAAAAATCCGACGACTTCGGCGGGATTTGAACCCGCGATCTTGGGCATAGAAGCTCAGCATGCTACCAACTACGCCACCGAAGCCACCCGAAGATTGGGAAGGATAACTTATTGTTCACACTTTCGTGACAATGTGGAAAACTTACTTGCTCATCCACTGACAGACAGTGAGTGAGCACTTCAAGTAGGCCTATTACTTCGTAGAAGTAATTCGTGCGTGTAGAAATTTGACTGCGTCCAGTTCCACCTTATGTAGGGGAAATCCGTGTAATTTGGACCGTCGTGTAATTTGGACTGATGTTACTTTTGGTATTTGCGAGTTTGGCAACCCCTAGTCTCAGGCAAGGTCAGCAAGACAGTTGAGTGTCCCTTTCGCCCTGGGAGTTCTTTTATTATCCGACTGAAGGTTGAGGAGTAATGAGGAAAATAAGTTTGTGACCACATTCCTTGTAAGATTATACGACCGGGAGGTACGGTGCTGTCAAATTATTTCAGTGAAGAGTGTGTGTTGCTTTCACAAGTACTACTGAAACATCCTGGTTAGTTCTAACATACCTTCATTCTGTAATTTATTGGCAGAGCCGTAAGTCGATCCCATCACCCTTTGGATTTAAATATCAATTATGTACGCGAGACCATAATTGTGGCAACTTTAAATTTAACTTATGATGTATGGATCACTGTTTAAAGCAGAGGGAAACGATAAATTGCTATTGAATAATACTGTAGGTATTACTGCATTGTATAACGCAATTATTAATACGCAGACCCGTTTGGTAAAGGAAGGAATTGCTGATGAAGGCGGGCTATTTTGAAGATTCTCAAACACTGAAGCCATTTCCTATTAACCTACCTTAAATACATAATTACAGTCAAACTCGAGAGGAAAAACTTAAGAAGAAGTGGGTTTGATTCCCACCTCAGCCATCCTCGAAGTGGTTTTTCGTGGTTTCTCACTTCTACTCGAGGCAAATGTTGGGATGGTACCTAATTCAAGGCCACGATCACCTCCTACCCATCCTACGGCATTGCCGTGCTCGTTAAATCACAAACCACGACCACCATGGGGAGGTGCAGCAAGTCTGGAGATAGAAAGTTCGATACCTAGAGCTGAAAGTGGCTGTTCTGAGTATTGTTCTTACCCGGGGTTTTCCAAACTCTCACCAGGTGAACGGCGGAATACTATATTTTTGACTGGGTGCGTGGCGCAGGGGTAATGTTCTCACCTACGGTGCGTAGGGTTGCAGGATCAAATCCTTGCGCAGTCGGTTGGCATTTCAGGGTGCTTAAATGGGTGGGAACCGCTCAGTTGATTAATTGCCACGTTAGATATCCCATTCGGGGAAAAATTCTGGCACTCTGGTGCCTCTAAAAGCCACAGTAATTAATAGTGGCGTAGAACTAATAAAATTATTATTGTTATTATTATTATTACTGGTATTGTTATTAATATGGATGTTATTACATTGTTATTATAGTTATTATTGATAGGAATGCGTGTGTACACTGTGCAATAACCACTGTGACAAATATCATAACCATCTGTCGTAAACGAGTAAGATCGATAGTGCAATTGTGAGCATGCCATTTATGTAGCCCACATTAGTATGCAATAAATATATTATTATAAAAGAGCACATTTTTAGGTTTGAATCTCGGTCAATGAAAGTGAGTTTATTGCAAGAGATAGGCCTACATCCCTATGGCTTGAATTCCATGTAAAATGTTGGTCTGGTGTTTAGGATCACTGTACTAACAGTCACCTAAAACTATAAGGTCATTCGTTCTTGATTCCATTCGCCAGGATTCAGTTTGCTGTTCAGGAAGAATACACAAAATCGACAACGATATAACCTACATCAAGTAGTAGATATATGGATTGTTCAAATGAAACACATATTGATGTCACAATATGTATTGAACAATACCGTACACACCACGTCGTTGTTGTTGTTGTTGTTGATGATGATGATGATAATTGTTGTTTTAAGGGGCCTAACATCTAGGTTATCGGCCCCTGATGGTTAGGGTGATCGAGAAGATGAAAATGAAAAGCGAACATAAAACTAAAACTAACTACTAACCTACATACTAGAAGAAGAAATGGAAAACTAAAGGAGAATAGGGCAAATAAAAGGACAGAAGGAAAAGAAATGCCCTCAACCCTCGGAGAAGGCGGATTGAGGGACTTGGAAGGAAGGAGAGCCATTAAAGGCATATAGGAAAGTGAAAGAGGAGAGGGTCCGCCCCAAAGGTAAGGGACAAAAGGGGAAAACGGACCCAGCTCAGGAATCCCTCGGGGTCGCCAACTCCCGAACTCACCAGCCGTGAGCCCCTGAGGGTGTAGCATTATCTAGGGTGCACCAGAAGTGGTGGGGCTACATATACCCTGCCTCCTTAAGGGCCTAGAGCACAAGGCAGGAGGTAAAAGGAAGAGAAAAAGAAGGCTGACCCCTCGCAGAAGGAGGGTATCAGAAAAGATGAGACAAGGGCCAATTAAGGCGGGAAAGGAAGAGACTCCCTAGGCCTCGGATACCCTAATACCGTCGGGGTCGGAAGAGAACAAGAGTTGACCAAGTGAGGTCGACAGGAAAGAAGACAGAGAGGAGCCCGGCACAAGTAAGTGGAAGCAATGCCAGACTCAGCTGGGGCCCCGTGGTCGCCATCCCACGCCCACAATATGTGAGCCCCTGGGGGATGTTGTTGTTGTTGTTGTTAAATCTATTTAGGGATTTTGGATATCATAGTCATCAGCTCGGCGTAGTTGGGTGTGTGTTGACTTTGTTTCATAATTACTATCGTAATGGAAGCCATTTTTCACTGTTGCCTTATCGAACGAAATTTAAGTGGTCTCCAGTCGGCCAACACAATTGTACCCAATTCTAATGGATGTTATTCCCCACATCTGAAGAAAATTAAATGAGATTCACTTGGATGACAAGATTTGATCCTCCAAAAATCATCATTGGACCCTGTACACTCAGGTTATTAATCTACAGTATGTATGTGGGTTAAGCTATATATACTAATAGCAACCCGCCGCGACTTCGCCTGGTAACTTTAACGGTGTACCCAGCGCAAGCTTAAAAGACGCAAGGACGGCAGGTTCCAGACACAATTCAGAAAAGCTGAGGTGAACAGCGATACTCCAAACACATAATACTCTTCTCTGAAGTACTGTATTAATTCGACACAACTCGACAGTTTGATTCTGGCCGAAGCTGGAGTGATAGGCTCGAATTCTAGCTCATAAACTCGCACCGAAACTAGTAATTTAAGTATCAACTGAATGGAGATTGTTGGAAAAAATGAAAACGTAAAAACACTTTTAGTGGGCGATGTATTATATATATATAGAGATATGCTGTTGCGAACTTATTTGTAGAACTGTTCATGCCGAACAATTCTTATACTCATAGTATATAGATATTTTTAACGGTTTACTCAGCGTAAGCTTAAAATACGCACGGACGGCAGGCTTTTGTTTGACTCGATTCACTGAAATCGTCACTGCTTGGCTTCCTTTGGTCTTAGATGAATGTTTTTCGACAGAAACCTTCCTCGAAAAAACCTTTACAGAATGGTGAAAGCCGCATCGAAATCCATCCAGTGGTTCTCAAGATTACCCGTTACTTCCAAGAATCGGGGACTTTGTTTAATAGTATGTAGAGATATACACTATTTCAGGTACGGACGTTTATAATAATCTTGTGTATCTAGCCAGTTTTGTTAGTGTTATATAATTTTTGGTTCTTATAATATTAGTGGCTGTTGACCTTCTAGTTTACTTGTTTAGCGTGATAAACTCTAATGATTAGTAAATGGTCAGGTTGGTGTTCTAACTTGAATATGGATAAAATAACTTAGCTGGTTATGTGGGTGATATGGTGTTCATTCGCTTTGAGCTTCTGTCTCATGTAATTATTTTCCGGTTTAAGGAATATCACCCACTACAATATTGAGTACACTCGTGTTGACGGACTGAAAAACATTGAAATGTCGTTTGTCTGATAACCTGCATTTCTGTGATGACTGTAGTAGTGTGTGTAACTGTAGAAGGGACAGGGATGAGGTAGGTGTCCTGGAACATGAAGTAAGGTACTATCCTGACATTTTCCTGGAGGGAGTGTGAAGAATCCCGGGGAAAAACCACACTCAGGATAGCTACTGTCAGCGCCAGGATTCGAACCTCCGATCTCCGGACTTGCCGCAGCTGGCCTCGATGTCGAGGTGCTCGATTAGCGAGCACGGCACGATGCGGGTTATACACAATATCACGACATCTTGCAGATAACAATTCAAGGTTATGTACAAATAGGCCTATTCACTTGCCACGTTCAGGTTTCCGTTCCAACGCTGAATACGTTTTTCCTATATCCTACGCAAAGAAGAACGCTTGTTGCTGGCGCAACCTCACTTCCACATCATCACGGACGTCAATGATGAAGATTCCTCAATGGACCAAACATGTGCTAGTTGCAAGGAGAGAGATCTGAAGTAGAAGAGTAATTTCACCAGCAACAAGCGTCTTTATTCGCGGGAGGTGTAGGTAAAGTTTTCAGCGTTGGGACAGAACTATGGACATGGACAATGAATGTGAATATCTGTAGAATACCACAAATTGTCACGTGTATCTTGTTCTCGTGATATATTTTCCGAAATATATTATGTTTGTCTCCATGTTCCATCTGAACAACACACATAGTAATGTTTTGTGCTTCAACCGCTTCGCAATCTTAGAGCGCTGCAGTCATGTTGAATCGTAGATATTTCTGCCTTACTCCAGCAGAGCGTTTTATAGCCAGTCAGTCTACGTCTAGGAGTCATAAACTTCCTTCGTTCATGAGTTATCGACCGGAAGAATTAAAGTATGCACCAGCTTTGATTGCTGTGATTTCAACTTCTAGTCATGAAGATATCTCATAAATACCGTCCTAAGCCACCCAAACGATTGATTTTATTGTCAGGGACCGTTTTAAATTGAACATTTGCTCGCTAAGACACAGCGTAAAACCATGTGCCCAAGCTGCCAGTGGACTTGGTAGACCAGTGGAATTGAACCCCACCGTCTTATGCCATCCTTTAAATAGTTTTCTATGGTTTCCATTTTCAATTACAGGCAAATGCGAAGATGGTACCTTCTGATAGACCATGGCTGCTTTCTTTCAATGTCCACTTCCTCGTTTAGTGGCTAGCATTCTTGTCTGTTACCCCGGAGGTCCGGGTTCAATTTCCAGCTCTGCCAAGAAATTTAATTCTGGTTTGAGGGTGGGACGAGATCTATCCAGCCTCGAGAGGAAAAACTGAGAAGAGGTGGGTTTGATTCTCACCTCAATCAACCTGGAAGTGGGTTCTCACTCTACTACAGGCAAATGCTGGGATGGTTCCTTACTCGAGGCCCTGACCGCCTCCTTCCCAATCCTCATCTGCATTACAAATACACACAATATTACAGACACCACAATAAAACAGGTTATCAGACAAATTATACACACATCCAAGCACGCAGGGCTAAATGACCACAATGTCGCAAAGCCCATACATGAATCAACAACAACAGCTTCCTTCCCTGCTTGGTATTATTCATATCCATTCTTTTCACCTCCCAGTACCTCCTCTCATAAATTTGGCGTGGAGAAGGGCATCCATTCGTAATAATCACCCCCAAATGGATATTCTTTGCATCTTATCCAAATCCCTTTAAAATAGGGATACTAAGATATAAACATACATGACTATTTGTTATTTTGAATTCATTAACAAAACCACTTTGGCGGTAGAATAAATACCATAAAATTAACATTAGCTTTGAAAAATAAACTATCGTATTGTTACGTGCCATCCCCCTAGTGGCACTTTTGTTAACTGGATTACGGTGGGTAGGAAGCACAACACCAATTACTACTTAAAGAAATAATTAACTTTATTGCGGCCAGAAGGATACACTACTCATCAGAAAATACAAACAATAGGGATGTATAGAACTAGCACCGATAGAGCGCACTGCTGTTGTACTGGGTAAGCGCAAGGCGCTCTTCATTTGTCTCCTGTGTTCTCTTGCCGCTAATATGTACGAATTTAAGTTGTTTAAATTGTTATTTTCGTAACTATGCCGAGCTATTGCAGTGTTCCTCTTTGCAAAAGTCAGGGAAGCCCGTTTTCGTTTCACCAATTTCCACAAAATAAAGAAATGAGGAAGAAATGGTCACATGCTATTAGAAGGAAAAATTTCGGTGAGAAAAATACGACCGTATATATTAATGTGTGTTTCCATAATTTACAACCATATGACTTCACGAAAACTGTGCTGGATAAGTGTGACTTACAAAGGGAAATAATTCCTATTTTGTACCTATAAACTGATTAGACATTTCGATAACAACCACTGAATTTATGCGTTTGTATTTGAAGGTGAGAGAGCAAGATTAAAACCGGGCGCTGTTCCATCGCTTTTTCCGTGGACCACAAACACAACAAAAATAATTATTTAGGAAGAGGCCATACACAAGAAAGTTGCCGGATTATCACGATAAGCCTACAATATCGGAATCTACAGAAATCATCTCCATTGAAGTACGGGAAGAAATCGCAATACACACGAAGAAATGAAAGTAACATTTCGGTCACCCATTTTCAAAGACATCAATACTCGGTCAAATACCTCAAGAATAAATGTCGCAACATTAACAGTAACAAACGTATTATGGTTGGTTTCTTGAAATCAGAATTAATCGTCAACTTCCATCTCCCGACGGAGAATGTGGTAGCGATTGACTTCTACATTCTTGAGACATAGTCAGATGAATGGAAACAGTTCACGGCCCTAAAGCAGGGATTCTCAAACTTTTAAAAAATTGTACCCCGAAGTCCTTTCCCAGGGGTAAGGGAACGATTCTTATTGAGAAATTGACAAAATTACATAAGAACCAAACGTTGCGATGCATTTTCGAGGTACACATTACCGGTATCAACTTTCTTTGATTATTATATCTTAAAACACGACAGTTTCATGTAAGCTATCAACCTAAAAAAAACATGAATCGAAGTCTGTAAGCAGGGGGAGCAAGTGAATATTTAAATCTCTATTTATGATTTAAGTCTTATGGAGATATATTTATCAATATAGGCCTACAATACTCTAGTAATTGTAATCTTTAGGAGAAAGCATGCTGACTCATATTCATTATTTGAATAATAAAGAGTGTTAGAATTTTGTTATTACCGCTGCAGGCTATTCTTCCTTCCTCCCGCTAGTTTTAGTGCCTCTAGTCCGTAGCTCATTTTACAGCTGTTTAACGCTTAAACGCTGAAAATCGTCCATAATATATTAGGTGATATACCTGTAGAATTAAATAATTTAGTCTTGGAGTATAATTAGAGAAGATATAATTTACTTTAGCTTAGAAAACTCGGTCACAATTTATCATTCCTCACAGCTGACTGGGAGAAACATAAAACGATCGCCATGCGCTTACCCAGTACTACACGAGCGCTATCTGGCGCGAACTTTCTCCCGCTACATCCCTATTAGAACCTTACTCCAGATTCCTCAAGTCCCTTCCTTGAGCGCTCTTGCCCCTTTCACTTGTCAACAAACCACAGAAGTTAAACCGTCATAATGAGTCCGGTGGCCTTGACAGAAGCTACCTGCACCTCAACAAATACAGTTACTTACGATAATCCGCTACCCGCTGTTTCGCTGTCCACAAGCTGGGGAAACAATGTCACTGGATTTCGTAACTCGCACGGCACTTCGTCACCACACTTCTGTCGCACTCGCTCAAAAACACCCACCCACAGAAAACTCGGTCCCCTCACTGTTGAAGCCACTTATATAGCAGGCTGGTGACTCAATGAATTCTAGAATCGTCCAGGGCACACGGCTTCTCGACATTTCCTTCACTGGTTCAGTCACGAATATTCTGGATCATCACTTTGTCCTCGTAGCCCTGTTGCATAAGGCGCACGCAATACATGAGGCAGGGCACAGCCCAGCCCTGGGGCAGTTGTGACTCATGCGGCGAGCGATGACACAAACTCACAGCCGTAACACCACCCCCTTCCTAAAAAGGCTGAACGTCCCGATCAATCATTGGTCCGTCTGTGTCCCTCCGTAGGCTGCCAGGCGATCTCGATGCACGATCTTCATCTTCGCCCTCGGGCTCCGCTGGATCCTGTAGACGACATCGTTGATCCGTTTCACGACTCGGTACGGGCCCTCCCAGGACTTCTGCAGTTTGGGTGACAGGCCTTTCTTCCGTAATGGGTTGAAGAGCCAGACCAGGTCGTCCTCGTGGAATCCGCCGGCATCCGTCTGCGGGTCGTATCGGGTCTTCATTCGGTCGGTCTCGATCCGCAGTTTCCTCCTCGCGAACGCGTGCACGTCCTCCAGTTGGTCGACCAGTTCTTGACAATACTGGCTTACCGGGATCGGATCATTCCCAGGTCGGCCGAAGGCAAGATCGACAGGTAGACGGAGCTCCCTCCCAAACATGGCCCGGGCTGGTGTGCACCCGGTGGCTTCGTGCACGGCGGCGCGGTAGGCCAGGAGAAATAGTGGAAGATGTTTGTCCCAATCCCTCTGGTGCTCGCTGACGACTATTCGGAGATGGTTCTCGATGGTGCGATTGAATCGCTCTACCATCCCGTCGGACTGAGGGTGTAGCGGCGTTGTCCTTGTCTTCCGGATTCCCAGCAGCTGGCATAGGTTCTGGAACACCTGCGACTCGAAGTTCCTCCCTTGGTCGGAGTGCAGCTCCAGGGGTACTCCGTACCGGCTGACGAATTCCTTCACCAGGGTCTCTGCAATCGTCGCGGCTTCTTGGTTAGGGAGCGCATACGCCTCCGGCCATTTGGTAAAGTAGTCGCTGACGACTAATATGTAGCGGTTCCCTGCCTCGCTTAACGGGAATGGCCCAGCAACATCGATGGCCACTCTCTCCATGGGGCCGCCCACGTTGTAGGTCTTCAGTGGACCCCATCGTCTTCGTCCCGGGCCCTAGCTGGCTGCGCAATCGTGGCACCTTGCGCAGTGGTTCTCCACGTCTGTTCGGCATCCGATCCAGTAGAACCGCTCTCTCAGCTTCTCCAGGGTATTCTTTATCCCTAGGTGTCCACCAGATGATCCTCCATGAACTTCCTTCAGGACTTCCTCCGTCATAGCCTTTGGAACGACGACTTGTTCCCGAGATGTCTTCCCGTCGGTGCTCTCCCAGGTACGGCAGATGAGGCCATCCCTTACAATCAGCGAGTCCCACTGTGCCCAGTAGGACTTAAACTTTGGGCTGCAGTCACTCACAATGTTCCACCCGGGTCTGGGGACACAGGCCCTCTTCCATTCGTCTATCAGTCCCAGGTCATCATCTTCTGCTTGTGCCCGCGTGAAAGATTCGCAGCTCCAGCTCCCTTGAAGTTCCACGGTAGTCCTTCGGCACTGTATCCCGGTGTTCTCCTCCCTCCTAGTACAGAAGGTGCAGTCTTCGGGGCATGGTCTTCGTGACAGGGCGTCGGCGTTAGATTGCAGTTGGCCTTTCCTGTGATGAATCTCAAAGTTGTACTGTTGAAGCCTCTCTAACCACTGCGCGAGTAGACCCTCGGGCTGCTTGAAGTTCAGGAGCCACCGCAGGGATGCATGGTCGGTCCTGATGAGAAATTCTTGCCCGTACAGGTACTTGTGGAAGTGTTCATTGGTCTTCACGATGGCGAGCAGCTCCTTCCTGGTGACGCAGTAGTTCCTTTCTGGCTTTGACAAGGCCTTGCTGAAGTAGGCCACTACTCTCTCCTCGCCGTCCACTACTTGCGACAGGATCCCCCCTATGCCAAAGTCGCTGGCATCGGTATCGACGATGAACCTTGTTCCAGGTCTGGGGTAGGCCAGAATAGGAGCGGTGCTCAGAGCCTGCTTGAGTTGTTCGAAGGCACTGGGGCATTCTGCTGTCCACGCGAAGAGTTGGTCCTTCTCAGTCAGTCGATGTAAAGGTTTGGCGATGGCGGCGAATCCTCTCACGAAGCGACGGTAATAAGTGCAGAGTCGCAGGAAGCTTCGTAGTTGGGACTTGTCCTTCGGAACTGGCCACTCCCTCACAGCTGCGGTCTTCTCTGGGTCGGTACGCACCCCTTCCTCGGAGGCGATATGCCCAAGGTACTGGACCCGCTTCTGGAAGAGCTGACACTTCTTCGGGCTCAACTTCAGCTGGGCAGCCCGTAGCTTCAACAAGATCTCCTTCAGGTTGCTGTAGTGCTCCTCGAAGCTTCTCCCCAGAACGATGACGTCTTCTAGGTAGACCAGGCAGGTCTTCCAGTGTAGTCCCCTTAGAATGGACTCCATTAGCCTTTCGAAGGTCGCAGGGGCGTTGCACAGACCGAATGGTATGACGGTGAACTGCCAGAGCCCGCTGCCCACAGAGAACGCCGTTTTCTCGCGGTCCTCAGGGTGGACCTCCACCTGCCAGTAGCCACTCTTCAAATCCAAGGTGGAGAACCATCTCGACCCTGATATGGTGTCCAGGGTGTCCTCGATACGGGGTAGAGGGTAGCTGTCCTTCTTCGTGACGTCATTCACCCGCCTGTAATCCTCGCAGAACCTGGTGGAACCGTCCTTCTTCTACCACTAACACGACCGGAGAACTCCAAGGACTATGTGATGGCTCGATCACCCCTTGCTCTTTCATCTCTTCTACCATCCGGTCGACTTCGGCTTGCTTGGCGAGCGGGACACGTCAGAATGGGGCCCTAATCGGTGCGCTGTCCCCAACGTCGATTCTGTGCTGAACCAAGCTTGTCCTGCCGAAGTCTTTGCTCCCCACGGAGAAGACGTCCTGGAATTCGCGTAGCAGGTCCTGAAGTTGGCGTGATTGTTCCTCGTCTAAATGGTCCTGGGATCCTTGGTACAGCTTCTGTAGTTCTTCTGGCAGTGTGCGTCTTCTTCGGTTGTCCGTCTGCAGGTGTCCGTCGGTCGTATCTGTGATGCGGGCAATCCAGGTAACGGGCTCGCAGACTCCTAGGTTGGTGTCCCGGTGAACCGTAATGTCGTAGTCGTTCAGGTTGGACAGGCGGACGTACGGCCGAGACGTCGTGTTGATGAGAGTCTTGGCAACTAGCAACCCTTTTGTCTGGATGTCCTCATATTTTGGCTCGATGACAGCCGCCACTCCCTCAGCAGTTCCGTCGACAATTACGGCAGCGCTGACCTCCGTCCTGGCGGGAACGATGACGTCTTCTCTCAGCCTTACTCGTCGTGCGGAGATGGACTCGTGCTCAGGTTGCAAAGCAAGTTCCTCACCTCCAAAGTGCAGAGTGTTGGTACTCAGATCCAAGATGATGTTGTTCTGGTCCAGGAAGTCCAGTCCGATGATCACTTCATTTGATACGTCAGCCACAAACACTGGATGCTTTATCGCCCGTCGACCAATGACGAACTCCAGTGATGCTTCGCCATGTACCGGTGCGGTCTCTCCGGTCGCGGTTATTAGCTGGAGGTTCCTTTGTGTGGGTTGCACTCTCCACTTCGGGATCACGGTGGGACTGCCGATGGTCCTCGATGCTCCCGTGTCGATTAGCATGGGCCAGCTCTCTCCGTTGACGACTCCGTCGACCATCAGGCTGCTATTATCCCTCCGTAACTGCGTCACACGAACTTGGACTGCCGGGGCTTGACGACTGTCACAAGCTGACCTTTGCCCCCCAAGGCTGGCTGGTACTCGTTTTCCTGGGCCGCGCGGTTTCAGTATGACTGACTTTCCCGACAGGAATCCTTGGCGGCGGCGAACACCGCCGTTCTTGCTCAGGTGGCCCTTCTTACGGCAGGTCCAGCAGGTCGGTAGTCCTCTTCCAGGCCGCCTCTTCGGGTGTCTTCCGGCTACGTCGTTGTTGGTGGTGCTGCGACTCTTGAAGAAACGGTTTAGCGCCTCCATCAATTCATCGGCCAGGGTCCTGGTCTCTTTGGTTTTTGCTGGTTCGTCGACGTCCACTTGACGCACCCGTGCGTGCATTCTAGATGCCTGTTTTGCCGTCTCGATCTCAAGTGCGTGGCTCAGCGCATCTGCCAGGGTCTTATTGCGCGCGAGTCGCAGCGCCTGTTGAGTGTCCGAGTCCCGTAGCCCGTCAGTGAAAGTCTGCGTTGCTATCTGCTCCAGAAAGTCGGCCGGCGCTGTTGGATAGGCGAGCCTTACGAGGCGTGCGATGTCCATCTCGAACTCCTGCAGGGTTTCCGCGTTCTTCTGTACCCGGGTCCGGAGCTGCATCTGGTAGGCCTGCTGAAGATGGCTATCTCCATATCGGGACTCCATATGGGCGATCAGTGAAGCGTAGTCCTGGGATCCAGTCGGGATGGCCTGAAGGACGTTAAGGGCGTCACCTCTCAGCGCTACAATGAGAGCTGTAGCCTTTTCTGTGTTGTTCCAGTTATTTATGGAACAGGCCGCCTCGAACTGACGTAAGTAGGTGTTCCACGGGACCTTTCCGTCGAAGGTTGGGGGCGTCACTCTGCTATGTCCCGTTCCTGATATTCCCGGTGTAACGGTGGGCGGGCGTTGGCGCAGCTCGGCAACTTCCTCTCGTAGAGCGTTGAATTTCTCTTCCACCCCCGTCAGTGGGCGTTGGCGCAGCTCGGCAACTTCCTTTCGTAAGGCGTTGAATTTCTCCTCCACCCCCATCTGCGGGCGTTGGCACAGCTCGGCAACTTCCACTTGTAAGGCGTTGAATTTCTCCTCCACCCCCATCAGCGGTCGTTGGCACAGCTCGGCAACTTCCACTTGCAAGGCGTTGAATTTCTCCTCCACCCCCATCAGCGGGCGTTGGCACAGCTCGGCAACTTCCACTTGTAAGGCGTCGAACTTCTTTTCCACTGCTGCGACTTCCTCACGTAGGCCCTGTTCTAATTTCCTTTGGCTCTCCTCTAATTTCGTCAGCAGACACTCTTCTAGATTTTTCTGGTCATCCAGAAATTTGGCGGTTAGGTCCTCTGCTAACTTATTCTGGTCGTCCTTCAGGTCCTGTGCTAGCTTATTCTGACCTTCTTCTAATTTGGAAGTTAGGTCCTCGGTTAAACTTTTCTGGCTGTCTTCCATCTTCTTCAGGTCCTCCGCTAACTTATTTTGACCGTCTTCCATCTTCTTCTGGCCGTCTTCTAATTTGGCAGTTGGGCGTGGTGGCTCAGCGGTCTAGCTGTATGCCTCTCACCAAGGCGGTCCGGGTTCGATTCCCGGTCAATGCATGTGAGATTTTCGAAGTGAAATGCCATGTCCTGTGGTTCGGATTCCACGTAAAAAGGAGGTCCCGTGGCTCATGATCTCAAGATTAACGGTCACGTTAAACTACAAGCTTCCTTTCCTAATTTGGCAGTTAGGTCCTTGGCCAACTTCTTCTGGCCGTCCTCCATCTTCTTCTGACCGTCCTCCATCTTCTTCTGGCCGTCTTCTATCTTGGTTTCCATGCCACTTAACTTTTCTAGCAATGCTGCGAATTGCTCTTCCATTTTAGATGTTTGTCTTGTAAGGGGCATGCGCTCACAGGAAAATTTTAAAAAAATGACCTGCTCGGGTTTTAAAACCAGGACCGTCAGGTGTTGTGCTTGTGCTTGAGTTCGTAATCCGGCTTCTGAGACCAGTTGTTACGTGCCACCCCCCTAGTGGCACTTTTGTTAACTGGATTACGGTGGGTAGGAAGCACAACACCAATTACTGCTTAAAGAAATAATTAACTTTATTGTGGCCAGAAGGATACACTACTCATCAGCAAATACAAACAATTAGAACCTTACTCCAGTTTCCTCAAGTCCCTTTCTTGAGCGCTCTTGCCCCTTTCACTTGTCAACAAACCACAGACGTTAAACCGTCATAATGAGTCCGGTGACCTTGACAGAAGCTACCTGCACCTCAACAAATACAGTTACTTACGATAATCCGCTACCCACTGTTTCGCTGTCCACAAGCTGGGGAAACAATGTCACTGGATTTCGTAACTCGCACGGCACTTCGTCACCACACTTCTGTCGCACTCGCTCAAAAACACACACCCACAGAAAACTCGGTTCCCTCACTGTCGAAGCCACTTATATAGCAGGCTGGTGACTCAATGAATTCTAGAATCGTCCAGGGCACACGGCTTCTCGACATTTCGTTAACTGGTTCAGTCACGAATATTCTGGATCATCCCTTTGTCCTCGTAGCCCAGTTGCATAAGGCGCACGCAATACATGAGGCAGGGCGCAGCCCAGCCCTGGGGCAGTTGTGACTCATGCGGCGAGCGATGACACAAACTCACAGCCGTAACAGTATGACTCTGAATCTCTCTAGCTTACTTTCCATAATTTATTTGAGCCATGGATATGACTTTTCTTAAATTGAACTCTATGACTCAATAAAGAAAGCTTTCGGGGGAGGGGGGAGTCATATCTAACCGGTACTGAATGTCATCTATTCTAGGGCTAGCTGCGCGGCTCAGCGGTAACGTTCTCGCTTGTTGTGCCCAAAGTTGCAGGATCGAATCCTGGCGCACTCAGCTGGCATTTGAGAGTGCGCAAATGCGAGGGAGCCGTGTCAGTAGATTTACTGGCACGATAAAGATTCCCTTCGGGGAAATATTCCGGCACCCTGGCGTCTCTAAAAGCCGTAAATGTTAAAACGGACGAAAAATAACCTAACATTATTAATATTATATATTCTAGAACTCCGCCTGCAGGATCTACTGGGTGGATTGAGTAGCTCAGTAGTTTCTGTTGCCGGTCCCAAGCCCGGAGAAAGGAGGAGGGTTGGCTTAAGCCGTAAAATATGAGCCAGAACACATCTTGAGGCAACCTCTAGGACTCACAATCTTAGTTGTATAACGTTGGACTTTGTCCAACCCACATTTACTTTAATATCATGGATTTAGCTTCTATTGGTCATGATTACCCTGAAGACAATGCTAGGCGTAAATCGGATTCCAGGGTGCCTAGCAGTTTAGGGTTACATTATGGTGAATCGGAGCACCACAAGAACAGTTCAAGATTCAAGAAAATGAGAAAATATTTTTTTGGAACATACAATGTGAATTCCTTAATTCAGGTTGGAAAATTAAAACAACTAACAACAGAACTTCATAGACATCACATTACAATATTAGCCCTTCAAGAGACCAGGTTCTTGGATGAGGACACCTTTGAATCTGACAACTTCCGAATTTTCAAAGGAAAAGTTGGGAAGAGAGTGATGAAGAACATGCCACATCTTGGAACAGCTTTTATGGTCAACAAGAAATTTTTGGACGCAGTTATCGCTTTTAGAAGTGTGAATGCCAGACTATCTTTTCTAACTATAAAATCTCTCAATAAGAGATACACGCTAATCAACGCCCATGCTCCTATAAATAAGGATAATAAAACGAATCCAGAGAAAGTTGATGAATTTTGGGACGAGTTAGAAGCAGAAATTCTCAAAATTCCTTCTAATCATGTAAAAATTTTACTTGGAGATTTCAATGCTCAGCTTGGATCTGAGAGAAAATTTTCTGATATAATAGGTAAATATCCCGCTCACAATAGAACCAACAGGAATGGTGAGAGATTGGTTAAACTCTGTGAACATCTAAACTTAAAGATTATGTCCACACATTTTAAAGCAAAACCAAGTAAAAAGAAAACATGGGTCTCCCCAAATGCGTTGCTGGGTGAGTTTCAACTAGATCTCTCGAAATTGTTTCAAAGAAATTCAAAATGTCAAGGTCAGAAAATCCATTAATGTAACTTCAGATCATTACCTTTCTCAAATCAAGATGAATTTCATACCTTTTACACGCAAACAAAATACAACTAGAATTAAAATTCCGAAAATTAATAGAGAGGTTCTTACAAATGAAAAAAGGATAGAATTTCAAGGAAAACTTAAAATACCAACCAATTGGAATGATGTTACTAATAACCTTCTTGAACCAGCTCAGGAAATTGCACCGTTGAACTTTTATAGGAAACATGCTTGGTGGAATGAACAATGTGAAAGAGTGATCAAAGAAAGACATTGTGCTTGGCACAAGTGGAACGGGAACAAGACTCCAGAAAATTTAGAGGAAGTACAAAGATTAAGGAAAATGGCCCACCAGACTTTAAGAACGATTCGAAGAAAATATATGAAGGACCAAATAATGGAAATGGACGACAATTTTAAGAAAAATGACACCCGATTGTTTTATAGAGCATTTAAGAATGAAATCACTGGATATTCAGCGCCGAGTTTAAATTTCAAAAGGGAAGATGGTACGCTAGCATTAAACAACAAGGAAAATTGTGATATCTTGGCTGCGTATTTTGAGAAGTTGTTAAATTGTCCAAAACCGACAGACAAGTTGAGTTTCAAATTTACAACACAAAATTTTGACTCTACGCCCCCAGATGTAAATGAAGTTAAATGTATTATCAACTCACTTAAAAACAATAAAGCCTCAGGCAAGGATGGAATAATTGCAGAAATGTGGAAGCTTGTAGATGATGAATTTTTAATAGCGACGACAAATCTATTCCAGAAAATTTGGATTGAGGAAGCAATTCCAGAAGACTGGTTAATCGCCTTAATTCATCCACTACATAAAAAAGGCTCAAAAATTGATGTCAATAGTTATAGGGGGATCTCATTGTTGTCTGTCACATATAAAATATTTGCCAAATTACTTTTAAACAGACTTGAACCACAGATCGAACCACAGCTTGGCGAGTTCCAAGGAGGTTTCAGAAGGAATAGATCGTGTGCAGAACAAATTCTTAGTTTAAAATTGATATTAAAATATTACAACAACAGGCCAAAGAATATCTTTATCTCATTCGTTGATTTTCAGAAAGCGTATGATTCAGTGGATAGGGATACTGTTTTTGACACATTGAAGGAATACCAAGTTGATCAAAAAACCATAAATTTAATAAAACTTACATTAACTAATACGATTTCCAGAGTCAAATTTTTAAATGAAGTTAGCGAGCCCTTCGAGGTAAAAACTGGGCTAAGACAAGGGGACAGTCTATCACCACTGCTTTTCAATTTGGTCTTGGATAAAGTCATGAGGACGTTTTGGGAGAAGAACGATTCAAGTGCTAAAATTGGTACAAAGAATAAGAACCTCAGAGTCAAAGGTTTAGCATTTGCTGATGACGTAGCGTTGTTTGCTGAATCAGAACAAGAAGCTATTAACCAAATTGATCAGTTAAAAGAAACGGCGGAAAAAGCGGGCTTACAGATTTCGTTGGTAAAAACAGAGATGATGACAAGTGATCAGAAATACACTAAGAAAATGATAAAAACAAATTATGGGAGCACCAGGGTCACTGACCGATTTAAATATCTTGGAGAAATAATTAGTAGCAATGGGACGGATAAATTGGCAATCGAGAACAAAAAAGGGAAATTGGAAAGATTAAATTTTTGTACAAAAAATATATACAATAAAAAGAACCTGTCTATCAATGCAAAATTACGACATTTTAATACTGTTGTTAGACCAGTCATCTTGTACGGCATGGAAACTACAAATATAACCGGAATGGAGAATTTGCTCAAGATAGAAAGAAGAATTTTAAGAAGGATTTATGGTCCTAGGAAAACACAGGAAGGTTATAGACTGAGATCGAATGCAGAAATTTATAGTAAAATCGACAACCTTGAAGTGATGATCAGAAAACGGCGACTTCAGTTCTACGGACATATGGTCCGCATGGATTGCTCAAGGTTAAACAAACAAATTTTTGATAAAATCTGGAACTATAAAGGACAAGGAGGCTATGTAAAACAAATGAAAGAAGAACTTCAAAAATTCAAAATTACTGAAGAAGATTGTCTAAATCGAATAGAGTACAGAAAAAAAATTTTTGGTCTCAAAATTCTTGTCGGGGAGAAGAAAAATCTCAACAGAGGAGAATGGACTGCTGAAAGAAGAGCTGCACAGTCGACCAGGATGAAAGACTTCTGGAAGAGAAAGAAGGAAACTAGACCTATAAAGAAGTGATATTTGCGTGGTCCTTGTTGGCCTGTCCGCGGTGTATATATATATATATATTATATATTCTAGAAACCATTTCTTATTGTAATGGTGGTGGTGGTGATGATTGGTTTAAGGGGTGAAACAACGAGGTAATCTTTCCTAATTTTCTAGTGTGGGTATCGTAAATTGGAGGTTACGCATATGTTAATTTATGACAAAACTGAAATTGTCTTTGGGAAAATATCACGAAATAAGTATTCTGGGATATAATTATTTAGTGTTGTATTGTAAATTGTGCTTTGTCATGTGCCTTTAAACACATGTTTATGAGTAAAAAGAAACTGAGAAGAGGTGGGTTCGATTGCTACCTCAGTCATCCTGGAAGTGGTTTTCCGTGATTTCCCACTTCTACTCCAGGCAAATGCCACGATGGATCCTAACGTAAGGCCACGGCCGTCTCACTCTCAATCTTCTGAATTACAAATACACACACTAATACAGCCATCACAATAACACAGGTTATCAGATATATTCCACACACACACACACACACACACATAATTTCGCAAAGTCCCTAAATCAATCAACAACAAGAACATGTTTATCCACTGATGGAAGTGTATTTATGTGATTTAACTTGAGCAATGATGAAAACTTTGGTTTATGACAGGGCAAACTCCGGTACCATATTAAGACTATTTTGCTATCTTAATTATAATTGTTAAGCTAGCCCCGTGGTGTAGAGATAGCGCACCTGCCTCTCACCCGCGAGCCCCGGGTTTGATTCCCGGCTCCGTTAGAAACTGACGTGATGACAGGAATGGAGTCCACTCAGGAGGACAACTGTGCATCTGTCTAATAGTGAGGCAGCGCTCCGGTCAGTAAAACCAAGATTAACGGCCAAGGGGATCCGATGCGCTGACCACATCACCCCGCAATCTGTAGGTCAAATGGCTGGGCAGCGATCGCTTGGTGGGCAATGCCACGGGATTTGTTTTTGTTCTTCAAATATAATTTTGTCTGAAATTATTACAATGTTGAATATTGAGATTTTCACGTTATCTAACTGTAAGATATGTATCAAAAACTTTTTAGTCCACCTTATTGAAAATCAATTTAATTGACGAGAGAGTGTTTTGATATGGGAAGGTCCAGTAGAATATACATGAGTCTCGTGTATTTAGTTCTTCACGGAACTACTTGTTGTATGAGTCCTCAGAGTATACATTTGCATAAATAATAATAATAATAATAATAATAATAATAATAATAATAATAATAATAAATATGGTTTTACTTGCCATTTAACTAATGCGGCTTTTAGAGATGCCGGAGTTCCAGAATTTTGCCCCGAAGGGGATCATTAACGTGCTAGTAAATCTACTGACATACAGATTACGGCACGGTTTTTGGCCGGTCAGCCCCAATCGTGCAGTCGTGCAGAGGACAGGCGGTGAACCTCAGCATGTGCAATTAATACGTTAGTTGCTTTCCGTACAATAGAAAGCTCACGTATCAATTGCACATGCTGAGGTTCGCCACCTGTCCTCTGCACGACTGCGCAATTGGGGCTCACCGGTCAAAACTCCGTGACCTGAACTGGTCCCTCACATTTGTGGACCCTCAAATTCCAACTGACTGCGTCAGGATTCGATCCTGCTACCAAGCAAGAACGTTACCGCTGCGCAACGCAGCCAGTCTCATTTGCATTAAGACACACTTGATATAGTTCTCTCACTTTCTTCGTTAACGTGCGGCTCGCCTTTGAATCCTAGCTGGGTGGAAATGTTTACATTCCACGTCTGTGTGGAGGCAAGGCTTTCCCAGCGCGAGGCACAGCGTAGTCAACTCTCCGTCGAAGTCACTGAGAGCAAGCAGCGAGACTGGACAGAACTATGTGCACGTGATCAGGCCGCCAGGATCGTACTCTGAATTCCACAAGGAGAGATAGAGCAAGCACGCTATTGGTCAAGAACCGTCAGCTATTGGTCATCAGTGAACAATGGTTATGGACGGCGCGAGTTACTGCCTTACGTTTGAGTCGCCGCTCGTTAACGAGGAAAGTGAGAGAACTATAATGATTGAATGAAAAATAGCTTTCATTCCATAATATACGGTCAAATAGCGGTTAACAATGACAAATTTTCCTTAATGTACTAGTAATGGTCCTTCGCAAGGGTACCACGCAATAGAATCAACGTCAATCAAGGGTAAAATATTGCATGTTGTTAAAGAATATAACACATTGAGTTCCCACGACGGAAGTCTCAAAGTAATCCTCTTTGTGAAGAGTGTCACGCAAAACTCATTTTACGCGAGACGTTGCTAGGACACGGTTTGTGTACTGCAAATCTACGGTGCACAAAAACATTATTCCCGTTGGGTGGAAAATTAATGACCGTCACTATCTTTCACCGTTATCTTTTGGATCTGTTAAAATAAGTAATAGGCTGGCCCAAGAGCAGGACGGACGCGTCAAACAGGCCTGTTGCCTCGGGGCCAGAGACGCTGAAGAGCCCTGACGACACAATTACCCTAAACTGGGTTCAGATATAAGTCATTTATAAACACAGTGAACACCAGTGAAGATAATATTAACAGTTTGTATGCAACAAACAGACTGCTTTTCTGCATTTTGGATAAATCAATTAAGCCAATAAGATGGTATATTGGCTTTCATAGCCAAGGAATGAAACTCAGCAATGTTTCTAGGTTTATTGCCGTGCCTTGTGTTGTGTCTCGGCTAGGAACACCAAGCTGGCTCATCAGCGGGCTCTTGCTGTCCGTGCCCGGACCTCCACGGAAGTAGCGAACTGCGCACTACCTCCCTTCATATGAAGCGCACCTGCGCTTCTTCACCGTGGGAGCTAAAACTGAGTTTAATTCCTTTGCCGTGAAAGCCAATATATCATATTTTCGGAAGCCTTTATAGGAAGATGACAGGCTGCTTGAATAGGGAAGTGAAAAGCTGCTTGAGCATTTAGCTATCGCAGTAAAGAATCGCAGGTGCGCTTCATAAGTAGGGAGGTATCACGCAGTTCGCTATTCCTGTGGGGGTCGAGTCATGGACACCAAGAGCCCACTGATGAGCCTATCTTGGTATTTCTAGGCGAAACCCCGCACAAGACACGGCAATAAACCTAGAAGAATTGTTGAGTTTATTGAATTTAAACGTGTGAAATATGAAGTTTAAGAAGTTGTTGGAAATAGAAAATATTGGAAACCAAATCAGTAATTATTTCTCTTTTTAATTTGAAATATGTATTGTTCATTTACTAGATAGTTTACTTTTCAATCGGTCAACACAAGTTGTGCCAAATTACATCAAGGAGAAAAACTAGTATTAAAACAGGTTAGGGTGTCTACTTGTTTTACCATTTCATTAAACCGATGATGCAGCTTAAGCCACAGGTATGGTTTGTCTGTTTTTATGGATTGGCGTCAAAATTACTGGAGTGAATAACATGATACTTTGTATGTAAGTAGGAGACAACCTTAAGATAAAACCAAGACTCATATTGTTTAAGTAACACAAGGAGATGATGAGGTTAAGTGAAATTCTCAAATCTCGCCAGTAAGGCAATTGCGCTATTTATATCCATTGTAACTGTACCAGTTTACAAGGAATCGAACCCTTACTTTTGGGAGGTACAATTTTATTATTCGGCTGTGTATATTTTTATTTGATGCTTTTTTGTGTCTTCGAATTATTTATTAGAGTGTATATGATGACGCGATTGATTTCCAATTAATTTGTTTAGATCTTAAGCATTGTAATTTAGCAGGATCCGAATCTAGGGATAGTGGAATATTTTAACATTGGTATAATGTAAAGTTTTGAGTCCTGGAATTATTCACATATGAAGGAAGGAAGTTGTTATTGAAGCGGGGTTATTCCCGAGAGCCGATTGGAGGGTGAGTCACCTAGTTGGTGAGATCTGACAACCCTGTGCTGTTGATGAGTCCAGGGTATTTCGAGGAGAAGGGGTGTTCCTTATTTGGTAATATTTTAATTCTGTTGTTGTGATTGGTTGTATCGGAGGTTGTAGCCAGGAACACCGGTGAGTTGGGGAGGGGGATATTGACGGCTACTTAGGGTTCGTTGGAGCAGAGTGGCCTGATTTGATTTTTGGATCCCGTGAGGATCGGACTTATTCTGTGGACTGCGGTGCGGTGAGGACTTAATTCTTTGGATCCTGTGAGGGTCCGAAATCAATCTTCGGTACTCCACGAGGGAGTAGGACTTATACTTTTGGTATTGTGTGTTTCTGGTGGTCGAGGAGATAGTATTACGGAATAACACTGGTTGTGTTCCAGACACAATTACTCAGTTGCTGGCTATAAGTTCCTTAGTGAATGATGAGCCTAGTTTTTAGTATATCGCCAAGGTTACTTATCTCGAACGGCACAAAGTATTGTGATCTAAAATCTGTATACCAATATTCCGAGACTATAGCGGCAAATTTATTCTTCCACGAATGATAGTCAAATATGCTAGGCATTAGTAAATTCATGTGAGGAGTTAATGCGACGATCCAACAAACGGATTCAAAACATTTATATTTAATCAGATCCACGACGCAATTTGAATCGTTGAATGCTGACCATCAAAGTAACATATATATTCTTCATAATTACTAAGCTGGCGTGTGAAACAAATTTAAGTTGTGCTGCGAGTATATAGGACTAATTCTTTGGGAGAATAAACCCCAGAATTAGTAGAGTAAGGTCACCACTGCTGAAGCCAACATCTGTATGTACCAGTCAACATTATTCCCGAGGGTCATCTGTATTATGTCATATGTGTATCTGTGTAACTACGATAGGGAGTGTAATTAATCTGTACGATGAGGATCCTGCGCGTGTTTAAACTAAGTCTGGTTTGATAATACACGATCGATTTTACCAAAAGTTCAAGTGCTTTCATTTATAAGGTCACCCATGTATTTAGGTGTGAATGTCTATTGCCGTTGATTATATCGTACAGGTGTTTAACCCCTCCACACCCCGTATATATATAAGTGTTGAGAGGCGGGAAAGATAATCCATCATTTGAGATAAAGCTGCGGGAGTAGGCGGACCGTCGGCTATACTAGTAGCCCTTTGGCCATTGGGAAGTAAAGTATAGATTGCAGAAATATGAGAAATGTGTTAGCACACACGTAAAGTGATTATGAAGAGGTATATGACGCAGGGCCCATGACCACACCTCACCCAGGGCGACTCCCCAATACAGCCCCATTTCTTGACAGAACAGAGATACGGAGTTTTGTACGGACATGTGGGTAAAAAGACAATGCCAATGAATAGAGAACTAACTAGTAAAACATGGAAAACATTAGACATACAGTAAGAGACAATGTGCATATGGTCGTGCAGCAATAGAGAAGTACATTGGAATGCCTGAAATGTTCGAGAGTTCGTGGTTGGGATAAAATGAGAGCACTAAGCAGTAACGCACACGGTATGAGCAGGCATGGGTCCGCACTGCATATTGCGTGAGAAACGAAGCACTATGAACACTGGGGAATGAAGCACTGATCACTGGTCACTGGGGCGACGAGATGGACGTTGCACTGGTGGAGGATCGGTTATTTGCGTCGTCGTGAGCCGGTGGATAACACTGTAGGCTATGCGCCAAACATAACAAAATCACTTCCTTGGTTTAGCTAAACATAAGCTTCCTCGAAGGATCAGTGGCAGAGTATCTGCTTGTTGATCCCAACATCGTGGGTTCCTAGTCAACGAAGTTCGATCTCTGAAGGGCTAGGAAATTCCATAACTCCCCAAATAGTACATTGTCAGCACATAAACGATCTCTCGTGATACATTTGATGATTAAAAGGAAAAATAAACATATTTTCAATCACAGACCTCCCAATAGAGTTTCATTGATAGGTGGCAGTGTGAGCAAAACGCATGGACTCGAGAGTAGAAATGTCTCCTTCTTCTTCCTCCTCGCCTTTTCCCGTTACGCGGGGTCGGCATTCTTAATCCTGAGGCACCACTCATTTCGTTGTAAAGCATCATCAGCAGATAGGTCCAATACTCTCATGTCCCTCTGGACATTCCTCATCCATGTTGTTTGAGGCCTGCCGCTCCCTCTCTTTTGCGTAGCCATGGAAAGGCACTTCTTCACTACATGATTCTCCGGTCTTCTCATAACATGTCCATACCACCTTAGCCTGGTTTCTAAAAGTTTCTCTGTTATAGGCGCTACTTTGAAACTGCCCCGCACATGTTCATTGCTGATTTTATCTTTGAGAATAACTCCACCTGCCCAACGTAACATACGCATTTCAGTGGTATGTAGCTTTTGCTCATGTGCCATTTTAGTAGCCCATGTTTCACTACCATAGAGTAGGATTGGTCTTACGGCAGTTTTATAAACTTTCCCCTTCGTTCTTAAGGGTATTTTCGGATCACATAAAACTCCTGTAAGTTCGCGCCATTTGTTCCACCCAGACGTGGCCCCATGGATTATATGGGCGGTAATCGTGCCATCTTCAGCAATGACATAACCTAGATATTTGAATTTTGTTACCCTTGGTAAAGTTTCACCATCCATTTTAAGTTCAATATTTGTCATACTGGGTTTATTGTTGTGGAAATTGCATACCATATATTCAGTTTTGGTTCTACTAATGCTCAGTCTATTAGACTCTAGAGCTCTCCTACATTGGTCTAAACTCTCCTGTAGGTCATAAATACTGTCAGATAATAGTGCCACATCGTCAGCGTACAAAAGATTCCATGGTAGGGGTTTCTGAGATTGTTTTGTTAGATAGTTTATAGTAATATTGAATAACAGTGGACTTAGAGCACTTCCCTGATGAACCCCCACTTTGATATCAAAGCTTTCGGACAAACCTTGTTATACATATCCATTATGAGTTTTATGTATAGTTCTGGAACGTTTTGCGACCTTAATGCTTGCCATATTAACGGTCTTGGCACACGGTCGAAGGCATTCTCAAGATCTATAAAAACCATACATAAACTCTGCTTGTTTTCACGAGCTTTTTCAATTAGCACCCTTATTGCATGGATTGCGTCAATGGTTCCTTTCCCAGCAGTGAAGCCAAACTGATTATATGTTAACTTTATCAAATTTTGAAGGCACTCACAAAGGACTCGTTCCCAGAGCTTGAGTGTGTGCGATGTAAGTTTTATACCACGGACGTTTCCACAAGATCGAATATATCCTTTGTTTCTGTAGAACGGGACCAACGTACTCTTTCTCCAGGCATCTGGCATCTGTTCGTGAACTAAGATGTCATTGAATAACCTTGAAAGCCATTCAGCTCCATCCTCTTCAAGACATTTCCGGAGTTCAGCAGGTATCTCATCAGGGCCCATTGCTTTATGATTCTTAATTTTAGAGATGGCTTTCCTAACTTCCGCTTCTGTGATTTCATTAATAGGTCATTGTGTCATAGGTAGTTCCACTTCTTGTCGCCTGGGAAATTCTTCATTTAATAAATCGTAATAATACCCATGCCATCTTTCACAAATGTCCTTGTCGTTTGTTAATAAATTGCCTTCTTTATTCTTAATGTATTTTGGGGCTTTAAAGTCTTTGCAGTCATTATGTTTGCGCTTAGCTACATTATATACATCGTTGCTAATGGCTAATTCTAAACGCTGGTAGCAATCAAAATCAGCTTTTTCTATTTCAATTGCAACGGTTTTCCGTGCAGCTTTCTTTGCCTGTTTGTAATTCTCTTTATCTTCCTCAGCACCAGTGAATAATACTCTAATAACCCCTGGCACTACAGCCCATGAAGGGCCTAGGCCTACCAAGCGACCGCTGCCCAGCCAATTGGCCTGCAGATATTGGGGTGACACGTGATCAGCGCATCGGGTCCCCTCGGCCTTTAATCTTGGTTTTCGTGATCGGGGCGCTGCCTCACTGTCCGACAGCTACTCAATTGTCCTCACGAGGCTGAGTGCACCCCGTTACAGCCCTCACTTCAGTTTCTAAAATCCCTGACGGAGCCGGGAATCGAACACGGAGCCTCCGCATGAGAGGCAGGCGCGCTACCCCAACACCACGGGGGCGGCTCCTCAACACCAGTATTCTGCCAAATTCTAAACAAGCGTTTCGTTTCAGCTACGCTGTGCTTGGCGTGGTTGTTCCACCATATGGAATCCTTTGCATTATGTAGGGCACCTTTGCTAATAACTAACTCACGTTTCGCTGTAGGGACACAAAATGTTTCAAAGCCTGACCATAGTACTGTTGTGCTGTTTTCCTGAGACGGGGTTTTGCATAAATAATCCACTATACAATTTTTCATAACACTACCTTTTTCACTATTCAATTCATACCATTGAATCTTTTCAATTTTTGGTCTTTTTTATCTTAATACTAGAAGACCCGTGCTGCTCCGCAACATTCACTTCAACAATCCTACAGCACTTCTGTCCATATAACATTTGCATGTGGTCAGGCTAGTGACCTGAACAGACATTTACGGTACCGTCGCTTTTGGGTAAATGATGAAGTAGACTTATGAGATCAAATGTCCTCTGTGTGTGTGTGCCACTATTTACTCAGCGTAAGCTTAAAAGGCGCACGAACGTCAGGTTCCAGACGCAATTCTGAAAAGCCGAGGTGAACAGCTAACTCCAAACACATAATCTATACTCTTCTCTGAAGTACGTGAGTTGGCGACCACGGGACCCCAGCTGAGTCCGGCATTGCTTCCACTTACTTGTGCAGGGCTCTTCTCCGTCTTCTTTCCTGTCGACATCCCTTGGTCAACTCTTGTTCTTTTCCGACCCCGACGGTATTAGGGTATCCGAGGCCTGGGGTGCCTTTCACTTTCCTGCCTTAATTAGCCCCTGTCTCATCTTTCCTGATCCCTCCTTCTTCGATGGGTCAGAACTCTTGTTTTCTTTTCATTATATTTCTTTTCTCTTTAAGATCCAGCATTGTTTTTGTTAATTGGCTCCCGTCTATCTAAATTCCGTTTAGCGATTTCTTTTGGATCCACACTCCATTTTGTAGGTGTTTTCTGTCTACGTTGCATTTTGTAAGTCTTTTCGATCTACAGTAAATTGCATTTTGCTAGTGTTTTCAACCTCGATTGCAGTTTGTAAGGATCGACAATCTAAATTGCCTTTTAGTAAGTCTTTCAATATCGGGGATGGGACTTTTGTGAGTATTTTGAATTTCAATTGCATGTTGTATTTTCAACCTAAACCGCTTTTTGCACGTATTTTGAATCTAAATTGCATTTTGTATGGTGGTCATTTTGCAGAGATTTTGATTCTCAATTGCATTTTGTGGGTATTTTGAATCTAAATTACATTTTGTAAGTATTTTCAATCTAAATTGCATTCTGTAAGTATTGTCCATCCAATTGAGTAGTTTGAATCTACCATGCATTTTGTAAGCATTTTCAATTTCAATTGCATTTTGTAAGTATTTTGAATTTCAATTGCACTTCGTGATTTTTTTGGAATCTGAAATGCGCTTTTTTCAATCTAAATTGCATTGTGTATTTCCAATTTCAATTGCATTTTGTAAGTATTTTGAACCTTAATTGCATTTTGTACGTATTTACAATCTCATTTGCATTTTGTAAGTATTCTGAATTTCACTTGCATTTTGTAAGTAAAATATTTCGACTCTACATTGCATTTTGTACGTATTTTGAACCTAACTTATATTTTGTGCGTCCTTTTCAATCTATTCCTTTTGTGAGTGTTTTCGTTCTAAATTCCCTTTTGTGAATATTACCGCTCTCAATTTTGTGAGTAGGTTCAATCTGAGTTCCTTTTTGTAATTATTTTCCTTCTCACTTAATTTTCGTTCTGGTTTCCACTTCATTGTCATTTTCGCTATCACGCAGACCATTAGGGGCCGATAACCTAAATGTTAGGCCCCTTAAATCAACAATTATCATCATCATCATCTCTGAAGTATTAACTCGACACGACTCGACAGTTTGATGCTGGCTGAAGGTAGGGTGATAAGTTGCTGGCAAGCTCGTAGACTCACTCTGAAGGTAGTAATTTAAATTTCCACTGAATGGAGATTGCTTGAAGAAATGAAAACGTAAAAACACTTACAGTGGTCGATGTGGGTGCTGTCGCGATCTTTCCTGCAGAACATTTCGTGCTGAACAATTCTCAGAGTATATCGATATTTTTAACGGTTTACCCAGCGTATGCTTAAAATACACATAGACGTTAGGTTTTTCTTCAACTCGATTCACTGAAATCGTAACTGCTCGGCTTCTTTTTGTCATACATATTTTTTTCTACCTAATCCTTTATCTTAATCGAGAAATCCTTCACAGAATGGAGAAAACTGCATCAAAATCCATCAAGTTGCTCTCGAGATTACCCGTTACATCCAAGAATTGGGAACTTCGTTTTATACTAACTAGATAGAGATATCCACACAATTTAAGGCTACAGCGGTACAATTTGGTGATCTGTCTACTTATGATACCAATGGTATACATTTAAAATAAAAGATGGGTCTCTTATATTTGAATTTAGAGATGTACCGTAACTCTTGGGTAACATAATTATAAAGGTGTGCAAATTAATAGAATAAAATAAAATAATATTAATTAGTCATAAATTTCTTTTATTCAAAATCATTTTATTGACCAACTTCTTTTGTTATCATTCTTAGTAGTGTTTCCTCTCCCGTGGAATTACACCTTTTCCCCCCATAAGGAATTGCGTCTGGAAACTTTCAGATTATTGGATTCCGAGGGATATGTGAGCTGGGTCCGTTCTCAATTTTTCATTTACTTTAGAATTTAAATCAGGTGATTTCAATGAATAGTTCATGAATCTTTGAATAGTTCAATAGCGTTCACCAGTTAAAAGACCCCAAATCCCTCTGCTCTGAATTGACACGTAAAGTAGAGTGGAATAATAAATACGAAACGTGTGGCATTTTGCATTTGCAAGGCTCCTCTGTTAGTGGAAATTATAAAAAAATAATTTTTATTTGAGTTTCTTAAAGTAAAATATAATTAGGAGTCTTGGTTAAACATTTGAAGTAATTTCATCGCCTTGTAAACATACTTAGTTCATTAAACCGTGAAAAGTAAAAATGCAATTTTGGAAAACTGACATCGAATCTAATAATTTGCACATCTCTGTAAAGACAGCTATCGCCTCCACCACTACAGATAGAATAGTAAGTAAAGGCGATTGATGAGAAATGAAAAGACAACTCACACAGAAGGAATTAATATTTATTAAGCTGTAAATTTGATTGAATATAACTTAGTTATAGAACTGAGGGAATGAAAGAACTGGATGTAGGATAGTAATCACCGATGTAGGACAATAGCACTTTTTTACCATTACCACAGGACAGTTATCGTATTAGGGATTCGGACGACCTTGTATAATTGTTATTTAATCTGTGCCCCGTTTGCTGAGGTCTGTGCTCCTCCGCAACATTCGTTTCAACATTCTAATAGTACTTACTTCCATACGACATTTTCTGTTCGCTTGCCTTTTGGTTCTATTTGAACTTCGACGTCATGAAAGGATTTTGCTCGCGATAGTGCGACATACAGTTGTTCGTGGCTAAACACCGGTTAAAGTAAATAAATGCCTACTTGATCTAGTGTTTGACCTTGAGCTTTATTGATAGTTATACAAAAAGCCAAACGTACTGGAAACTGCCTCCTTTTGAAGAACAACGGCATAGAAGTATCTGATGGCGTAAGGTCAAGACGAGGAAGTAGGACATTGTTTCCAACATTTACGCCAGTAATAATTTCCAGGTGTACGCAATTGTCATGTATCTTCCGAACCAACAGTCTAGTACCGTTCATCAGACCTTGGATAACATTAATATTTCTCAACAAAATCACAATTGAGCCTTCTTTTAGTCGAAGGATATGAGGAGGCAATCCACTTGTGTCTACGCTGTCTAAAAATTCTGTTGGGAACTGTAGAAGTTCACTCTCATCTTCAGTTATCAAATTATTCACACTGATGTAAGTTCTCGATGATCCTGGGATTAGCTCCTAAACTTTGTCATTGATTTCTTTACAGTGTTCATTTTTAGGTGCAAATCTCGCAATTTTTCAAAAGCGTGAAATATCTTTCAGTGTGGAAACTTCGTTTCCATATATTTCAGTGATGATATCAGTTTTCGGAATGATGGAGGGTGGTAAGTCGACTAATTCTGAATTTTCTCCATAGACGTGAGGATATTCACCGTTACCAATGTGTATCAAGAAGTTTGCAAAGTCACGTTGATCTGTATTCAATCGCATATTTTTGTTGAGTTTAAAAATTTTGCATAGGCTTATGGCCACAAAGGAGAGAACTTTACTGACAGTTGGACTGAAGCTGCTCTAGATGCGTGAGGTACAACAGGCAATACCTGCCTAAAATCTCCACCTAAAATGATAATTTTTCCTCCGAAAGGCACGTCGTTATTCATGATGACCTTGAGCATCCGATTTACACACATCAACGCGTGCTTATTAGACTTAGGGGCTTCATCCCAGATGATAATTGCTGAACGAATATAAAAAGCTTCCTTGCTGTTAACTTTTATTCCTGATACAAGACTTGCATGTAAATGTAGAGGTAACTTGAACTGGCTGTGTACAGTGCGCCCCTGAGGTAGTAACATTGCTGCAATACCAGTCCATGCAACAGAAACTACATTTAACCCCAAATTTGTGCAACTGTGAATCAAGCATTGGTAAAGAAATGTTTTCCCGGTGTCCCCTGGACCGTCAATGAAATATGCATTACCGGTACTCATCCTTTCATTGCCGTTTTGTACTAACCCCAACATTTCTGTAATTATAGCCGTTTGGTTTTCATTTGCTTGGTTTATCATCCGACTTAATTGATCCTCATTAAGTTTTGGATAATTCATTGGTAAATTTGTCTGAGGGAAATTATCAATAATAGCTGGCAATTCGAGAGAAGTAATGGGAATACCATGGAGCTTTAATGTATTAGAAATATGTATAAGAGTGAACTGATATGCAATGTTAGGTTCGTAAAACTGCAGATATTCTTCTGATAATGAATTCTTGAAAATGTCCCATAACTGTCTTACATTTGAAGGGGTCTGAAAGATACATATGTAAGAAAACAGTTGTCGTAACTGAGAAGGCATCTGAAATTGTGACGCTTCTGCCAAACAACGCTGCCATTCAGAATCATCAATTAGCAAACCTCGCTCCTTAGCCGTTTCTTTAAAAGTAGAATAGACAACGGCTTTGTATGTTCGTAGATCATGGAAGCTGGTAGCACCTATGACGTGAAGCAATAACAGGCGTAAATAATACCTTTCTGTTTCTGTAGGCGAAACATTGTACATTCTGCCTATTGTTTTTGAAACATTTTTTCTTTTTTGCCACTGGCAGTTGCTCTTATTCCAGACGTAATGCATTGATGTTTCAGGATATATATACGGACTTCTGGCTTGCGAATCTTGATTTAACTTGAACCACGCTTGTAATTCCGTGTTGCGCAACTGTGCTTGAAGTAAAATATCAGGAGCGTTATCATTTTTAAACTAGATATTTTGTAAGTTTGGTTTTCGCACGATAGAATGTGACTGTTCATGCATGTGAAATGGAAATATCCTGTATGCGTCTTCTGTTGGACCAACATATCTAGCATTTAGGAAAGGAGTAATTTAATCGTAGTTCACCGTTTCGCCTTCAGGACATATTTTAACATGGCAGCAGTCATGACCTTTATACACATACTTATGGATGTATTTAACACTCCGAACACTTGAGCATATTTCAACATTAATATGAGCTTGAAAGTAAAGTAAAAGAAATGGATTGTAGGGAACAATGAATCGACTATCGATTTCAATGTCAATTGTTTTTACAATCATCCGTCCATTATTTCTTATCCTATACGAAGGATAACCATTGGCGTTATCTTTGGTCTCTTCCTGAAACTGTCTAGGGAAATCTTTCTTTCATACGCCATCTTTCATACAGACTGACGAAGGATTCAAAGATCCGCAAGGACCATGTACCATATGACGCCTTACCAACTCGTATAGCGAGCGCTTCATCCTTGAGATCTGGTATTTCGGCTGACACCACACAGTCAATGTCAGAAATTTCTCTAAACTTACTATCTTCCATTAATGTTAATAGTAAATGGTTGTGCGGGAGACCTCGTTTTTGAAATTCCACTGTATTATATGCTTTTACTTTACCGAAAATTTTCTTAACATTAATCAATCGTAGCAATTCCTTTACTTTGCAATGGAAAACTCTCACTACAATATCAGGCCTATTATTTAGCCGTTTCCCAAGAATGAATGCTGTTTAGTATATCTGGCCAGCCTGCATTACAGGTGAACGTAATGAATAAATCTGGCTTTCCAAAATTCCTCACTATCGCCATCGCATCCTGGTAATTTTGCATCATATTCCTTTGGCTACCTGTAAAAGAAGATGGCAAAACTACAATACGACCGACTCTGAGATTTTCATTTTCGGCTCGTGCATGCAATGCGTCTTCTAAACCAGCATATGTATCAACTCACAACTTCGTTTGTTGATGACGTATATATTTTAACCGGTCACCTTCCATGCGACAGTAGTAATCCACGAATAGCTGTTGAGTCAATCAGCGTTAATAAGGGGATTGAAATCGAACTCAGGTCCTAGACCTTGAATGCGGTGGCAATTCTGTACAGAATATACTCACGCATTGTTACAGTATAACTTATTTTAATTTGTCTCACTCCAGCAGTTGGCATTGAAATGTGCCTACCAGACTCTCCGCAAGGCCAAATCATGGTATAACACATAGGATCACAGTGCATACTATCATAATCAACATTCCCCAAGTCACCTTCTCTCTCATATACTGCAATGTGTCGATGAGATGGCGGAGCTCCATCAACAGTTCAAAATACAGCAGCAATTTCTGAACATGTGGGGTCATTATAACGTCTTGGATCTGAGGAAGGTTCCTGATAGAAACGCATTACCTATTCCGTTTGACGACGATTTTCTTTTAGAGCGGATTTTTTCTCTTCACTTACTTTCTGGTGCATTGTTTTATAAGAGCGCACGTAAGGATTGTGCTGATCTAGTAAACGATTTAAAAGACTGAGGGTATCTTTTCTCAGTTCGTGATTAGCATCATTCAGTAGCCATAAATCATTTGCCTCGGAAAATTCTAAGATGTATAATTGGCCATATGTGACTGTTTTCCTCTTTTCTGGCATATAAAGGGGGAATTCTATGATGAATGACACCTTTGATTTTGAAACAGTAAGACCCATGGCTCGGTAGTAGCTCAGAAGTAGCACCAAAGGATGCAAACGACATTGCATTATTATACTGCCGAACATTTTTCCAATTTTTTTTACTGATTTCCTCACAATTCGTAAGCAACTGCTTAAATTCCGGAAGTATTGTGTATGGTGGAAGTTTCACTTTGCCGTCGCTTCAACAAAAAGAAAAGTGACCACTTGTGTTTTTCTCTTTTGAAAAGTATACAGCTGAGCAGTAGTGACAAATGTTACACAGACTTCCAATTGAGAATGGTTCTATGTAGGGAATAGTATCAAAAATAGCACATCGATAAGTGGCTGAGAACGGTTTTGTGACAATCTGTTTCTGATATCGATTTGAGTCGCAGTGCTCGTTTCTGTTTCTTGGTATTGACGTTTTCGACCATACTTGACTCTGAGTTAGCACTGATATCTAGGACGTCATAGTGACCGTTCCGGCCATTTCCAGAATACAGTAAGGAAATTACTCTATTTGGTGGCGTATTTTCGGCGTTTACAGTATGCGTTTTATTATTAGCAACTATGTTAATATTCATTTTGTAAACTTGAGCAGCGGCAAATAACTCAACATGACCTCCATGAATATCATTCATAGACATATGCATTTTGTAATCATCGCTCGTATTGATAGCAGTTTCGTACATATCGCTGTTGCCAACAATAAAGGATGAATAATTATTCCAATTGTCTGTAACATGTTGAAGAATTCGTTTTCTAACCTTTGTAAATAAACTCTGATTGTTGTACACACAATATGCCAATGTCCTGAACAGACAATTTCCGTCACCTTTAATTCTTATCACATTTTGTCTCTGGCTAACTGGTTCTGAGGTTCGCTTCCGACACGATCCTGGGTTTTCACTGCACGTAAACCCACTCTTAGTTTGAAACTGTAAATCAGCTACTAAATCGAGTAACTTGGCATCCACGTTCTCAACTGAGTTAGCACTGATACCGGTATTTAAGATGTCATAATGACCGTTCCACCCATCCCCAGAGTATAGCAGAGTTTTATTATTAGTGATTATGTCAATATCCATTTTGTAAACTTGAGCAGCGGCAACTAACTCAACATGACCTCCATGAATACCATTCATAGACATATACATTTTATAATCATCGCTCGTATTGATAACAGTTTCGTACATATCGCTGTTGCCAACAATAAAGGAAGAATAATTATTCCAATTGTCTGTAACATGTTTTACAATTCGCTCTCTAACCTGTGTAAATAAACTCTGATTGTTGTACTCACAATATGCCAATGACCTGAACAGACAATTACCGTCACCTTTAATCGTTATAACATTTGAAATTGAGTGTCGCTTCTCATTCAGCATATTATGATTCATTGTTTTGATTGGGCACACAACCTATAAAGACGAATGATGAAACGAAAAGAAGACAGTTTGTAGCTGGTGAGACCAAAGACTATATAATTGAAAGATCGGATACACAATACAAAATGGCGGTTCCAACATTCGACTGTAGCGGCATCTTCGTGAAATTAGTTGTCTTTCGTATACAGTATTTGTTGTCATTCAAAGAGATGTTGACATGACAGTGTCATTAGCAAATTGGCTGCTGATTGTGCATGAGCATTTCAGTCTCAAAGTAATCCATTCTTTGAGAAGTTTTAATTAAATTATGTGCACAGAATCCTTTTCTGTTTATTGTATGTATACATGCGACATTAGCGCCCGAGTGGAACAGGTAGAAGTTAACGATATCATGTATGGATACATGCGACATTAGCGCCTGAGTGGAGCAGGTAGAAGTTAGATTCAAACCGCTTAGAATATTTTCAAGTGAATGCGTTAAAGTTCCCAAGGAGTTTTGATCTCTGTTAATATAAAGTTAGATTTATTATTGGGGTGGCGTTGAATATCATGATACAGTGTTAGTCGTTGTCGCCTAGCGACAATATGTCCGTCAAGTCATTCGATTTTATTTTCGTGTGACCTTGGAGGAAGTAATATTCGCAATTATTTTAATACACGGGTTATATAATCAACTAAGGTGGGTATCAATCGAGGGTGCGTGACAGGCATTACATTTTAAGACAACAAACGTCGTCGTAGCGCAAATACTTGCCGAGATATTTCAGTTTTAGTAAAAGGTGAATTTTTTTGAAAACTATTTTAATATATAAGATGTTTTCTAAGTTTTAGGGCTGTTAGTAGAAGCCTATGTTTGGAAGTAAGTGGTTCTCCAGGAATAACCCTACAGTCCTTAACTTGTCCCAAATCTCTTTTGTCTATCAGGATATAGTCTATCTGCGTTTTGAAATCTCCACTCTTATAAGTTATAAGGTGTTAATCCTTCTTTTGAAAGAACTTGTTCACTACTGCAAGGTTATGGGAGGCTGCAAATTCAAGAATCGTCTCCCCTTCTTTATTTTGTTCTCCAAATACAAAGCCACCATGGTAACCTTCAAAGCCGCCCTTGGCCACTCCTACATGACCATTTAGGTCCCCACATATAAAATTTCTTGTTCCGTAGAGTAGAAATGGCTCCAAATGAAAATAATTGCGTGAGTTAGCTGAGACCATACATTTATTATTATTATTGTTTACTCATTCTAGGGGATTTGCGACATCATGGTCATGTATCCCCATGTACTTGGGCGTGTGTGTGGATCATGTCTCACGACCTGTGTTATTGTGTTGGCTATATTCGCGCGTGTATTTGTAACTGTGTCTAGGATTGGGAATGAGGTGGCCGCGTCGTTGAGTTAAATATCATTCCGACATTTGCCTGTACTATAAGCCGAAAACCACGGAAAACCACTACTAGGATGGCTGAGGGGAGAAACGAACCCACCTCTTCTCAGTTTTTGCCTCAGAAGGCTGAGTGAACTTCTTTACAGCCTCCGACCAGAGTTGAATTTTCTTGTTAGAACCTGGAATTGAACCCAGACCTCAGAGGGTGATAACTAAGAATACTATCCACTGCACCACGAGCTGGTCAATTATTTTTAGCCTATTTTCAATTTTGAAAAAATAGGCTTATCAGATCACCTTTTGTCCGTGTATGTGTGCGTATGTGTGTGTCCCCCCTAAAAATTCTAAACGGCTGGAGCGATTTCAATGAAACTCGGTAAGTTCATAGCACTATTCCGGACAACCCCGACCGTGCCCTTCAAATTTTTTACGTCACACCAATCCAACATGGCGGCTGTGCGAAATATTTCACCAGCATTCAATATCTCCGAAACTATTACCGATATCAGCCTGGAATTTTTCACGGTGATAAAGGGAACTACTAGAAGTTTACCTATGTGACTTTGAAAAACTGGTAAGCACAAAACCAACATGGCGGCAACGTGAATTTGCGACATTTAAATATATGTTTCTCGCGATTTAACCAACCAAACGCAATAAAACTTGGTACAGTATATGTTCATACACATTGTAATGCACCGACATCTAACTTCGTTCAATTGTTTACATAACCACAAGATGGCGGATGTGCGAATTATTTCACCATCATTCTATATCTCTGAAACTATTAGCGTTATCGCCATGAAATTTTGTATGGAGATAACGGGCACTACTGGAAGTTCATCTATAAGACTTTCAAAAACCGGTTAACTACAAAACGAACATGGCGGCAAGCGAATTTGAAAATTTTAAATAGACCTTTCTCGCGATTTAATGTTCCAACCGCAATGAAATCTGGTACAGGAAATGGTTATAGACATTGTAATGCACTGGTATCTAATTTAGTTCAATTGTTTATATAACCTCAAGTTGGCGGCTGTGCGAATTTTTAAAATTAAGTTTTTATTTCTTGTGTCGTAATCATGCGATCGAAGTGAAAGTTTGAATAATGAACCTACGCAATAATTTTACTTTAATGGTACATGACTCTATGGCCTATACATTTATCAATCCAACATGGCGACCATCCGAAATATTTAGACGGCTCTGAATATTTACGAATCTATTATAGCAATCAAACTGATTTTTTTGTTCATAGGGGCTATGAACTTAAGTTTACCTATAGGACTTTAAATAACCTGGTGATCACAAATCCATCATGGCGGCGACGCGAAGTATAAATATTCACATGGACGTTTCTCGCAATTTAACCATCCGAGTGCAGTGATACTTGGTAAAGTAAATCCTGATACTAATGTTAATCCACTGGCATCTAATTTATTTCAATTATTTCCATAACCACAAGATGGCAGCTGTGCGAAATTTTAAAATCTCCTTGTTACTTCTTTTGTCCTAATCATGCGATTGAAGTTTGAATGCTACACGTACACAATAATGTTCATGTAATAGTACATAACTCTAGGACCTACATATATAAAATCCAACATGGTGACCATCTGAAATATTTAGTCGGTTCTCAATATCTACGAATCTATTACAGCAATCGAACTGAAATTTTGTATGTTGATAGTGGCAGTTAACGTATGTAGGATATATGAAAATAGGCTGTATAGTTCTTCACGGAACTACTTGTTATAATTATTATTGCCACTAGCGGACCCGTATGAGATCTCTCGCATAATGGGTTGTGTGCCCCGCCCCCCCCCCCCCATTTGTACAGACTACCCACCCGGGCTGGACGCGGCAGATTTCTGGCAGGAGCTGTCGTCTTGTTTATTTGTTAAAAATCACTTTATAATCAAATATACATATTTCCGATGCCTTTTCATGAAGTGCAAGATTTTTCCTGTAAAACGATTTGGAAGATTTTGGTAGAAACCAAACATTTCAACTCCCTCTGGTTTAGGAGCTTGAGTTTAGTGAAACATACACTTTAGCGTGTATAATATGATTATTATTATAACACAATTCTTGTGTATTCACCATGAACGCAATTTCAACCGAGTATAGACACGAGGAGAAGATACTTGTTCATGAGCATGGGACACCAATAGTGTACCAAATCACATTACTGCTTGCTTAATACGAGAAGTTAGGAGCTCCGGACTGCTGGGACGTGATCAGCTCTGCATTGGAGTAATTTAGGAAAGTAGGAAGGGAACTTGGAACTATCCAGCTACGTACATTACGTCAGTCTTCCAGTCGACGCAGTGCCAAATCGATTGCTCTCTTGTTACTTCCATGAGTGTAATGGGACCCAAACCGTTTCTAGTCCATTAATCAAGCAATGGAATGATTCTTCGCTTGTGGAGAAAGATGTCTAAGAGAGATGTTTTCAGTTTGATTAATAGTGGAGGATTTCAATAACAGCAGATTTAATCTAATTTCTCTGATGGAAATAATCGGTTATATGTTTGCACTAAAATGCCTACAGTGCACAATGGTAATGAGGTAGTCCGTGGTTTTCTACTTCTACAACCAATATGTTCCAAGTCACTTAACTGCTTGCTTATAGTAAAGCCATCATTACTTCTGACTTGACGTTTCAGTGCTAGGCTAGAGTTTCGTTCGCTAAATAGCGACATCACGAATGAAAGAAAATTTGTCGTGGTATATCGATTTGAATGGTTTTAGTAGTTTAAACTTTAAGTGCTGGTTTAAATACTGGTCTCGTAAATCAATAATAAGTTCGTATATTACTTCAAAATCTCAAAGGAAAGGACATTTCTTATCATTAATCTCCAAAATTAAAAAAAAAAATAATACCCTTTGTATATTAAGTATTTGAATTATAATTTCCAATTAATTAAATGCAGTAAGTTTAACCCAAGTAAATCACCCTATATGTTAGTAGAACAATTTAAATTCCGTAAATAAATAGAAATGTTATTGGAGTTTAATCATATAAATAAATAACATAAAGTTCCGTGACGAACTAAAGAGCCTACTTTTCCTAAAATTTAAGATTCATGCCAATGATTAAACTATATGGATCTATCTAGAATAATGACGCAATTAAGTTGGTAATATCGACATTTCTAATTAGTTCGAAATACTGTATACCTAGTTTAATGTAGCCTTATAGAGAACTACAGTTGGCAGCCCTGGTGACTGAATATATTCTTAGTTCCATCTCTTAAGGTACAGAATACAAAATTTGGTTGAAGTCCAATGGATAACATGGACGTTACATGCAGTTAAGCATTGTATCTAACAGCGCTCGTAAAATCATGTTGGCAACAATGACATACATGTATTGGTCAGATATAATCTGAAATAATATGATCTATTGTTTTGTCAATTTTGAATTGAATCCATTAGTTAGTATAGAAGTTACATGTATTTTAAAATTGCACCTATCAGCAGGCTTAGAAACATGTTGGCAGCACTGACGTATATTAGTTAATTCAAATTAATCTAGAATGCCAGGTACTATACGTGTGCAAAGTTTAGAGCTATTGGCTTGCATACTTTCTGATATATTGATATTAGAGTAATAAAAATAGAGACTGTATTTATTAACAGTTGGCAGCCCTGGTTACTCTTAAGTATCGGCATAGTCATATCTGTTATGGTACACATAGCACGCACGAAATTTGGTTGAAATCCAAATGATAGTATAGAAGTTACATGTATTTAAATTTGGACCTCTCAGCAGGCTTAAAATCATGTTGGTAGCACTGACGGATTTAAGTTACTCCACATTAATATAGAATGTCAGATACTATACGTGTGCATAGTTTAAAGCTGCCGGCTTGCATACTTTCTGATATATGGGTATTTGGATAAAAAATATTGAGAGCATTTATTAACAGTTGGCAGCCCTGGTGGCTCTTAAGAATACGCTCAGTTATATCTCTTTATGTACACATAGCACATACGAAAGTTGGTTGAAATCTAATTGATAGTGTAGAAGTTATATGCATTTAAAATTTGGACCTATCAGCAGCCTTATAATAATTTTGGCAACACTGCCATGTATGGCCTCCTGGAAATTAATCTGCATTATTATTATCTATACGTGTGCCAATTTTGAAATAGCTCCCATTCATACCTTCCATGATATCCAACATGGAACTCAAATTTCAATTGCGATTTTTCAGCAGTTGTTAGCACTGACATCATTTTCAAATATGGCCGTGAGATATTCAGGTATAGATCTTTACTCCTACCAAATTTTGTTTCGATTGCTGCAGCCGTTTAGGAGTTGATAGGGGGGGGACACACACACAGCCAGACAGACAGACAGACAGACAGACAGACAGACAGACACACATTTGCCCGATCTCATAAGTCAACTTTTTCCTCATTTTTGCAAAATGTGAAAAGTAGGCTAAAAATGTCAGTATCGTCTCAAAAGTAAAGTCACGGCTGCCTCTTTCCCATACCTAGTCTCAATAATTACAAGTATACGGACTACTACAGAAACCACAATAACACAGGATATCCGACAAAGTACACACACACACCAAGTTAAATAAAGCAACTACCATTTTCATATCTCTGAATAAAGCACCAACAACGATCATTTAGAAATAATCATAGATAATTCTGGCTGCACCCTTATCTTGCCAAGCAATTAATGAGCGGTTATGCTAAAATTGCCTAGCCAGGTTTAGTGAAATTACAAGTATTTGATAATAATGATCTCCTACATATATATTTTCAAGATATAATGTTGATATTTTACTGTAGCATGTAAATACAGTATATTGATAACATACGAGATGCTATATAATTAATATCTTGATTCATTTGTAAACTAATAAACTTAAAACAACATTTCTGTTTAAAACATTTAAATTGGAAATTTAAACCTAATTTTGACAATCTACACAATCCAAATAGTATCTTTAGTTATATAGGCTACATTGAATTGTGTATTAATATCCCGAGTTTAGAATATTTCTATCAAATAGGTTTGGAGTACGATCAATTTCTATAAAGATATGCGTATGCAGTTTTGTTGCAATAGGTGGTTTGTCGTCAACAGAATCAAAGTTGTCTTGGGTACAACAGTGTTAGCGCTGGGTGGCTGGAAGTAACACAACAAAATATTAGATCGGCCAGTGGCACGTTTAGCAGAAGTTCCCTCAGCTGACATATTGGCCCTGTGGCACCATAAGGGTTAAGAAGATGGCGAAAAATTCGTCTATGTTCTCTATCTTATTACCTCTTTTTAGCCCTTTTTCATTTTATGAAAAAAAAAAAAAAAGGCTTGTGAGATCACCTTTTGTCCGTGTGTGTGTGTGTGCGTATGTGTGCCTGTGTGATGTGTGTCTGTGTGTGTCTCCCCCTAACAACTTCTAAACGATTGGAGCGCTTTCAATGAAACTCGGAAAGGTCATAGCATTATTTTTGCCGACTACGTCTCACCAATCCAACATGGCTGCTGTGCAAAATATTTAACCAGCATGCAATATCTCCGAAACTATTACCGATATCATCCTAAAATTTTGTACGGTGATACAAAGCACTATTGGAAGTTCACATATGGAACTTTCAAAAACCTGGTAACTACTAAACCAACATGGCGGCCAAGCAAAGTTGCGACTTTTAAATAGACTTCTCTCCCGATTTAACCATCCAAACTCAATGAGGCTTGGTACAGCAAATGTTTATACACATTGCAATGCACTGGCATTTAATTTAGTTCAATTGTTTACATAGATCAAGATGGCGGCTGTGCCAAATATTTCACAGGCATTCTATATCTCCGAAGCTATTACCGATATCAGCCTGAAATTTCGAACGATGATAAAGGGCACTATTGCATGTTTATCAATGTAACTTTCCAAAACCAGTAAAGTACAAAACGAACATGGCGGCCAAGCGAAGTTGAAAGGTTTTAATAGATTTTTCTCGCGATTTAACCATTTGAGCGCAGTGAAATATGGTACAGTATATGAGTATACACATATTAATGCACTGGCATCTAATTTGGTTCAATTGTTTACATAAACTCAAGATGGCGGCTGTGCGAAATTTTAAAATTATGTATTTATTTCTTGTGTCGTAATCAAGCGATCGACGTGAAAGTTTGCATAATGAAACTATGCAATAATTTCCCTTTAATGGTACATAACTCTATGGTCTTTACAAATAACAATCCAAAATGGCGACCATCCGAAATATTTAGACGGTTGTCAATATCTACGAATCTTTTACAGCAATCAAACTGAAAGTTATGTTCATAGAGGCTATGAACATACGTTCACCTTTAGGACTTTCAATAACCTGGTAGGCACAAATCCAAAATGGCGGTGACGCGTTGTATATGTATTTAAAAGGACGTTTCTCGTGATTTAACCATCCGAGTACAGTGAAACTTGGTACGGAAAATGCTTATACAAATGTTAATCCACTGGCTTCTAATTTATTTCAATTGTTTTTATAACCACAAGATGGCAGCTTTGCGAAATTTTAAAATTTCGTTCATACATCTTGTGTCCTAATCATGCGATTAAAGTTTTAATACTACACGTACACAATAATCTTCATGTAATAACACATAATTCTAAAGGCTACATATATAAAAATCCAACATGGCGACCATCCGTAATATTAAACGTTTCTCAATATTTACTAATCTATTACAGCAATCAACCTGGAATTTTGTATGTTGATAGAGGCAATTAAAATAAGTAGGATGTAAGAAAATATGTTTTAGTTTTTCACGAAACTACTTGCTATAATAACCTTTCATCCATCCTTTATTTATTAGAGCGCATATACCATTACAAACTTCAACACCAATTTCTAGCAATAATTCTCCTTCAGCCGATGAAGTGTGGTGTTATAAGTTACTTGCACACAGTGATTATACAGTAAGAGTCTACGCTATGGAAAGGAGCCTCGCAAGTGCCGCGTGACGGCCAAGGAACTATAGCTAGCCACTTGCCGAGCAAGGCAATGACACTAGCAGCAGCGTAGTGCCCAACTACAGTAGTTTAACACATTTACACATTTTAACGTATTTAATAATCATAATTTTTACATGAATTTCAGAGTAGTTGCTGGAAATGCTGTCCTCCATCTTCTAGACATACGATGTTTCAACGTAGAAAGTTTTGGTACTCTCACTGTAATTCATCCTCAATGATATTTCATATCGGTGCAGTTATTTCGTTCTCGAGAGCCTCCAGAATACATGGATTGTTTCTGTGTAGACTACCTGTTGTTTGAGGTCCCCACAAGTAAAATTCGCACCACGCTTAAACTTACGAACAAATTTACGGCAAACTTCTTCTCGAGAAGTTTTCACTAGAAACAAGTAGTTTCGTGAAGCACTATATAGCCTAATTTCATATATTCTATCAATTGCCTCTATCAAAGTACAAAATGTCAGTTTTATTGCTCCAATAGATTCGTAGATATATAATAATGTTATTGGTTTTACGTCCCTTTTAACTACACTGGCTTTTAGAGACGCCGGGGTGCCGGAATTTTGCCCCGAAGGGGATCTTTAACGTGCCAGTAAATCTACTGACACGGCTCCCTCGCATTTGCGCACCCTCAAATGCCAGCTGACTGCGCCAGGTTTCGAACCTGCAACCTTGGGGATTCGTAGATATTGAGAACCGTCTAAATAATACGGATGGTCTCCATGTTGGATTTTTATGTAGGTCTTAAGAGTTATGTACTATTGAAAATCCACAGCCTGCTTCCAGTCGACCGACCCGGTCAAGGAATGAAATGAATGAAGCCCCCATCTAGCGGCAAGGATATGAACTGTGTCGGCTGCCGAAGCATGTCGCACTCCCCTGGCGCAGTAATTAAATGTATGACATATGAAATGAAATGTTAGTGGAGAGTGTTGATGGAATGCAATTCTGACAGGGAAAACCGGAGTACCCGGAGAAAAACGTGTCTGCCTCCGCTTTGTCCAGCACAAATCTTACATGGAGTAACTGGGATTTGTACCACGGAGCCAGCGGTGAGAAGCCGGCGTGCTGCCGCCTAAGCCACGTACTATTACATGAAGATTATTGAGTAGGTGTATTATTCAAGCTTCAATGGCATGAATAGGACACAACAAATAAAATAATGTTACGTGGCACCCCTAGTGGCAAGTTCGTTAACTGGATTACGGTGGGTGAAAGCACAGCACAATTGGTTATTTAACGAAATATTAGCTTTATTGCAGGCCAGGAAAAAAAATACAGCACACAATAAGCACTGAACCTCACTTCATAAGACACTAATAGTCACTATAGCTTCCACAATTAGCCTACGTTCACACTACTGTCCTCGCTAGTAATACCTGCAACTTTGCCTTGTACACCAACTACAGTTATTTACGATAGCCAGTCACTCACCACTTCACACTGCTTCGCTGTCCGCTGGATAGGGAACAGCCCCCCTATGTTTCGCAATTCACCACAATATCTCTGTCGCACTAGGTAAGTACACACTCTTCAAAACTCAGTCCATCCGTATGATTCACGCTGCCTCGCTGTCTGGAGAATCAGCCTCACTAGTGTTACGTAACTTCGCACGTCACGTCGCCGCACTACTGTCGCCCAGGTAAAAGCACGCACTAGCTCAAAATCACTGTCCCTCCCTCGCTGATGAGGCCGCTTATATAGCAGGCTGGTGACTCAATGAATGCATCTAGAATCGTCCAGGATTCACGGCTTCTCGAGATTTCCATCACTGGCTGGGTCACGAATATTCTCGACCATCTCTTTGTCCTCGAAGCCCGTTGCGTAAGGCGCAGGTAATACACAGAGGCAGAGCATAGCCCGGGGCAGCTGTGACTCACGCGGAGAGGCGACGAAACAAAAGTCACAGCCGTAACACCACCCCCTTCCTAAATGGCTGATCGTCCCGATCAATCATTGGTCCGTCTGTGTCCCGCCGTAGGCTGCCAGGCGATCTCGATGCACGATCTTCATCTTCGCCCTCGGGCTCCGCTGGATCCTGTAGACGATATCGTTGATCCGTTTCACGACTCGGTACGGGCCCTCCCAGGACTTCTGCTGTTTGGGTGACAGGCCTTTCTTCCGTAATGGGTTGAAGAGTCAGATCAGGTCGTCCTCGTGGAATCCGCCGGCATCCGTCTGCTGATCGTATCGGGTCTTCATTCGGTCGGTCTCGATCCGCAGTCTCCTCCTTGCGAGCGCGTGCGCGTCCTCCAGTTGGTCGACCAGTTTTTGACAATACTGGCTTACCGGGAGCGGATCATTCCCAGGTCAGCCGAAGGCAAGATCGACAGGTAGACGGGGTTCCCTCCCAAACATGGCCCGGACTGGTGTGCACCCGGTGGCTTCATGCACGGCGGCGCGGTATGCCAGGAGAAATAGTGGAAGATGTTTGTCCCAATCCCTCTGGTGCTCGCTGACGACTATTTGGAGATGGTTCTCGATGGTGCGATTGAATCGCTCTACCATCCCGTCGGACTGAGGATGTAGCGGCGTAGTCCTTGTCTTCCGGATTCCCAGCAGCTGGCATAGGTTCTGTAACACCTGCGACTCGAAGTTCCTCCCTTGGTCGGAGTGCAGCTCCAGGGGTACTCCGTACCGGCTGACGAATTCCTTCACCAGGGTCTCTGCGATCGTCGCGGCTTCTTGGTTAGGGAGCGCATACGCCTCTGGACATTTGGTGAAGTAGTCGTTTACGACCAATATGTAGCGGTTCCCCGCCTCGCTCAACGGGAATGGCCCAGCAACATCGATGGCCACTCTCTCCATGGGGCCGCCCACGTTGTAAATCTTCAGTGGACCTCGTCGTCTTCCTCCTGGGCCCTTGCTGGCTGCACAATCGTGGCACCTCGCTTGATGGTTCTCCACGTCTGTTCGACACCCGATCCAGTAGAACCGCTATCTCAGCTTCTCCAGGGTCTTCTTTATCCCTAGGAGTCCACCAGATGATCCTCCATGGACTTCCTTCGGGACTTCCTCCGTCATAGCCTTTGGAACGACGACTTGTTCCCGAGATGTCTTCCCGTCGGTGCTCTCCCAGGTACGGCAGATGAGGTCATCCCTTACAAATAGCGTGTCCCACTGCGCCCAGTAGGACTTAAACTTTGGGCTGCAGACACTCACAATGTTCCACCCGGGTCTGGGGACACAGGCCCTCTTCCATTCGGCTATCAGTCCCAGGTCATCATCTTCCACTTGTGCCCGCGTGAAAGATTCGCGGCTCCAGCTCCCTTGAAGTTCCACGGTAGTCCTTCGGCACTGTATCCCGGTGTTCTCCTCCCTTCTAGCACAGAAGGTGCAGTCTTCGGGGCACGGTCTTCGTGACAGGGCGTCGGCGATAGAATGCAGTTGGCCTTTCCTGTGCTGGATCTCGAAGTTGTACTGTTGAAGCCTCTCTAACCACCGCGCGAGTTTACCCTCGGGCTGCTTGAAGTTCACTAGTCACCGCAGGGATGCATGGTCGGTCCTGATGAGAAATTCTTGCTCGTACAGGTACTTGTGGAAGTGTTCAATGGTCTTCACGATATCGAGCAGTTCCTTCCTGGTGACGCAGTAGTTCCTCTCTGGCTTTGACAAGACTTTGCTGAAGTAGGCCACTACTCTCTCCTCGCTGTCCACTACTTGCGACAGGAATCCGCCTATACCAAAGTCGCTGGCATCGGTATTGACGATGAACCTTGTTCCAGGTCTGGGGTAGGCCAGAATAGGAGCGGTGCACAGAGCCTGCATGCGTTGTTCGAAGGCACTGTGGCATTCTGCTGTCCACGTGAAGAGTTGGTCCTTCTCATTCAGTCGATGCAGTGGTTTGGCGATGTCGGCAAGTCCTCTCACGAAGCGACGGTAATAGGTGCAAAGTCCCAGGAAGCTTCGTAGTTGGGACTTGTTCTTCGGAACTGGCCACTCCCTCACAGCTGCGGTCTTCTATGGGTCGGTGCGCACCCCTTCCTCGGAGACGATATGCCCAAGGTACAGGACCTGCTTCTGGAAGTGCTGACACTTCTTGGGTCTCAACTTCAGCTGGGCAGCCCGTAGCTTCATCAAGATCTCCTTGAGGTTGCTGTAGTGCTCCTCGAAGCTTCTCCCCAGAACGATGACGTCGTCTAGGTAGACCAGGCAGGTCTTCCAGCTTAGTCCCCTCAGAATGGACTCCATTAGCCTTTCGAAGTTCGCAGGGACGTTGCACAACCCGAACGGCATGACAGTGAACTGCCAGATTCCGCTGCCCACAGGGAACGCCGTTTTCTCGCGGTCCATAGGGTGGACCACCACCTGCCAGTAGCCACTCTTCAAATCTAAGGTGGAGAACCATCTTGATCCTGATATGGTGTCCAGCGTGTCGTCGATCTGGGGTAGAGGGTAGCTGTCCTTCGTGACGTCGTTCACCTGCCTGTAGTCCACGCAGAACCTGGTGGAGCCGTCCTCCTTCTTCACTAGCACGATCGGAGAGCTCCAAGGACTATGTGATGGCTCGATCACGCCCTGCTTCTTCATTTCTTCCACCATCCGGTCGATTTCAGCTTGCTTGGCGAGCGGGACACGTCGGAATGGGGCCCTAATCGGTGCGCTGCCCCCAACGTCAAGTCTGTGCTGGACCAAGCTTGTCCTGCCGAAGTCTTTGTTCCCCACGGAGAAGACATCCTGAAATTCACGTAGCAGGTCCAGAAGTTTGCGTGATTGTTCCTCGTCTTAATGGTCCTGGGATCCTTGGTACAGCTTCTGTAGTTCTTCTGGCAGTGCACGTCTTCTTCGGTTGTCCGTCCGCAGGTGTCCGTCCATCGTGTCTGTGATGCGGGCAATCCAGGTAACAGGCTCGCAGACTCCTAGGTTGGTGTCCCGGTGAACCGTATTGTCGTAGTCGTTCAGGTTGGACAGGCGGACGTACGGCCGAGGCGTCGTGTTGATGAGGGTCTTGGCAATTAGCAATCCTTTTGTCTGGATGTCTTCATATTTTGGCTCGAGGACAGCCGCCACTCCCTCAGCAGTTCCGTCACAGTTACGGCAGCTCTGACCTCCGTCCTGGCGGGAACAATGACGTCCTCTCTCAGCCTTACTCGTCGTGCAGTGATGGCCTCGTGTGCTTGTTGCAAAACAAGTTCTTCACCTCCGAAGTGCAGAGTGTTGGTACTCAGGTCCAAGATGATGTTGTTTTTGTCCAGGAAGTTCAGTCCGATGTCCACTTCGTTTGATACATCAGCCACGAGCACTGGATGCTTCATCGCCCGTCGACCAATGACGAACTCCAGTGATGCTTCGCCATGTACCGGTGCAGTCTCTCCAGTCGCGGTTATTAGCTGGAGGTTCCTTTGTGTGGATTGCAGTCTCCACTTCGGGATCACGGTGGGATTAAAGATGGTCCTCGATGCTCCCGTGTCGATTAGCATGGGCCAGCTCACTCCGTTGACGACTCCGTCGACCATCAGGCCGTTATTATCCCTCCGTAACTTCGTCACAAGAACTTGGACTGCCGGGGCTTGACGACTGTCACAAGCCGACCTTTGCCCCCCAAGGCTGGCTGGTACTCGTTTTCCTGGGCCGCGCGGTTTCCCTATGACTGACTTTCCCGACAGAAATCCTTGGCGGCGGCGAACACCGCAGTCCTTGCTCAGGTGGCCCTTCTTACGGCAGGTCCAGCAGGTTGGTATTCCTCTTCCGGGTCGCCTCTCCAGGTGTCTTCCGGCTACGTCGTTGTTGGTGGTGCTGCGTCTCTTGAAGAAACGGTTTAGCGCCTCCATCAATTCATCGGCCAGGGGCTTGGTCTCGTTGGTTTTTTCTGGTTCGTCGACGTCCACTTGACGCACCCGCTCGTGCATTCTAGATGCCTGTTTTGCCGTCTCGAACTCAAGTGCGTGGCTCAGCGCATCTGCCAGGGTCTTATTGCGCGCGTGTCGCAGCGCCTGTTGAGTGTCCGAATCCCGTAGCCCGTCGGTGAAGGTCTGCGTCGCAATCTGTTCCAGAAAGTCGGCCGGCGCTGTTGGATAGGCGAGCCGTACGAGGCGTGCGATGTCCATCTCGAACTCCTGCAGGGTTTCCGCGTTCTTTTGTACCCGGGTCCGGAGCTGCATCTGGCAGGCCTGCTGAAGATGGCTGTCTCCATATCGTGACTCCATATGGGCGACTAGTGAAGCGTAGTCCTGAAATTCGGTCGGGATGGCCTGAAGGACATTAAGGGCGTCCCCTCTCAGCGCTACAATGAGAGCTGTGGCCTTTTCCGTGTTGTTCTAGTTGTTTACGGAACAGGCCGCCTCGAACTGACGCAAAAATGTGATCCACGGTACCTTTCCGTCGAAGGTTGGGGTCGTCACTCTGCTCTGTCCCGTCCCTGATATTCCCGGTGTACCTGTGGGCGGGCATCGGTGGAGCTCGGCAACTTCCTTTTGTAGAGCGTTGAATTTCTCTTCCATCCCTGTCGGCGGGCGTTGGCGCAGCTCAGCAAATTCCTTTTGTAAAGCGTTGAATTTCTCTTCCACTCCCGTCAGTGAGCGTTGGCGCAGCTCGGCAACTTCCTTATATAAGGCGTCGAACTTCTTTTCTACTGCTGTGACTTCCTCACGTAGACCCTGTTCTAATTTTCTTTAGCTCTCCTCTAATTTTGTCAGCAGACACTCTTCCAGATTTTTCTGGCCATCCAGACATTTGGCGGTTAGGTCCTCTGCTAACTTATTCTGGCTGTGCTCCACCTTCCTCTGGCTGTCCTCTAATTTCGCAGTTAGGTCCTCGGTTAAATTCTTCTGGCCGTCCTTCAGGCCCTTGGCTAAATTCTTCGGGCCGTCCTCCATCTTGGTTTCCATGCTACTTAACCTTTCTAGCAGTAGTTGTAATTGTGCATCCATTTTAGCTGTTTGTCTTGTAAAAGGCATGCACCCACAGGAAAATTAGAGAACTGTGGTAAAATGACCTGATCGGGGTTTGAAACCAGGACCTTCAGGTGTTGTGCTTGTGCTTGAGTTCGTAATCCGGCTTCTGACACCAGTTATTACGTGCCACCCCTAGTGGCAAGTTCGTTAACTGGATTCCGGTGGGTGAAAGCACAACGCAATTGTTTATTCAACGAAATATTAGCTTTTTTGCAGGCCAGGAAAAAATACACCACACAATAAGCACAGAACCACACTTCATAAGACACTACTAGTCACTATAGCTTCCACACTTAGCCTACGTTTACACTACTGTCCTCGCTATTAATACCTGCAACTCTGCCTTTTACACCAACTACAGTTATTTACGATATACAGTCACTCACCACTACACACTGCTTCGCTGTCCGCTGGATAGGGAACAGCCCCCCTATGTTTCGCAATTCACCACAATATCTCTGTCGCACTAGGTAAGTACACACTCTTCAAAACTCAGTCCTTCCGTATGATTCACGCTGCCTCGCTGTCTGGAGAATCAGCCTCACTAGTGTTTCGTAATTTCGCACGTCACGTCGCCGCACTACTGTCGCCCAGGTAAAAGCACGCACTAGCTCAAAATCACTGTCCCCCCCCTCGCTGATGAGGCTGCTTATATAGCAGGCTGGTGACTCAATGAATGCTTCTAGAATCGTCCAGGATTCACGGCTTTCCGAGATTTCCATCACTGGCTGGGTCACGAATATTCTGGACCATCCCTTTGTCCTCGCAGCCCGTTGCGTAAGGCGCAGGTAATACACAGAGGCAGAGCATAGCCCGGGGCAGCTGTGACTCACGCTGCGAAGCGCCGAAACAAACTCCAGCCGTAACAATAATAATTTTAAAATTTCGCTCATCTACCATCTTGTGGTTATGAAAACAATTTAAATAAATTGGATGCCAGTGGATTAACATTTGTATAAGCATATACCGAACTAAGTATCACTGTGCTCGGATGGTTTATTCGCGAGAAACGTCCATTTAAATATATATATATATATATTTCGCGTCGCCGCCATGTTGAATTTGTGCTCTCCAGATTACTGAAAGTTCCATTTGTGAACTTATGTTTATAGCCTCTATCAACATACAAAATTTCAGTTTGATTGCTATATTGCTCTCATATATTAATATATATTGAGAACCATCTAAATATTTCAGAAAGTCGCCATGTTGGATTTTAATATATGTAGGCCATAGTGTTATGTACTATTAGATGAGGAATATTGGGTAGGTTCATTATTCAAAAGTTGACTTCGATCGCATGATTTTGACACAAGAACTAAAAACTTAATTTCACAATTTCGCACAGCCGCCATCTTCAGCTTATGTTAACAATTGAACTAAATTAGATGTCAGTATATTAAAATGTGGATAAACATTTGCTTTGCCAAGTTTCACAGCGCTCGGATGGTTAAATCGTGAGAAAAGTTTATTTAAATGTTGCAACTTCGCTTGGCCACCATGTTCGTTTTGTACTTAACAGGTTTTTGAACTTTTAGTAGTGCCGTATTGAACCCTTTATCCACAGGCTGTATAAAGGATTCTAATAAATTATTCATCGTCTTTTGATACATTTCTACAGAAAGCAGATATGAGAGCCAGACGGAGTTGGGAAATATTGAGAAATCAGTGGCAGGAAGAACACAATGGTTTAAGCTCCTGTGGTATTTTAGAAAGTCGCATAAAATTCATGACACATAGGACAGGTGCAACTTATAGCGCGAAGATGGCTTGGGTACGCACAATATGGCTTGTTACTATAAGAGTTGGCGCCAAGAAGAAGATTGAATGCTGCGATGTAATTGGTCAATCTTCATGTTAACCACTCCCTGTGGCAGGAATACAAGTAAGAGCGCGCAAAGATCTACAAGAGTCTGAACCAATAATATCAAGACGCCCTGTTTAAGCGGCAACTCGGCGTGGTAACGCACACTGGTAAATTAACGCGGGAGTTATCTACGGATTAATTCCACGATCGATTCGAGCTAGCTACAGCATAATCGTAACCTTCACATTGCTATGAACTCAATGATACCGATCGCATGCTAGTCTGATAATTATTATGGAATATTTTTCCATAAACCCCCTTCCATACCTTATCTAGCCAGTTTCATTTATAAATGGTGCAGGAAGCTTCGAGAGATGACTTTTATTTGAGCGTCTGAGGACGTAGTGACTTTTATTTGAGCTTTTGAGGAAGTAAGGCCGTTAGTCAGGTGTCTGAGGACACGAGGCATAACTTCATATTTTTCATGTATTTGAACATGGAACATTTTCATCAAGTTATAAATTTAACTTCAGTGATTTATTTGTAGTCCCAGTACTACCAGATAGGACCAGTTCATCGAAATAATTAGCTTGTCTATGCACCCTTCAATAAAGCATTGTTTTATCAAGATTCTTTCTACGGGGTCGTGCTCAGTCCTGGATGCTTTTCATAGCAAAGTTCGCAAAAAACATGCTCTAATGAATAGAAAGGTCCATAACAGAGGCTATACTAGAAATAAAATGAATAACAAGTAGACTAAAATATATTTAATGACTGAAAATTATGTGCATAATAAAAATAATAATAAAAAGGAAATCCTCCCTGACTTTCACCCCCTTAAGAAATAAATATATTACTGAGCGGTAAGACTCGCTCCACACAACAAAACAATGTGAATACAGCTTCACACAAAAGGTTAATCATAACATAAAATTGAGCGGTAAGAACTCGCTCCTCACAACATATGGATGCAAGTCCATTTTTTTCTGGTCTAGAAGTTATATAATGCGTGGTGTACTGCTCTTTCAATAAAGAAATGAGTACTGATGCGAGTCTGTTTACAACTGAAACAGTCATATTGCTCACGGAGTTGCATCAATTAAATCACACTACGGCTATGGGACCCACCCTTAATTAACACACTATAATTACTACTGACACATGCAAGATCTAATAATACAAAGAGATGAAGAACCTCCCTGAGATTCTAGCCAGTGCCAAAGCACTCAAACGTAAAGAGCATGCCGAAAATAGGCCAAAAAGCCCGCATCACAAATTGGGAACACAGCCTTGCGCACCCTAATGCCACACGGGGTCCTTGAACGCGTAAAATAAACACACAAGAAGTCAAGCAATAACAACAAAACACAAGCCTAAAGGCTGAAAAATTTATATTTACATTTTTATAAAACGCCAGGCAAACATATGTTTCGGGAGCTACATTAAAACTATGGACAACACCCATTTAATCAATCAAATACTCTTTATAACCGATCAGGTTTTGAGAATTTAAATAACATCTTATATTGAAATACAGGAACCTGGCCCACCACTAATGACCACGTCGCGTTATCTGATTTGAGCGTGCCCCTCCTGTATGAGTCATCGCTGCCTCTACTCACTCTCAGTCCTTCAAGCTTGGTGCTATTAAATACATGAGACCACACTGATCCCGTTATCCATTTGGAAACGCAGACATATCTCACTCATCCACTTGGATGGCAAGAAAACACAAATAAATACCACGAGTACAGCCTCGCGAGGTTATGAACTGGGCCGATATGCAGCAAGCCGGAATAATCTCAATTATATATCCCCGCGAACACATCGTAAAATCACACACACCATAAAGCTTGGACTGACTCACTCATAAACATACCAACTCGGTCGGCTCAAAACAGATAACGCGACGTGGTCATTAGTGGTAGGCCAGGTTCCTGTATTTCAATATAAGACGTTATTTAAATTCTCAAAACCTGATCGGTTATAAAGAGTATTTGATTGATTAAATGGGTGTTGTCCATAGTTGTAAGGTAGCTCCCGAAACATCTGTTTGTCTGGTGTTTTATAAAAATGTAAATATAAATTTTTCAGCCTTTAGGCTTGTATTTTGTTGTTGTTGCTTGACTTCTTGTGTGTTTATTTTACGCGTTCAAGGACCCCGTGTGGCATTAGGGTGCGCGAGGCTGTGTTCCCAATTTGTGATGCGAGCTTTTTGGCCTATTTTCGGCATGCTCTTTACGTTTGAGTGCTTTGGCACTGGCTAGAATCTCAGGGAGGTTCTTCATCTTTTTGTATTATTAGATCTTGCATGTGTCAGTAGTAATTATAGTGTGTTAATTAAGGGTGGGTCGAATAGCCGTAGTGTGATTTAAAAGATGCAACTCCGTGAGCAATATGACAGTTTCAGTTGTAAACGGACTCGCATCAGTACTCATTTCCTTATTAAAAGAGCAGTACACCACACATTATATAACTTCTTGACCAGAAAAAAATTGACTTGCATCCATATGTTGTGAGGAGCGAGTTCTCACCGCTCAATTTTATGTTATGATTAACCTTTTGTGTGAAGCTGTATTCACATTGTTTTGTTGTGTGGAGCGAGTCTTACCGCTCAGTAATATATTTATTTCTTAAGGGGGTGAAAGTCAGGGAGGATTTCCTTTTTATTATTATTTTTATTATGCACATAATTTTCAGTCATTAAATATATTTTAGTCTACTTGTTATTCATTTTATTTCTAGTATAGCCTCTGTTATGGACCTTTCTATTCATTAGAGCATGTTGTTTTTGAGAACCATGCTTTGAAAAGCATCCAGGACTGAGCACGACCCCGAAGAAAGAATCTTGATAAAACAATGCTTTATTGAAGGGTGCATAGACAAGCTGGCTTAACCAACGTGGGGCGTTTCACTGTTTTAGGCTTTTCTAGCGAATCATAGACAAGCTGGCGTTCCAATTTGGGGCTAGTTCGTTGCTTGTTACCGCTAGAACACATTGGATACTCAGCATAGATCTAGTAGATCAAGCTGTCGCAAAAATGTGGTGTTTCACTGATATATGGGACTGTTTGAAATCACCGGAAGTGATATTTGTCAACGTAAATACGGCGAAGAGAATACCGCCAAGAAAATGGAATATACAGTAGAATCACGAGTTTGCAAGTTGAATACGATTCACGTTTTGTTTATTGATGTAATTAGTAAAGTAGTGTACGTGAAATCCGGCGCCCATTGATTAAATGTAAAATTAGATTTGTTAGAAAGTCAAACTCATGAATATGTTAGGAGGCTGGTAGCCTTAAATGACAATTAATACTTTGTTAATTATTCAGTGTTAACATCAGATCTGGATAGTAATTTTATGACTGAATATGTGCGGGGTTAAAAATTTATTAAGTAAAATTAGAACCATTCAGTGATGCAGATTGATTTGCGGGAGTAAAGGGAATAAGATTAAATGAACTGAAAGTGGTCAAATGAAGTAAATGTATGTCAAGAATTATATATGTGTGTGTCGGGGAGACATTTACATGTTATCCTCCTATTTTCTGTGATATATATTTTTGTGTGTCTGATAATGGCAACAGTAGCGGAGATCCAGGCGATAATTGAAAGTGCCACGGCACGAACCCAGAAACTATTAAAGGAACAGAGTGAAAAATTAGACATTAAATTAGCGGAACAAAATGAGTCATTCCAGACTCAAATGAATGACACTATAAAAACACAATTATCTGAACAGAGTGAGTCATTCCAGACTCAAAGGAATGACACTATAACTAAACAACTAAACGAACTGTCAGGCGAGTTTAAAACACAATTATCTGAACAGAATGAATCATTCCAGACTCAAATGAATGACACTATAAAAACACAACTAGCTGAATATAGTGAAAAATTAGACACTAAGATATCTGAACAGAGTGAGTCATTAGAAATTAAATTAATGGAACAGGGTAACTCATTACAAGCGCAAGTAAAAGACAAGAGTTTAGTGCTTTTCAGTCGGTCAACACGAATGTACCCAAAAGAGATGGGTTATGCCCTAATCCTGAAATAAATTACATGAGATTAATAAAACACTAGGATGACCAGTTTCGATCGTCAAGCGATCATCATCAGATCCAATACACTTAGGCTATAAAATCTATGTTTGAAATACAGGTGAAAATATTTACAATATGTACAATTATTTAGTTGCAGTAATGGTACTGCAACTGTCAGTGTATGCTAAATGCAGTATATATGTTAGGTGAAATGCTAAATGGTGATGGCTATCCGGAGATTGTACTTTAGAGAGATTATATGGTTGTAAACTATGGGTAAACTATAAAATTTTAGGCTAACTACTTATCTGATTGTCTTCCGTACTACAGCTATTCGCAGTTTCCGTGCTCACTTGAACTCGCTGTGCGGTCGACTGTGGTGGTTATCTTAACGACTGGTTTTTCCCTGCCTTCCACCCTGTCCCTACGTGCTGTGGGGAGTGATCGCGATGTGTTTATGTGAGGTGTTGCCAACCTAGATAAGATGTATGTTATTGAATGAGGTGGATCTACAACTATTAAAGACCGTGGATTAGTCCTCGCCACGCGTGGAGCATAACCCATTCGAACTAAGCGTTGACGGTCTTATGAGGACGTCCCGGCACCTTTAATACTGCCTCTAATATGGGCCTTGGTTTATTGCAGAAGAAAAGTACATCGTACACCTGATCCAGATACCATTTACCTATTAAAACCCCCTAATTTCCCCCCTTTTTTATCTAGCTTGGCTGTGTCGCTAAATTGTGTTTTGTTTCCGTCGTGAAAGCTATCTTTATGCCTTGCTTTTTGAATAGGTTAGTGATTTTATATGTATTCGCATTCACATAGTTGAAACGCGCAAATTTTTTCTCATTACTGTCCGGTTTGGGAATCGTTTTATCTTTATTTTTATGTTTGGCTATAATTTGATTTATTTTGCTTGGCGAGAAGTTGTTTTCCTTTGCTATTTGCATAATAGTTCTTATTTCCTTATTATAGTTGTCTTTTGACATGGGTATGTTTAAAGCCCTGTGCACCATTGAATTGAAACCCGCTAGTTTGTGCGTACTGGGGTGATTAGACTGATTGTCGATTGCATGCGAGGTTTGTGTTGCTTTCCGGAATATGGAATATGAAAGGTCGTTGTCTTTACGTTCAATAGTTATATCGAGATAATTTATTTTCCGGTCTATTTCGGATTCCTTAGTGAATTTGATAGAATGGTGAAGGCTATTAATGGATTGGAGAATTGTTTCTTCGCTTGTTAGTTCAGTATCGTAGATGCAAATTACATCATCTACGTATCTTTTCCATATTACTATTCCCTTTGGTGAAGACTTTTCTAAGAACGCATTTTCTAGTGCATTGATGAAGATGTCAGCGATTAACCCACTTAGTGGCGATCCCATTGCTAGGCCTTCTCTCTGTGTGTATATTTTATTGTCGAATTGAAACACGTTTTGGGTGAGAACGACCCTCAGTAATCTCACAATCTCTTCAATTTCTTTTACCGAATTGTTGGATTTTAAGTTGTTTTCGATAGTGTTGATTGCTTCAATAATCGGAATATTGGTGTACATGTTAGTTACGTCGAAGGATACTAGCCTGAAGCTAGGTTTCATTTGTAGGGTGTTCAATGCTGTTACTAGTTCTGTTGTGTTCTTTACAGAGTTTTTTTTGTCGTTGGAAAGACGGCATTTTAAGATTTTTAGTAACTCTTTGCTGATTTTGTAATTAGGGGCATTCCTACAATTGACTATTGGTCTCATTGGGCATTCCTATTTGTGTATTTTTGGTCGTCCCCTCAATGACGGTATTTTCGGGTTCATGTATATTAGTTTTGATTTTTCAGCTTTGGTCAGTATGTATTCTGTTTCTTTTAGCGCACTTTTTATTTGTTTTTGGAATTTGTTGGTGGGGTCTTTTGTTAATTCCTTGATTTCGTTATTGTTTAGGAATTCGACTGTTTTTTCAATGTATTCTGTTTTGTTCAAAATTACTGTAGTGTTTCCCTTATCTGCTTTTGTGATGATTAAGTCATGTTCTTATATTTTTTGTTTCAACGACTTTATTTCTTTGATTTGTTTGTTGTTTTGAATGTTATTGCTATCGCCCTCTCGTTTGAGGATTTTTTTGGCTTCGTTGGTGGCGAGATTTTTGGTTAATTCCCTGTCTTCTGCTGGGAGCTTGTGACTGGCTATCTCAATATCTGTGATTAACTGTTTTATATTGTGGTTCGTGTGTGCGTCTGTGCAGTTGTATTTCAAACCTTTGTCTAACATATTCATTTCACCTTGAGAAAAGGTTACGTTCGTTCTGTTGTTTACTCTGCTGTGGAAATTGAATTCATTGTTATTCGTGTGTTGTTAGTTAGATTGATGGTTCTGTGTTTCTCCTAGTTTTCTTAATTTATTTTCTAGCGTTTCATGCTTCCTCGTTGCTCTGATTTTGATGGTGTCATGTAGGTGTTCGGTGAAGCTGTCCCATTGGGCTGCGTGCCAGAAATTACTTAGTTGCAATTGAATGTCGTATAATTATTGGTTAATTTTTTGCTTTCTTATGTATGCAAATCTTAATTCGTTTTTTATCCAAAGCGCTTTGGCTTGTTTAGTTGAAATGATCGAGGCTGGTGTGTTCGGTACGGTTTTAATTGGTACGTATTTAGGGGTGAGGTTTAGTTCTATACATTTTTTGTTGAACCAAATTGACTTGTCTAAATTCATGAGTTTAAGCCTGAGTGATTTGAATTTCTTGGCTTCACGATTTGCCTGACTAGCCGTGAACATTGTGGTGTTTGAAGCCATATTTTCAGTGTTGCCTTAGTAAACAAGAGTTTAGTGCTCTTCAGTCGGTCAACACGAATGTACCCAAAAGAGATGGGTTATGCCCTAATCCTGAAATAAATTACATGAGATTAATAAAACACTAGGATGACCAGTTTCGATCGTCAAGCGATCATCATCAGATCCAATACACTTAGGCTATAAAATCTATGTTTGAAATACAGGTGAAAATATTTACAATATGTACAATTATTTAGTTGCAGTATTGGTACTGCAACTGTCAGTGTATGCTAAATGCAGTATATATGTTAGGTGAAATGCTAAATGGTGATGGCTATCCGGAGATTGTACTTTAGAGAGATTATATGGTTGTAAACTATGGTTAAACTATAAAATTTTAGGCTAACTACTTATCTGATTGTCTTCCGTACTACAGCTATTCGCAGTTTCCGTGCTCACTTGAACTCGCTGTGCGGTCGACTGCGGTGGTTATCTTAACGACTGGTTTTTCCCTGCCTTCCCCCCCTGTCCCTACGTGCTGTGGGGAGTGATCGCGATGTGTTTATGTGAGGAGTTGCCAACCTAGATAAGATGTATGTTATTGAATGAGGTGGATCTACAACTATTAAAGACCGTGGATTAGTCCTCGCCACGCGTGGAGCATAACCCATTCGAACTAAGCGTTGACGGTCTTATGAGGACGTCCCGGCACCTTTAATACTGCCTCTAATATGGGCCTTGGTTTATTGCAGAAGAAAAGTACATCGTACACCTGATCCAGATAACATTTACCTATTAAAAACCCCCTAATTTCCCCCCTTTTTTATCTAGCTTGGCTGTGTCGCTAAATTGTGTTTTGTTTCCGTCGTGAAAGCTATCTTTATGCCTTGCTTTTTGAATAGGTTAGTGATTTTATATGTATTCGCATTCACATAGTTGAAACGCGCAATTTTTTTCTCATTACTGTCCGGTTTGGGAATCGTTTTATCTTTATTTTTATGTTTGGCTATAATTTGATTTATTTTGCTTGGCGAGAAGTTGTTTTCCGCACAAAACACAATTTAGCGACACAGCCAAGCTAGATAAAAAAAGGGGGGAAATTAGGGGTTTTTTAATAGGTAAATGTTATCTGGATCAGGTGTACGATGTACTTTTCTTCTGCAATAAACCAAGGCCCATATTAGAGGCAGTATTAAAGGTGCCGGGACGTCCTCATAAGACCGTCAACGCTTAGTTCGAATGGGTTATGCTCCACGCGTGGCGAGGACTAATCCACGGTCTTTAATAGTTGTAGATCCACCTCATTCAATAACATACATCTTATCTAGGTTGGCAACACCTCACATAAACACATCGCGATCACTCCCCACAGCACGTAGGGACAGGGGGGAAGGCAGGGAAAAACCAGTCGTTAAGATAACCACCACAGTCGACCGCACAGCGAGTTCAAGTGAGCACGGAAACTGCGAATAGCTGTAGTACGGAAGACAATCAGATAAGTAGTTAGCCTAAAATTTTATAGTTTAACCATAGTTTACAACCATATAATCTCTCTAAAGTACAATCTCCGGATAGCCATCACCATTTAGCATTTCACCTAACATATATACTGCATTTAGCATACACTGACAGTTGCAGTACCAATACTGCAACTAAATAATTGTACATATTGTAAATATTTTCACCTGTATTTCAAACATAAATTTTATAGCCTAAGTGTATTGGATCTGATGATGATCGCTTGACGATCGAAACTGGTCATCCTAGTGTTTTATTAATCTCATGTAATTTATTTCAGGATTAGGGCATAACCCATCTCTTTCGGGTACATTCGTGTTGACCGACTGAAAAGCACTAAACTCTTGTTTACTAAGGCAACACTGAAAATATGGCTTCAAACACCACAACGCAAGTAAAAGAAAATATAAAAAACAATTAGAAGCGCAAGAGAGTAGAAATACGAGTCAGCTAGCCACATTATCTGCAGAGATGAAAGAGTACACTACGCAGCAAATGGTTCAATTCGCGCTTGATATGAGTAAGAATTACGACAACAGCTAGGTCAGATAAAAATTAGAGGACCCCTTCAACCGTAAATTAAATGTTTTGGACGAAACTGTAATGGCAAAACTAGCTCAGATAGAATTAGCATGCACGGTAAATAACAGTGAGGTTAAAACGGCACAGGATGGTCTTGAAAAGCGGTCTGATAGGATGGAGGAGGATTCTACGTTTATCCAGGGACAATTGTCAGCAGTAAATGAAAGTATTACGGGCCTGATAAAGGACATGCATAAATTAGAAATACAATCATCAGAGCGATGGCGAAACCTAGAATCGGACCAGGATAATTTGAAGAGTGCGATAGATGAGAATAATCTACGTCTAGAAGACAGGCTTGAGAAGATAGAATCGAATCAGGAGGACACGAAACAGCAGATGGAAGAAAAACTGGGAGCGATTTAAGATAGCATCAGAAAGGATTGGCATAAGATGAGCAGCGACTCTAAAGAAGAACGGTTAACGATCATAAAGACCGTAGGTGATAACCATACGCGCATTAAAGCACTTGAGAAAGAAATTAAGAGTAGAATGAAGGAACATACGGACAGAATCATAAAGGCAGAATTGCGTTCGTTGGGACAAAACACGTTATTTCAGACAGAGCACGTTAAAGATAAGGAAGATGGCTCAGCAAGCCCAACGGCAATTAGCGCTGCGAGTAGCCACGGACTGACAGGCTGCCGATTAACGACTAACACAGAGGGATTTCACAACAACTTTGGGGGAACCTCTACTCTTCAACATGGCTATCAGCACCCTCAAGTCGTACAAGTTATTCGATCAAATGAATTTAAACCAAATAAATTCACAGAAAATTCTGGTGTCACACCGAAGGCGTATCTTAGGGAGATGGAGGACTATTTTAATGACAATAACATACCGCCCGCGAGTCGTTTAAGACTGATGGAACGATTTCTTTCGGTAAATGTACTTACGTGGTTCTTGAGCTTCAAGTATACTTTCGGAGGGATGGATGATTTCAAGGATGCGTTTCTTGGAAAGTATTGGTCGGCTTCTCTACAGCAAAGCCTTAGAATGGAACTTTATTCGAGAAAATATCAGTCAACTCAGCAGACGAAATATTCAGATTTCTTTTTGTTACAATTGTTAAAATTAAAAGATTTGGATCATCCTTTAGAAGAATCGGATCTGGTTATGACGATTGCACGGCAGTTGCCAGTCAATGTTCAGCAGGTGTTAGTGGCGGCAAACGTGGACACAGATGTTCAAGCCGAACAAATCTTACGTCAGATTGACGGGACAACATCTCACTTGCAGCAGAGAGGGGGACGACAGCTGGAACTTGTAAACACAACGGAGGTGGTTAAACCCACCCAAGTACACACCAGATCCCAGGCCACAAATACAAGTGTGTCAACAACACCAAGACGAGGTCAGGAGGGCGAAGAAAATAGGTCACACCAGCGACATGATAATAATAATGATAGGCAGACACAGGGCAACAATAGGTATCAACAGCGAGGGTACCAACAATGGAGAAATAATAGGAGAAATGAGGGACCCTACAGACGGTACGAAAATAACAATAATGAGAATTGACAGTGGCGTGAAAGGAGATACCAGAACTATCGAAATTATAGGAATGAATGGAACGACAGACACGCCGAATCGCAGCGTTACCTGGAAGAATTACATGCTAATGGAGGGAACGAACAAGAACATTGGAAACGTGCCATTAATAGGAGGTCAAATTCTGACACCTATACGGAAGAAATTGGAGAGGAAGCAAATATATCAGCCAGCCAGGAAGACGAACGAAGCTTGCCAGCACGGAACATGAGAGAACGTAGCCCGGTAGGGAAGAGAAACACCGGTGCGATACGAAAAACGAGTCAATACTAGAAGAAGATGACAGCGAGGAGGAGAAGAAGAGGATGGCAGCAGAACGGAGGAGAAGAAGGAGGTGGCAGCACGGAGAAATGGAGAGGACCCTTCTGTATTGTGCGTAGTCTTGGTAACAACGCTTACAGAGTAAAAGAATTGAGTACAGGTACAATGTCTGTCTACAACGCAGCGAATTTGAAAGTGTATTTTACTAGTGAACCTTGGGAACGCAGAAATAATGCTGCAAATTGAATATATGGAAGTACTTTTGCACATCCAAGTATACGGGGGTCAATGAGTACGTCAGTTGAACAAGGAAGTTGGGGGCAGCCTGTTGTTGTCAAACACTAATGAGCTATGACGATGATGACACAGCGAGCGAGAGAGATAAGGATACTGGACAGGAGAGGTACTAGCCTTAGGCGATCAGACAAGAAGGCAAGCTTGGAATGTCTGAATGAATGAATGAATGAGCAGGAAGTAAACACAAGCGCGTGTCGACACTCCAACGACAGTGGCGGCTAGACTAGACTTATGAGAGGGAGATTTCTCTAGGATTGGCAGAAATGGATTACAGATGTTTTGTGTGTTTAAAAAATCGACTATATGCTATGTTCGATTTTTTCCATGCAGGAGGATTGTGAACCCTTTATCCACAGGCTGTATAAAGGATTCTAATAAATTATTCATCGTCTTTTGATACATTTCTACAGAAAGCACATACGAGAGCCAGACGGAGTACGGAAATATTGAGAAATCAGTGGCAGAGAGAACACAATGGTTTAAGCTCCTGTGGTATTTTAGAAAGTAGCATAAAATTCATGACACATAGGACAGGTGCAACTTTTAGCGCGAAGATGGTTTGTGTACGCACAATATGGCTTGTTACTATAAGAGTTGGCGCCAAGAAGAAGATTGAATGCTGCGATGTAATTGGTCAATCTTCATGTTAACCACTCCCTGTGGCAGGAATACAAGTAAGAGCGCGCAAAGATCTACAAGAGTCTGAACCAATAATATCAAGACGCCCTGTTTAAGCGGCAACTCGGCGTGGTAACGCACCCTGGTAAATTAACGCGGGAGTTATCTACGGATTAATTCCACGATCGATTCGAGCTAGCTACAGCATAATCGTAACCTCCACATTGCTACGAACTCAATGATACCGATCGCATGCTAGTCTGATAATTATTATGGAATATTTTTCCATAAACCCCCTTCCATACCTACTCTAGCCAGTTTCATTTATAAATGGTGCAGGAAGCTTCGAGAGATGAATTTTATTTGAGCATCTGAGGACGTAGTGACTTTTATTTGAGCTTTTGAGGAAGTAAGGCCGTTATTCAGGTGTCTGAGGACACGAGGCATAACTTCATATTTTTCATGTATTTGAACATGGAACATTTTCGTCAAGTTATAAATGTAACTTCAGTGATTTATTTGTAGTCCCAGTACTACCAGACAGGACCAGTTCATCGAAATAATTCACCAATAGACTGTCAAGGAATTTAGTACTTGATCGGTGAATTTAATAGGAAATATATCGTGTGTGTATCTGACAAACATTATTTTAATTCAGCACGAGATGACGTCTAGGAACGAGGGCGGATCTTGGAACCAGCAGGACATTTGCCAGAAGATGTCGATGACGAGCTAAGCTTTTTAAAGGAGTGATGGCTGCAAATGTTTCCCTGACGCTGTTCTATAAGAGTGAGTACAAATGAATTTATTTTTTTATTAAATCAGCTATGGTTTTATGGGACGTATTTTTGTAGATATTTGTTTTGCTTGTTTGGTAATGTAGATTCTTAGTTCTTGTTTACTGACACATTAAGTATGGGAAAAGCTGAGCACTTTGTATTTTGTAAATATTGTGATTTTGTTTGTTCAACTATACCGGGCTATGCGCAGCTCGTACTCGCATTCGCTTGCGTAAATCGCGGTCAAGCATTTTAAATTCGGAAGTATGCCTTATAACAAAAATGGAACTGAATTAATATGAGATTAAAAATAGAATTTGGAGGGTAAAGATTATTTGTGAGCAGAATTTGGATCAGGATTATATTGATAGTTGCCTTTCTAGCATATCTGTACGGGATGGCACTTTGCACCCGAAGTTTTGTTGTTTATATTGTTTAATATGTCTATGGACGCAGGTAGGTTGATCTGTTTTGAGCCGACCCAGTTGGTATGTTTATGAGTGAGTCAGTCCAAGCTTTATGGTGTGTGTGATTTTACGATGTGTTCGCGGAGATGTATCATTGAGATTACTCCGGCTTGCTGCATATCGGCCCAGTTCATAACCTCGCGAGGCTTAACTCGTGGTATGTATTTGTGTTTTCTTGCCATCCAAGTGGATGAGTGAGATATGTCTGCGTTTCCAGATGGATAACGGGATCAGTGTGGTCTCATGTATTAATAGCACCAAGCTTGAAGGACTGAGAGTGAGTAGAGGCAGCGATGACTCATACAGGAGGGGCGCGCTCAAATCAGATAACGCGACGTGGTCATTATTGGTGGGCCAGGTTCCTGCATTTCAATATAAGATGTTATTTAAACTCTCAAAACCTGATCGGTTATAAAGAGTATTTGATTGATTAAATGGGTGTTGTCCATAGTTGTAAGGTAGTTCCCGAAACATCTGTTTGTCTGGCGTTTTATAAAGATGTAAATATAAATTTTTCTGCCTTTAGGCTTGTATTTTGTTGTTGTTGCTTGACTTCTTGTGTGTTTATTTTACGCGTTCAAGGACCCCGGGTGGCATTAGGGTGCGCGAGGCTGTGTTCCCAATTTGTGATGCGGGCTTTTTGGTCTATTTTCGGCATGCTCTTTACGTTTGAGTGCTTTGGCACTGGCAAGAATCTCAGGGAGGTTCTTCATCTTTTTGTATTATTAGATCTTGCATGTGCCAGTAGTAATTATAGTGTGTTAATTAAGGGTGGGTCCCATAGCCATAGTGTGATTTAAAAGATGCAACTCCGTGAGCAATATGACAGTTTCAGTTGTAAACGGACTCGCATCAGTACTCATTTCCTTATTAAAAGAGCAGTACACCACGCATTATATAACTTCTTGACCAGAAAAAAATGGACTTGCATCCATATGTTGTGAGGAGCGAGTTCTCACCGCTCAATTTTATGTTATGATTAACCTTTTGTGTGAAGCTGTATTCACATTGTTTTGTTGTGTGGAGCGAGTCTTACCGCTCAGTAATATATTTATTTCTTAAGGGGGTGAAAGTCAGGGAGGATTTCCTTTTTATTATTATTTTTTTTATGCACATAATTTTCAGTCATTAAATATCTTTTATTCTACTTGTTATTCATTTTATTTCTAGTATAGCCTCTGTTATGGACCTTTCTATTCATTAGAGCATGTTGTTTTTGCGAACTTTGCTTTGAAAAGCATCCAGGACTGAGCACGACCCCGTAGAAAGAATCTTGAGAAATCAATGCTTTATTGAAGGGTGCAGTATATCATCGTACAATATTTAAGGGTGATACCTGTAACAGTTTCGGAGATATTGAATGCCGGTGAAATATTTGGCACAGCCGCCATATTGGATTGGTGAGACGTAATAATGTTTTAAGGACACGGTTTGGGTTGGACGAAATAGTACTATGACCTTACCAAATTTCATTGAAATCGCTCTAGTCATTTATATTTTATTAGGAGGAGGGCCACACACACACGTACGCACACGCACACACATACATGGACAAAAGTGATCTCATAAACCTATTTCTTCATAAATGGAAATAGGCTAAAAACGATGTTTTGTTCCATACCTAACGATGTTCACGGGATACGAGGTAGGCTACAGTACTTCACAGCGAGCCTTAATTATCACAGCTAATCTTGTTTGCTGCATTTGTATTAAATGCTATGACAGCATCCGCTGTTATAATCATTACATGCAATAAATCTGGCAGTGACTCATTGCGGCATGTCCACTATACGGCCTTTGTGAGGCTCCGTTCTATAGAGAGGGCCCTCACTGTACATCTTGGTAAGCATCTTCATACGCACGGGCACTTCGATTTTACTAGCCCAAGCGTGCCCTCGGTGTAATTACGGCCTCAGGCATCGTTGCTAATCATTATCACGACCTGGTTTGTTGACATCGACTCATTATTATGTACTTTGCATTAATAACGCCATGTTGTAACTAATTTAGGCAACCACCACTGCAAGTGTGCTAACACAGCTACATAACTTGCACCGGAAGCATCTAAAAATTAGGTAAGGTTCCTACGACACCAAACGTTTTTCCTCAGTCGTAGTTATCCAACTGTATAGATAGGTGCGAAATTACAAGACCTGTGCTGACTCGCTCGACAATGTGCACATTCGTTAATCTAAGCATTCCGATACTATCACCATTCTTTCGCCGACAGCAGTAGCTACGCTGGCTAAAGAGCAGCGTTAGGTCATGGGGCCAAACTCTCTGCTGACTCGGTAGACGCGTGGGTTCGAGCCCCACCGTCGGCCGTCCTTGAAATGGTTTTCCGTGGTTTCCCCATTTTCAACACCAGGCAAATGCTGGGACGGTACCTTCTGACAGGCCACGGCCGCTTCCTCCCACATCCTTGCCCAGTTTCATTCATCTTCATCCATTCCATCTCTCATCCCGACGCGCAGGTAGCCCATGGGCGTCGACTAGAAAGACCTGCACTCGGCCTCTCAGGAGGCCACACGACAAAAAAAACATCATTCTTTCACATAACATGGCATGGCGGCACAAAAATACAATGAGAGCCCTCTCAATACAACGGAGCTTTGGATGCGCCGTGTGACGGCCGGAGCACTGTGGCTTACGGCCTGACGAGCAAGGCACTGGCCATAGCAGCAGCATAGCGCCCAACTAGTTAAACACATTTACACTTTCTTATGTATTTAATAATCATTACTTATATGAATTTCTGAGTAGTTGCTGGAAATACTGTCCTTCAATTTTTAAAGACACATTGCATCAACGTAGGAGTTTTGAAACTCGAACTGTACTTCATTGTCAGTCACTTTCCGTGTCAGTGCAGTAATTTCGTTCTCGAGAGCCTCAGGAGTGCGCGGATTGTTTCTGTACAGCCACAACTAAATATAGCACGGCACTGAAACTAACGATCAAACATTTTTCCTGAGAGGATAAGTTTCCACTAGAGAAAGTCAATATTTTGCTCTATACCTAACCATGTGCACATGCTACTAGACAGGTTACTGTACTTCATCACAAGTCTTAACCCTCCGAACTAAGGTATCTTGCAAGGCTTCATAACGTAACAGAATTGTCAGAAATAACGAATTAATTTTTGTTACGTTACTGCTTCCGTACCCAAAACAAATGGTACATGAAGAACGTTTTTAGTGCGGCAACGAAATAAGGGGTTATAATTTTCCTTGGTTTGTGCTATTAACGTTATAACCAGCAGAGGAAAAGATTCCGTTATTTTAAAATGCGCTCCCGTTATTAACGTTATAAGTCTAGTAACGGTATGACAGTGATTTTGACCCGCTGCGCGCCATCAATGACGTTATTCAGGCAGAGTGATCGATTCGGTTATTTCAAAATTCAAACCTACTAATAACGTTATAAGCCCAGTAACGGTATACGAGAGATTTTAACCTGTTATACGCTATCAATGACGTTATTCAGGGCAGAAAAATTAATTCCGTTATTTAGAAATGTGAACCCACCAATAACGTTATAAGCTTTGTAACGGTATACGAGCGATATTTACGAGCTTTGCGCTGTCAATAACGTTATTCATGGCAGAAAAATAATTCCGTTATTTAGAAATGCGAACACACTAATAACGTTATAAGTCTAGTAACGGTATACGAGCGAATTTTACCAGCCATACGCTATCAATAACGTTATTCAGGGCAGAAAAATTAATTCAGTTATTTTGAAATGCGAACCCACCAACAACGTTATAAGTCTAATAACGGTATACATGCGATTTTTACCAGCTATGCGCTATCAGTAACATTATTCTAAGCGGAGAAATTGATTCCGTTATTTCAGAAAAGAATCTCGTCAATAACGTTATGGAAGTGTCTATTTGCCCGCTTCCCGGACAAGCATGGAAGGTGACCGTGAACTGACGATGCTGGGCCATTTGTAATTCCAGGCCAATTATTTATTCAAACATAGTATAATTACTTCTTGAAATATCAATAATAATCAACATAATGATTTCAATCTGAGCGCGTGCCCCATCAGACAGGGCAAGGCACCTTGCTCGTTTCGATCGCGGTCATATTGTAGCCTACGTTAGAAACATGTTTCCTAAAATCAATACGATGGATCCCATTGATTCGAAATATTTCTTGTTGCTTCATATAGGGGTTTGGAACATAGCCTATTGTTCATCAGTCCCATGTAGTTGAAGTCTGATAAACTTTGTTATTTTTGGAGTTGGCAATGGCCTTGACTTAGGAACTATCCCCGCATTTTCCTGGAGTGGAAGTGGGAAACCCCAGAAAAACACTCTAAGATAGCTAAGATGGGAATCGAACTCACCTTCTCGCAGTGTTGCCATATAAGGCAGAGTGTAACCCACACACCAAACTTTCACTCCTTTGTGACCAATAAGAGTATTTCTTTCCTAAATGAAACCTCGGTGGTTATTTCTAATGAAGAAAGCTATTCAGTCGGTCAACACGAAATTCGCGTAGACCGAATGAAATGCTTTCTTTATTATTTTCATTTATGAAAAAAATAGGCTTATGACATCACATTTAGTCCGTGTGTGTGCGTATGTGTGTGTGTCCCCTAATAAAATATAAACGGCTGGAGCGATTTCAATGAAACTCGGTAAGGTCATAGTACTATTTTGTCCGACCCCGACCGTGATCTTCAAATTTTATTACAGCTCACCAATCCAACATGGCGACTGTGCGAAATATTTCACTGGCCTTCCATATCTCCGAAACTATTACAGATATTACCCTGACATTTTGTACAGTGATAAACTGAACTACTAGATGGGACTCTCAAAATTCCTGTTAAGTAACAAACGAACATGGGGGCCAAGCGAAGTTGATACATTAAAATAGATCTTTTTTTTTTTCGCGATTAAACCATTCGAGCGCCGTCAAATGGTATAGCAAATGTTATACACCTTGTAATGCACTGATATCTTATTCAGCTCAATTGTTTACATAACCGCAAGATGGTGCATGTGTGAAATTTAAAAATTAAGTTTTAATTTCTTGTGTCCTAATCATGCGATCGTAGCCAACGTTTGAACAATGAACCTACCGTACGCAATAATCGTCATCTAATAGTACATAGCTCAATGGTCTACACATTTTAGAAATATTTAGACGATTCTCAATGTCAACTAATCAATGACAGCAATCAAACTGAATTGTTTTCATAACCACAAGATGGCGCCTGTGCGAAATTTTAAAATCTCGTATTTAGCCTACTTCCATTTATGAAAAATAGGCTTATGAAATCACCTTTTGTCCGTGTGTGTGCACCAGGGCCATGCAATGGGCAAGGTGAAGCAGTGCTAGCAGGTGAAGCGCAGACCTATTCTGCCTATTTCTGAGCAGTGCAGCACGACATCACACTAGCACTGCAGCGCTTAGTCGCACAAGCACTGTCCATTTGACAGGGTGCTGCAGTAGGTTTAGTACTGAGCGCAGAGCCTGGACACTAGCGCACTGGAGCCAACATTTTGTCATATGCTTGTGGTCTGCCGTGCTCATAACGTCTTTTGTGCCTGGGGAGCACAAACATACCATAGTGGGAAAGTCACACCTTAAAGAAACACTCCGAAGACGTATAAAACATGATATTTGGACGTACATGAACCAGATCTGCAACAGGGATACAAGAAGATGCATAATTTTTAGCCTATTTTCATTTATGAAGAAATAAGCTTATGAGATCACCTTTTGTCCGTGTGTCTGTCTCTGTGTGCGCGTGTGTGTGTGATATGGTGTATGCCCCCCCCCCCCTAATAACTTCTAAACCGCTGGAGCGATTGCAATGAAACTCGGTAAGTTCATAGCACTATTCCACACCACCCCGACCGTGCCCTTCAAATTTTGTTACATCCCACCAATCCAACATGGCGGCAGTGCGAAATATTTCACCAGCATTCGATATCTATGAAACTATTACCGATATCACCCTGGAATATTTCACGGTGATAAAGGGAACTACTAGAAGTTCACCAATGTGATTTTTGAAAACCTGATAACTACAGAACCAACATGGCGGCCAAGCAAAGTTGCGTCTTTTAAATAGACGTTTCTCACGATTTAACCAACCAAACGCAATGCAACTTGGTACAGTATATATTTATACACATTGTAATGAACCGACATATAACTTCAATCAATTGTTTACATAACCTCAAGAAGGCGGCTGTGCGAAATATTTCACCGGCATTCTATATCTCTGAAACTATTAGCGATATCACCCTGAAATTTTGTACGGAGATAAAGGGCACTACTGGAATTTCATATATAAGACTTTCAAAAACCGGTTAACTAAAAATCGAATATGGCAGCCAAGCGAATTTGAAAATTTTAAATAGACCTTTCTCGCGATTTAATGATCCAAACGCAATGAAACTTGGTACAGGAAATATTTATACACATTGTAATGCACTGGTATCTATATTAGTTCAATTGTTTACATAACCTCAAGATGGCGAATGTGCGAATTTTAAAATTAAGTTTTATTTCTTGTGTCGTAATCATGCGATCGAAGTGAGAGTTTGAGTAATGAACCCTTGCAATAATTTTCCTTTAATGGTACGTGACTCTATGGCCTATACATACAACAATCCAACCTGGCGACCATCCGAAATATTGAGATGGATCTCAATATCTACGAATCTATTACACCAATCAAACTAAATTTTTTAATCTTCATTGGAGCTATGAACATAAGTTCACCTATAGGACTTTCAATAACCTGGTGATCACAAATCCAACATGGCGGCGACGCGAATTATAAATATTCACATGGACGTTTCTCGCAATTTAACCATTCGAGTGCAGTGACACTTGGTACAGTAAATCCTTCTGCAAATGTTAATCCACTGGCATCTAATTTTTTCATTTGTTTCGATAACCACAAGATGGCTCTGTGCGAAATTTTAAAATCTCGTTTTTACTTCTTGTGTCCGAATCATGCGATTGAAGTTTGAATACTACACGTACACAATACACTTCACGTAACAGTACGTAACTCTTAAGACCTACAGATATAAAAATCCAACATGGCGACCATGCGCAATATTTAGCCGGTTCTCAATATCTCCGAATCTATTACAGCAATCAAACTGAACTTTTGTATGTTGATAGAGGGAATTAACTGTTTTACCCCTAGGGTACGCCGCCCTCATCCCCTAAATAAAATCCCCGACAAACCCAAATTCCAAGCAATTACTTTAGAAACCTACAAACACAATTACTAAATTATAAGACTAATAAGTTAGCACCTATATGAACTCAAGTTGCCTCGTGTCCCAGGCAACGACCCTAGAAAGGACTATGACTTAGGAGGAATGTACGGATTCCGCGGACGTAGCACGAGAAGCCTATAAGAACCCCGGGAGGTCATGCACCCGGGATCAGACTGTCTAAGTGCTACCGACGTGACGAACAGCTGCTGTTAGCTGAAGGGTAAGTGACTCAAGCGATCACTACACGCACAATCACACTACACTCACATCCCCCTGTGCTTGGACTGTAATAATTCTTTATTTTTATTATTCGAACTGCTATTTGCAAGCGTACCTCGAAATCGAGGTACACATTAAATTTAAAAGTAATAGAAGTCACTGGTCTTGTCCTTTATTTAGTTAGCTGATAAGATCCTACCCTCTTAGCTTCCCCATTAGGTAAGATCTAGAATTAGCTTTACTGTATACTGTTTAATTGTTTCGTGACGTCAGCCGAGCGCTACCGCACAGCGCTGACACAAGCAGGCTACCAGTCAGATCGCCTGCGTACGACTTGCTTTAGACCGCTGGGTATCGCTAGCGCGCACAGAGTAGTAATTAAATTACCTTTCCAAACACCCCCTCACCCGGAACTACCCCGTCAAGCAGTACATTGGGGAGTTCTCCTTGCAGATCGTACTGACGATCGCAAATCACTAAATAATCCATACCTCTTACAGCAATTGCCAAGCTCGCCCCTAATCACTCTAATGTCATCTCTTAGGTTAATTCTTTGTACAGGCAACCCTCACAGGTACCTTACATAACATAAGTAGGATAAATGAAAATAGGCTGTATAATTCTTCACGGAACTACTTGTTGGGTTAGTTATTGTTGTTTTAAGGGGAGGAACTACGAGGTCATCTCCCCCTACTGTTTGGGTGATGTAGCAGGTGCAGCGAGATATAATAATCCTAAAAATGGAATCGAGCATATTGGTAATCATGCATGTGACAGTAACAGGGGCCGGTATGGAATCAGGAGTGTTAAAATATATTTTTTAAATTTGTTGACATAATGTCACAAACCAGCCGACGTAGCTACACACGCTAACGTGCATGGTCAGACTACACCGAACTCGAAATACCTCACACAAACATTTCATACCTTGCCTCATTAATTTCATTTGTCATTAAATCCTCTCATTAGATTGACGTCATGAAGGGCATCTATCCGTAATATCATTCCCACAAGGAAACTGTCTCACCATATCCCCTTCCTCATATCAACCTAAATAAGTACGGGTAGAACAAAAAAAACTACATTAGGACTATAAAGCTATAGTCTACACTATTTCAATAACAAGATTCTGAATTCACCAACTGATTAGATTGGTGCTGTTCAGGGATATGTGAATTCGAGAAACGTGCGTTAGTAAATTTATTAGGTTTTTAAATTGAACAATATTCCGTCGCAATCTGAGGTAATTTATGTCTTTTATTCGTATTTTCAACATCGCCTGAAACAATAACTCATGGAATTTACCTACACATAAGATATACGGCAAAATAAGCAAGTTGACATGAAATCCTTCTAACTTTTGAAGTTTTAGGACAATTTTCATTATTTCAACAGTATGGAGACCAAGAGTGCTCTTCATTGTAAAACAATTTTGCTCTGAAAATTACAAAATCTGTTGTCTGTCTTTCTACCAGCTTGTCGGTATTTCCTTCGGTTGTTTGTTGGTTTTGGAACTATTCGGCTCTTTGGTTATGGTATGCGAACCATCTCTCTAACTTACCAGGGGCAATGTAATGCCAAAAATACGAAGAAAGGTGTACTATTATAGTTCGTGCTGAAATTACATGGCATCGTGCAATAGATTGCGCTGACAATGAAAGAGAACACCTTGTGGTCTAGCGGCTAACATTCTTGGCTGTCGCCCCGGTGGTCCGGGTTTGATTCCCTGGCCTGCCAAGAAATTTAATTTCGGTTTGAGGTACTGAATTGGTATCGATGATACCTAAGTCATCAAAGGGGTGTTCATTTTGAAGACTTGCACCAGATCAGTGAGCACAAGTTTTCCTTTTTTTCTACATTCTTATTCTGCAATTCGAACATTCATATGGGAACTCGGAGAGAAATTCACCTCGTAGAGTTGTTAGAATAGCTTCCGTAAAATATTTTCAAAGGCCAATGCTACAAGTAGCCGTCGTGAGTTAATCCAATTGCATATTTATATGTAATCCACACATCGTATTTAAGAATATTTGATTTTCATAGCATTCTATGTTCTGGGCATAGGAAAACCTCGAAGCTAATTTCGCAATTTTCAGTGAATAACATCCATAGTATAGTAATCATCATGTAGGGACACCGTGCCACATATATACAGAGAGTGCAAGAATTGCTTGAAGGCAAGGTGACATGGTGCGTAATTTGTGTTTGTACAACGAATGAGGTTTTCATTACGGTGATGATGATGAAGATGGTGGTAACGATGAAGACGGTGATTTACTAGTTAGGAACCAAAGGAATACTTGAGAATTAAGCCTGAAGCGGATGTATGGAAAAAACAAAATGAACTTGCTGGTTGATTGCGAAAGTGTCTAATCACCATATTTTATGGAGAACAACTTATCCAGAAGTACACATGAAAGGGAGTAGTCAAGCACAAATAGGTGGAGGCAAAGGTTGCTCTCGTGTGAGATTGTATGCTGCAACCACTGTGGAGTGTCTGATAACCTAGCTCCGTTCAAACACCAAAATTAAGAAGGGAATCACCGACATAGATCTAAGATGTATCTGTAACATTTCAGAAATGTTACGCGATCCATGTTCTCGTGTCTTCCTCGTGTTAGAAGCAAAAGTACAATAGAATAATAATTGTTATTGGCCGTAAGAAGGATACAAGATTTATGCTGGACCCCACCATCAGATGTGAAGTAACCATTGGCATAACAAAACAGGTCGTTTAGAGCTAACGATAGGCTTCAAAGAGAATTGAAAGCTTGTGGTACGTTTCGAATAAGGGAAAGAAACAACATCAACATTTTTAGGTAGATTTCATTAGAAAGCTAACTATTGCAATGGGTCCCATGTTTCGACTTCCGGAAAATTTCGACATATCTTCGCGTTTCACATCCCCCAGACGCCAAAACCACCGTCAGTTCAAAAGTTTATATATAATTTATGTATATCAGTTTCTTGAGGACACGATAACTACCGTAATTTTGCAACAATCACTTTGAATTTTTTACCGCATATGTATACCTATCAAATCTCGGTCGAGTTCGTTACTGGGCTAAATCGGTCGAAGGGGGTGAAAATGGGGGGCTTTTTTCGAAAAAGTTAAATATTGCTATAACTCTCTGAATATGTGAAATATCGAATCCGTTCAACGTTCATACTATGTGTCGGATAAAGCCCAAAAATTTATGTTTGAAGAGTTTTTTTATAGCACCAACCATTGACCAAAGGGGTGGGAAAAAGTGGGTTTTTCGGGAAACATTAATCATATCTCTCTTAATAGGCACAATATCAAAACCGTACAAAATGGACAATATTCCCCTAATAATTACCTAAAACTTTTGTCTGAAAGAATTTTTGATATGATCCACCATTACGCCAAGGGATGAGAAAAATAATTTCGGAATTATAAGAAAATGCCAAGAGCTATCAGAGGTTGCCATGGCAACACTACTAAATTGATGACGGATGAGCCATCAGACGTTGCCATGACAACGCACTTGCACGAGACCAGATTCAGTATTTACATCTGACTAAGTGGGAAGCGGCTTCGGTGACGTAACTGGTAGCATGCTGAATGTCTATGCCCAAGGTCGCGGTTTCAAAGCCGGCCGAAGTCGTCGGATTTTCTAAGAGCGCTAAAATCCCTCAGTATGCTTTCCTCTGGAGGGGAAGTTCCAACGTTCGTTGCGAGTTGCTGGTTGGGGTGGCAACTAGTAACCATGTTCACAGCTAGGTGTCGTTGACGGTAGTACCTGAGTAGGTAATAAAGAGCGGTTCTGGGACAGGGGCTAATGGGCAAGATGGCCGCCGCGCGCAACTGCCCTGTGTTATTCTTATGGAGAGGTCAGTCATAGCTGGGTCAGGGGCTAATGGGCAATATGGCTGCCACGCCCTGAGACATTGCATGACGTCACAGAGAGAGGTTGACAGTGTAACGTTGCTAAATGGAATATTTATTATTATTATTATTATTATTATTATTATTATTATTATTATTATTAGGTAATCATGCATTGATCACGTACAATCAAGACCAGTCTTATATTGCCCCACTTTATGGTGTAGTGGCTAGCATTTTAGCTGTTACTTTAGAGACCCGGGTTTGAGTCCTGGCTCTGTCAAGAAATGTAATTCTAGGCTGAGGGTTGGAATGGTGTACACTCAAACTTGTGAGGCAAAAAAAATCAGAGCAGCTATGTTTAATTCATACCTCAGCCATTCTGCCAAACCGAACTGAACCTAACCTAACCTAACTTGAAAGTAAAAAGAAAAAAAAACTGAGAGCAAAAAATGTAATCAGAAAGTAACAGCAAATGTAAGAGCACATATAATAAACTTAGTTAAAACCTAACCTAACCTAAACTAACTTCACCTAACCTAACCTAACCCAACTTAACCTAACCTAACCTAACTTCAAAGTGCAAGCAAAAAAAGTGAGAGCAAAAATTGTAATGAAAAAATTAAGAGCAAATGTAAGAACACAAATAATAAACTTAGTTATAACCTACCCTAACCTAACCTAACCTAACCTAACCAAGCATTTCCTCACCTAATTTCACCTAACCTAACTTCAAAGTAAATGCAAATATAAGAGCAAAAAATGACAGCAAAAAGTGAGATCAAATAGTGTATGCAAGAAAGTAAGAGCAAATGAGAGAGCACAAATAATAAACTTAGTTATAACCTAACCTAACCTAACCTAACCCACAGAAACCTCATTTTAAGATTTTAGATTTTACATTTTAACATTTTACATTTTAACATTATAGATTTTTGATTTTTTTCATTTTACTTTTTTAGATTTTACATTTTTGATTTTTTGTATTTCAGTTTTAGTTTTTTTTTTAGATTTTACATTTTAAATTTAATATTTTTTGATTTTAGATTTAACAATTTCCATTTTCCGAAAAGAGTCACTTACCTAACCTCACCAAACCTAACTTTACCAAACCTAACTTAAGCTAATCCAAAGGGGCTAATGCACATACACAAAGTATATAAGGACACATGCAACTCTCCTTATGCTAGTCTTATTGGCTACTGTACAACATGATCACTACCCCAACCGTCTTTTTTTTTCATTTTGTTGTTTACTCATTTGTCAATTTTCCAATTTCCCATTTTCAGTTTTTTTAAATGTCAGTTTTAAGTTTTTTTAATTTCATAATATGGAAACATGGATTTTGCATTTTGTTGTTTACACATTTGTCAATTTTCCAATTTCCCATTTTCAGTTTTTTTAATGTCAATTTTAAGTTTTTAAATTTCATGATATGGAAACATGGATTTTTGCATTTTGTTGTTTACACATTTGTCAATTTACCAAATTCCCATTTACAGTTTTTAAAATTTTAGTTCAATGTTTTTTCTATTTTGTCAATATGGAAACATAGATTTTCCAATTTGTGTGTTTTACATGTTCATTTTGCATTAGGAGTGGAGAGAGGTGGGTAGTAATTAAAAATGTACAAGCAGTGTCCATACAATATTTTTTATTTTAAATACATGTACACTATTTACACTTAAATACATTTTTATATAGTCTATTTTTTGTTATAAATTGTACAGTTGTTTTTATTTTTGTTTTCTATTTTATTTATTTTTGATTATGAATACTATTTTTTTATTTGTATAGTGCCATGGTTTTATTTACTAAATAGTTTTGTTTTATGTATTTGCTAGTTGCAGGCAGAAGATTTTGATATTCATAACTTAACTCTTTAAGCATGGTCAATGATTGAGTAATGACCATAGGCATGTGTACCTATACCATTAGCATCAATCACTCTTTTATCATCACCAGGACACAAAGCAATTTTGTTTAGCCTTATAGATGATATGTCATGTTGTTTAGAAGCGATAATGTTCATGGGTATTCTTTTTACATTGTTTTTCATGACACAATCCTTATAATCTTGAAAGCTTATACAATTTTTGACAACACCTCTGCTAATACCTTTAATCTTTTTGATTTCTTTACCATTTATGTCTAAAGCATACATTTTAGCTCTAAGTCCAACAAATGCTTTTATAATTTGTCCACAAACCTCGTCTTTAAATTTCCCCAACGTTTTCTTGTTTGATGTAGAGTAACATATGTGATTAGTAGGATAATCTGATGTGTCCAGGTGTTGTAGGAAATCCAACTTGTCTTGATATACATCTGGGGTGTTAACCAAATATATGAACGAGTCAGTATCCATATACATGAGTTTAAGATTGTCCATGCCATAATAAGGTAGCAGGACATCATAGTGGTGGGAATACATGAGAGTTTTTGAAATATCCAGTATACACATTCCAATATATATAGGCTTATTGAATACAATGTTACGTTTAGCCATGTGGAAAGCAGCTAGGTTAGGGCCATAAATTGTTCTGTCGATAAATGTCGGCTTTGCTATTAGCTTTTCTGCCTTTTTGCTGTCAGTCACAAGACGTATGTCTATTCTTTTACGGATATTTTCCATTGTTTTCCCAAAAATGGCATTGTTGAATAATTTGTACAGATTTTTCTCAAAATCATTTTTGGCTTGTTTTCGAAGGTTGTTATTAAAATCAACGTATGCCTTTAACCAAGGTCTTTGTTTAAACTTTAACACACGATTAATTTTTATCAATTTTATTCCATGATCTAAAGCCTGTTTTAATGCCATGTAGTGAACAACATATCGCCTTCGATTTCCAAGATGAGGAATTAGTTTTTTCAGAGACGAATCCTTAGGTTGTATACACTCTGGTAGGAAAGGTAAATCGTTGTGTAGATCATGAAGGTCAGATGGGTAATCAACATCAACGTCTAGAATGTATCCCACAGGATCGTCTTTCTTTAGTTTTTCTAGATTAACAGTATCTGGAGAAACCCACTGAAATCCACCATAAGGAAGGGAGTGGCACATAGCCCACCCGTATTGGTTGTTGGCATCATCATAGGTAATAAACTGCGATGGTTTCTCAGAATCATAGGTTTCCATGTATTTATTGTTAGCTTCAGCATACCGATGAGACACTTGGCATATGCCTCCACGTATTCCAGACTCGATTAGAAGAATCTGATCGTAATCCTGTAGCAATTCCAGTTCAATTCCTGTGTAAAGGAGCATTGCCTCAAAACTTAAACCAGGCGAAGTAAAAAAGTGTGCAGCATCCACTCGGTGTGTTTCTAGTGTTTTGTTTCTAAACGTTTCAAAGCTGTCTGCTAGAAGGAGTACATCTGAAGTTAGGTAGAGGTCACAATATTCCCCTAGAGTTTTAATGTTGAACTGATTCCACACATTTTTGGCATGTTCATAGTCTTCTTGACTAACATTTTCTTGACTTAATTTCTTAAAGAATGCCTCTTTTGGAGGTAAACACGTTTCACTTAACTTTTCCCAAGAGTCAATGTAGTCATAACAAAATACCCCTTTACGAGTCATGAGCATTGCATTTTCTTTTCCAAAGTACTTGTCTGTTTCAGGGTATGATGTTAAGTTGGAAACTAAGTTTTCCAAACTACTCGGCATTAACCGAAACGTGTCCACAAATCTAAGCTTAACATTTCCTACATATTTGGTAAAGGAAATGTACTTTTCTTTGGAGTTAGCGATAACATCCACTCTCTCAGTAGTACATCCCAATTGCTTTACAATGAAATTTGCGTCGTAGCCACTCATATTATGTAGAAACACAGGAACGGGGTTACGTGTTTTACACCTCAAATTACAGTTATTGTGAGCACTTCCACGGTATTCCCCTGTAATATGGCAGTGGTCTCGAACTTTCCAGTCCTGTTGGGTAAATGGTTTTTGACACAAATAACAGGTTTCAGAACATTGGAACTCTACTTCTTGATCCTCAGTTAAAGCCTTCGGAACATTTAAGCTGTAAAGGCGATCGATTTCATTAGCTATTGAAATCAAACAGTCCATAAACTTTTCTGCAGCGTCAGGTCCACGATAAATAAGAGGTCGGCTTGGAAGGTTTGTCTTTATGTGTTCCACAGCAGGTGAGAGTTTAACGTATATACCAAAGCTCATAGGAACATGACTCTGGTATGGCACTGTATAACTTGCTTCAGGATTGGGTAGACATGTTTGATAGGGTAACAGTATACTTTCAAAATCAGCATAGATAACGTAAGGTATTCTCAGCATTTTTTCCACGTTTAAAAATTTAACAATGGAGTTTTTAATAGGCATTTCAACCCTAGCAATGTCATGCTGGACACACAAAGCTCTATGTTCTTTCAATTTTTCCATTCCTTGTTGTCCATATCGATTATCAAAGTGTGTAAAACACCGTTTACACGTATATATCTTATGTTCATAGCGGGTAATCTGATGTCTTACTAGTTTATCAAAATCTTTGATAAAGACGTAGTGGTTCTGAGCGGATGATGAACTTAACAGGAGGAGGTCGCGATGGTCTTGCAGCTCTTGATCCACAATCTTTAGAGGAAACACTTTGTTGTCTTTTTCCAGTCCAAATACATTAATGGATATATCGTTGGCTTTTTCAAATTTGGGAATGTCAGCTAGTAATGTAGGAAATGATATTACAGAAAAATCATACTTGTTGTCCAGGTCCTTGTATTTACTAACGCGTTCAGCTTTCGTTTTAACCAGTTTTGCTAAAATGGCATACATAAAACACTTTTCATCCTTTAAGTTTTGAGGATTAATGCAGGCTTTTCTTGCTTGTATAGCTGCTGGTAATGGAATATATGTGCTGCCACGCAAGGGATTATACTTATTTATTTTCAATCGTACTCCTTCCACTGCTAACAAAGCCCAATTACTACCTTTTAGCTCAGATTCCTCCATTTCCGTAGTTAACTTTGTAAATTGTGTTTCCAAGAAACTACTTAAGTCCGTTTCCAAAAATAGGGCCTGATTTCGTGTTTTAAAAGCACGATCTGTAATTTCATTGGTAGATGTATGAATGAATCTACATTCAGCCACAAGATTAACTTTTATCGACTTGTGCATTGCTAGTTCTTTCTGCATAGCTTGTATTATTTGCTGTTTGGACTCTTTAAGGTATGAATTTAAATCCTTGCACGTATCGCAACGAATGAAATAGGATTTAAGTCGACCTTCAAAAGATGTCTCATATTCAATAAGTCCATTTTTGTCAGGGACCAATGACAGTAGGTAATGTTTTGTAGGCTCTGCTTTTTGTCTTTTAGCTGCCGACACAACATTACAACATTCTTCATGACGACGTCCGTTGTAGGCATTGTTGAATGTACAGCCACACGTTTTACACTCATGAAATTCCCCACACGAAACTTCATGACGCTTCCTATGATAGTCCCGAAGAAAAGTCTTTCCACACTCTTTACACATATAGCTAGGAATGGGTTCTTCCATCACGAATGTTGATTTCTGCAAACAGCTGCTTACTGCGTATCACAAGGCTAGAGGTTGGTCGGAGAGACGGTCTTTCACGATGTGAACACCATGAGAGGTAGTAGTCAACTGGTGATATTCTTGTGAAGGGTCCTCTAATATACCCCTAGTCTAGACCAACAACTCTTTACAGCGTATGACAAGGCTGTAGACTGGACAGTGAGACGGTATTTCACGATGTGAACACTGTAACAAGTAGTAGTCAACTGATTATATACTTGCTAAGGGTTCTCTAATATACAATAGTCAAGACCAACAGCTACTTACTGAGTAGTACAAGGCTGTACAATAGTTGTTTTGACAGTCTTTCACGATGTGGTCACTGTGAATAATGGTAGTCAACTGATGATATTCTTGATAAGGGTCCTCTAATATACCCCTGGTTAAGGGTAACAGCTGTTCACTGCTTATGACAAGGCTAAAGACTGGTTGCTTCAACGGTCTTTCACAATGTAAACACTGTGACAGGTAGTAGTCAACTGAAAATATTCTTATGGCCTACTCAAGGTTATCAGGTACTTACTGCATATCAAAAGGCTGTACACTCATGTGTGTTAGGCACTCTTTTTTGCTAAGGACCCCAATATTCCCTACACAAGGCTATACATGTTAGTTCTAAACACTTAGTGGTTAATTGTATATTCAATTTTTGTACAAAGCTTATACAAGCACGTTTTATGAGGTAAAACTTTGTTAAATAACTGCATGCGACACGCAAAGTATGTTTCCGCTATCTAGCGGTGACTATGAGTACTACTTGAACGACCAGCATGCTACCTAGCGCTCCATTTCAACACTCGCTCACTGAACGATCAGCATGCTATCTAGCGGTCGATAGCAATACTCCTCAACTACCAGCCTGCTATCTATCGGTCAATATGACAACTCACTCAACTACCGACATGCTACATGGCTCTTTTGGTCAGTTTTTTGTTGGCTTTTTTTTGGTCAGTTTTTGTTGGCTTTTTTGTTGGCCTTTGTTGGCTTTTGTTGGCTTTTGTTGGCTTTTTTGTTGGCTTTTGTTGGCTGTTGTTGGCTTTTGTTGGCTTTTGTTGGCTTTTGTATTAGCTCTTTCATATTTGCTCTTGCTTGTGGGGGCTTATTATTTGGTCTTGGAAAGTATGTCAGTCCTTTTTTTATGGCTGCAAAATGCTTACAGCCATGTTTGTAAGCAGCAACAACAACAACAACAACACACAAAATTCAAAAAAAATCCAAAGTACTCTAAGGTTTATCAATGACTCTCAACTCTTACACTTACCTCTATCCCATGCCTAGTCAAAAAAAGTAGTGTATTTTTCAAATTTTTCAAAAAAATATTTTGAAAGTAGCCTATATCATTAAACTAAAAATCCTGAAAAGACATATGTTAACTCCAACACCTACCTCTATACCACTCTCAGTCCAAAAATAATGTATTTTTCAAATTTTCCAAAACATATTTCCGAAAATGGGTTATATTTCCGAAATTAAAAAGTTAACAAAAAATGTTTGTTTGACATAAATGAATGGCCTTTGCCTCCTCTACCACTGTACCAAGTCCCAGGTCTCCAGGACAAAAAAAATAAAATTTTTAAAAAGGGTTTTATTTCCAAAATTAGGAATTTTACAAAAAAGTTTGTTTGACATAAATGAATGGCCTTTACCCCCTCTACCCCCACACTAAGTCTCATGTCTCTAGGACAACAAAAATAAAATTTTCAAAATGGGCTTATATTTCCAAAATTAGGAATTCTACAAAAAAGTTTGTTTGACGTAAATCAATGGTCTTTACCCCCTCTATTCCAACACCAAGTCTCAGGTCTCGAGGTCAACAAAAATAAAATTTGGAAAAAATGGTCACTATTTTGGAAACTAGGAATTCTACAAAAAAGTTTGTTTAACATAAATGAAAGGTCTCTATCCCCTCTACTTGTAAACCAAGTTCCAAGTATGTGAGACAAAAATGAAAAAAGTTCAATTGGGAAAGTAGGCGATTTTTCATATAACCAAACATTCAAAAATGTGTTCATTGGGCTGAAAATAATGGCCTCTATGTCCTTTATTTTTATAATAAAACGTTTTTATTTTTTACATTTTTTTGAAAAAAGTTCAATTTTGAAATTTTTATAATTTAGAAACTAAAGAGTTTTCAAAAAATTTTGTTTGACATAAATGAATGGTCTTGACCCCCTCTACCCCCAAAATAAATTTCAAGTCTCTAGGACAAGAAATAACAGTAGTGGAGTAGGGGGGTTCTGCTTTACTTGGCGTGGCCGCCATGTTGGTTTATTGGGCACAGGAGTGTCAAGTGAAGCAGAACCCGTACTACTCCACTACTGTTATTTCTTGTCCTAGAGACTTGAAATTTATTTTGGGGGTAGAGGGGGTCAAGACCATTCATTTATGTCAAACAAAATTTTTTGAAAACTCTTTAGTTTCTAAATTATAAAAATTTCAAAATTGAACTTTTTTCAAAAAAATGTAAAAAATAAAAACGTTTTATTATAAAAATAAAGGACATAGAGGCCATTATTTTCAGCCCAATGAACACATTTTTGAATGTTTGGTTATATGAAAAATCGCCTACTTTCCCAATTGAACTTTTTTCATTTTTGTCTCACATACTTGGAACTTGGTTTACAAGTAGAGGGGATAGAGACCTTTCATTTATGTTAAACAAACTTTTTTGTAGAATTCCTAGTTTCCAAAATAGTGACCATTTTTTCCAAATTTTATTTTTGTTGACCTCGAGACCTGAGACTTGGTGTTGGAATAGAGGGGGTAAAGACCATTGATTTACGTCAAACAAACTTTTTTGTAGAATTCCTAATTTTGGAAATATAAGCCCATTTTGAAAATTTTATTTTTGTTGTCCTAGAGACATGAGACTTAGTGTGGGGGTAGAGGGGGTAAAGGCCATTCATTTATGTCAAACAAACTTTTTTGTAAAATTCCTAATTTTGGAAATAAAACCCTTTTTAAAAATTTTATTTTTTTTGTCCTGGAGACCTGGGACTTGGTACAGTGGTAGAGGAGGCAAAGGCCATTCATTTATGTCAAACAAACATTTTTTGTTAACTTTTTAATTTCGGAAATATAACCCATTTTCGGAAATATGTTTTGGAAAATTTGAAAAATACATTATTTTTGGACTGAGAGTGGTATAGAGGTAGGTGTTGGAGTTAACATATGTCTTTTCAGGATTTTTAGTTTAATGATATAGGCTACTTTCAAAATATTTTTTTGAAAAATTTGAAAAATACACTACTTTTTTTGACTAGGCATGGGATAGAGGTAAGTGTAAGAGTTGAGAGTCATTGATAAACCTTAGAGTACTTTGGATTTTTTTTGAATTTTGTGTGTTGTTGTTGTTGTTGTTGCTGCTTACAAACATGGCTGTAAGCATTTTGCAGCCATAAAAAAAGGACTGACATACTTTCCAAGACCAAATAATAAGCCCCCACAAGCAAGAGCAAATATGAAAGAGCTAATACAAAAGCCAACAAAAGCCAACAAAAGCCAACAACAGCCAACAAAAGCCAACAAAAAAGCCAACAAAAGCCAACAAAAGCCAACAAAGGCCAACAAAAAAGCCAACAAAAACTGACCAAAAAAAAGCCAACAAAAAACTGACCAAAAGAGCCATGTAGCATGTCGGTAGTTGAGTGAGTTGTCATATTGACCGATAGATAGCAGGCTGGTAGTTGAGGAGTATTGCTATCGACCGCTAGATAGCATGCTGATCGTTCAGTGAGCGAGTGTTGAAATGGAGCGCTAGGTAGCATGCTGGTCGTTCAAGTAGTACTCATAGTCACCGCTAGATAGCGGAAACATACTTTGCGTGTCGCATGCAGTTATTTAACAAAGTTTTACCTCATAAAACGTGCTTGTATAAGCTTTGTACAAAAATTGAATATACAATTAACCACTAAGTGTTTAGAACTAACATGTATAGCCTTGTGTAGGGAATATTGGGGTCCTTAGCAAAAAAGAGTGCCTAACACACATGAGTGTACAGCCTTTTGATATGCAGTAAGTACCTGATAACCTTGAGTAGGCCATAAGAATATTTTCAGTTGACTACTACCTGTCACAGTGTTTACATTGTGAAAGACCGTTGAAGCAACCAGTCTTTAGCCTTGTCATAAGCAGTGAACAGCTGTTACCCTTAACCAGGGGTATATTAGAGGACCCTTATCAAGAATATCATCAGTTGACTACCATTATTCACAGTGACCACATCGTGAAAGACTGTCAAAACAACTATTGTACAGCCTTGTACTACTCAGTAAGTAGCTGTTGGTCTTGACTATTGTATATTAGAGAACCCTTAGCAAGTATATAATCAGTTGACTACTACTTGTTACAGTGTTCACATCGTGAAATACCGTCTCACTGTCCAGTCTACAGCCTTGTCATACGCTGTAAAGAGTTGTTGGTCTAGACTAGGGGTATATTAGAGGACCCTTCACAAGAATATCACCAGTTGACTACTACCTCTCATGGTGTTCACATCGTGAAAGACCGTCTCTCCGACCAACCTCTAGCCTTGTGATACGCAGTAAGCAGCTGTTTGCAGAAATCAACATTCGTGATGGAAGAACCCATTCCTAGCTATATGTGTAAAGAGTGTGGAAAGACTTTTCTTCGGGACTATCATAGGAAGCGTCATGAAGTTTCGTGTGGGGAATTTCATGAGTGTAAAACGTGTGGCTGTACATTCAACAATGCCTACAACGGACGTCGTCATGAAGAATGTTGTAATGTTGTGTCGGCAGCTAAAAGACAAAAAGCAGAGCCTACAAAACATTACCTACTGTCATTGGTCCCTGACAAAAATGGACTTATTGAATATGAGACATCTTTTGAAGGTCGACTTAAATCCTATTTCATTCGTTGCGATACGTGCAAGGATTTAAATTCATACCTTAAAGAGTCCAAACAGCAAATAATACAAGCTATGCAGAAAGAACTAGCAATGCACAAGTCGATAAAAGTTAATCTTGTGGCTGAATGTAGATTCATTCATACATCTACCAATGAAATTACAGATCGTGCTTTTAAAACACGAAATCAGGCCCTATTTTTGGAAACGGACTTAAGTAGTTTCTTGGAAACACAATTTACAAAGTTAACTACGGAAATGGAGGAATCTGAGCTAAAAGGTAGTAATTGGGCTTTGTTAGCAGTGGAAGGAGTACGATTGAAAATAAATAAGTATAATCCCTTGCGTGGCAGCACATATATTCCATTACCAGCAGCTATACAAGCAAGAAAAGCCTGCATTAATCCTCAAAACTTAAAGGATGAAAAGTGTTTTATGTATGCCATTTTAGCAAAACTGGTTAAAACGAAAGCTGAACGCGTTAGTAAATACAAGGACCTGGACAACAAGTATGATTTTTCTGTAATATCATTTCCTACATTACTAGCTGACATTCCCAAATTTGAAAAAGCCAACGATATATCCATTAATGTATTTGGACTGGAAAAAGACAACAAAGTGTTTCCTCTAAAGATTGTGGATCAAGAGCTGCAAGACCATCGCGACCTCCTCCTGTTAAGTTCATCATCCGCTCAGAACCACTACGTCTTTATCAAAGATTTTGATAAACTAGTAAGACATCAGATTACCCGCTATGAACATAAGATATATACGTGTAAACGGTGTTTTACACACTTTGATAATCGATATGGACAACAAGGAATGGAAAAATTGAAAGAACATAGAGCTTTGTGTGTCCAGCATGACATTGCTAGGGTTGAAATGCCTATTAAAAACTCCATTGTTAAATTTTTAAACGTGGAAAAAATGCTGAGAATACCTTACGTTATCTATGCTGATTTTGAAAGTATACTGTTACCCTATCAAACATGTCTACCCAATCCTGAAGCAAGTTATACAGTGCCATACCAGAGTCATGTTCCTATGAGCTTTGGTATATACGTTAAACTCTCACCTGCTGTGGAACACATAAAGACAAACCTTCCAAGCCGACCTCTTATTTATCGTGGACCTGACGCTGCAGAAAAGTTTATGGACTGTTTGATTTCAATAGCTAATGAAATCGATCGCCTTTACAGCTTAAATGTTCCGAAGGCTTTAACTGAGGATCAAGAAGTAGAGTTCCAATGTTCTGAAACCTGTTATTTGTGTCAAAAACCATTTACCCAACAGGACTGGAAAGTTCGAGACCACTGCCATATTACAGGGGAATACCGTGGAAGTGCTCACAATAACTGTAATTTGAGGTGTAAAACACGTAACCCCGTTCCTGTGTTTCTACATAATATGAGTGGCTACGACGCAAATTTCATTGTAAAGCAATTGGGATGTACTACTGAGAGAGTGGATGTTATCGCTAACTCCAAAGAAAAGTACATTTCCTTTACCAAATATGTAGGAAATGTTAAGCTTAGATTTGTGGACACGTTTCGGTTAATGCCGAGTAGTTTGGAAAACTTAGTTTCCAACTTAACATCATACCCTGAAACAGACAAGTACTTTGGAAAAGAAAATGCAATGCTCATGACTCGTAAAGGGGTATTTTGTTATGACTACATTGACTCTTGGGAAAAGTTAAGTGAAACGTGTTTACCTCCAAAAGAGGCATTCTTTAAGAAATTAAGTCAAGAAAATGTTAGTCAAGAAGACTATGAACATGCCAAAAATGTGTGGAATCAGTTCAACATTAAAACTCTAGGGGAATATTGTGACCTCTACCTAACTTCAGATGTACTCCTTCTAGCAGACAGCTTTGAAACGTTTAGAAACAAAACACTAGAAACACACCGAGTGGATGCTGCACACTTTTTTACTTCGCCTGGTTTAAGTTTTGAGGCAATGCTCCTTTACACAGGAATTGAACTGGAATTGCTACAGGATTACGATCAGATTCTTCTAATCGAGTCTGGAATACGTGGAGGCATATGCCAAGTGTCTCATCGGTATGCTGAAGCTAACAATAAATACATGGAAACCTATGATTCTGAGAAACCATCGCAGTTTATTACCTATGATGATGCCAACAACCAATACGGGTGGGCTATGTGCCACTCCCTTCCTTATGGTGGATTTCAGTGGGTTTCTCCAGATACTGTTAATCTAGAAAAACTAAAGAAAGACGATCCTGTGGGATACATTCTAGACGTTGATGTTGATTACCCATCTGACCTTCATGATCTACACAACGATTTACCTTTCCTACCAGAGTGTATACAACCTAAGGATTCGTCTCTGAAAAAACTAATTCCTCATCTTGGAAATCGAAGGCGATATGTTGTTCACTACATGGCATTAAAACAGGCTTTAGATCATGGAATAAAATTGATAAAAATTAATCGTGTGTTAAAGTTTAAACAAAGACCTTGGTTAAAGGCATACGTTGATTTTAATAACAACCTTCGAAAACAAGCCAAAAATGATTTTGAGAAAAATCTGTACAAATTATTCAACAATGCCATTTTTGGGAAAACAATGGAAAATATCCGTAAAAGAATAGACATACGTCTTGTGACTGACAGCAAAAAGGCAGAAAAGCTAATAGCAAAGCCGACATTTATCGACAGAACAATTTATGGCCCTAACCTAGCTGCTTTCCACATGGCTAAACGTAACATTGTATTCAATAAGCCTATATATATTGGAATGTGTATACTGGATATTTCAAAAACTCTCATGTATTCCCACCACTATGATGTCCTGCTACCTTATTATGGCATGGACAATCTTAAACTCATGTATATGGATACTGACTCGTTCATATATTTGGTTAACACCCCAGATGTATATCAAGACAAGTTGGATTTCCTACAACACCTGGACACATCAGATTATCCTACTAATCACATATGTTACTCTACATCAAACAAGAAAACGTTGGGGAAATTTAAAGACGAGGTTTGTGGACAAATTATAAAAGCATTTGTTGGACTTAGAGCTAAAATGTATGCTTTAGACATAAATGGTAAAGAAATCAAAAAGATTAAAGGTATTAGCAGAGGTGTTGTCAAAAATTGTATAAGCTTTCAAGATTATAAGGATTGTGTCATGAAAAACAATGTAAAAAGAATACCCATGAACATTATCGCTTCTAAACAACATGACATATCATCTATAAGGCTAAACAAAATTGCTTTGTGTCCTGGTGATGATAAAAGAGTGATTGATGCTAATGGTATAGGTACACATGCCTATGGTCATTACTCAATCATTGACCATGCTTAAAGAGTTAAGTTATGAATATCAAAATCTTCTGCCTGCAACTAGCAAATACATAAAACAAAACTATTTAGTAAATAAAACCATGGCACTATACAAATAAAAAAATAGTATTCATAATCAAAAATAAATAAAATAGAAAACAAAAATAAAAACAACTGTACAATTTATAACAAAAAATAGACTATATAAAAATGTATTTAAGTGTAAATAGTGTACATGTATTTAAAATAAAAAATATTGTATGGACACTGCTTGTACATTTTTAATTACTACCCACCTCTCTCCACTCCTAATGCAAAATGAACATGTAAAACACACAAATTGGAAAATCTATGTTTCCATATTGACAAAATAGAAAAAACATTGAACTAAAATTTTAAAAACTGTAAATGGGAATTTGGTAAATTGACAAATGTGTAAACAACAAAATGCAAAAATCCATGTTTCCATATCATGAAATTTAAAAACTTAAAATTGACATTAAAAAAACTGAAAATGGGAAATTGGAAAATTGACAAATGTGTAAACAACAAAATGCAAAATCCATGTTTCCATATTATGAAATTAAAAAAACTTAAAACTGACATTTAAAAAAACTGAAAATGGGAAATTGGAAAATTGACAAATGAGTAAACAACAAAATGAAAAAAAAAGACGGTTGGGGTAGTGATCATGTTGTACAGTAGCCAATAAGACTAGCATAAGGAGAGTTGCATGTGTCCTTATATACTTTGTGTATGTGCATTAGCCCCTTTGGATTAGCTTAAGTTAGGTTTGGTAAAGTTAGGTTTGGTGAGGTTAGGTAAGTGACTCTTTTCGGAAAATGGAAATTGTTAAATCTAAAATCAAAAAATATTAAATTTAAAATGTAAAATCTAAAAAAAAAACTAAAACTGAAATACAAAAAATCAAAAATGTAAAATCTAAAAAAGTAAAATGAAAAAAATCAAAAATCTATAATGTTAAAATGTAAAATGTTAAAATGTAAAATCTAAAATCTTAAAATGAGGTTTCTGTGGGTTAGGTTAGGTTAGGTTAGGTTATAACTAAGTTTATTATTTGTGCTCTCTCATTTGCTCTTACTTTCTTGCATACACTATTTGATCTCACTTTTTGCTGTCATTTTTTGCTCTTATATTTGCATTTACTTTGAAGTTAGGTTAGGTGAAATTAGGTGAGGAAATGCTTGGTTAGGTTAGGTTAGGTTAGGTTAGGGTAGGTTATAACTAAGTTTATTATTTGTGTTCTTACATTTGCTCTTAATTTTTTCATTACAATTTTTGCTCTCACTTTTTTTGCTTGCACTTTGAAGTTAGGTTAGGTTAGGTTAAGTTGGGTTAGGTTAGGTTAGGTGAAGTTAGTTTAGGTTAGGTTAGGTTTTAACTAAGTTTATTATATGTGCTCTTACATTTGCTGTTACTTTCTGATTACATTTTTTGCTCTCAGTTTTTTTTTCTTTTTACTTTCAAGTTAGGTTAGGTTAGGTTCAGTTCGGTTTGGCAGAATGGCTGAGGTATGAATTAAACATAGCTGCTCTGATTTTTTTTGCCTCACAAGTTTGAGTGTACACCATTCCAACCCTCAGCCTAGAATTACATTTCTTGACAGAGCCAGGACTCAAACCCGGGTCTCTAAAGTAACAGCTAAAATGCTAGCCACTACACCATAAAGTGGGGCAATATAAGACTGGTCTTGATTGTACGTGATCAATGCATGATTACCTAATAATAATAATAATAATAATAATAATAATAATAATAATAATAATAATAAATATTCCATTTAGCAACGTTACACTGTCAACCTCTCTCTGTGACGTCATGCAATGTCTCAGGGCGTGGCAGCCATATTGCCCATTAGCCCCTGACCCAGCTATGACTGACCTCTCCATAAGAATAACACAGGGCAGTTGCGCGCGGCGGCCATCTTGCCCATTAGCCCCTGTCCCAGAACCGCTCTTTATTACCTACTTACCTGGTAGCAACATTAGGAACTACTGCTTGAAATTGACCGTCTGCAGTCCTTACCTGAATTAAGACAAATACAGCCATTACAATTTACACCGTTTATCAGACAGATTCTACACTCACCCAAAGTACACGGGGTTAGATGACCGCGTTGTCGCAGCCCCTAAACTGAGGAACCAACAAGAGCTAGATTTCATTAGAAAGCTAACTATTGCAATGGGTACCATGTTTCGACTTCCGGAAAATTTCGACATATCTTCGCGTTTCACATCCCCCAGACCCCAAAATCACCGTCAGTTCAAAAGTTTATATATAATTTATGTATGTATATGTATATATTGTACCCGTTCGTCCTGGGGATGCGATGACCCATCTGCTATTACATCGCATTCCTGGAGTTCCAGGACTGAGCGGAGTTAAATGAACCTCTAGTCAAATGAGGAATGTGTCGGAAATTCAGCTGAGTTATCGAAAAAGCAGTGGGTAACACGAGACAAAGTATCTCTAGGGTCGTTACGGGCTTAAGTTTAATTTAAAAAAATGCAAATATAAATGGGCGCCATCAACTGAATTCCTAGCAAACCACCTCCTTTCCTGGTTAAGCCTTACTCAAGACAAGGAAAGAAAAAGGGAAACCACACCATCATCAGATCACAACTAAGATAAAAACAAATTTATTTCACTTTGATAGTCAGACAGACATTTTAAATATACCTCCTACCTGAGAGTATGGTCGAATGCCAACGTTAAATTGTCATTATCCAAAAATCGAACCATCTCTTTTCTAATCAAAAATATTTCATGCACATAAAACAGAAAAATCTCTAAAGTTCTCTTGGGTTCTCAGGATCACTGTAGCACTATGTCTTTCGTCACTGACATTTGTGATACCTGAGACCTAATTTCTCTTTAATTTAACATCATGAATGTGGATTTGAAATAGTTATTAATCTGTCTAAACATACACATATTATAATCACATATTTTAAATATCACGTATTTTATGGCTTGCATGGCATAATTTAAATGTTGAACACGTTAGTAAAATGCTCCTAAACATTGAATAATTAATTTACACTATTTACATTGTCATTAATACTTTCTTGTTTGTGAATTATAGAAAATTCACGGCTCATTGGTCATCATTATCATCATCATCAAAATTAAATATTTCTCACATTAATTCTCATTTCAAAATTCAACATATTCCTGTCAGAATCATCAACTCATCACCATTAAATCATTTAAATGAAAATTATAATCACCACTTCATTATACTTTCTAATTATTCACACATTCTTATTTTATCATCTTCCTCAGATTAAATCATCCTAAATCATCAATACAAATTGTTTAATTCCTCAACTCAAGTTGCAATTCCTCAAATTATATCTCAATTAAATTTATTTAATTCCATATAAATTCATTAATCATCAGCTTCTTTAATTAATTATCGCCTTCTAATTCAGTTATTCATCATCTATCCAATCATCTATTAATTTATTTAAATCAGTTTATTTATCCAATCTTTAATTCATCCATTTATTTAAATCGTTGATTTATTCCAAAATTTAATTATTAATTTATTTAAATTTTATTCTTCTGGTTATTTAGATTTTCATTATTTCTTCTAGTCATTCTGATTTTTATTTCATTAGGTCAGATCGTTAATATGCTTAATTTTCAGATTATTATTTCATTAATTATTATTCTCAGAAAATCTTGTATTATCAACTTTATTTATTTGTTTAATTTCCTAACAAATTGTTTAATATGGGTTATAGAACGTTGTCTTACAGTTTTATCACTTCCAAGTTATATCTCGTATTTAATTTTCATGCCAAAAAATATTATTGCCTTCACGACATCACGTTGGATCTGACTATCCACAACTACATTATATATCCTCAATTCTTCAAATATCACATTTGAATACAACAATTATTCCACAAAACTCCATAAATATTCAGCACATACAGCATGAATATCAACAATTACGCTAGACTGGGTTCGACAACCTCATGTCTGCTTCAAAATGCATTAGCAACATTGCAACTATCACTTGGCAACTTCCACAAAATGCCTATCACAAACTTCACTTAACCATGTTGCATGATCTACAAAAAATATATAACTGGCTTCAAATTATCAACGCACACAATCTCCAATAACTGTAATTAATCTGATCACATCTAGACAACTTCTTAAACAATTGAAAAAAATATTACCTTAGTAATTCAAGATCTGCTTTCAAATAGCATAAATTCTCTTACAAATCTCATAATTCACATCACAGAAAAACATCAATGTGCTATAATCTCTCATATCAAAATCTGCAATACTGATCTGCCTTAAAATAAATCTGACCATTAATGATTCATCTTACAAGATTCAATTACTTTAAGTCCTTCTCAAAGGTATCAAACACAATTATAAAAATCATCAAAAGCATCAGCTGTACCAGCTGTTAAACTGAAAGTACTCTCAAAAGAGTATAGCAACAAAATATTGGATTGGCAAACAAGAATTACAAAATGTAACCCTGCTGACATTTATCTGTACTTTATTTAACAAAATTTCGACTGATATGTGACTAGTAGTTCCTTGTTTGATTCACTTACAATCTCATGTACACTCGGATGATAAAAATGAGTCCCTCAATGGCAAGTAAGATGAGTAACCACCGTACAATCGTATAAATACGAAAGACCTCGCCTCGTCGACTAATCATGATAGTGCCCTAAACGATGGGTAAGATGAGTAACCACCATACAATCGTATAAATACGGAAGACCCCATCTCGAAGACTATATGAGTGAATGTACCAGATAGGAATCAACAAGTCTCTAGTTGTCATCTAAAAGCGATATTTATTCACTAAAGTGAATAACATCTTAATATCTCCAAACAATCCAATGGAAAAAAATCCCTACTGATGAATAATACACACTCACTAGTATGCAATGAACTGACGAAGTAATTTAGATAATCAATTGCAGATCACGAGTTCGAAATACTCGTCACACAAAAAAACCATTCATGAAAACTTTCCTTACTGGAAAAATGGCTAAAAGACCTAACATCTGCTTAATAAAGCCAACCAATGGTGAGAATATCGTATAATGATGCCTGCCATATCTTATGGTCACGCCATATTCTAGCAAAATTCGAAGCATATAAAGTCAAACCATGTCTAAATAATCGTATCACTCCTATTAGAAAAATATATATGTGTGCCCAGTATTCATGAAAATAATCGTATCAGAAAGTTATAACTCTTACAGTACCTTTTCATAATCAGCTGTTATTAAATTTCAAAGATCGTCGATTTTCTCTATGTAATGAATTTCTCGAAAGATCGGCGTGAATATCATTCCATCCATGCAATGACGATTGCCTTCAAAATCCCAAGTGAATCAGCTGGTGGACCTCCTTCTCGTCAGGAATCGAATCCATCGCTCTGTGGTGCCATCGCGTCTCTGTCTGCGTTTACTCCGACATGATGAACTTCTGGTTATCCATAGCGGATATTGTCCAAATCCTCACGAAATAGTTCATAGAAACAGCGGACCCCCTATTCCTCTTCTACGTTACGCCACTGTTCTATACAATGTTCAGTTTAAGTGTTGAAAGTTCAATTTCCACAGCGGTTTAGTTTTACTTGTAGAAAATAAAATTGTTTTATCAGAGTGTCTAAGTTTATGAAACACCCTGTAGCTGTGTTCATACTCGGTAATTTACAACACTGCATAAGAAATAATTGCATTAATGCACGTGCTAATGTTCCTAAGTGCATATGCTTACAACATTCCGTTTGCTTAAAATTGTTAATGTTACTTGGAATGCGTTATGAAATGCATAGTCGTAGTGTCATTAAGAAAAACTATGTCCATTCGAAGTTCAAAGTTGCAGTATCACGTAACTATCTGCTTTTATAATTCAAATGCTGAATAAACGTTCTAACTCAATGTAGTAATGAAGTTCAGCTTCTGTCATAATGCTTGCGTATATAATGGGAAATAACCCGCTCGGTTTTACTGCAATGCTATAATCATCTCCGCCAAAAGATGGCCTCGCCATGTCGCTCTACTATGCCGTTCTGCGTTGAAATGCAGCTTGGAATAAAGTTTTCCAACTACTCGCAATGCTGTTTTAAAAACTCCGGCCTCCTATGCTTGTTTGCTGCGGATGTCCGACCGGCTCACTGACCTACTTGCCGTTCGCTGCTCGGAGAAGTTGAAACTGTCGCTTTCACTTTCCGTGACAGTTTCTGTTCGCTGCGCGACCTTGTACCATGCGCTAGGCGTGTGCTACTCAGCTCGACTCTCTTGCTTGGCTCACAGAGCTCCACTGACAGTGTCTGCACTGCCTCGACCCTTACCTGCCTGCTGCGGTCACGTGAAGTCCTCCCCACCACCGTGGTCTTGCGTCACAAATATAATCTCGAACCCCCATCATCTCGGCTATTAAGTTATAACATAACTTAAGGGTTATCTGACTTCCTTCAAATTATTACCACATATAATGCATGTTATATCTCCCCTTCTAAGATGTTTAAATACCATGTTCCATACAGATCTTAATAAAGCTTCATATTTCCATCCATAATTCCATCCGCTTACAGATGTCAGTGCCTTCTTGATCCTAGACCTTCTACGTCATCCTGACATTCCTCTTGACTCGATCTGAGCGCTATCTTTCCTTAACTCTTCCCAAAACCTCAACTACGGCTTAATGTCTGTTGGCGTAGCCGATAGCCTCAACTAGGTATCGGGTACATCTCTCCCGTACATCTCCTTTTTTTTATCAGGATTGAGAAAAAAAAATACACTCTCAGGCATTCTATATATAACACATGTACACGATAGCTCTACAATTCTCTTAATCAGCATGATGGTACTTCCTAATGCTAGCTGCATTAAAAGTTCCTACAACTTCATCAGTATCCATTCTGACTATCTTGTAGCTATTATTTCGGTACGTTTCTTCAATACGGAATGGACCAGCGTACAATGGCGAAAATTTATGGTAGATCTTCAGTTGAAGATTCGAAGTGACTGGCTTCCTAATCAGCACCTCATCATTTTCTTGAAACGGCTCGTGGAACCTCCTTCCTGCCTGCCTCCTGGCTCTCTTCTCCGCCTGTCTTCTGAGTCTCTCTCCTGCCATCTCGACTCTTCTTTGTTGTGTGGGTTGAGGATCTACTGGTGCCCTCACGACTCGGTCCCGTGGTCTATCCGGTTTCAATCCATGATGAAGCATGGACGGAATCTGTCCTGTGCTTTCATGTACTGTGGAATTCAAGCACTGACTAATGATGGGTATCACCTCCGTCCATCTATGGTGTTGCCTAGACACATATAAGCGACACATCTTACTGATTTCCGGCATAATTCTTTCGGCTGGATTTCCCTCTGGATACCGTACAGAATTAAACACATGCCTTATTCCTAAACGATCCATAGCAGTAGAAAATTCCATACTGGTAAATTGTGATCCATGATCACTCAACAAAACTTCAGGTTTCCCCATGCTCGGAATAACTGTTTTCTCTAATCTGTTGATCACGTACTTGGATGTAGCTTTCTGGATAGGGCATAGAGATACGTATTTAGAAAATACGTCTACTGTTACTAAAACGAACTGATTTCCTTTCGTCGAACGAGGAATCGGACCGAAAATGTCCGTAGCGAAAAGTTCTCTTGGCTTGCTGGGTAATATTGATCTAGGAACCTCTTTCATTAACTTAGATGAGTATTTACTACGCTGACAACTGTCACAGGTCTTTATGACGTCGCGAATCGTTTGTCCCATTTGTCTCCAAACGAAGGTTTCTTGAGCGAGAGCCAAAGTCTTGTCTACACCTACATGAGCTGCAGTTCGGTGTATCATCCAAATAACAGGTTTGACAAGCTTGGGTGGGATCACTACTCTAAGTTTAGTATGATCCTGGTCGATATATTGGCATATAACACCTCCCATAATATGATATTTTCTAGCCTCTATCTCAGTTCTTTGAAAATCTGGATCAGCGTTGTCCATCCTACGTGTCAAAAAACGGTAAATTCTTCGCAAAGGTGCATATCTCTTCTGAGTTTGTGCTAACACCTTCAACTTTTCTAGAGTACCATTATCCTCTTGAATCAACTTTATATGGTTGACAATTACTTCCTCACAAGGGTTTCTGCTCAACACATCTGCTAACAGATTTAATTTCCCAGGTCTATGTACAACAGTTGGGTTAAATTGTTGTAAGAATAGAGCCCATCTGGTGATGCGGTCACTCGCTAAATCTGTCTTCATAATAAATTGGAGGGCTTTATGATCTGTGATCACTGTTATGTCATGTCCAAACAACACCTTCTTCCACGTCTTAAGAGCATGAACCACTGCTAATGCCTCTAACTCAGTTGCATAGTAATTCTTCTCACAATTCCTGAGCTTGCGACTGGTGAAAGCTAAATACCTATGTTTCTTGTCATCATCCAACTGATATAGGATCCCACTGATACCTATTTTGGATGCGTCTGTCTCCACAAAAAATCTTCTCGCAAAATCTGGGTACTCAAGCTTGACATTTTGGATCAACATGTTCTTAGCCGCTAAAAACGCTTGATTGCATTTATCGTCCAATTTCCATCGATTTCCCTTTCTTAGTAAATCCTGCAGAGGTGCCATCGTTTCAGTATATTCAGGACAATGTGTTGAAAAGAACTGACACATGCCTAAAAACTGCCGTACCTCTTTAATCTTTCGTGGGGTTGGAAACTCTGAAATTGCCATGATCTTCTTTGGATTGGGCCTATAACCATCTCCATCGATTCTATGTCCAAGAAATTCAATTTCTTCATGAAAGAACTGACATTTATTGAAATTCACCTTGAAGTTCGTCCTCCTAAGATCTTCAAAAAGCATTCGAAGGTGCCTGATATGTTCTTCCGCTGTCTCAGACGCTATAATCAGGTCATCAATATAGCTCACCACATGCTCCTTAACTGCATCTGACAAATTTTCTTCTAGTGCTCGGATCATCACCGGACCACTATTTTTCACTCCAAAAGGTAACCTATTGAATACATATGTTTTATGGTCAAACAAGAACCCTGTGTATTGTTTGCAGTCTTCTGCTAGCTCTACATGATAATAAGAACTGGTCAGATCGATTGTCGAAAAGAAACTCTTTCCTCTGAATCTGCGCAACAATTCACGAATAACAGGTGGCCTGTCGTGTTCAGGAAGAACTCTTTCGTTAAGGGCTCTAGCATCTAGGCATATCCTCAGCTTACCATTAGGTTTCTTGACAACAGCTAAAGGATACAAATAAGCAGTTGGCATCTTCTTGATTATCCCATCTTTCTCCATATCGCTTATCATTGTACTAACTTCCTCCTTCCATTTATCCGGAATGGGATATAAATTTTTATGGTATGGTTTGTCATCCATCAACTTGATGCTGTAGGTAAAATTTTCTATGAGACCTGGTTTGTCATTGAATATGTCCTCATATTCTGAAATTGCTTCATCAAACTGTCCCTTAATTTCTGGATTTATTTTACTTGTCATGCTAGTTCTATCTTCTATAGGCCTTTCAACGCTGCATACTATCTCATCCAATATATTCTCTCTAAAGAATGTCATCTCGGATTCCTGATTTTCCATGACCACTTCTGGAAAGTACATGCGCCTACTCTGCATATCTATGATCAGGCCACTTTCACTTAAGAAATCCACTCCTAGGATTATGTCAAAATGTAGTTGACCCACTACTAGGAACATCTGTTCAAAACTTCTGGTTCCAATCCCAACATCTAAAAGTACCTGACTTTTACATTTCATACTCCTGTCTGGGATCACCCCTTGAATCTTGCTAACAACAGTTGGCAACATTGTAATTTCTCCTGATAATTTCAACTCATCCAGGCAACCTATGGATATCAAGCAAACCATAGCCCCCGTGTCTACAAGTGTCTTTATTTCCTTTCCCATGACTTCCACACTGATAACTCGCAATTCATGTCTATTTCCTCGATGTACTATGTCTTCCTCCTCGATTAAATCCTCGTCCTTGACCTGATACGTTTCGACAATGATGATCGATTCCCAATGATTAGCATCTTTCTCTAAAGTTAATTTGACGTTTTTTTTCCTTCGCCACTCGTGCTTGCTCGATTGACATCTCTGACTGTCTCCTCGAGTGGTGCACTAGGCTGTCTATTTTCTTGCCTCGACCTCTCATATTCACGATTATCTCGTCCTTCATTAGGATCGTTTCTTCGGCCATCCTGCCTGTCGTTCCGATTATACTGTTGACCTTGGCTCCAGTTGTTTCTACCACGATATCTATTGTTGTATCGATTCCTATCTTGATATCTGGAATTCTGGTTATAATTTCTGTATCGGCTGTCTCTTGCTTCCTGATCGTATGGCCTCTCATATGGTCCTCTATACCGATCATTTCCACGAACGTTACGGATGTTTCCTCGATTTCCTTCGTTCCTTCTGTTTTCCCAGGAATCTCTTCTGTCCGTTTGAGCTGCGTTATCAACGACTACCGCATTCACCTCTTGCGTGTTTCTATTGTCGTTTCTTGCATTTCTAGGCGTAACTTGAGCGCTTGTATAGTCCAATCGCCGTAAAATGTCGTCATAGTGCTCAAGTGTGTTTGCTCCCGACGCTATATGTGATCGCTGTACCTCAATCGGTAACTGTCTCGCTATAGCTTGCAAAAGCTCTTCTTCTGGCAATGGAGGAATCAGAAACTGCAATTTAGCCAACTGTGACGTAAAATAATTGGCATAATGCGTCGGATGTGACGTAGAATAACGCTTCGAGTACATTTATGCTCTTACGTTCAGTTGATCCTCTGCACTCCAAAATCTCCTCAAGAATGCTATGGCGAATTGCTCCATATTCGCAAAATTGCTTCTGAATGCTCTAAACCAAGTTAGCGCAGACCCGTCTAAGGCGCGTTCGACTATCCTTAGCTCTCTTTCTTTGGCTACTCTATGTTCCGCCATGTAGTCTCGAATATCTCGCAGAAATTCGACTGGTGTGACCCCTGTATTTCCAGAAAACTTCCTCGGCTTGTCATCCAGATTTCTGATAATGGTAACTGGACCTGAGTATCGTTCGCTTGTACCCAACGTACTCCTATTCGAACTCGGATTATCCTGAGGGGTTGAACTTGCCCTTTCGAATGTCACATTCGGTTGCGTTTGACGGTCTTCTCCCATGCTAACTTCTTGATTACCCATACTGCGGTCTATCGCTGTCTGATTTATCGATATTTCCCCTGATGTAATATTTTGACTGGTGAAACTGTTAATCATAGATTCTAGTTTAGTCATCCTATCTTCTGCCAATTTCTCTACGGTCTTGACCTGAGTCTTCAACTCATCTAACGACGTAACATTCTGCGTTTTGTTACTCTCGTCTAAGTAGTTTTTCAACTTGTCTATCTTGTCTTCGCACGTATTCTTTACTGACGCGACTTGTTCCTTTAACAGATCAACATCTGTCCTAAATAGAGTTGAATCTATCTTCATCGCTTCCTTGTTCTCCGTAAACCTCGCTTCTAAGTTCGCCATACCTGCGATTAATTTCTCGTCTAATCCTGTACGTTTTTCTTTTGCTTCGGCATCGACCTCACTATACCGTTCTTCCACGATTGCACCGACTCTATTTTTGAATAAAGCTAAGTTTTCATTAACGTTTTGCTCTATATCATCATCCATCTTCCTAATATCTTTCTGCAATTGATTCTCTAATGATTTTAAATTAGAATTAACTTCTCCCAAGACTTCCTCTTTAATGGTCCCAATTACTGACTTTAAATCCTTAATCTCATTACCTAGATTCATTTCTAGACCTTTGATTTTAGTTTCGAAAGATACTTCGGTAGACCACTCTTGAATTTTGCCTACATCTGCCACTAAACCATCGATGTCGAATCTCAACTTCGATACATCCGATTTAATGTCTTTCTGTATAGACATAACGTCTGTTCTTATAGTAAGAATGTTTTCTTCTCCCCTACTTTCTAATTCAATAATATTCTTTCTTAATATTTGAACATTTTCCTCTCCTTTCATATTTACTGCATTTATATCTAATTGTAAAGTCTTAAGCATTTCATTATTCTTTAAAGTTAATCTATTCTCTAACCTAGTTAACTTGTTTTCTAACTCTGTGTTAGTTTCTTCACTACGAGCTTGTAATTTCTCTTCCAATGATTTAAAATTATCCTCACTATTTGACTGTAATCTTTCTTCTAATGATTTAAAACTATCCTTCAAGTTAGCTTCACTATTTGACTGTAATCTTGTCTCCAATAACATCAACTCATCTTTACTATTTGACTGTAATAATTTTAAATTTTCTTCATTACTAGTCTGTAATGCTTGCACATTTTCTTTACATCTAGCTTCTAACCTAGCTTCTGAATTATTTATCTGTTCTTTAACTTCTGTTTCCATCTTAGAAATAGTTTCTGCAATACCAGACATACCACTCTGTAACTCTCCTAACACCTTAGCTAAATCTTCCGGCAACATAATTATATTTTCAATAGACGTTTTATTCAGAGACGTTAGACAACAACACATCACAATGTCTCAATTCCTGCATTCACTTGGGAATAGGAAAAATGACTTATAACTAACATGATATAATACTAATACGATTAACATGAACACTGGAATGGGCACACAAGTATATTGCCTGACTAAGTTTAATAAATTTTGTAACACAATTAAATGAACTTGAGATCAATCTCTCAGTAATCTAAATCTGATGTGATTTCATAGAATAAACAAAATCGAAGCCCCACGTTGGGCGCCAATTCTCCCTCTCTCTCTCTCTGTACCCGTTCGTCCTGGGGATGCGATGACCCATCTGCTATTACATCGCATTCCTGGAGTTCCAGGACAGAGCGGAGTTAAATGAACCTCTAGTCAAATAAGGAATGTGTCGGAAATTCAGCTGAGTTATCGAAAAAGCAGTGGGTAACACGAGACAAATTATCTCTAGGGTCGTTACGGGCTTAAGTTTAATTAAAAAAAATGCAAATATAAATGGGCGCCATCAACTGAATTCCTAGCAAACCACCTCCTTTCCTGGTTAAGCCTTACTCAAGACAAGGAAAGAAAAAGGAAAATCACACCATCATCAGATCACAACTAAGATAAAAACAAATTTATTTCACTTTGATAGTCAGACAGACATTTTAAATATACCTCCTACCTGAGAGTATGGTCGAATGCCAACGTTAAATTGTCATTATCCAAAAATCGAACCATCTCTTTTCTAATCAAAAATATTTCATGCACATAAAACAGAAAAATCTCTAAAGTTCTCTTGGGTTCTCAGGATCACTGTAGCACTATGTCTTTCGTCACTGACATTTGTGATACCTGAGACCTAATTTCTCTTTAATTTAACATCATGAATGTGGATTTGAAATAGTTATTAATCTGTCTAAACATACACATATTATAATCACATATTTTAAATATCACGTATTTTATGGCTTGCATGGCATAATTTAAATGTTGAACACGTTAGTAAAATGCTCCTAAACATTGAATAATTAATTTACACTATTTACATTGTCATTAATACTTTCTTGTTTGTGAATTATAGAAAATTCACGGCTCATTGGTCATCATTATCATCATCATCAAAATTAAATATTTCTCACATTAATTCTCATTTCAAAATTCAACATATTCCTGTCAGAATCATCAACTCATCACCATTAAATCATTTAAATGAAAATTATAATCACCACTTCATTATACTTTCTAATTATTCACACATTCTTATTTTATCATCTTCCTCAGATTAAATCATCCTAAATCATCAATACAAATTGTTTAATTCCTCAACTCAAGTTGCAATTCCTCAAATTATATCTCAATTAAATTTATTTAATTCCATATAAATTCATTAATCATCAGCTTCTTTAATTAATTATCACCTTCTAATTCAGTTATTCATCATCTATCCAATCATCTATTAATTTATTTAAATCAGTTTATTTATCCAATCTTTAATTCATCCATTTATTTAATTCGTTGATTTATTCCAAAATGTAATTTATTAATTTATTTAAATTTTATTCTTCTGGTTATTTAGATTTTCATTATTTCTTCTAGTCATTCTGATTTTTATTTCATTAGGTCAGATCGTTAATATGCTTAATTTTCAGATTATTATTTCATTAATTATTATTCTCAGAAAATCTTGTATTATCAACTTTATTTATTTGTTTAATTTCCTAACAAATTGTTTAATATGGGTTATAGAACGTTGTCTTACAGTTTTATCACTTCCAAGTTATATCTCGTATTTAATTTTCATGCCAAAAAATATTATTGCCTTCACGACATCACGTTGGATCTGACTATCCACAACTACATTATATATCCTCAATTCTTCAAATATCTCATTTGAATACAACAATTATTCCACAAAACTCCATAAATATTCAGCCCATACAGCATGAATCTCAACAATTACGCTAGACTGGGTTCGACAACCTCATGTCTGCTTCAAAATGCATTAGCAACATTGCAACTATCACTTGGCAACTTCCACAAAATGCCTATTACAAACTTCACTTAACCATGTTGCATGATCTACAAAAATATATAACTGGCTTCAAATTATCAACGCACACAATCTCCAATAACTGTAATTAATCTGATCACATCTAGACAACTTCTTAAAAAATTGGAAAAAATATTACCTTAGTAATTCAAGATCTGCTTTCAAATAGCATAAATTTTCTTACAAATCTCATAATTCACATCACAGAAAAACACCAATGTGCTATAATCTCTCATATCAAAATCTGCAATACTGATCTGCCTTAAAATAAATCTGACCATTAAAGATTCATCTTACAAGATTCAATTACTTAAAGTCCTTCTCAAAGGTATCAAACACAATTATAAAAATCATCAAAAGCATCAGCTGTACCAGCTGTTAAACTGAAAGTACTCTCAAAAGAGTATAGCAACAAAATATTGGATTGGCAAACAAGAATTACAAAATGTAACCCTGCTGATATTTTTCTGTACTTTATTTAACAAAATTTCGACTGATATGTGACTAGTAGTTCCTTGTTTGATTCACTTACAATCTCATGTACACTCGGATGATAAAAATGAGTCCCTCAATGGCAAGTAAGATGAGTAACCACCGTACAATCGTATAAATACGAAAGACCTCGCCCCGTCGACTAATCATGATAGTGCCCTAAACGATGGGTAAGATGAGTAACCACCATACAATCGTATAAATACGAAAGACCCCATCTCGAAGACTATATGAGTGAATGTACCAGATAGGAATCAACAAGTCTCTAGTTGTCATCTAAAAGCGAAATTTATTCACTAAAGTGAATAACATCTTAATATCTCCAAACAATCCAATGGAAAAAAATCCCTACTGATGAATAATACACACTCGCTAGTATGCAATGAACTGACGAAGTAATTTAGATAATCAATTGCAGATCACGAGTTCGAAATACTCGTCACACAAAAAAACTATTCATGAAAACTTTTCTTACTGGAAAAATGGCTAAAAGACCTGATATCTGCTTAATAAAGCCAACCAATGGTGAGAATATCGTATAATGATGCCTGCCATATCATATGGTCACGCCATATTCTAGCAAAATTCGAAGCATAAAACATTGTGGTGTTTGAAGCCATATTTTCAGTGTTGCCTTAATAAACAAGAGTTTAGTGCTTTTCAGTCGGTCAACACGAATGTACCCAAAAGAGATGGGTTATGCCCTAATCCTGAAATAAATTACATGAGATTAATAAAACACTAGGATGACCAGTTTCGATCGTCAAGCGATCATCATCAGATCCAATACACTTAGGCTATAAAATCTATGTTTGAAATACAGGTGAAAATATTTACAATATGTACAATTATTTAGTTGCAGTATTGGTACTACAACTGTCAGTGTATGCTAAATGCAGTATATATGTTAGGTGAAATGCTAAATGGTGATGGCTATCCGGAGATTGTACTTTAGAGAGATAATATGGTTGTAAACTATGGTTAAACTATAAAATTTTTAGGCTAACTACTTATCTGATTGTCTTCCGTACTACAGTTATTCGCAGTTTCCGTGCTCACTTGAACTCGCTGTGCGGTCGACTGCGGTGGTTATCTTAACGACTGGTTTTTCCCTGCCTTCCCCCCCTGTCCCTACGTGCTGTGGGGAGTGATCGCGATGTGTTTATGTGAGGTGTTGCCAACCTAGATAAGATGTATGTTATTGAATGAGGTGGATCTACAACTATTAAAGACCGTGGATTAGTCCTCGCCACGCGTGGAGCATAACCCATTCGAACTAAGCGTTGACGGTCTTATGAGGACGTCCCGGCACCTTTAATACTGCCTCTAATATGGGCCTTGGTTTATTGCAGAAGAAAAGTACATCGTACACCTGATCCAGATAACATTTACCTATTAAAATCCCCCTAATTTCCCCCCTTTTTTTATCTAGCTTGGCTGTGTCGCTAAATTGTGTTTTGTTTCCGACAGGGTGTGTTTTTTAGTAGCGTGAAGAGGGGTGAGCTCTCCATGAACGTGTGTTCATTTAGATTGTTGGAATTGTTTCGTTTGGCTAGGTGTATCTCGATTGCTTCCTTTATGTCAAGAGCTCTGCCTTTCGATTCGTGATGGATTATTTTAAGGTCCGACTCTATGTTGGTAAAGCTATGCCCTGCGTCACACATATGTTCGCACACGGCTGAATGTGTTCCGTATCTTATCGCATTTCTATGTTCATTATAACGTGTGTCTACTCGCCTTCCACTCTGCCCGATGTAATTAGCTTGACAATCGGTGTCTTGGCACGTTATAGAATATACCCCTGACCTTGAATACGGGTCACGTTTATTTAGATTACTATTTAGGAGATGCCTAGCGGTTGTGTTTTTCGTCGTGAAAGCTATCTTTATGCCTTGCTTTTTGAATAGGTTAGTGATTTTATATGTATTCGCATTCACATAGTTGAAACGCGCAAATTTTTTCTCATCACTGTCCGGTTTGGGAATCGTTTTATCTTTATTTTTATGTTTGGCTATAATTTGATTTATTTTGCTTGGCGAGAAGTTGTTTTCCTTTGCTATTTGCATAATAGTTCTTATTTCCTTATTATAGTTGTCTTTTGACATGGGTATGTTTAAAGCCCTGTGCACCATTGAATTGAAACCCGCTAGTTTGTGCGTACTGGGGTGATTAGACTGATTGTCGATTGCATGCGAGGTTTGTGTTGCTTTCCGGAATATGGAATATGAAAGGTCGTTGTCTTTACGTTCAATAGTTATATCGAGATAATTTATTTTCCGGTCTATTTCGGATTCCTTAGTGAATTTGATAGAATGGTGAAGGCTATTAATGGATTGGAGAATTGTTTCTTCGCTTGTTAGTTCAGTATCGTAGATGCAAATTACATCATCTACGTATCTTTTCCATATTACTATTCCCTTTGTTGAAGTCTTTTCTAAGAACGCATTTTCTAATGCATTGATGAAGATGTCAGCGATTAACCCACTTAGTGGCGATCCCATTGCTAGGCCTTCTCTCTGTGTGTATATTTTATTGTCGAATTGAAACACGTTTTGGGTGAGAACGACCCTCAGTAATCTCACAATCTCTTCAATTTCTTTTACCGAATTGTTGGATTTTAAGTTGTTTTCGATAGTGTTGATTGCTTCAATAATCGGAATATTGGTGTACATGTTAGTTACGTCGAAGGATACTAGCCTGAAGCTAGGTTTCATTTGTAGGGTGTTCAATGCTGTTACTAGTTCTGTTGTGTTCTTTACAGAGTTGTTTTTGTCGTTGGAAAGACGGCATTTTAAGATTTTTAGTAACTCTTTGCTGATTTTGTAATTAGGGGCATTCCTACAATTGACTATTGGTCTCATTGGGCATTCCTTTTTGTGTATTTTTGGTTGTCCCCTCAATGACGGTATTTTCGGGTTCATGTTTATTAGTTTTGATTTTTCAGCTTTGGTCAGTATGTATTCTGTTTCTTTTAGCGCACTTTTTATTTGTTTTTGGAATTTGTTGGTGGGGTCTTTTGTTAATTCCTTGATTTCGTTGTTGTTTAGGAATTCGACTGTTTTTTCAATTAATTCTGTTTTGTTCAAAATTACTGTAGTGTTTCCCTTATCTGCTTTTGTGATGATTAAGTCATGTTCTTTTATTTTTTGTTTCAACGACTTTATTTCTTTGATTTGTTTGTTGTTTTGAATGTTATTGCTATCGCCCTCTCGTTTGAGGATTTTTTTGGCTTCGTTGGTGGCGAGATTTTTGGTTAATTCCCTGTCTTCTGCTGGGAGCTTGTGACTGGCTATCTCAGTATCTGTGATTAACTGTTTTATATTGTGGTTCGTGTGTGCGTCTGTGCAGTTGTATTTCAAACCTTTGTCTAACATATTCATTTCACCTTGAGAAAAGGTTACGTTCGTTCTGTTGTTTACTCTGCTGTGGAAATTGAATTCATTGTTATTCGTGTGTTGTTCGTTAGATTGATGGTTCTGTGTTTCTCCTAGTTTTCTTAATTTATTTTCTAGCGTTTCATGCTTCCTCGTTGCTCTGATTTTGATGGTGTCATGTAGGTGTTCGGTGAAGCTGTCCCATTGGGCTGCGTGCCAGAAATTACTTAGTTGCAATTGAATGTCGTATAATTGTTGGTTAATTTTTTGCTTTCTTATGTACGCAAATCTTAATTCGTTTTTTTATCCAAAGCGCTTTGGCTTGTTTAGTTGAAATGATCGAGGCTGGTGTGTTCGGTACGGTTTTAATTGGTACGTATTTAGGGGTGAGGTTTAGTTCTATACATTTTTTGTTGAACCAAATTGACTTGTCTAAATTCATGAGTTTAAGCCTGAGTGATTTGAATTTCTTGGCTTCACGATTTGCCTGACTAGCCGTGAACATTGTGGTGTTTGAAGCCATATTTTCAGTGTTGCCTTAATAAACAAGAGTTTAGTGCTTTTCAGTCGGTCAACACGAATGTACCCAAAAGAGATGGGTTATGCCCTAATCCTGAAATAAATTACATGAGATTAAAAAACACTAGGATGACCAGTTTCGATCGTCTAGCGATCATCATCAGATCCAATACACTTAGGCTATAAAATCTATGTTTGAAATACAGGTGAAAATATTTACAATATGTACAATTATTTAGTTGCAGTATTGGTACTGCAACTGTCAGTGTATGCTAAATGCAGTACATATGTTAGGTGAAATGCTAAATGGTGATGGCTATCCGGAGATTGTACTTTAGAGAGATAATATGGTTGTAAACTATGGTTAAACTATAAAATTTTTAGGCTAACTACTTATCTGATTGTCTTCCGTACTACAGCTATTCGCAGTTTCCGTGCTCACTTGAACTCGCTGTGCGGTCGACTGCGGTGGTTATCTTAACGACTGGTTTTTCCCTGCCTTCCCCCCCCCCCTGTCCCTACGTGCTGTGGGGAGTGATCGCGATGTGTTTATGTGAGGTGTTGCCAACCTAGATAAGATGTATGTTATTGAATGAGGTGGATCTACAACTATTAAAGACCGTGGATTAGTCCTCGCCACGCGTGGAGCATAACCCATTCGAACTAAGCGTTGACGGTCTTATGAGGACGTCCCGGCACCTTTAATACTGCCTCTAATATGGGCCTTGGTTTATTGCAGAAGAAAAGTACATCGTACACCTGATCCAGATAACATTTACCTATTAAAAACCCCCTAATTTCCCCCCTTTTTTATCTAGCTTGGCTGTGTCGCTAAATTGTGTTTTGTTTCCGACAGGGTGTGTTTTTTAGTAGCGTGAAGAGGGGTGAGCTCTCCATGAACGTGTGTTCATTTAGATTGTTGGGATTGTTTCGTTTGGCTAGGTGTATCTCGATTGCTTCCTTTATGTCAAGAGCTCTGCCTTTCGATTCGTGATGGATTATTTTAAGGTCCGACTCTATGTTGGTAAAGCTGTGCCCTGCGTCACACATATGTTCGCACACGGCTGAATGTGTTCCGTATCTTATCGCATTTCTATGTTCATTATAACGTGTGTCTACTCGCCTTCCACTCTGCCCGATGTAATTAGCTTGACAATCGGTGTCTTGGCACGTTATAGAATATACCCCTGACCTTGAATACGGGTCACGTTTATTTAGATTACTATTTAGGAGATGCCTAACGGTTGTGTTTTTCGTCGTGAAAGCTATCTTTATGCCTTGCTTTTTGAATAGGTTAGTGATTTTATATGTATTCGCATTCACATAGTTGAAACGCGCAATTTTTTTTCTCATTACTGTCCGGTTTGGGAATCGTTTTATCTTTATTTTTATGTTTGGCTATAATTTGATTTATTTTGCTTGGCGAGAAGTTGTTTTCCTTTGCTATTTGCATAATAGTTCTTATTTCCTTATTATAGTAGTCAGGCAAATCGTGAAGCCAAGAAATTCAAATCACTCAGGCTTAAACTCATGAATTTAGACAAGTCAATTTGGTTCAACAAAAAATGTATAGAACTAAACCTCACCCCTAAATACGTACCAATTAAAACCGTACCGAACACACCAGCCTCGATCATTTCAACTAAACAAGCCAAAGCGCTTTGGATAAAAAACGAATTAAGATTTGCATACATAAGAAAGCAAAAAATTAACCAACAATTATACGACATTCAATTGCAACTAAGTAATTTCTGGCACGCAGCCCAATGGGACAGCTTCACCGAACACCTACATGACACCATCAAAATCAGAGCAACGAGGAAGCATGAAACGCTAGAAAATAAATTAAGAAAACTAGGAGAAACACAGAACCATCAATCTAACGAACAACACACGAATAACAATGAATTCAATTTCCACAGCAGAGTAAACAACAGAACGAACGTAACCTTTTCTCAAGGTGAAATGAATATGTTAGACAAAGGTTTGAAATACAACTGCACAGACGCACACACGAACCACAATATAAAACAGTTAATCACAGATATTGAGATAGCCAGTCACAAGCTCCCAGCAGAAGACAGGGAATTAACCAAAAATCTCGCCACCAACGAAGCCAAAAAAATCCTCAAACGAGAGGGCGATAGCAATAACATTCAAAACAACAAACAAATCAAAGAAATAAAGTCGTTGAAACAAAAAATAAAAGAACATGACTTAATCATCACAAAAGCAGATAAGGGAAACACTACAGTAATTTTGAACAAAACAGAATACATTGAAAAAACAGTCGAATTCCTAAACAACAACGAAATCAAGGAATTAACAAAAGACCCCACCAGCAAATTCCAAAAACAAATAAAAAGTGCGCAAAAAAAACAGAATACATACTGACCAAAGCTGAAAAATCAAAACTAATAAACATGAACCCGAAAATACCGTCATTGAGGGGACAACCAAAAATACACAAAAAGGAATGCCCAATGAGACCAATAGTCAATTGTAGGAATGCCCCTAATTACAAAATCAGCAAAGAGTTACTAAAAATCTTAAAATGCCGTCTTTCCAACGACAAAAACAACTCTGTAAAGAACACAACAGAACTAGTAACAGCATTGAACACCCTACAAATGAAACCTAGCTTCAGGCTAGTATCCTTCGACGTAACTAACATGTACACCAATATTCCGATTATTGAAGCAATCAACACTATCGAAAACAACTTAAAATCCAACAATTCGGTAAAAGAAATTGAAGAGATTGTGAGATTACTGAGGGTCGTTCTCACCCAAAACGTGTTTCAATTCGACAATAAAATATACACACAGAGAGAAGGCCTAGCAATGGGATCGCCACTAAGTGGGTTAATCGCTGACATCTTCATCAATGCATTAGAAAATGCGTTCTTAGAAAAGACTTCAACAAAGGGAATAGTAATATGGAAAAGATACGTAGATGATGTAATTTGCATCTACGATACTGAACTAACAAGCGAAGAAACAATTCTCCAATCCATTAATAGCCTTCACCATTCTATCAAATTCACCAAGGAATCCGAAATAGACCGGAAAATAAATTATCTCGATATAACTATTGAACGTAAAGACAACGACCTTTCATATTCCATATTCCGGAAAGCAACACAAACCTCGCATGCAATCGACAATCAGTCTAATCACCCCAGTACGCACAAACTAGCGGGTTTCAATTCAATGGTGCACAGGGCTTTAAACATACCCATGTCAAAAGACAACTATAATAAGGAAATAAGAACTATTATGCAAATAGCAAAGGAAAACAACTTCTCGCCAAGCAAAATAAATCAAATTATAGCCAAACATAAAAATAAAGATAAAACGATTCCCAAACCGGACAGTAATGAGAAAAAAATTTGCGCGTTTCAACTATGTGAATGCGAATACATATAAAATCACTAACCTATTCAAAAAGCAAGGCATAAAGATAGCTTTCACGACGAAAAACACAACCGCTAGGCATCTCCTAAATAGTAATCTAAATAAACGTGACCCGTATTCAAGGTCAGGGGTATATTCTATAACGTGCCAAGACACCGATTGTCAAGCTAATTACATCGGGCAGAGTGGAAGGCGAGTAGACACACGTTATAATGAACATAGAAATGCGATAAGATACGGAACACATTCAGCCGTGTGCGAACATATGTGTGACGCAGGGCATAGCTTTACCAACATAGAGTCGGACCTTAAAATAATCCATCACGAATCGAAAGGCAGGGCTCTTGACATAAAGGAAGCAATCGAGATACACCTAGCCAAACGAAACAATCCCAACAATCTAAATGAACACACGTTCATGGAGAGCTCACCCCTCTTCACGCTACTAAAAAACACACCCTGTCGGAAACAAAACACAATTTAGCGACACAGCCAAGCTAGATAAAAAAGGGGGGAAATTAGGGGTTTTTTAATAGGTAAATGTTATCTGGATCAGGTGTACGATGTACTTTTCTTCTGCAATAAACCAAGGCCCATATTAGAGGCAGTATTAAAGGTGCCGGGACGTCCTCATAAGACCGTCAACGCTTAGTTCGAATGGGTTATGCTCCACGCGTGGCGAGGACTAATCCACGGTCTTTAATAGTTGTAGATCCACCTCATTCAATAACATACATCTTATCTAGGTTGGCAACACCTCACATAAACACATCGCGATCACTCCCCACAGCACGTAGGGACAGGGGGGGAAGGCAGGGAAAAACCAGTCGTTAAGATAACCACCGCAGTCGACCGCACAGCGAGTTCAAGTGAGCACGGAAACTGCGAATAGCTGTAGTACGGAAGACAATCAGATAAGTAGTTAGCCTAAAAATTTTATAGTTTAACCATAGTTTACAACCATATTATCTCTCTAAAGTACAATCTCCGGATAGCCATCACCATTTAGCATTTCACCTAACATATATACTGCATTTAGCATACACTGACAGTTGCAGTACCAATACTGCAACTAAATAATTGTACATATTGTAAATATTTTCACATGTATTTCAAACATAGATTTTATAGCCTAAGTGTATTGGATCTGATGATGATCGCTTGACGATCGAAACTCATCATCCTAGTGTTTTATTAATCTCATGTAATTTATTTCAGGATTAGGGCATAACCCATCTCTTTTGGGTACATTCGTGTTGACCGACTGAAAAGCACTAAACTCTCGAAGCATAAAAGTCAAACCATGTCTAAATAATCGTATCACTCCTATTAGAAAAATATACATGTGTGCCCAGTATTCATGAAAATAATCGCATCAGAAAGTTATAACTCTTACAGTACCTTTTCATAATCAGCTGTTATTAAATTTCAAAGATCGTCGATTTTCCCTATGTAAGGAATATCTCGAAAGATCGGCGTGAATATCATTCCATCCATGCAATGACGATTGCCTTCAAAATCCCAAGTGAATCAGCTGGTGGACCTCCTTCTCGTCAGGAATCGAATCCATCGCTCTGTGGTGCCATCGCGTCTCTGTCTGCGTTTACTCCGACATGATGAACTTCTGGTTATCCATAGCGGATATTGTCCAAATCCTCACGAAATAGTTCATAGAAACAGCGGACCCCCTATTCCTCTTCTACGTTACGCCACTGTTCTATACAATGTTCAGTTTAAGTGTTGAAAGTTCAATTTCCACAGCGGTTTAGTTTTACTTGTAGAAAATAAAATTGTTTTATCAGAGTGTCTAAGTTTATGAAACACCCTGTAGCTGTGTTCATACTCGGTAATTTACAACACTGCATAAGAAATAATTGCATTAATGCACGTGCTAATGTTCCTAAGTGCATATGCTTACAACATTCCGTTTGCTTAAAATTGTTAATGTTACTTGGAATGCGTTATGAAATGCATTAAGAAAAACTATGTCCATTCGAAGTTCAAAGTTGCAGTATCACGTAACTATCTGCTTTTATAACTCAAATGCTGAATAAACGTTCTAACTCAATGTAGTAATGAAGTTCAGCTTCTGTCATAATGCTTGCGTATATAATGGGAAATAACCCGCTCGGTTTTACTGCAATGCTATAATCATCTCCGCCTAAAGCTGGCCTCGCCATGTCGCTCTACTATGCCGTTCTGCGTTGAAATGCAGCTTGGAATAAAGTTCTCCAACTACTCGCAATGCTGTTTTAAAAACTCCGGCCTCCTATGCTTGTTTGCTGCGGATGTCCGACCGGCTCACTGACCTACTTGCCGTTCGCTGCTCGGAGAAGTTGAAACTGTCGCTTTCACTTTCCGTGACAGTTTCTGTTCGCTGCGCGACCTTGTACCATGCGCTAGGCGTGTGCTACTCAGCTCGACTCTCTTGCTTGGCTCACAGAGCTCCACTGACAGTGTCTGCACTGCCTCGACCCTTACCTGCCTGCTGCGGTCACGTGACGTCCTCCCCACCACCGTGGTCTTGCGTCACAAATATAATCTCGAACCCCCATCATCTCGGCTATTAAGTTATAAAATAACTTAAGGGTTATCTGACTTCCTTCAAATTATTACCACATATAATGCATGTTATATATCCTCTTCTAAGATGTTTAAATACCATGTTCCATACAGATCATAATAAAGCTTCATATTTCCATCCATAATTCCATCCGCTTACATATATCAGTGCCTTCTTGATCCTAGACCTTCTACGTCATCCTGACATTCCTCTTGACTCGATCTGAGCGCTATCTTTTCTTAACTCTTCCCAAAACCTCAACTATGGCTTAATGCCTGCTGGCGTAGCCGATAGCCTCTACTAGGTATCGGGTACAATATATAGATATATATGTATATCAGTTTCTTGTGGACACGATAACTGCCGTAATTTTGCACCAATTACTTTGAATTTTTTACCGAATTTGTATAACTATAAAATCTCGGTCGAGTTCGTTACTGGCCTAAATCGGTCGAAGGGGGTGAAAACGGGGGGCTTTTTTCGAAAAAGTGAAATATTGCTATAACACTCTTAATATGTGAAATATCGAATCCATTCAACGTTCATACTATGTGTCGGATAAAGCCCAAAAGAGCGCTAAAATCCCTCAGTATGCTTTCCTCTGGAGGGGAAGTTCCAACGTTCGTTGCGAGTTGCTGGTTGCGGTGGCATCTAGTAGCCAAGTTCACAGCTAGGTGTCGTTGACGGTAGTACCTGGTAGCAACATTAGGAACTACTGTTTGAAATTGACCGTCTGCAGTCCTTACCAGAATTACAGACTAATACAGCCATCCCTAAGTACACGGGGTTACATGACCGCGTTGTCGCAGCCCCGAAACTGAGGAACCAACCAAAATCTCTGCGGGAGATATAATTTTGCGTGAAGAAGTAACAGACCGCAACATAGTTACACATCAGTGTCGAAACCTTGCATAAGGACAGTGTGACCACAAGTATAAAAATGGACCCCAAATGACAAGAAGGTTACCGTTCCCATAAGACAATAAAATGTTTAAAATAAGCATAAAATGACGAAAAACAAAGTTAATTAAGCTCCAATTATAAAATACCTTCTCGCAATAAATGAGGTCTGTTCCTTCTACGAAAACCTGCATATTCTGCCTATTTTCGCCTATCCCCAAGTTTGTCCGGTGAAATCTACCTCCGCCTTCCGGCGTGCCGAGAGGACTTTTTTAATAACTTATCGTGTTTGGGTATGCCTAACTTAAGTGTAAATGGCATAATTTTGCTATCAAATGAATCCATTCAATAATAGAGAATTGATCTACAGTGTACTTGGGAACAGTATGAGACGTAGTCTATTGGTATCCAATAACATTTTACTGCCAATAATAATAGTCTAATAATAATAATAATAATAATAATAATAATAATAATAATAATAATAATAATAATAATAATAAGAGAAGAGAAGAGAAGAGAAGAACGACTTCGAGAAATCCAGCCGCGACAAGCTGGCCACGCGCCCCTGAACTGACGAGTTCCAGCGTAGACAGTGTCCGCCTGGGTCATATGGCCCTAAAAGCACTTGCCTGGCTTGCAGGGTACCACGACATACTATACACAGCTCACTCGCACACGTAGCTAGCGGCAGGCGGGGAGAGTCAAGGACACAGATTACCTACTGACATGACATGACGTCACGCACCTACGCCGGGCCTTGGAGTGCATCCCCCCCCCCCCCTCTTCCTCCACACCCCACCTAATAACATCTAAGCGGCTGGAGCAATTTCAATAAAATTCGGTAAGGTCGTAGTAGGCCTACTATTTCGGCCGACCCCGATCGTGCCCTTCAAAGCTTATTATGTTTCACCAATTCAACGTGGTGACAGTGCGAAATATCTCACTGGCATTCTATATCTCCGAAACTGTCACCGATATCACCCTGAAATTTTGTACGGTGATAAAAGTCACTTAAGTGACTTTCATAAACCTGTTAACTACAAAACGAACATGGCGGCCAAGTGAATTTGAACATTTAAATAGACTTTTCTGGCGATTTAACCATCCGAACGCAGTGAAATTTGGTACAGCCATTGTTTATATACATTGTAATGAACTGATATCTAATTTTGTTAAATTGTTTACATACACTCAAGATGGCAGCTGTGCAAAATTTTTAAATTATTTTTTTATTTCTTGTGTCCCAATCATGCGATAGAAGTCAACGTTTGAATAATGAACCTACGCAATAATAGTCATCTAATAGTACATAACTCTATGGTCTACATATAGGGTCTTTCATATTAAGTAAGAACGACGAGCGGTGGTTTTGTTATTCGCTACTGCAGCGGGCTTGGCCGAGTTTCTGGCGCCCCACGGCCCCCTGCTGTAGTATTGAAAGCGCGCGCATAGTACAAACTTGACCTTGCAATTAGCGTGCAGGTGTTGTCAGTCACCAGTCTGAACCTCAGATGGTAACATGTTCAGACAGTTAACATTGCAACATCGTATTTTTGTATGTAAAACTTATTTTAAGTACGAGTCGGCCCGGTGGGTAAGTTCAGCAATTTCGTGATGAAGTGTCACCTTCACTAGCACAGATTCACGTAATTGTAAATAAGTTTGCCACTAGGCCTACAGACTCAGTGCTCAATAAAGAACATAAAATACAAAATCAGAAACATTACAGTGGCAGAACTCACTCGCGTGAGCCAAAATGTGGTTACCGGATACAATGCCTGTATAACCCAGGAAGGACGACACTTCCAGCATCTTTTATAACGTAATATTTCATACAGGATTGTACACACGCTTAAAGCAGGCGGCCACGGCGCGCCACAAGCTCGACCAAGGCCACCGCAGCAGCAGGAAAGGGGAGCGAAAGTCAAGTGAGAGAGTGATGACCTTACCCCTTACCTGACGGTATGGGATTCCTGAGCATCTAGTCCGATGTTGCGATTGACTGTGACTGTGATGGCTAGTTCTGAATTATTGTTCAGTTCTGGATATTTCTGAGTGATCCTTTGAAATTTTACCAGTTTGTACTTACGACTTCAAATTTTTCATGTTGTTTTTCCTGTTTTTAGTTCATCGATCCCTTTAATTACTTTTTACTTAGTTTATTTTACCTGCAACACCATTATTTTTAGTGTTCGTTAGGTGTTCTATTTTCGGCAATTTATTTTTGGACAGTATCTCTGGTAGATCATATACATGTACGATGTACATATAGGTACGACTGATGGAGAGCATTACGGTCATCAAGTGCAGTTAGTTTTACATTTTAGGTGAAAAATGGAGCCACCACCAAAACCGATTCAAGGCAGGACTGACATGCAAAACGAAATGTATCATCAATTTAAATTAGCGTCGCGAAATTAAATTGTTCAAAGGAATAAAATTTCACTCCTGGCGCAAAATAAAATTAGTAACAGAATTTTAATTTCGCTGCAGAGGTGAAATAAATTCATTAGTCTTTTAATTTCGCTTCCGGCGTGAAATAAAATGCATTACTGACTTTTAATTTCGCTCCCGGTGCGAAATACAATTCGTACCAGACTTTAAATTTCGCTCCCAGCGTGAAATAAAATCCGTTACAGAGTTTTAATTTCGCTCCCGGCTACAATCAGAATTCTTAACAGACTTTTAACTTTGCTCCTGGCGTGAAATAAAATTCATTAAAGACTTTTCATTTCGCTCTTGGCGTAAAATAAAAACCGTTAGTCTTTTATATTCGCTTCCGGCGCGAAATGAAACAAAAAATACAGACTTTCAATTTCACTCCGGGCACGAAATAAAATTCGTTACAGACTTTCAATTTCGCTCCCGGCTCGAAATAAAATTCATTACAGACTTTTAATTTTGCTCCTGGCCTGAAATAAAATTCGATACAAGACTTTTCATTTCGCTCCTGGCACGAAATGAAAACCGCTACCGTCTCTTAATTTTGCTCCCGGCGCGAAATAACATTTTTAACGACTGTTAATTTTGCTCCTGGTATGACAAAAATTGCTGGCCCCATGGTGTTGGGGATAGCGTGCCTGCTTCTCACCTGGAGGCCCCGGGTTCGATTCCCGGCTCCGTTAGTGATTTTAGAAATGGACGTGTTGGTTGGACCGGGGTGCACTCAGCCTTGAGATTAGCTGTCTGAAAGTCACGAAAACCAAGATTAACGGCCGAGGGAACCCGATGCGCTGACCAATGTCTGCAGATGGCTGGGCAGCGGTCGCTTGGTAGGCCTAGGCCTTTCATGGGATGTAGTGCCACGGTTTATTTTAATGACACAAAATTCCCAAACAGCATTTAGTTTCGCCCCCGGCGTGAATTTAAAATGCATGGAACATATCATTTCATGTCTGAAATTAAATCTGGTCTGGCATGCGAAACAAAATGGTAGTGGACGCGTTAACATTTTAATTTCGCCATGAGCGTGATATTCGGGTGCGAAATGATATTGATTGTAAGCGCGAAAATTAAAATGGAAGCAAACTATAATTCTAAGCACAATAACATAGTGAAAGGCGACGCAAAACTAATTGCAGTGCGAAACGAAGTACTGTACGGGGCACAGGGGTTTGCTTTCGTGCCATGGTCAGTATAAATGCGCTGAGGGTAAGAAGGAAGTAGTAAGGAATGCCAAGCCCCCCCCCCCGAAATTTCCGGAAATGTAAGAATAAAGAATGTAGAAATGAGAGGAATGACCCCTCAACCCTGTTGTTCAAGTAACCCGCCTCCGAAACAGAACTCCATATACGCCGCGGTACTACCACAGACGATTTTCTGTTATTTGTAACTCTTCAGTCAGTCAACATTAATTTACCCGATAACTGGGTGGGGTACAACGTATATAAGATGTAAGTAACACTCCTGAAAAAAGAAATACATGTATTAGATTTAAGATCACTAAAATTGCTGCATTATAATCGTGACCATAAACTAATACATATAATGTTATTTACATATTACTGTATATACATTGTACCCCTCCCAGTTATTGGGCTAATTAGTGCTGACTGACTGAAGAGTTTCAACTGACAATTTGTATTGTAATTGGAGTTCTTCACTTATCTTGAATGTCTGTACACACAGCACATTCGTCTTCTTGTTCGCTATAGAACAAGTAAAGGTACTTGTTGCCCCATTGCGTTATGAACGTCAGGGAGGGCCAGCCACGAGTCCGAGGTGCAGTCAACGACGATGGTGATGTTGATGCCATAGCACTGACTTTCTCCTCTGCTGGAGTGATGAACATTGAATGACTCACGTTGCTGTTGCAGCCCTGCAGATTGTGCAGGCGGTGAACGGTAATAAGACTGCTACAGTAGCAGTAACTGCTGCCAACGTCAGGACTTTGAACATCGCTCCGAACATAATTTCACTCTCGAAACGAATACATTTTAATTTCAACAACGAAATGAAATGTTCCATTCATTTTAAATTCACATCGGAGGGCGAAACTAAATACCGTTTGGGAGTTTTATTTGACGCCGGGTGTGAAATTAAAAGTCTGTAACGAATTTTATTTTGCACCGGAAGCGAAATTAAAAGTCTGTATTGAATTTTATTTTGCGCCGCGAGTAAAATTAAAAGTCTGTAATGAATTGTATTTCGTGCCGGGAGTGAAATTAAAATACTGCAACGAATTTTATTTCGCACCGGAAGCGAAATTAAAAGTCTGTATAGAATTTTATTTTGCGCCGCGAGTGAAATTAAAAGTCTGTAATGAATTGTATTTCGCGCCGGGAGCGAAATTAAAAGATTGTAACGATTTTTTTTCGCGCCGTGAGTGAAATTTTATTCAATTGTTCAATGTAATTTCGCGTTGCTATTAAGTTTCGCGTTGATATCGCTATGTCATTTCGCTTCGAATTAAGTTTCGCTTCAATTTAATTTCCCGCCGACAATCATTGTCATTTCGCTCCCGAGTATCGCGCTCACGGCGAAATTCAAATATATTCGCCCCCACAGCCATACATTTCGTTTCGCATGCCAGCCATGATTCAAGGGCATACCACTAAATCCCAGGGGGAATTGCGACTACCATTGACCAAAATATTATGTGTACTCGAGTTTGAAGGTTTTGTGAAGTAACCAATCGACCTACATAAAATAACATCATCATTTTCGTCGTTCTGTTTTACGTTAGTTCATGTTGGTTTGGATTTTTTTATATATTTTAATATTTCTTATCGCAGTTGGAACACAAAACGTGCCCGTTTTTAAGCGCGTTTCAACCATGCGTCACATTTAAGAATTATTATCTCACAAACCCGTCAACAGATCGAATCCAAATTTTAACACAATATACATTGGAACGTTGTATAACTGGTTCATTAATTTTAAAATTTTGTATGGCCAAGAAACAAAGTTGTTATCATTTTAGTAAGGTAACTTTTTCTCGGCTCGGGTTGGTTTAAAAATGTAGTGCTTGGGCTCGTTGTAATCCTTATACATCAAAACGGTATGCTGTATGATTGTGAAATACGTAAAATAATTCACTTATTTTATATCGGTTTGTATTTGTATGGGGAATTAAGACATGGTTCACCAGTTGGCCGCTCCTGTAAAAGCTGTACAGCGTTGCCAAGATGGGCTCCATCACGCGTCAAGGCACGCTTCGCTCGGAAGTAATGGGCTCCATATCAGCAACGCTGTACAGAATATCCCGGAGCGTCTAGCTGGTGAACCATGTCTTAATTCCCCGTATAAATACAAACCGATATAAAATAAGTGAATTAATTTACGTATTTCACAGTCATACAACATAACTTTTTGATGTATAAGGATTAGAACGCAACCAAGAACTACATTTGACAACGACCCCGAGCCTAGAAATAGTTACCTTACAAAAATGATAACAACGTTCGTTCTTGAACACACAAAATGTTGAAATTAATAAACCTGTTATACAACGTTCCAATGTATATAGTACTAAAATTTGGATTCGATCTGATGACGGGTTTGTGAGATAATAATTATTAAATGTGACGCATGGTTGAAACACGCTTAAAGACGGTCACCTTTTGTGTTTCAACTGCGATAAAAATTAAAATATAAATAAAAAATTCCAAACCTACATGAACTAACGTAAAATAGGACGACGAAAATGATTATGTTAGTGGATTTTATATAGGTCTATTGGTTACTTCACAAACAACCTTCAAACTCGAGTGCACATAATATTTTGGTCGACAGTAAGTACTGTACCAAGAAAAGGAAGCCAGGCCCCAAGAAAAACCTCTACACATAGGCCTACATATGGTTTTTCCCTAGTTTATATTTGAAATTACGCTTGCATTAGAGAATGTGTAAAGTACTGAGCAGTTTTGATTTCACTTTAAATTTATTTGTACAAGATGGATGACTAAACGTCACCCCACAATCTGCAAGCTACATGGCTGAACAGCGGTTGCTTGGTAGAACTAGGCCCTTCAACGGCTGTCGCGCCACGGGTTTAGTCTTTTTTTGAACTTCTAATATATAAGTGTAAGAGTGAAAGACCACGAACTATTCAGTGACAACTTTTTTCAGAGAAGAGAGTACGAATTCAAACGGAAACAATGCGTTGTGTGGAAAAGTAAGACGTAGCCATTGTGAAAATGGAAAATTGGTCTCCATTGATACTGACGACAGTCAAGCGCATGTTCTCTAGGTGCAAGCGTCCTGCATAAATATCCACTTCCTTTGTACGCTCACAGAAAACGAAGAAATGTTCCAGCAGAGCTTGTGTATTGGCGTATTGAACGAAATAAAAGGTAAGGAACTGAAACAATGTTTCTTACAGCAGATGTTTATTGCCATTCAGAAATTCCTTCTTATTTTATGATTTTTTTTCCTAGGAAACTGTCATCAGTCCAACATCTCTCATTGAGTAGTTCACCTGTCAATCAACCTACCATTGTGGTTGCACCTGAAGTTCAGTTGTGTCTTGTGTTTCGCAGGGTTTTCCACACTCCCTCCAGGTATATGCCGAGATAGTACCTTACTTGAAGACTCAGGGCACCTGCCCCATCCCTGGCTCTAATACAGTAACACACATAGTCAACTACATGGGACTGATGACCAAGATGTCCCAAGCCCCTACAATGTATTATTATCAACAAGAACAAGAACAAGAATGTTTGAGGAAGTAAGAAAGTATCTGTATAAACACATTGTGTCAACGTTACATAAGCGTGACATTACTATAATTTTATTGCTCAGATATTGTTCCACGCCTAGGCACTTGTACATGTAACTCGCCGAACTATAATATTCGTCAACTCGGCGTGTTCATCATTTTCCTTGCGCTAGAGATCTTGTATAGCCGCACCGCTACTCCTACCACCCTTTTCAAAACAATTCCCAAACTAATGCCGACGATTCCATTCACCCGATTTTATTTATGAAAAATGCATTGGAATCAGGAAATAAATCTCCGTTTTCGTATTACCAGTTTTTTTTCCATATTTTAAGCAGAAATATAAAACTCTGCTAGTAACGTCTTTGTTTTTCACATTTTGGAAAATGCATTGAATTGATATCAATTCTATTGCACTCTAGTATACATAGTGGTTTTGACATCGCAAATACGAGCTTCCATTCAAGAGAAATTGCCTCACTTTGGTGCTGCTACGTGGTGTCAGAATTATAAACTAAAAATCGGGACATTTAGTCTTAATAGTATCTGGCTGCTGCACAGACTGCTGTGTTGCTTGCTGGTGTGTCCCTTCCCCGTGCTGTCCGATCGTGACGTCACAGTTCCCACTTCATTGCTATGTAAAGTAGTCAGGGATGTTTCAGCTACGTTATCTGATGGTTGAGTTACTTCCGCAATGCTATATGTGTTTGTAGAATGGGGCCTGTTATGAAAGGCCTCTGATATGGCTGGATATTCAGGGGAAGGTACTGCAGTTTCCATGTCGGTAGTATTGCTTAGCTTACTACTCCCATCTGACTCGCCCAGCACCGTGCTGTAGGTTTGTTTTCTGACATGAAGTACCGGGCGATTCCTTCTGTTCGGACAGTCTATTTGTAAGTGGGAGGTTTCTTTACAATAAAAGCAATACTTAGCTTGTCCTTCATATGTTGACAGAACTTTACAATCATTGACCGTCAAATATGATGGAATGGGGTATTTAAGTTCAATTGTTACAATATGTATGCCATTACTTACAGCAGAAAATTCGTATACTTCATTCCAGCACTCGTTCCGTATGTCCTTGAGAACTCCATGCGTAGAAAGCACGCGGGAGAGCCTTTCATTGTTGACTTCGGGAGGAGATTAAACAGACACGCACACGTTTTGTTAAAGAGTCTGAGGCAGTGATAGTTATCTTTGTGGTGTTACCGCTAGCTAGCCGGAAGGATTTCACACCTTCATGTCGAGATAATATAATTTTTCATAAAGTAAGGTGTACGCTAATTTAATGTACACTGAATTTGTTTTTCCGGACATTCGCCACTTTCGCAAGTTCAACAAGCAGTTCCGTGACAAACTAAGGAGCCTATTATTCTTAAACTTAAAGATTCATGCCAATGTTTAATCTATATGGAACTATCTAAGTTAATGACGAAATTAAGTTGGTAATATCAAAATTTATAATTAATTCGAAATATACCTGCACTTCAGTTGGAAGCCCTGGTGACTTAATATATTCTTAGTTCCATCTCTTAAGGTACAGAATACAAAATTTGATTGAAGTTCAATGGATAACGTGGACGTTACATGCAGTTAGATATTGGATCTATCAGTGCGCGTAAAATCATGTTGGCAGCAATGTCATGCATGTCTTGGTCAGAAATAATCTGTCATATTATGATCTATTGTTGTGCCAATTTTGGACGAAATCCATTTGTATGTATAGAAGTTACATGCATTTTAGAATTGAACCTATCATCAGGCTTAGAATCATGTTAGCGGAATTGGCATAATATTAGTTACTCCAAATTAATCTAGAATGTCAGGTACTATACGTGTGCAAAGTTTAGAGTTGTTGGCTTGCATGCATTCTGATATATTAATATAAGGGTAAAAAAGTCGAGACAGCAATTATCAACAGTTGTCAGCAGCTGGTTGTTCTTAAGAATACGCATAGTGATATCTGGTTATGTACACATAGTAGACTACTTACGAAATTTGGTTGAAATCCAATTGATAGTGTAGAAGTTCTATTAATTTAAAAATTTGACCTATCAGCATGCTTAGAATAATTTTGACAACACTGTCATGTATGGCCTCCTGGAAATTAAACTGAAATATTATTATCTATATAATTATGTGCCAATTTTGGAATAGCTCCCCTGCATACCTTCCAAGATATCCAACATGGAGCTAAAATTTCAATTGCGGTTTTTCAGCAGTTGGTAGCACTGACTTCATTTTCATGGCCTTGAGATATTTAGATATAGATCTTTACTCATACCAAATTTGGTTTTGATTGCTTCAGCCGTTTAGGAGTTGATAAGTGGGGGGACATGCACAGACAGACAGACAGACAGACAGACAGACATTAGCCCAGATCGATCTCATAAGTCTACTTTTTCCTCATTTTCGCAAAATGTGAAAAGTAGGCTAAAATACAATACCCTATCACGGTAAGCACTTCCGTGTATTTATTAACCTCGCGGCTAAACTCAGAACCTAACACGACGTAGGTCGCAAAGTGACATTTCCACTCTTTCTACTCTATGGAGTTCTCCAATGCAAAATGTATCAAAATGATGCCATTCTCAATCGATGATGCCGTTTGTAATACACACATCAAAAAAAGTTTTGCATCACCTCGGTTCCCAGATCTCCGGCATATAGACGTTGACTGTGTATATTGTATCCAAGATACAGTCCCTTTGACTGTTCATAGATGTCACTAAAACTGCTCAAAGATGTAAACAACCATGCATGAGCAGGGCCTATTAGACGGAGGGGGTACGACAGCCGATAAGTTCCAGTCATTCCACCAGGACGAAGGTACGCTGCTCATGTTGTCTGTAGTTCTACCATGCCTAGAAGGTCAATACCGCAGTTCGATCGCGTCCGCATTGTTACTTTGTGTCAAGAAGGGCTCTCAACAAGGGAAGTTTCCAGGCGTCTCAGAGTGAACCAAAGCGATGTTGTTCGGACATGGAGGAGGTACAGAGATACAGGAACTGTCGATGACAGGCCTTGCTCAGGCCGCCCAAGGGCTACTACTGTAGTGGATGACCGCTACTTACGGATTGCCGCTCGGAGGAACCCTGACAGCAATGCCACCATGTTGAATAATGCGTTTCGTTCAGCCACAGGACGTCGTGTTTCAACTCAAACTGTGCGCAATAGGCTGCATGATGCGCAACTTCACTCCCGACGTCCATGGCGAGGTCCAGCTTTGCAACCCCGACACCATGCAGCGCGGTACAGATGGGCCCAACAACATGCTGAATGGACCCCACGGAATTGGCATCACGTTCTCTTCACCGATGAGTGTCGCATATGCCTTCAACCAGACAATCGTCGGAGACGTGTTTGGAGGCACCCTGGTCAGGCTGAACGTCTTAGACACACTGTCCAGCGAGTGCAGCAAGGTGGTGGTTCCCTGATGTTTTGGGGTGGCATTATGTGGGGCCGACGTACGCCACTGGTGGTCATGGAAGGCTCCGAAACGGCTTTACGATACCTGAATGACATCCTCCGACCCATAGTGCAACCATATCGGCAGAATATTGGAGAGGCATTTGTCTTCATGGACGACAATTCTCGACCTCATCGTGCACATCTTGTGAATGCGTTCCTTCAAGATAACGACATCGCTCGACTACAGTGGCCAGCATGTTCGCCAGACATGAACCCTATCGAACATGCCTGGGATATGTTGAAAAGGGCTGTTTATGGACGTCTTGACCCACCAACCACTCTGAGAGATTTACGCCGAATTGTCGTTGAGGAGTGGGACAATTTGGACCAACAGTGTCTTGATGAACTTGTGGATAGTATGCCACGGCGAATACAGGCATGCATCAATGCAAGAGGACGTGCTACTGGGTATTAGAGGAAGTGGTGTGTACTGCAATCTGGACCACAAATGCTGAAAGTCTAGCTGTATGATGGTACAACATGCAATGTGTGGGTCTCATGAGCAATAAAACGAGCTGAAATGTTGTTTGTGTTGATCTCTATTCCCTTTGTATTTAACGGTTCCGGAACTCTTGGAACCGAGGTGATGCAAAACTTTTTTTGATGTGTGTATATAAACGATATGCGAACAACGTTATTAGTCCGAATAACGGTATTGAGGGAATATTTTTCGATAGATATATTCAAATAACGTTATTTCTAGTGAGCACCACCATTTCGTTCCTGCGATAACCGATATCCGAATAACGTTATTAGTCCGAATAACGGTATTGGGGGAATAATGTTCGAGAGATGTATTCAAATAACGTTATTTATAGTGAACACTACCATTTCGTTCCCGCGATAACTGTTATCCGAATAACGTTATTAGTCCGAATAACGGTATTGGGAGATTTTTTTGGAGAGATCTATTCAAATAACGTTATTTCTAGTGAGCACTACCATTTCGTTCCTGAGATAACCAATATCCGAATAACGTTATTAATCCTAATAACGGTATTGGGGGAATATTTTTCGAGACATGTGTTCCAATAACGTTATTTCAGGCGGGCACTACCATTTCGTTCCTTGGTTAACTGATATTCGAATAACGTTATCAGTCCAAATAACGATATTGGGAGATTTTTTTTCGAGGTATGTATTCCAATAACGTTATTTCAGGTGGGCACTAGTATTTCGTTTCTACGATAACTGATATCCGAAGAACGTTATTAGTCTGAATAACGGTATTAAGGGATATTTTTCGAGAGACTTATTCAAATAACGTTATTTCTGTCGGACAATACTATTTCGTTTCTACGATAACCAATAACAGAATAACGTTATATGGCCCAATAACGTTACCATGCGATACAAATGACTTCGGGATATGAAACGTAACGACCACAATGTGACCAAGACCCATTTTGTTACATAATCTACCCAAACAACCATTTTCGTTATGTTAAGTTATGAAGCCTTGGTATCTTGCAAGCTGGGAATGTAATCAATGCTATGACCGCATGTGGTGATTCACGACCCATTGTAGTGCAATGGTAGAAGCTAGTCAACTGGCACTGACTTATCACTCTCCACCCGACACACGGCACAATCAAGGCTCCGTTCTATAGGGAAGGCTCTCTCTGTATAAAACATTAAGCGACTTCGCCTTCCCCTCTGACTATCTGAGTGTCTGGATTTCTCGTTCTTTCCTACTACGAGGCTATAGTGTGACAGTCCAGCTCTCCTCTCAGGAGAAGCTTACTTTTCAACAATGTGTTGAACTTTTAAATGACGCCAGCTGGTGAATAAATGTTCCAGAAAACAGTATAGTTGTTAGTCATTTAATAAATTACTTATTGCCAAAAATGTCTCCCAAAATATGGCCAATCATTTCTAAAAAAAATTGCACGCATACACTTGTCATAATATTAACCCACATTCTGCTGGTTTTCGTTCTCAGAAAGCACAGCCTCGAGATACAAGGTTAGCGTTATTGTTGTGAGGTTTGAAGCCATTTTTCAGTGTTGCCTAAGTAAACAAAAGTTTGGTGCTTTTCAGTCGGTCAATACGAATGTACCCAAATAGAGCTGGGTTATGCCCTAATCCTGAAATAAATTACATAAGATTTATAAATACACTATTTATTAATTATTAATAAATACACTATGTAATTTATTTCAGGATTAGGGCATAACCCAGCTCTATTTGGGTACATTCGTGTTGACCAACTGAAAAGCACCAAACTTTTGTTAGCGTTATTGACTGTCATCTCTATGATCGCAGGTTTGATTACTAGCTCTGCCAATATATTTATAGCTATGTTGTTGATTCATTTAGGGGCTTTGCGATGTCGTAGTCATGTAGCCCCGTGTACATGGGTAAGTGTGAAATTTGTCTCATAAATCTGTGTTATTCGGCCAGGTTTGAACCCGCTATCTTGGGCACTGCAGTTCAACATGCTACCAACGATGCCACCGAAGCCACAGAGTACTTGTAATTAATATTGGTTTACAATTCTACTGTAGTTTTAGGGCTTACTGCTTAAGTATTTCACAGCAATTGTAGCTACACATTCATAGATTTGTCTGGGGGAGGAAGACTTTATTTGTTGATAGGATCGTCATGTCTAAGTTTTAGCAACATTAAAATAAGTAATTCGTTTTACGGTGCTTAATGCCATAGTATTTATACCGACAGTGGTGGCTACGCTCGCTAAAGCGCAGCGTTAGGCAGACGTGTGGGTTTGAGCCCCACCGTCGGCCGCCTTGAAATATTTTGCCCTGGTTTCCCATTTTCATCTTCAGCCAAATGCTGGGACGGTACCTCCTGACAGGTCACGGCCGCATTCTTGCACATCCTTGCCCAGTTTCATTCACCATAATTCATTTCATCTCTCATTAACTCCTCTCATGAGGTTGGCGACAGGAAGGGCATCCGGAAGTAAAACCATCCGCCACAATGACTTCTATCGCATCTCATCCCCGACCCCGTTGGTAAAACGGGAATAATAAGTGGTTGACATACAATGCTTTAATGTTTATCAGTAATAATTACCACACTTAACTAAGTTTTCTCTGTGTCTTAGGCGGCAGCACGCCGGCCTCTCACCGCTGGGTCCGTGTTCAAATCCCGGTGACTCCATGTGAGATTTGTGCTGGACAAAGCGGAGGCAGATAGGTTTTTCTCCGGGTACTCCGGTTTTCCCTGTCACAAATTTCATTCCAGCAACACTCTCCACTGTCATTTCATTTCATCTGACATCCCTTTAATCATTGCCCCAGGTGAGTGCAACAGTTCATATCCTCGTCACTAGATGGGCTTCATTCATTACATTCCCTGACACGGTCGGTCGACTGGAAGCAGGCTGTGGATTTTCATTTTCACTTTTTCTTACATTTTGTTTTTGGAGGGCAGAGACTCTCTGCTGATGTCACTGTCGGTTTGGTAGTGTGTTGTAGGGCTATTTGTCTTCCAACTTTGGACCTGATGATGATCGCTTGACGAGCGAAATCTGTCTTCCCTTAGTTTCCTTCTTCTTCTTCTTCTTCTGCTTCAATAGTCCGTAAATATAAATCTAAATCACATGTAATTAATTTCAGGTTATTTTCACATATTCCAGTGATTAGAATGATTCTATGTTGACCGACTGAAAGCTAATTGTTAATACGGTAACAGTGAGAAATGGCTTCAAAACCATCTTCACCTCATTGCTGTGCCTGATAGACACCCTCTTACCACTGTGTGTCCGTATCAAGCAATTTCCCCTGCCACTCAACGAACACGCGAATGCCAATGGTCTGCCCCGAGGCACGTCAGTCTGAAAGATTCATGTTAAGTACTTCTGGTCTACTGACAGACAATAAAGTATTGCGATCACTACTGTTGAACGCGCATCGATGGACTTTATTCTCCTCTTAAGCTGAGAGAGGAAGTACACCTACATTTGAGTTTCTGCCAAAGAAACTAGAGAAAGTTAAATGTGATAATCTTGATTTACCATTTCCCCATGTGCACCTCGTTTCGATGTGACTAGCATATATCGTATCGTATCATACATCATAATATTATATCATATCCTATGTCATATCATATAATATGATATCATATCACATATCATGTCATATCACATCATATTATATCATGTCCTATTTTATCATAACATATAATATTATATCATATCATATCGTATCCTATCATATCATATCATATCATATCATATCATATCGTATCATATCATATCATATCATATCATATCATATCATATCATATCATATCATATCATATCATATCATATCATATCATATCATATCATATCATATCATATCATATCATATCTTATCTTATCTTATCTTATCTTATCTTATCACATCACATCACATCACATCACATCACATCACATCACATCACATCACATCACATCACATCACATCACATCACATCACATCACATCACATCACATCACATCACATCACATCACATCACATCACATCACATCACATCACATCACATCACATCACATCACATCACATCACATCACATCACATCACATCACATCACATCACATCACATCACATCACATCACATCACATCACATCACATCACATCACATCACGTCACGTCACGTCATGTCATGTCATGTCATGTCATGTCATGTCATGTCATGTCATGTCATGTCATATCATGTCAGATGACCTCGCAGTTCCGCCCCTTAAAACAACAATAACAAATTAGTTAACTAACATGTCATCTCATGTCGTGTCATGTTTGGGTTCATTTTCTGGGTCTGTCAAGAAATTTAAATCTGGTCTGATGGTGTATACTCAGCCACGTGAGGCCAAACTCAGTACAGGTGATTTTCCGTTGTTTCCGCACTTCTACTCCATGAAAATGTCAGGGTGGTACATAGATTAAGGCCACGACTGCCTCCTGCCAAAATTCTAAACCCAATATCAAATACACATCCCAGTATAGACATCACAATGACACATATTTATCAGTCAGGTTATTCCACACAGACGCAAGTGCATAGGGGCTACAATAGCATGATGTCGCTGTTTGATCGCGGCAGAGCACGTGCTCACGATCGAATATACCTCTGGTGGTCGCACATAAAAACCACATTAATTATAAAGTTCTTTGTAGAGGACCACTTAAATGTTATTAAGAAAAGGTAATGTAATGTACTTGTAAGTATAATAAAGAGCACACTGATCACTGTTTTATTGCACCACTCGCGAAACAACACTGTGAACTGATTGTACACATACATTCGCATATATAAAATATTACACTATGATGTCACTGGAAATGTTATCGTACAATTGAGTGTAATTATTTATTATGCCAATGGATTGGCTGAACTTGAAATATTTGCACTGCTGTGCATCACATGTGAATGTTGTCCCCGCATGTTACTCACGTCATGTCTGTCGCACAAGTCCTCGTGTCCGCCAACTATTGGCGCTAAAACAATACAATTGAGCTGTGCTTCGCTCTATACAAATATTAATTACAAAGAAATGAATAGAATAAACAATTATTAATTTAAACACAGATTAGTAGCACGAATAAAATAAATAAAACTGTTAATGCAATATGTGGATTAACAGTCGCTAAGTCTCTGATTGTACGAACAACAACAACAACAACAACAACAACAACAACAACAACGTGTGAAACCCTAAACTAATGTGCTTTTCACTGCTGTTGAAAAGAGTGTGTTGATTAAACTATCCGCTGCACCAGGCATCAATTCTCATGTTGCAATTGTTTGAACTGCACTTCCTTGTGAATTAACCATGAAGTGGTGATATAAATTCGTTAATTAGGTACATTTAAAGAGAAATCTATCTATTGCATTGGGTATCATGTTACGATTTCCGAAAAATTTCGACATAATTTCTTGTTTCAGTCAGTTTGAAAGTTTACACATAATTCATAAGTATCTCTTTCTTGTGGACACGATAACACTATTGTCATTTTATGCCATTCACGTTTAAGTTTATACGTTAAATACGACAGGCTGCGTGGCTCAGCGGTAACGTTCTCGCTTGCTGGGCCCAAGGTTGCAGTTTCCTTTCCTGGCACAGTCATCTGGCATTTGATAATGCGCAAATGCGTGGGAACCGTGTCAGGAGATTTACTGGCACGTTAAAAATACCCTTCGGGGCAAAATTCTGGCACCCTGGCGTCTCTAAAAGCCAAAGTAGTAAAAAGGGACGTAAAACCAATAACATGCGTGATACGTAAAATTTAACCATTGAAACTCGGTCGAGTTCGTTTAAGTGCAAAATCGCATCCAGGGGGGTGTAATGTTCGAAAAAGCGAAGTATCGATATAACTTTCTTAGCATGTGAAATATAGAATTCATTCAAAGTTCACACTATTCTTCGGTGAGACTAAGGGCCAAACACTTATCTCCATAAAGTGTATCGGTAGCACCAACCATTGACCAAAGAGGTGGAAAGAAATTGAGTTTTGAGAGAAGAGAATTTTACCTGCCTTAATAGGCACAATCTATACAGAAACCAGACAGCGGTCAATCGAGCTGAAGGACATGAGAGAGAAGCTGGTATTCAGAAAGGTGTAAGGCAAGGCTGCAACTTATCACCCATACTTTCCAATCCGTACATTGAACAAGCAATGAAGGAAATTGGAGAAAAATTTAAAGTGGGAGTGAAGATTCAAGGAGAAGTAATTTCAACTCTGAGATTGCCGATGACATCGTCATCTTGGCCGACACGCCTGAGAATTTGAATGAGTGTTTGAATGGTATGGACTCCGTCTTGAGGAAAGAATTCATGTTGAAAATTAATAATTGTAAAACAAAGATATTGGAATGCAGCCGAAAGGAATCAGAAACCTCTATGGACATTAAATTGGCAGGGGAAACGCTGAAGGAAGCAGGAGAATTCTGTTACTTAGGAAGCAAAATAACCAGTGATGGGCGAAGCAAATAGGATATAAAAAGTAGGTTGGCTCAGGCAAGGAAATCATTGCTACAAAAAGGAATCTGTTGACATCGAATATATATTTAGGTATTACGAAGTCATTTTTGAAGGCCTTTGTCTGGAGCGTGGCATTCTATGGAAGTGAAACTTGGACTATTGGTGCAGCAGAAAAGAGGAGAATTGAAGCGTTTGGCTGGCTGCGTGGCTCAGCGGTAACGTTCTCGCTTGCTGGGCCCAAGGTTGCAGGTTCGTATCCTGGCGCAGTCAGCTGACATTTGAGGGTGCGCAAATGCGATGGAGCCGTGCCAGTAGATTTACTGGCACGTTAAAGATCCCCTTCGGGGCAAAATTCCGGCACCCCGGCGTCTCTAAAAGCCAGTGTAGTTAAAAGGGACGTAAAACCAATAACATTATTATTATTATTATTATTAATTGAAGCGTTTGAAATATGATGTTACAGGAAAATGATGAAGATCAGATGGGTAGATAGGGTTACAAACGAAGAGGTATTAAGACGAGTTGGAGAGGAGAGATGTTTCTGGCGACTGCTAATGAAGAGAAGAGATAGGTTTGTAGGACACGTACTAGGACACCCAGGAATAGCAAGCTTAGTCATAGAAGGAAGGGTCGAGGACAAGAATTGTATGGGTAGACCAAGGTTAGAATATGTTAAACATATTGCCTCAGATGTAGGGTGTGGTAGCTATGTAGAGATGAAGCGATTATCTCAGGACAGGGAGGCATGGAGGGCTGCATCAAACCAGTCAAAAGACTGAAGACTCAAACAACAACAGTCTGAACGATTTCTTGATATGACCCACCCTTATGCCAAGAGTAAAAAGGTTTCGGAATTATATGAAGATGCTAAAAGATTGACACATTTAGTGCATTCGATATATATTTTTTTCTTTGCCCAGTAAAATATACCTCCGACTACCGGCGAGAGGGATTTCTTATTTGGAATATCAGTTGCAGCCTGCCCCAGTTTCTTGTAAACAGACCTTGTGCATTGCAACCCTTCTCTCTGATGTAGAAGGGGTACGGTATTCCAGTTGGTGCACAAAGCTCAATGTAGCTCTGTGTTTATCTTGTGGACCTGAATAATGACAGTGCTCTAGACAGCAGTATCATCTTTCACGGGGGCTGCTGTAACGAGCACTCGTTATTCAGACTCTTGCTACAACTTATTATGAAATATGTGTTGCTCCTTTCTAAGTTGTTATTGATTCATTTTGTGGGCTTTGCGACATCGTAGTCATGTAGCCCCGTGTACTAGGGCAGGGGTGCCCAACCTTTTTTAAGTAAGGGCCACATTGTAAATAGTTGGGGGACCTTGCGGGCCAATAACACTCCGAGGGGTTTGGGGGTTATGGAACCTTTTTTAAAATATAAGTGCAATAAGGTGAGATTTATGGCTGTCTGACCTTAGTTTTCTTAGTATTGTTGCAGTTTTCTATATTTATATGTAGGCTAGTGGATAAAAAAATAAAACACTAAAATAAATGTACATATTTCTAATAAATTTCTTTAAAATAGAAGTAGGCTGATATTCAATACACATACAGCATGAATGACAATAGAGTGAGTAATTATGTTCATTTGACACAATTATTTATCAAATTATGAAATAAAGTTCATGATAATTTACTTTAGTGCGACGACTGGAACTGCTTTGGGTAGGGGTGTGCGCACACTTCTTTGTGTACAGCCTCCCAGGGGTATGCACCCCTTGGAGACCATCCCCCCATCATCTGGCTAAATCTCCTAACTGGCAACCCTTGGAAAGCCAGACCAACATCCATTAATACCACAAGGACAGCTTGCCACTCTAGAAAACAGCTCAGTCCTTGCACAATTGTTACACACAGTGACATATTATAAACTGGGGCAGCTATGCCAACACATTGCTGACAGCATAGCGCCGAAGGGTATAAGAAGGCGTCGTAATCAGGTCAAGGGATCTCTCCATTATCAGTGCTTCAACGTTACGGCCGAAGGCTACGCTGGTGTCATCAGAGGTGAGTCAGTCGTGTTCAGAGTTCCTACTTTTGTAACCTTAATCCACAACTTGTACTTTCACATTGTTACATTGTTACATTCCCTACAAGGGACTCATACTATAACATCACAAGACCAATAAACACTTGGTCCACACTCTACACTCGCCTTACTGTTTATACGCCTCTTTACATCCCAACGCCCTTCCTTATTCCCGTCACGGTAAGACGTGACATACGGTAGTCTGATAGTGCTAGCTCAGATATCATTGTGTTCCTCGCGGCGGCCCGGCTGCTAGAGAGCAGCGCGTGCTACTTAGCTGATACAAGCAGATTCAGTTACATAATAAGCAGTCAGCTGAGCGACCAGCGCAGTGACCCTTGCATCGAGTCACATCCCCTAAAACACTACTACATTATTTATAGGAGCGCCCCCTAGTTCCTAACACACAACAACACTCTACACTGGTCAGCTTACCCTGCCAAGGGAAGCTACCCCTTTTAGGCACAGCTTTATAAATTAACACAATAACTCTTTCCTTTTAGATCCTACCACCCCCAAATAAGGGATCTAAAACACTGGTGGAGGCGGGGTACTACGCATAGAGAACAGGACTCAACCAACGAGCCCTCGTAGGTAAAACGACCCCTTCCGTACCGCAAAAAGCCAAGCAGATAGTGAAATTTTTTTTAACCTCATATTACGTCACACATTTTTTTAAATTAAATGTCCACATTTAGAACTACATTAAGAGACTTTGCACACCATTTATCGGCTAGTACAACTCCACTCCTGCCGAAGCTAAAAATTAGGAACGGTGACTTAATAACTGACCAGACTGCAGTACAACTTCTCAGGGACCTTGAATTCAAAACAGCACAGATCCGTGCTCAACACCCTGCCGCCGCAGCACAAGTTATACATTTTACACGGTCCCAGGCCAGTGAACACACACAAGAGTCACCAGTATCCAGCGCTAGTGAGGTAGATTGCCTGCCAACACTCCATCCCCTATTGTTGCAGCAACTGCAGATCACAGAGCAGAAAGCCAGTAACCTGCTCGAGCGCATTTCAGAGCTATTAGAGACAGACACTATTAAAGCCAATAATCACACAACAGAAGCGGTTCTTGACATCCACACTATTTTGGAAACAGTAAAACAGGATTTAGACAGAACCGTACACATAGTCGAATCCACGCAGTACGACAATACACCATCCATCAGCACAGACATATCAGGTGACGAGCCACCTGGTAACGTAACACAGGTGTCGTACACGGGAAGCGAGGCTAATTCCCCTCTAAACAGCCCAAACACCTCGGCACACGACAGCGGGGTGAACGGCACAAACAGACCAGAAGCACTACACAACCAACGAGACACAGCTGAAAACGAGATGAATAGACACACTGAGTACCCCATGATCCACCCCACAAAGTTCACGGGGGAAGGCCAGGATCCCGAGGAATACCTCAAGGCCTTCAATAGAACGGCCCGGATCAATGGTTGGAGCGAGGAAGTTAGGAAACGGCTCCTTCCTGCCTATCTCACAAAGGCGGCCATGACATGGTATGAGCTCCATGAGGACGCACTAGAGGCTGCCACATGGGAGGAAACCGCTGTAATGTTGAAGGATGAGTTCCAGCTTATACCAGACGATGACGATCTCTATGAACAGATTAGACAGAGGTCACAGGGACCCAAAGAGAGCGCCCAGGCATACATCAATGTTAAATTGATAATGTGCGAAAAGTACAATGCAGCCATGACAAATAAACAGAAAGTCAAGCTGTTAATGCAGGGCCTCAGACCAGCCATAGTGGAAAAGCTATGCATCATGAACAACCCCACGGTCCAACATATGTTAAATAACATAAAGACCATAGAGGAGGGGAGAAAGATCACGGAAAAGGCTACGGAAAAAGCCGTGGATCTGCACTTCCAAACTCAGAAAGACGACACTAACGCCAAAATGGACGAATTAGTGGACAGGATGGAGAAACTTACCATAGCTGCCATCCAAGCGGGCGGGAGACCGCTAAGGGATGAGCACGCAGACAAACGAGAACACTATCATACTGAGAGGGACAGGGGGTACACAGAGAGGAGACGCTACGGGAGGGAGGAAAATTACTACCCTCCACAGCGGCCAACAACACCTCCCCCACAGGATAGGCCACACTACCCTCCTCGATACTCACCGATGTCATACAAGGACACAGAGCCGACATACCCCTCACGGCGGTCACCATCCCCGTACACACGGGAGTACTACCCTGAGGAGTACGACCACGACATCCCCCGACGAAACAGCCCGCCACCAAATAGACAGTCCTACGCTGCCCCACAATACAGGGCAGACAGGGAGTACCGGGAAAACCCGCCCCCACGTAGGCAGGGCTATGCAGCCCCGCAGTACAGGGGAAATGGGGAATATCGGGAGAACCCGCCCCCACGCAGGCAAAGCTATACACCCCCACAATACAGGGGAAATAGGGACAGGCAAGAAAACCCACCCCCGACCAGACAGGAGTATGCAGCTACCCAATATAGGGAAAAGGGGAACCGACGGGAAAACCCGCTCCCCCAGCATCAGACATACACCCCACCCTGGAGGAAACAAGAAAACAGACCCCCGGGCAATGATAGACAGGGAAGAAAACACACGAAGGGCCCGGAACACTACCCCCTACCCGACGAATACCCGAGGGAGTTCAGGGATGAAACACCCCACAGGACAGACAGGGGGGCAATACTCCCTACGCCTAGACACACACCGCAGGCGGGGAGCTGGCGCAGCCACCCCGAGGGGGGGCGCACATACATTACAGGCAGGCGTACACCAACATTTTCAAAAAACGCCTAGACGGGGAGGTTCGGCCAGCTAATGAAGCGGCTGAGGTTCCTCCCCCAACACAACACAAGAAAGGCCCTTCCCCCAAGCAAACTCGCAAGAGTAAGGGGAAGAAGCAGCCAGCTAAAGCTAAGGCTGACGATCCGCCCCCGGACCGTTTCCAAACACACCCCGTGCAAGGAGACGGCAACTGTCTGTTTAGGGCCATGAGCTTCCTAATCCAGAATACCGAGGACTCTCATGGGGACTACAGACAGAAAACGGTCAAACATATCCTGACCAACTGGAAAGAGTACCGGGACTTTGTGTCGGACGAGAGGGAAGACCCATTCCAGACCGGGGCGGATTACAGTAAATACATGGGTAAGGACGGCACCTATGGCAGTGCCGTAGAGGTGACCGCTCTCGGCAAGGTGCTGAAAGCCAACATCCATGTATACACTGATGTGCACTCGCCTCCGCTATTCTCAACTGCGGGATTCGATAGGGACCTACATGTACTTTTTACAGGAAACCCTAAGGCGGGACATTACACACCCCTCACAATCAGAAGCAAACAGCCTGAGAACACGCCCACACCCTCCAGACAGAAAACCCTACCCCCTTCACCACAACACAGGGGGGGAATTGACCACACACAGGCGCATGACGCGAGCTCGCTCGGCATGGGGAAGCCAGCAACAGGAGTCGAACTCGCGACCGCCTGGAACAAAAGGCAGGATAACAAGGGCAGGCTCAGGGTCACGTTCGCAGACACACCTTCCCGAGAGGGAGAAACCAACAACAACATAACTACACAAAGGCTGGGAACGGTTAATACATTAAACGTTCGCCAGCAGACTCCTAGTATAACAGCAATACCGGTTAAAAGAGCTGGCAAGGTACTTGGCAAACGCACTTTGCTGACCGGGGCAAAGTATTCAGGACAGGAAGTCAGCCGAGAGGCGAAGCGTGCCAGGTACGATAAGCGGACAGCTCCGTGCCTTCCCAGCACAAATGTCACGCCGGCGACAACAACAACAACAACAACATACATCTTACACAACACATCGGTGCAGGGCAGTGGATTTCAGGTATCGGCCCTCACGATACACGCCACCATAAATGGCCACAAAGTGCAGGCCCTAATTGACACCGGGGCAGCAGTAAGTTGTGTTAATAGGAGACACGTTACCGAAGCCCAAATACACGGTGTCACGAGGGACATCCGGCTGGTAACGGCCAATGCTCAGACGTTAGAGAACGCGGGGGTGGCAGACATACATCTTAGGATAGACCATTTTGCCACAACGCACCCCATGTTCGTTATCGAACACCTTTCTGCGTCAGCCATAATTGGCATGGATTTTCTCGCTAAATATGAGGCTAGCATAAATTTCGCTAGTGGTCAGATGCTTTTAAAGCACGACCAGAGGCTCACCACACATCCCATGATATACACCACGAACAAAAATGGGATTCGAGCGGAGCGAGAAAATCACGAGCAACAGGCCTCTGCACTACATACTATCAGCCAACACACACACACGCACACAGATAAGGCGGCCAGCCAGAACCACAGGCAGGACCTGACTCCGGAGCAAAATAAAAGACTCACGGAGCTCCTGGAGACCAACAGAGATATTTTTGCCCACTCAATGAAGGATCTCGCTGTGACAGACCTCATTGAACACCATGTCACACTCACTAGTGACCGACCAGTACACCAGCCTCCCTTCAGAGTGAGCCAGAAGGAGAGACATGCCATCGATGCCCAGATCTCAGAGATGCTCGAGGCAGGGGTCATTGTTCCAGTTATTTCTAACTATTCCTCTCCAGTTCTGCTGACCAAAAAGAAGGACGGATCGCACAGGTTTTGTACTGACTACAGGAGGCTCAATAAGTTAGTCGAAAATGATAGTTATCCACTACCAAGGGCAGACACCTATTTGGACGCCCTTGTTGGAGCTAGCTGGTTCAGTTCGATGGATTGCTATAGTGGATTCTATTCAATCCCCGTCTATGAACCAGATAGGCACAAGCTGGCGTTCGTTACAGAGAACGGATTATTTACCTACACCCGTTTACCGATGGGTCTCCGTAACGCCAGCCAAACCTTCCAAAAGCTAGTGGATAAGACATTTTCAGGGCTTAAGTGGCGTTCCGTATTAGTGTACGTGGATGATATAACGGTCTTCTCCAACACTTTTGACGAGCATATCGTACATTTGGAGGAGGCTTTCGCAAGGATCAGAGAAGCTAAATTAAGGCTTAAACCTGCGAAATGTCAATTTGCCAGACAGCAAATTAACATATTGGGCCATATTGTCAACAGGGAGGGCATTATTCCCGACCCAGCTAAGACTGACGCAATAACGGGCATCCCAATGCCCACAAATTTGAAACAATTGCGCAGTTTTATTGGCTTGGCTTCGTACTATCGCAAGTATATCTATAGGTTTGCACACATCGCCCATCCCCTAACTGAACTCACACGTGAAAAAACGCCCTTCAGCATCAAGCAGGAACACATAGATGCCTTCAACACACTGAAGCAACTATTGACCTCACCTCCATTACTGCAACACTTCCACAGTGATAGGCCCACATTTTTACACGTGGATGCCAGCCTGTATGGGCTGGGAGCAGCCCTATTGCAGGAAGACGCCGGAGGGCGCAAACGGCCCGTCGCCTACGCTAGCAGGAAGCTAACGGCCGTTGAGACTAGATACTCTGCCACAGAGCGGGAAATGCTGGCATTTTCGTGGGGAGTGAACTATTTTAGGGTATACCTCTATGGTATCAAGTTCACGGTAGTGACTGACCACGCGAGCTTGCTTTTTTGGGACAAATTTAAAAACCCAAATTCGCGGCTCGACAGGTTTATATTCCGCCTGTATGAATATGACTTCGTGGTCAAACACAAGAAAGGCACTACACACCTAGACGCAGATGGGTTGTCTAGACTGCCAGTAGCCGATCCCCCGGATGACAGTAAGGACCACGACTGGGACGATATGCCCACCTTTGCCCTGACGGTGATTAACATCAAACAGGAGCAAGAAAGTGATCCGTACTTGAAACAGATTCTATTGGCACTAGAAGACTTGGATAAAGTGGACTCCAAGACAGCACGGCTGTCTAGGCGATTTTTCCTAGACAAAGACGGGGTACTGAAACTTAAGCCCACGGCCATGCACGATAGCGCACCTATAGCGGTTCCGGAATCATTGAGAGAAAATATCATGATCGGACACCACAGTAGCCCACTGGCAGGGGCACACTTAGGTACGCATAAAACATACCTTAGAATCCGTGACAAGTACTATTGGGTAAACATGAAGGCCGACATAGATACCTTTGTAAAGACATGTCACACTTGCCAACGATTCAAAACAAGACCTGGCAAGCCTCATGGCCTACTCAACCCAATTCCCGTGGGAGAGTTATTTCACAGAGTCGGGATAGATGTGAAAGGCCCCATTACGACAAGTCAGAAAGGCAATAAATACATCCTGGTGGCCACCGAATATCTCACACGATATATGATTACAAAGGCCGTTCCCAAAGCAGACACGAACAGCATAGCCGAATTTCTATTTGATATAATTACACGATATGGCCTATTCCAAACCTTATTATCCGACAGAGGTACTATTTTCACCTCGAGAGTGCTCCAACAGTTTCTGGAGATACTCAGGATTAAGGCATACACTACAACGAGTTTTTCCCCGCAAACCAACGGACTCACGGAGAGTATGAACAAAATACTTGGAATAGCGCTGGCTAAATTTACAGAGGACGCAGGAACAGACTGGGATGAATACCTGCAAAGCATTACTTTTAGTTATAATACCTCTGTATCTACGGCTACGAAACACTCTCCACACTTCCTACTGCACGGATACACACCCAGAAGTCCCATAGACAATATATGTATCCCACAGGACGCCCACACAGACAACACGGCCCGGCTAGAGCATTTGCAAATAGCCCGCATGGACGCTAGAAAAAACATAGCCGAGGCCCAGAAAAAGCAAAAAGAGCGGTACGATCGAAATAGGAAGACAGTGGAATACACACCCGGGCAATTGGTCATGGTCTCCAATTCTGCCCGTAAGAAAAACGTGTCCGAATTTCTCCTGCCACGCTGGTCAGGTCCCTTCAAAGTCTGCAGGAAGATATCTGACCTAAATTATATAGTGAGCGTGCGCCATGGGAGAAAACTCATAAAGGACACTATTCATGCCCGCCGGATGAAGGCATATCACACACGTAAAGCTCACACACCTACACGTACAGGCGGGCACACTGCTAAAAGAAAAGGAAACGATCCCGCTGGCAGACGTGGAAAAAAGACCAAGAAATAGCCTTCAAACACCACTGACCGAACCGGGATATGATCCTAACACTCACCAGAACTATCCCGGTGACACTCGCGTACAACGACATTTTGTACCACGGATAGGAATATACCTGAACCCCGATACAGTTAACGCAAAATTTGGGGACACACATGTAGTTATTGAGAGGTTCTTTTGTATGGCGGACCGCCCCACTCACAATTACAGAGATAGCATTCAGACCGAGAGACACAAACATACAGTCACAGAGCATTGTCAAGCATGTAACAAGATAATGCACACGTGAATGAAATTGGACACTATCGAGAAGCGATAAGGCGCGCAGGGCTGGTTGACCTTCACGCACACAGACGAACTAAGCCTGTTCCAAGTGGACAGGAATAAACGCATCATTCACGTCCGATCCAAGCACCCTATAACTTCCAAAATTACACTACGAGGAGAGTTCAAAAATACGCAAACTCCTCACAGTATTGGGTACTTTCGTTTGCGCATAGCAAATACACAGTACATGTGCCATAATACATAGAACACAGAGAATGACATAAGGTCACGGGTTCCAATCCCAGTAAAAATTAGACACAAGGGAAAGCAATTATCCAGGCTTCCAACCACACCGAAATTGGCCCATACAAATGCACGAACAGGGAATACTACATTTCCTCCCACCAAAAGCCAGACATAAAATTTCGAATTACACCAGACATAGAGAATACATTTCCCAAACACAGGTAGGAAAATTTCGCAAGACACAAGTCTCAGGAAACAATGGCCACACAACGTCATTACCTAACTAGGATGAATTGCTACATTAGTCCGCTAGGAATCTAAAACAATGACCACACTTGCATACGTGCAGAAAAGCACTTGCCGGCGGATGACAAACAATAACATCCCAGCCTGACATTACACATACCAACTGCTGACTAGTCATACTGCAATACTGCTCATGACAGGGCACTATTGTTTACCGGCATTGACAATGAAATCAAAAACGCAAAACAATCATAACAACATACATTTTTTTTATTACACCGCAAAAGCACTTGGCAATGGACAAGACATTGACAGGCCACGGGCGCCTCCCGCCCATACACGTGATACATATTACGACTTAGCCTGTAACAGACCAACCGTCCGCGTGGTGTAGCGGAACATAGTCACACACACGCACATGCACTCAACAATTAGGAGCAAACACAGACAAGATCTCCCCCCTAATAACTTCTTTTATCGATCGTAAGGCATAGGAGTCAATACAGATGACTAGGACATAGCCAGTCGCACTACGACCACTGGCCACATTTACACTACAAATGGCAGACCAGATTAGGTCATGAAGCTTTACTATCCCAAGGCGCGGATAGAAAGCAAGCATGGACCAAGGGAGGATGACAAACCATAGGGGGATAATCCAAGAGGGATTACCGACATACTACAGCAGGCTACCATGGTTAATACCCAATTCCCTTTCAATAACCCTCTCACGTCCAACATAAACCAACGCAGACACATGAACACGATCAAAACAGATACACTACTTTACAGAGTACACACAAGGGGTTGATGGACTTCATGCGTCTAAAGAACAGGCATGCTACGCCTAGGACCACGATGCTACCACCTGAGTATTAGGGGTGGGTCGGCAAAAATTAAGTAAGCATAATGCGCATCTCCAAATGAGAGATGAGGCCATAGATATATATTAACCATTCTTTATTAATTAAACACGCCCGCATGACAGGAATATATTGGTATTATGCCCCACCCTACACCTATCCGTACATGAAGGCAGACGCCTCATATCCAGACACATGCATGACTATCCCATCCATTCACCCGGGATATTAATATCAAACCTGCATGGAATTTTCGTATCTTTGCAATCCCGGGAATTGCCTCCCCAGTCCACTCACCATAGGAGCATCCCAGCGGCATCACCGGTTCCAGGCCACCACTAACGTGGAACCCAAAGATGCATACCCCCTTCCTACCATACTTTAAGCCCATTCAACAAATAACTACCCCCAGATCATAATAACAGGGTACCTGACGCCACAGACCCTACTAACACCTCCATTAAGGTAAAGAAAGCATTATTGCTGGAAAGCTGACGTAGCAATGGTAGACCAGAAGTAGCCTATGTACTTAGAAGATCTACAACCCCACAACACTGGAAATATTTTACATTTTACACAGAGATTAAACTATTTACACAGGTTACGCTCACATTTTTTTTTGCAAAGGAATCTGATACGCTCTGATTGATGACAGCGGCGTAAGCCGAAGGTCGGAGGGACAACACTTTGAGAGCTGGGGAAGGCGATGTGGACCCTTACCCCAGTTGGCTCGACAGCGCAGCGACCTCACTTAACTTAACGACTAGACTAAACAGACGAACCACGTAAGGTCAAAGCATTCGCGGCCTGGCCGGGCAAGCTCTGGAATCCTAGGTGCGCATAAACCGCCCCTGGGAGGAAGGGATGCTACACCCACTTCGTGCCACGGTCGTCGAAGCCAAGACCTGCAGGGAGACTTTCTGAGAATGGCGGGAGAAATAGCTCACTCCGCGCCGGACTCGGGAGCTATCCCTAGAGACGACCCCATTATGACTAGACTTCTAGTTAAGTTTAAATTTAAGTAGGCACGGCTTCCATAGCGGGAAGCAAAACTCCTATGCGTTGGAGTGAAATGTTACTCCGAAATACATAATACTACGGCCGACAATGGCGAAGAGATTCCTACAATGCGAAAAGCATACTACTACGGCCGATACAGGCGAAGATTACTGCGAAAAGCAGATTGCGATTGCCGACAAAGGCGAAGAGAATATTATGCCATAGGACGACAATGTCCAATGCCCACATAAATGGCGATGCATCGGGCAGCCAATGGGCATTAAGAGAGGGGCATTGCGAGCGCCTCATAAGGGTTACGTGGGCGGCCCAACTACGACTACACACGCAATGGCAACGGCAAAGAAATGATAGGTACAGCAGGCGAAACGGTTTGCTTAGTGGCACCGTAAGCCGCCTGTGACTAGATTAGTACTAGTAATAGACGTCGACACCTAGAATTAAGGGAACGGAATCCAGCGATCCTAGAGACAACCGGTGTTTCTAGGACTCGTGCGGGTGGTGTCCTGGGGAAGTAAATTGCCCCAGGCGATCGTTCTAGGCCAAATTTAGCTGTAAGACGGTTGCATTTGACACGCAACCTAGGATTAAGCAAATTTATTCACCGCTGTTGCCAGGTATGGCACAGCACATTTCGGCAGTAGATTAAGGCAACCCTTTCGGCTTAGAAATAGCATTTTTTTTATTAGACCATAATTAAGATAGATAGCACTAAGTAACGCCGCTCGGCGCCTGATGACCCAGAAACCCGGCATCAGGGTAAGTCCGACAACTCATGATAAGGCACGATAATTCGTCGTAAGATAGCATAAGCCTACATTCAAGGCAAAAAATTTTTTTTTTTTAAAATTATATATATATAGATTACAGTAGAATATCTCGGCACTCGGTGACTAAAAATCCGTTACCGAGGTAAGCCCGACCATACTTAGGATAAACTAGAATAACATAGGCTAACCTAGATTAAGTTAGACTTAAGTGGCAACATAATTGATCTTATATAATCTGCGCAGCGATGGAACTGCTATATGTATTAATACACTCTATTTGCAGGAAAGCAAGGAAGCGATTGAATGTACATGTTTCCAGATATATGGCCATTAACACATTTTGTTTTGCAGATGACGAGGATGGTACACTAACCTGTTGTATATACATATCTCAACACAAAAAAAATACCACACGTCCTTGTACAGACACACACACTCTTTTTCAATTTCCGTTGCATCTCCTAAAGGTGACAGCGTAGCGACCACCGAAGCACAGTATCCGTGGGATACTGGGCATCGATGAGCGCCGAAGACCAGATGACACGCAAATAAGGCGTGACTTCGGCGTCTAAGGGCGGCACAGGTATTGTAAGGGCCGAACCTTCGACGCCAAGGTGGAATTTCCCAACCCACGGCGGGAAAACCACTAGGACATAAGCTCAATGGAGAAGGAATTAGCGGCCTAGCCACTAAACTACGATAAAATGGCTGAGTGGAAAATGGCCAGGAAAGAATCAACGAATGGTATACAAAGGTCAGGTAAAGAGCTCTACGAAATGAAAGGTACCAGGCTCATGAGCAAACCGGTTTAATAATAAGATTCTTATTTTTATATATACATTTTATCATGCTTGTAAATTAAAGGTTTATATATATACATTATATCATGCTTGTAAATTAAAGGTTTATATATACATTATATCATGCTTGTAAATTAAAGGTTTATATATACATTATATCATGCTTGTAAATTAAAGGTTTATATATATAAAATAGCATGCTTGTAAAGTACATGGCAACAATATGACACGCCACCCAACACTGCCATAATGGCAACACTGGATATACGGTTTTGTTTTTTCCTTTCTACTCTACTAACGCAAAAATTTGTCAGGGTGTTCCGTTTTTTCCCAAACAAATAAATACTTTGAATATTTCCCTTAAATTATACCCTGGAACACCCATTTTTTTTTTCTATTCTCTTCTATCTTTCTCTTCGCAGGGAGCACTTTTTCCCCAAAATAAAGCCAGACCTCACAATTCCTCGTCTAGCTGGGTTTTTCCTCCCTGCACAACTATGTAACTATCAAAACCATGTTTTTTTTCTTTTTTGAAACTAGCAATATGCCAGCAATAGCAAGGGCAATTTTTTTTTCCATGTCAAATTTCTTTTAATGTCAAATTTTTCTCAAATGTCAATTCCTTTCAATGTCAATTTTTTTCTCGATGTCAAATTTTTCGCAATGTCAATTTTGTTTTTGTTTTGTTAATTTCCATTTTCACAATGCCAATATCAGTGTATACATATATCTGTACATCCCATAACCCTCCCCTCTGAACACGGGCTGATCTCACACCTACACTTCACGACATCACCCATTCTACACGACAACGAGGAAGACACCGCCAGACGATACGAGGGGGCCTCACGAACGACTTCATCAGCATCCCAACCTCCAGTTCCGTTCCCGTTCGCGAGGACGCGAACAAATGAAGGAAGACGCTTGTACAGCCTCCCAGGGGTATGCACCCCTTGGAGACCATCCCCCCATCATCTGGCTAAATCTCCTAACTGGCAACCCTTGGAAAGCCAGACCAACATCCATTAATACCACAAGGACAGCTTGCCACTCTAGAAAACAGCTCAGTCCTTGCACAATTGTTACACACAGTGACATATTATAAACTGGGGCAGCTATGCCAACACATTGCTGACAGCATAGCGCCGAAGGGTATAAGAAGGCGTCGTAATCAGGTCAAGGGATCTCTCCATTATCAGTGCTTCAACGTTACGGCCGAAGGCTACGCTGGTGTCATCAGAGGTGAGTCAGTCGTGTTCAGAGTTCCTACTTTTGTAACCTTAATCCACAACTTGTACTTTCACATTGTTACATTGTTACATTCCCTACAAGGGACTCATACTATAACATCACAAGACCAATAAACACTTGGTCCACACTCTACACTCGCCTTACTGTTTATACGCCTCTTTACATCCCAACGCCCTTCCTTATTCCCGTCACGGTAAGACGTGACATACGGTAGTCTGATAGTGCTAGCTCAGATATCATTGTGTTCCTCGCGGCGGCCCGGCTGCTAGAGAGCAGCGCGTGCTACTTAGCTGATACAAGCAGATTCAGTTACATAATAAGCAGTCAGCTGAGCGACCAGCGCAGTGACCCTTGCATCGAGTCACATCCCCTAAAACACTACTACATTATTTATAGGAGCGCCCCCTAGTTCCTAACACACAACAACACTCTACACTGGTCAGCTTACCCTGCCAAGGGAAGCTACCCCTTTTAGGCACAGCTTTATAAATTAACACAATAACTCTTTCCTTTTAGATCCTACCACCCCCAAATAAGGGATCTAAAACATTTGTCCATTTGGCTTTAGTTGTTTCAAAGTTTTGGCTACACGACGCGAGCGAGGAGCGGAGGGCCGGAGAACATAGTCTCGCGGGCCGTAGGTTGGGCAGTCGTGTACTAGTGTGTGCGTGTGTGTTTAGAACCTGTCTAATAATCTGTGTCATTGTTATGGCTGTACTAGCATACGTATTTGTAAGATTAGTACGACGTGGCTTTAGTATTGTGAAACATCCTGGCATTGCCTGGAGTAATCACGGAATACCACTTCTAGGATGGCTGAGGTAGGATTCGAAGCCTCTATTCTCAGTTTTACCTCATTAGTCTGAGAGTAACCCGTTCCAGCCCCCAGACCAGAATTACATTTCTCGGTAGAACCGGGATTCGAACCCGGGTCTTCGCGGTGACAGCCGAGAATACTAGCCACTACGCAGCGACGCAGAAACACATTACATGTACAGTATGTAAGCATTTATTTATTTAATTAGTATTTATTTATTTATTTATTTATAGTGCTTCTAACAGGTTACAACCTAATTATGAGAAACACATAATAATGTTTAAAGTCAATTTTACCCTCCAGGTTAGTGTTTCCCACGGACTCAGCGAGGGAACTCACCACTATTGCCTTTCCAGGCAGTGTCCTAGAGATGGGAAGACTTGGTCGGAATGGATACAACTGGGGAGGTGTGATCAGCACTTCGCCCATGCGGCATCACCTGCAAAGCGAACAGGGGCCTCAAGAGGGATGGGAAGGGAGGGGAAGATGTGTATGGATTGGCAAGGAAGAGGGAAGGAGGCCGTGGCCGTACAGTAGGTATCATCCCGGCATTTGCCCGAAACCACGGAAAACCACTTCGAGGATGGCTGGTCTACTCATTTGGACCACCCGAGGCTGAGTAGACCCCGTTCCAGTCCTCATACCACTTATTTCTTGGCAGAGCCGGGAATCGAACCCAGGACTTCCGGGGCGGCATCTAACCATGCCCACCGCTACGCTATGGAGGCGACGTACAAATTAATATATACTTAATAATTTCCTTATCCTTAAATAGTAATTATAAGAAGAATAAAATAATAATAGTATGTGTGTGTGTATGTACTGCATATCTACCTCTCATTCTTTCCGTTTCTTTGAGAGATCGGGGATGAGGAGAAGTTATTTTCTATGAGGCAAATGGTTTCAATGTTGAATGGTTCTTCTGATGCCAACCTTATGAGAGGAGTTAATGAGCGATTAACTGAATGGGCTAGAAGTTGGAAGGAAGTGGCCGTGGCCTATCGGAAGGAACCGTCTTGTCATTTTACTAGAGCTGAAAGCACGAAACAACGAAATATCATTTCAAACGTGGCCAACCGTGAGTTTCTAACACAGTCGTGTACCAAATCCGCAGGTAACTTGGCTCTATAACCAAGCATTGCACCTTAGGGTAGCTACTGCTGTCGGTATTGTTCACAAAAACATTTTAACGCACTTAAGGGGAGACTTCACAGCAAAATTTCAATTTTTCTCAAATAATTTTTATTGGCTATTTCAGATCCTTGGAGAGTTTTTTCTTGGATCCCATAAGGAAAGACTTGGTTCTATTCGAATTATAAATAAGTCTAAATAATATTTGATATAAGGACTGCATGAGGGGGCGTGGCTCACTGACAGCTATCAAAGATAGTATTTGATGTTATCACCATCAAACACGACCATCTCCTCACCAATCGGATAATCTATGTTCCAAAGTTGACTCTTTGCTTTTCCTTCAAATGTAGCGATTCATAGTGATATACAGGCTGTAGATATGGCCACACGCCACCTATGTTTTATGAACTAGTGATATCAACAAACATTTTAAAATCCATTTTCCTGACAATTTGTTTATCGAACTTCAATACCATCTTTTTTATTCGAAATATTAACCAATCTCAGTGAAATTTTAGCATGAAGTAGTCATGAGGTATTTGCATACTTTTGTGCATTAATATTATATGATATGCAGTTTCAAGGATTTTTTATGACATTTATGTACAAATTATTTGAAAAAAAAAAGTAATTTGAAATTTGAAAAAAGAACGAAGGGTAAATAAACAAACATTCTCATAAAATAAATGCACAGAACTCTGAAAATATGACCTGTTACTGTGTCTGACGAAATTGAAATGTAAAATGAGTACCAAAATTTGGTTTTAAAAATGCCATTAAACACCACATTAAAAATTAATAATTCGAAAACCATTCAAATTATGGCCTTCAAACCTTAGACATTGCTACACATTTTCGTGATATATATGATCACAAAATTAATTTGAAATCGATGCAGTAGGAGAGAAGTTAAATTTTTCAGTGGAGTCTCCCGTTAATGACGTTCTTTTGATTTTCAAAGGTTTTAAAACAGGCTGTATATATGGCCACACGCCACCTATGTCTTATGAACTCGAAACGATATATGAATGTAAATCTAGCGTACCGAACGTGTTTCCAAAAAGAAGTCATAGAGTGTCTGTTGGTACTGTTATTAAATTACGACCTACATTTATCGTTATTTTACATTGTACGTCTTCATGTCGAACACAATGACATTTCCCGAGAGCGGAAATGAAATGAAATAACGAGGTTAGCAGTTCAAATAGAGCTTGTCAAAGGCAGAAATAACAGTGAGTTAATACTAGTGGGAGTCTGGAAATACAAGCACTCATTTGATAACGACTGCAATGTGCCTCAAGCTGGCCCAGTGGTATAGGGTTACCTAGGAAACACCAGGTTCCAGTTTAGCTACTCGAGTAACGTACGATCTGATGCGAGCCAGAATGGAATGTGGCCAGTCTAGTGATGGCAATTTAATAAATATTTGAAATCAGAAGTAGAGTCTTGGACATGCCCATCGAAAGTGCTGGATGGGCATCCAGGAGGTAGACGACATAGAGGTAGGCCTTTATTATATTGGGGGCTGCCGACCTTACTACTGCTTCCTCCGACATGCAATTAATCTACGATAGTAGAAGAGAAAGCATAGGGGTGATGAATAGGAAATGCCTGGAGAGGCTGCCAGTCCCATTGCAGTTGCAATCTACCTGGCTTCATTAAGGATGTTAACATAGGTGTATATATATATGTGTGTATAAAATATGCACATATATATGGGTAGGCCAAGAAAGCGGTGGATCGAGGAAGTGGAGGACGATATACGTACCATGGGAGCCAGAAGATGGAGGACCAAGGCAATCAACAGAGAGCTTTGGAAGAAGATAGTTGCGGAGACCATGGTCAAGGAGTGAGTTAGTGGGTAGAGTCTCATGGGTTTTAACGAAGATTATTTTTTGTCTAGTGGCCTCTTGAGAGGCCATGTGCAGGTCTTTCTAGTTGACGCCCGTGGGCGACCTTCGAGTCGGGATGAGAGATGGAATGGATGAAGATGAATGAAACTGGGCAAGAATGTGGAAGGAAGTGGCCGTGGACTATAAGAAGGTACCGTCCCAGCATTTGCCTGGTGTTGAAAATGAGAAACCATGGAAAACCATTTTAAGGACGACCGACGGTAGGGCTCGAACCCATGCGTGTACCGAGTCAGCGGAGAGCTTGGCCCCATGACCTAACGCTGCGCTTTAGTGAGCGTAGCCACTGCTGTCGGTAGATAATATGCCTGAGGGTCTCATCGTGCTGGATCGACGTTTCCCATATTCCACAGATTATGAACTGGTGGCAGTCGTCTAATGATACACGTGGATTTTGAGATCAAACACGGCCACTCTGTTATTTAATTAAATGTATTTCTTTATTTATTAATTTTATTAATCTATTTATGTAGGTTATTTATTTATGTATTCATTGATGTAATTATTTATATAATTAATTCATTTACCTTATTTATTCATGTATTTATTTAAATAAATTACTTTATTTATTATTAATGATTTCAGCCCACTAAGGAGAGCTTATGACTAGTAAGTTCTTCGATTCTCCCTTTTGTTCCCTATATCTCTAGAGCCCGGCTAATAGGTTTTCCTTCCTCTCCTGTGGGTGGGGCTTCCGTCACTTAAGCACTTTGGGTGGTCGGGACGAAGAGTTAATTCTTAACAAGATGTTCAGCAAGGAACATATAGCCTACTTTCTCCTAAATGTATGCGTATACTTATAACTCTTTGTCCTCACCCCTAAAACAATCACCTCCACCACCATGTATTTTTTGTTTTCTTTTATAATGATAATTAGCCAGTAATTGTCTAAATCAATATTATATACTTCATGATAATGGAATATCAAAACTACTAACTTACTGTAATGCATTCACGTCCGTTAATCTCGATATTAAGCCTCCAATCTTTAGAATTCTTCGTTTTAGGTATCTTCCCCTTTAGAAATCCGCGGCGATCACAGTAGGCTGGTGCTGCAACCTAGCAGTGAATTAATATAGGTTATATCTTGTACACCGCTGAGTGATGGATGGGCAGGCAGTTTAAAGCTACCAGGAGGGAGGCGATCCAGCTTGCAGTGCTTAAAGGTAATCGGAGCGCAGTCGTGGCTAGAAGTTGAACTATTACAAAGTTGCCATACTTCAGGAGGCCAGGGTTTTACAAAGCGGAATGTGTGGAATTACCCACGTAACTCACAAGAGGACAGCACCATACAGAGGCATTGAGAAGGCTGTGGTTAATGACAACCAGTATCTTGTGCTTATATTCTCCTTTTTCTAATGTCTTCTGTTTATGTACGATGCTGGGGCTGTGATTATTAATAAACGAGTGTATACATTAGCCTCTCCTTTGAGCTAAATTTCAACATTTTATTTAGTATCTGTGTAAAGAGCTCGTCGACATCATTTGTAAAAGAATTCAAGTGAAAAAAATAGTTAACTCTGGTAAGTTTCGATCGCCAATGAACCGCGTGAGAGACTAACGAGCTAGCCCAGAGCCAAACATGTCCTTGAGACCTCAGTGTTATTAACTGTCTCAGATACAACATGTTAGCAAGTAATGTCATGAAATAAACGATTTCTTCACAGCAGTACATCTTCATTATAAATCATTTAATACAAAGTTTATATTATTTCTATCAGTAGGCTATATTACATACAACATACTAAAAATACTGAAATATAGGACAGGCACAAGAGGTCGGCTGCCATCTTGTCACGATTGTGACAGAGACGGCTCAGCTCTTTTAAGTCACTCATACAGTATAATATTACCATAATATTAAATTATAATAAATAAAGGATTACGTCCTTTAGGATAGCTTAAAGCACCCTTGGCTCGATAATCGGAATTGGTGGGTCCTATGTTATGGATTATAAAGTTTGTATAATTCTCATGGCCACCATCCTGAAATGGTACGGCTGATGACCTTTTAGTTTGTGCACAAGACGCGTCCCATATGACAGTATGTTGTTACCAAATTTGGTAGACATAGGATGATTAGTTTAGTCGTAGTTTGATGTTACGTTTTTAACGTTTGAGTGGCCACCATTCAGTTTTGCTAAAGGTGGCGGCGATATAAAACATGCCACTGAGGTGCCCTTTGCTTGGGGTGGGGGGCAGACTACAGAGTACACACATACATACACACACACACTCACACACAGACACACAATTTTTGGCCCTGTGTAGATCTCATAAGTCTACTTTCATTTTTTGCAAAAATCGAAAGTAGGCTAAAAAATACTACCTCAATCAATACACATTAAGAAACAACTATTCAATTGTTGAGCATCTATTCAAGTTTTGTATTTGCTTATTTATTTATTTATTTTTTTATTTATTTATTTATTTATTTATTTTTTAGCGTATGGCATTTAGTGCCGGGAGAGTCCGAGGACATGGTCGGCTCACCAGAGGCTGTAGCTGCTTTTATATGGACACCCATGGGGTGAGTTACAAGTTCCGTTCAAATTCAAGTAGTTCAAAATTTCGCTACCAGATGTCGCACACTCCCAGTGGGGAACGTTGGAACTTTGATAGCGCGATTCAACGAAATCTAACCTGCAAATTTAGCTTCACAAAAGCAGAAAAGTAAGCACAGACGGGAATATTTGAGTTGCTGCTGTTAATTCATGCAGGGACTTTGCGAAATAGTGATGATTTAGCTCCGTATACTTGGGTGCGTGTATAGAATTCTTTCTGATAACATGTGTTATTGTGGTACGTGCTTGTAATAAACGTGAGGATTGGGAAGGAGGCGACCGTGGTCTTACCGGCATTTACCTGGAGTAGAAATGGAAAAGTATGGAAAACCACTTCCAGGATGGATTAGATGGGAATCGAACCAGCCTCTTCTCAATTTTGCCCAACAAGGATGAGTGGATCTTGTTCCAGCACTCAGACCAGAATTAAATTTCTTGGCAGACCCAGGAATCGAACCCGGAACTCCGTAGCGACAGCAAATGATGCTAGCCGCTTCACCAAGAAGTGGACGGGGAAGGATATGTTACAGTGTTGTATACTTCAGCTGTTCGATAAGTCGAAACCAGTTTGTTTGTTTATTTGTATGTTGTTAACTGACCTCGACAATAAATAGTGGGTGTGGGAGCTTGCTGTATGTTTCCTAACATTGTGTACTGGTTTTGTAAATTATGAATATTTAACGAATTCGTGCTTGCGCGCTACATTAATCATAATCAGTCCAACTTCTATATCTTGACTTTCCGATATCTCGAAGTAATTTTAATTTCCCGGCGAAGTGCTAAACAATTAATATGTCATGTTTTTTTTTCTATAATTCGAAGTTTTATTATTTGAATATTTCGATAACTCGAATTATATTTTGCTTCCCGGACATAAAATATGTGTCCTAATTCCGATGTTGGGGTGAAAATGCAGTTGAAAAAAGTCCTCTCGGCACGCCGGAAGGCGGAGGTAGATTTCACCGGACAAACTTGGAGATAGGCGAAAATAGGCAGAATATGCAGGTTTTCGTAGAAGGATCAGACCTCATTTATCGCGTGAAAGTATTTTATAATTGGAGATTAATTAACTTTGTTTTTCTTCATTTTAAACATATTTTAAACATTTTATTGTCTTACGGGGACGGTAACCTTCTTGTCATTTGGAGTCCATTTTTAGCCTATTTTCAATTTTGAAAAAAAAAATGGCTTATGAGATCACCTTTTGTCCGTGTGTGTGTGTGTGTGTGTGTGTGAGGTGTATGTGTGTCCCCCCCTAATAAAATCTAAACGGCTGGAGTGATTTCAGTGAAACTCGGTAAGTTCATAGCACTATTCCCGGCGACGTCGACCGTGCCCATCGAATTTTGTTACGTCTCACCAATCCAACATGGCGGCTGTGCGAAATATTTCACTAGCATTCAGTATCTCCGAAACTATAACGGATATCGCCCTGAAATTGTGTACGGTGATAAAGGGTACTACTAGAAGTTCACCTATGAAACTTTCAAAAACCTGGTTACTACATAACCAACATGGCGGCCAAGCGAATTGGAGACTTTTAAATAGACTTTTCTCGCGATTTAACTATCCAAACGCAATGAAACTTGGTACAGCAAATATGTAAACACATTGCAATGCACTGGAGTCTAATTTAGTTCAATTGTTTACATAACCTCAAAATGGCGGCTGTGCGAAATATTTCACTGACATTCTATATCCCCGAAACTATTACATATATCACCCTGCAATTTTGTACGGTGATAAAGGTACTGATACAAGTTTACCTATGTATAATTCATAAACCTGTAAAGTACAAAACGAACATGGCGACCAAGCGAATTTGAAATATTTTAATAGACGTTTCTCGTGAGTTAACTCTCTGAGCGCAGTGAAATGTGGTACAGTAAATGATTTTGCAGATTGTAATGTACTGCCATCTAATTTAATTCAATTGTTTACATAACCTCAAAATGGCGGCTGTGCGAAATTTTAAAATTAAGTTTTTATTTCTTGTGTCGTAATCATGCGATCGAAGTGAAAGTTTGAATAATGAACCTAGGCAATAAGTGACCTTGAATGGTACATAACTCTATGGCCTATACATATAACAATCCTAAATGGCAAGCTTCCGTAATATTTAGACGGTTCTCAATATATATGAATCTTTTACAGCAACCAAACTGAAATTTTTATGTTCATAGAGACTATGAACATATGTTCACCTATAGGACTTTCAGTAACCTGGTGAGCACGAATCCAACATGGCGGCGACGCGAAGTATAAATATTTAAATGGACGTTTCTCGCGAATTAACTATCCGAGTGCCGTGAAACGTTGCACGTTTTAAATGCTTACACAAATGTTGATCCACTGGCATCTAATTTATTTCAATTGTTTGCATAATCACAAGATGGCTGCTGTGCGTAATTTTAAAATCTCGTTTTTACTTCTTGTGTTCTAATCATGCGATTGAAGTTTGAATACCACACTTACACAATAATCTTAATATAATAGTACAAAAATAAAAATCCAACCTGGCGACCATCTGAAATATTTAGACGGTTCTCAATATCTACGAATCTGATACAGCAATTAAACTGAAATTTTGTATGTTGATAGAGGCAATTAACATGAGCAGGATATATGAAAATAGGCTGTACAGTTCTTCACGGAACTACTTGTTATACTTGTGGTCACACTGTCCTTATGCAAGGTTTCGACACTGATGTGTAACTATGTAACGGTCTGTTACTTCTTCACGCAAAATTATATCTCCCGCAGAGATGTTGGTTGGTTCCTCAGTTTAGGGGCTGCGACAACGCGGTCATATAACCCCGTGTACTTTGGGTGAGTGTAGAATCTGTCTGATAAACGGTGTGAATTGTGATGGCGGTATTGGTCTGTAATTAAGGTAAGGATTGCAGACGCTAAATTTCAAGCAGTAGTTCCTAATGTTGCTACCAGATACTAACGTCAACGCCACCCAGCTGTGAACTTGGCTACTAGATGCCACCTCAATCAGCAACTCGCAACGAACGTTGGAACTTCCCCTCCAAAGGAAAGCTTACTGAGGGATTTTTAGCGCTCTTAGAAAATCCGACGACTTTGGCCGGCTTTGAACCCGCGACCTTGGGCATAGAAGTTCAGCATGCTACCAGTTACGTCACCGAAGCCGCTTCACACTTAGTCAGATGGAAATCTGAATCTGATCTCGCGCAAGTGCGTTGTCATGGCAACGTCTGATGGCTCATCCCTCATCAATTTAGTAGTGTTGCCATGTCAACCACTGATAGCTCTTGGCATTTTCTTATAATTCCGAAATCATTTTTCTCATCCCTTGGCGCAATGGTGGCTCATATCAAAAATTCTTTCAGACAAACGTTTTAGGTAATTATTAGGGGAATATTGTCCATTTTGTACGGTTTTGATATTGTGCCTATTAACAGAGATATGATTAATGTTTCCCGAAAAAACCACTTTTTCCCACCCCTTTGGTCAATGGTTGGTGCTATCAAAAAAACGTTTCAAACATAAATTTCTTAGCTTTATCCGACACATAGTATGAACTTTGAACGGATTCGATATTTCACATATTAAGAGAGTTATAGCAATATTTCATTTTTTCGAAAAAAAAAAGTCCCCCATTTTCATCCCCTTCGACCGATTTAGCCCAGTAACGAACTCGTCCGAGATTTTATGGGTATACATAATCGGTAAAGAATTCAAAGTGATTGGGGCAAAATTACGGCAGTTATCGTGTCCACAAGAAACTGATATACATATATATATACATATATTACATAAATTATATATAAACTTTTGAACTGACGGTGGTTTTGGGGTCTGGGGGATGTGAAACGCGAAGATCTGTCGAAATTTTCCGGAAATCGATACATGGTACCCATTGCAATAGTTAGCTTTCTAATGAAATCTACCTAAAATACTGCCGTCAACGACACCTAGCTGTGAACTTGGCTACTAGATGCCACCTCAATCAGCAACTCGCAACGAACGTTGGAACTTCCCCTCCGAAGGAAAGCAAACTCAGGTTTTTTAGCGCTCTTAGTAAATCCGACGACTTTAGCCGGGTTTGAACCCGCGACCTTGGGCATAGAAGTTCAGCATGCTACCAGTTCCGATACAGATGTCGCTTCCCACTGACATATGAAAACTGAATGTGATCTCGTGCAGTGGCGTTGTCATAGCAACTGCTGATGGTCATCCCTTATCAATTAAAAGTAAAGTTGTCATGGCAACCTCTCTTGGCACTTGGCATTTTCTTATAATTTAAATAATTTTGTTCACCCCGTGGCGTAATGGTGGGTCATATCAAAAATTATTTCAGACAAATGTTTTAGGTAATTATAGGAGGAATATTGTCCATTTTGTGCGGTTTTGATATTGTGCCTATTAACAGAGATATGATTAATGTTTCCCGAAAAACCCACTTTTTCCCACCCCTTTGGTCAATGGTTGGTGCTATCAAAAAACGTATTTGACATAAATTTTTGGCACTTATCCGACACATATTATGAACTTTGAAGGGATTCGATATTTCATGTATTAAGAGAGTTATAGCGATATTTCACTTTTTCGAAAAAAGCCACCTATTTTTACCCCCTTTGACCGATTTTGCCCATTAACGAAATCGACCGAGATTTTATAGGGATACATATTATGTAAAAAATTCAAAGTGATTGGTGCAAAATTACGGCAGTTATCGTGTCCACAAGAAACTGATATATATATATATATATATATATATATATATATATATAGATACATATATACATAAATTATATATAAACTTTTGAACTGACGGTGGTTTTGGGGTCTGGGGGATGTGAAACGCGACGATATGTCGAAATTTTCCGGAAGTCGAAACATGGGACCCATTGCAATAGTTAGCTTTCTAAAGAAATCTACCTAAAAGGAAGGAAGCTTTTAGTTTTACTTGACTGTTAATCTTGTGATCATGAGCCACGGGACCTCCATTTTACGTGGAATCCGAACCACAGGACATGGCAATTCACTGCGAAAATCTCACATGCATTGAACGAGAATCGAACCCAGTCCACCTTGCTGAGAGGCAAATAGCTTGACCGCTGCACCACCACGCCCCAAAATGCAATTGAAATACGCTCTTTGGGTTTGACATGGGAATTACAATATAGATTCATTTGTATAGGGCACCTGGACTTTGTATTTAGCTTATTATGCTATTTAATGCTGTAAGATCGGTTGAGGTTGATGTGCACCTCAGACAGTGAAAGTAAGTGGATAAAGCCACCTAACAGCAGTAGCAACAGTTGATTATTTATGTATTATGATATTAGAAACTCTTGTTTAATGTATGCCTATACCTCGAATTTTTGATAACTCAAAGTAATTTTATTTCTATTGAACCCTTCAGAAAAGCAGTGTTTAATGTAAGAAATCTTAATCAAGGGGTCGCGCTCAGTTCCTATGTGATGTTTACGTTCGCCAAACAACGTGCTCTACTGAGGTAAGGGTCATAGGATATAAACTATAAATTAGAAAGAAAGGTGACAAGATGTAAAATAATAACATGATTTAATGACTAATAGTGCACAAAAATAAATAAACAACAATAAAATATAAAACAATCCTCCCTGAATTTCCCATGACAGGAATATCTATCAATTCTGAGGAGTCAGACGGATCTCCCCTTTATTTAAAATGTGGATCCTGGTTCCACTACCTTGCAATTTGGGTTTTATGTGCGCGTAATGACTAACTACGAGGAATGAGTACTTTGGATGACTGTTCGTTTACACCGGGTTAACAGCCACGATGCTTACGAACAATCATCTCGTAAATCAACGTTTACGGACATGGAACATGACATTAATAAAAACCCTTAAAAAGTAATGCTGACACACGCACTAAATCTACTATTTACAGGAATCTCTCTCGGGACCCTCATTAGCACGAAGACGCACTTGACTTTGAGCTGCCAACACTGGCCAAATTGCTCAACACAAACATGGAAATACAGCATAGCACATGACTCACGGGTCACTGAATGGAATATAAACATGGAATAAACCAACAACAACAAAAGCCTGACTGGCTGATATTACTTTATATGAACAAAACTGCATGTTAAGATAACGCTTCGGAGATTATCGTGATTCGTAGGCAACTCCCATTTATTAAAACAATTTTTATCATTGATCAGTTCTTAATTCTGTATTTCAAGTTATTACTGAGCCACACAGGCACTCTCCCTAATGACCTGGCTGGCGACCTTCAGTTCGTCTTGTGATACATCTCCCCTCTTCCTCAATTACCTGTCATCGTCCCACTCCAGTGTGTATAAATATAACTGACCAGCTGTGCCGTTATCTCAAGGAATCAACAGCAACAAACTCAACCACTATGGTCAGACATTAATCAAAATATCCAGAATTGCCCTCGCGAGGTCACAATATGGATTTGTCATCAAGCTGCCAGAAATCAGTCTACGCTGAAATTCCCGCTTGTAATGACATAAATACACACACTCACATACACACACCTGGGAATGACAATACGTTTTTTCACACAGATCGGCTGAATGGATGCTCGCCCAATCAATTAAAAAAATATTAACACCGATAGAGCTGACTGCTCTTCGTCACAAATCACATTGCTCCAAAGGCAATAACCTCACTGAATCTGATCAATAATAAAACAAAAGAAATTAATTACCCTCCAATCTACTGTATAATTATATTACTTCAGTCCTACTTCTGAAACACAACATATCTCCGAGAGACGTTTTTTAACCGCATTGCGTAGCGTATGCAAACACGGTCGTCCACATAGCTACGTTAGTTAAAACAACAAACAAGAAAAGAACCTTCTACTAATAATATATGCGAGCTGTTTCCATGCAAAAAGGTGTGTCAGACCAAAACTAAATAGACTACGTTAATCACACAAGCAAATTATTTACAAAACAAAATAAGTCCCATACACCATAAGTTAATTTATCAGATAATAATAAATATTATTCAGTACTCATCCTCAGTCAGCCACCCGTCAAAGAACATCCGCAGCCATCTCCCAACTGGATTCTTCTTATCTCATCTCAACCATCTTGACGGAGTCTTGATATTTCCAGGCTTCCTCCATGGTCAATGATGTCATCTCTCGTGCTGATTCAAAAATTAAATTATTATACACTTGATGTCTGACTACTAAATTCGCCGTTCGGGTACTTCTTTCCCCAAAACAGTCTGTTGGCGAATTATCGAAGATACTGCCCCTACAAATATAGTACTGTGACTATCTAACACTGAATTTAACACTTTTAATAATAATTTCTGTGTCCTTCATGACACGCAATGTATAACTGTCAACGTCCGTAGACGCACAAAGTAATAGTCCTGTGTCCACGACACACAAAAAAATAAGCCTACGTCCGTAGACGCACTAAGTAATAGTCAATGTCTTGGCTCTTCACACCACTTATAAATGAACCAGCCCTAGGTGTAGATAGAGGGGGAAATTAGATAAAAATTTTACAAAATAATAGTGATACAGGAATGAAATAAATATCACTGAACTCAAAAAATAGCGCAGGTCAAGAATATGCCCATTAATCCTAGAATCGATTGTAGAGCTGTTGTCTAGGCGATCTCCCGCGTGAATGCTAGCCGAGCGTGCCCACGCTAGACCTGCCGCGCTAAATAGGCATTCTTCTCCCATTGGTTCCCACATTTTCTGTATCTTGGCGGTTTTTATCAGCCCTTGGCTTAGTGGGAGTGTCCAGCATGTACATCAGCCACTCACGTTACTGCATCATATTTCTTCTAGGCGCGAATATTACAATGAACATACCAGAACCATGTCTCACTGCGCGTCGCTTCTATTTTTGAGGTGGCCAACACCTGTCCTTCTGACACATCGCTAGGCTATTTCCTTTCACAGCTAAAGTATTTAGCCTTTTGTCAAACAGCTTCAGGTATGTACCCGCTGTCTCCAACAAATGCTTGAAATTTCCTCATCTCCGTCTGGCTACTTTCATGATGAAGGTGGAAATATTTATTAATTGAAGAAATAAAACATAGAATCATTTATCCAACAGAGGATAAAGGGTTCACAACTCTCCCACTCACAAAATTTCGAACTTCGGAGAAAGTCGATAATTTTAAAAGACTTCCTTAGGCCAACTTGTTTTATTTCAGAATCACCCCTTTTCTATTACTTGGTCTAGCCGCTCTTGTCTTGAATGGCATTTACTCGTTTTCATTTCTTGCTTGTATCTCCCCTCTCAGTCTGCTTGCATGACCCGCTGATGCCTGAGGCAACACTCTGCTCGTCTCGTTAATGTTTGTCAATACCAACTCTACTTCCTCCTTCACGTGCCGTACTCAACTGCTCCCCGTCAACTTTGTTGATAGTAGGACGTCTATATATTCAAACTGCATCGTTATTTCGGCGCTCTCATGGATCGCTTCTACGATACTTTTTTTAAATGGCTGCGTTGTAAACCGACATTATTCCAGTGTTTAACTCTTTCACCCTGTAAGCATTATTTCCAAGGTTTCTTACGATAGAATAGGGTCCTATGAACTTTTCGCAGAATTTACTGAAGATCTTCTTCTCTGGGTCCGATGTAGCAGGTCATTTCACCAAAACAAGCTGGTTGATTTCAAGATCACTGTGAAACCTCTTATTTCTTACTCGCCGTAATCTGCGATCTGCTTGTTTTCTCATGTAGGCTCTCGTCCTCTCAATTCGCAAGTCAGGTGCTATCATGGGATCTTGTGGACTGTTAATGATGCTTTTCCACGTTCTCACTGGATACTCGTTCTTGTGTAGGACCATAGGGATCTGTCCTGTTGACTCGTGCCTGGTAGAATTCATGCATGTCTCTACATCCTTGATTTTGTCCACCCATCTGTGATGTTCATTTGGAATGAAGATTCTCAAATATGAAGTTACACATTTAATTGCTCTCTCACTTGGATTTGCTTGAGCATGTCGGATACTGCATAAAATGTGTTTTATACCCATGTCCTCCATACCTTTCTTGAATTCGGCGCTTGTGAAATAACTGACATGATCTGATAATATAAATTCTGGTTTTCCAAGGATTGGAATAATTCTATTCCGAATACGACTGAGTACCTGTTTTGAAGTAGTTTTCTGAATTGGGCATAATACGACAAACTTCGAAAATACATCAATGCATACTAGTAAGTGTCGGCAACCTCGCCTTCCCTTCGGGATTGGACCGAAACAGTCGAGTGCCAGTAGCTCGCATGGTTTCTGAGGTAGCAAAGGTCTAGGATACTGCCTCATTAAATAATTATTTGGCTTTGTCCTCTGACAAGGATCACAAGTCGTAATGACGTCACATATAGTTGTCCTCATACGTGGCCATGTAAATGTCTCTCCTATTGTTGCTTCGCACTTATCTACGCCCACGTGACCGTAACTTTCGTGCGTATGCCATGTCAATCCTCGTTGTAAAGAAGCAGGTACTAATATGCGTAACTTGGTGTGGTCATTATCTACCCATTTGTGCAGCAAATTGTTGACATAAACATATCTTCCTTCTTTGGCTTTCGCTTCTCGAAATGCAGGTGTTCCTGTAGGTAGTTGCTTTCTGAAGTATTGAATTAATAGCATCATCCATGGTTCCGCTTCTTGTTCTCGCTGTATCTCACGTAACTCCTCCAAGAACTCCCGGTCCTTCGGTGTTAACTCCAAGTGTTGTACCATCGCTGTTTCCTCATTATCAGGTTCTGGGTTCCTGCTGAGTGCATCCGGAATCACGTTCATCTTCCCTGGGCAATGTTCAATCTAAATGCTAAACTGCTGAATATATATAGACCAACGTGTCACACGTTCGCTTGCCATTGACGTCTTAAACAAGAATGTTAATGCCTTGTGATCAGTCCTGACAACAATGGGGTAACCATAGATTATTCGTTTCCATTGTTGAAGCGCATGAAGGATGGCCAACAACTCTAGTTCCGTTACAGTATAATTGCGCTCGTGCTTACGCAATTTTCGGCTGACAAATGCCAAATATGTTTTATGCTGCAGGTTAGCTGGATCCTCTTGGTAGAGCATAGCACCTATACCCACCAGTGACGCATCGGCTTGGATTATAAATTTGTGCTTGAAATCTGGATATCCTAATTTAATGCAGTTTTCCAATAGCTGATTTGTTGCTTGGAATGTCTTCTCACACTCCGCATTCCATAACCATTTATTATTCTTCTTTAGCATTTCCTGCATAGGGGCTACAGTCTCCGTATAACCTGGACAGTTTTCCTTAAAGAATCCCGTTACGCCTAAGAAAGCCCGAATGTGCTTGACTCTCGTTGGTGTAGGGAAATTCTTTATCGCTTCGATCTTAGCTGGATTTGGCTTCACTCCCTCCTTGTCAATGATGTGACCCAAATATAAGATCTCGCTCTTGAAGAAATGCGATTTCTTCAGGTTTACTTTGAAATTTGATGCATTCAGGTTGCCTAATACTTTATCTAAATTTTCCATGTGAGTTTCAATGTTGTCGGATGCCAGCAAAATGTCATCAATGTAGCGTACCGTCATCTCCTTAACTTCCTCGGTTAGATTCCGGTCCAGGGCTCGGATTAAAGCACAGCCCGCTGTTTTGACTCCAAAGGGCATTCGAACGAAGCAAAACGTTTGGTTATCGAATAAGAAGCCAGTTAGAAGCTGTGACTTCTCATCCAATTCAATATGGTGGAACGAGCTCGTCAGATCAACTGATGAATAAATGCTTTTGTTTTTAAAGCCTTTTAATACGTCTCTGATAATTGGCGCTCTGTCATACTCAGGAAAAATGAGTCTCGTGTTGAGATTTCTGGCATCTAAACAAAGTCTAATAGATCCATTTGGTTTTGTGACTGCCAAAATCGCATTTAGATAAGGTGTTGGTGTCTTCCTTATCACTCCAGCTTGTAACATCTCATCTATAATGACCTTGACTTGACAACGATATTTTTCAGGAATTGGATACAACCTACTTTTGAAAGGTGACCAATCCTCGATTTGCATTGAATATTTGAAATTTAGTATTTTCCCAGGTACTGTATCAAATACTGTTTTGTGCTTCCTTAAAATCTCTTCCAATTGCTTTCTGTGTTCACCCCCAAGTTGAATGCCATTGAGCCGCTCCTGTAGTAACTCTTCAAATTGTGCATCACTGTCGTCTCCTTCTGTTAATAAAGACCATATCTCCTGGGATTCACTCTCCTCGTCTAGTTCCACAACAGCTCCTTCTATGATGTTATCTTCTGCCTTTCGTACCTCCTCTTCCGTCTCTTCCGATATTGCTTCCAATGCCCAAGAATTTACATCTCTTCCGGTGGTGATTTCATCCATATGCAATCCCACGTTCTTCAGCTGATCATACTCTCTAAAACTGACAGTATTCTTGTGCAAATCTTTCACTGCTTGATAGTCACAAATAAAATTTGCACCAAGAATTATATTGAAATTCATCTTTGCCATGATAATGAATGTTTGCCCAAAAGTGTGTTCCAATATGTTCAGCTCTAAGTATGCCTGACGTTTACAAGTGACGGTGCGTTCAGGAATAACACCCCTCACTTTGAGCTGTGGTACGGGAATTACAGGAATATTTTGACTCCGTCCCAACTCTCGAACCAAGGCCTCCGATACCAGACTGATCTGTGACCCCGTATCCAATAAACATCTTATATTAATTCCACCAATCCTTGCGTAAATAATTGGTAGCTGCCTAATTTCATCGTTCCGTGGTTTGACCGTCTCCTCCAGGCAGTCTTCTGGCAAAGCAATCCATTCTTGTATGTTCGCTACTATCCATCCCTCTTCAACTTCAGACTGTTGCGTTTGTAGGCTGTCTTCTTTATCCAAATTTAGCATTTTTTTAAGCTCCAGTGCGACCCCCATCATCCGTTTGTCGCCGATGCCCTTGATATTCCTCTTGTCTCAGTAGACTTCCAGCTTCCTCAGTATGTGTATCAGGATTCTTCATGTTCCCAATGGCTTTTTCCCATCTTCCTAGCTCTCCACCTTGACTAGCGTGTAATTCCTCTAGGTAATTTTGTGATTGAGCGTGCCTATCATCCCAGTCATTTCGATAATTTCGTGGCTCTCCTTGATTTTGGTCTCTTCTTCCTTTCCATCTTTGATTAGCATTGTAATCACCGTATCTTCCATAAGGCCTGTCATTTCTTCGATTTTCACGCCAATGTTGATATCATCTCTGTTGATACCTATTGTTGCCTTGATATGACCTATTATTGTAGTTATTTTCGTTACGCTGGTATGGTCTGTTTTCTCCTTCCTCCTGGTTTCGCCTAGGTGTGGATGTGCTTGTATTAGTACCCTGCGTTTTGGTGTTTGCCTGTTTTGGTTTTATGACCTCTGTGGTATTGACTAATTCCAGCTGTCTTCCTCCTCTATAATGACTATGAGATGTAGTTTCATCGATCTGACGTAATATCTGCTCTGCATGTAGGGCCGTACTAACGTTCGCTGCGACTAGGACTTGTTGCACGTTGACTGGCAATTGCCTCGCTATAGTCATCCACAGATCTGCTTCATTTAAAGGGTAATCAAGGTCGCGAAATTTTAGCATTTGCATATTAAAGAAATCTGAGTATTTCGTTTGCTGGGTAGTTTGGTATTTTCTAGAGTAAAGCTCCATCCATAGACTCTGTTGTATTGCTGGCGACCAGTACTTGCGCAGAAACGCTAATCTAAAATCTGACATGGTTCCAAATGTATATTTGAAGCTTAAAAACCATGTAAGGACATTTCCTGATAAAAATCTCTCCATCATCCTCAATCTACGTGCCTCAGGTACCCCAGTGTCATTGAAATGGTCTTCAATCTCTTTGATAAAAGCTTTAGGCGTCACCCCTGAATTTTCCGTGTACTTCTGTGGTTTATAATCACTTGAGCGAATTACTTGGATAAGTTGTGTAGGTTGATGACCGTCTTGTGGTGTTGAGCTCCTATCGATATTCTTGCGAAACCCTTCCGTGTTTGTTGTTAATGGGCTCTCCGCCTGAGTCTGACTTCCTGCTGTGCTTGTCTCCGGGCTATTTGAGTCATCCTGCTTGTCTTTCAATGTTCCCGTTCTAAATATCGATGATTGCTCTAATGACCTGAGTTCGGCTTTAATGATCCTGTCCGTCTGTTCTTTAAGCTTGCTCTTCATTTCTTGCTCTAATGCTTGAATACGAGTGTGATTTTCGCCTACTTTTTAAGAATGGTGGATCTTTCCTCTTTAGAATCGATATTCATTCTTTTCCAATCTTTTCTTATCTGCTCTTTAATCGTGCTTACTTTCTCTTCAATCTGGCTTTTAGTGTCGTCTAAGGTACTGTTTAATTGCTCCTGATCCGCTTCTAGGCTTTTCCACTGCTCTGCTGATTTTATTTCGAGACGGTCCATATCTTTAATTATGCCGGATATATTCTCATCTACCGCTGATAATTGTTGTTGAATTACTTTGCCGCTCTTTTCCATCTCCATAAATCGTCCTTCTAACTTCTCCTGAGCTATCTTGACCTCGCTTGTATTCATAGTGCACGCTATTTCAATTTGCTCTAATTTAGCTAACACCGTTTCATCCAAAATGCTAAGTTTTTGATCAAAAATACTTTCCATTTTCTTAATCTGGTCTAATTGCTTTTCATTATTTTTACTAACATCTAGGGCCAGTAATACCATCTGTTGATTAGTGTGATCTTTCATCTCTGCGGTTAACGAAGCTAATTGGTTCGTGTTTTAATGTTCTGCGCTTCTAATTGTGAATTGATAGTGTCATTAATTTCACTTTTTAATAATCTAGCTTGTTCCGCTCTATATTAATTTTGTTCAATTCTACTGTTATTTAATTGTGTCCGCAATGATTCACTTTGTTCTGATAATTTGTTTATCGACTCACTTTGTTCTAACAAACTATTGTTTATTTGTTCAGATATTTTTTTGTTTAGTGCTTCACTTTGTTCTAACATACTAGTATTTAATGATTGACTCTGTTCTGATAATTTAGCGTTTAATGCTTCAGTTTGTTCTAACATACTATTGTTTAATGATTGACTCTGTTCCGCCAATTTAGTGTCCAACAATGCCTGTGTTCTCCTAGCTGCACTCTCAATGATTTCTTGAATCTGTTCAACCGTTGCCATATTACACACTTTATATGAGACATTAGGGAAATGGCATAAAGCAATGCCCTTTGACACACACATAAAATCCAATGCACATTTAATTTCTTTACCCTACTCAGTTCATTTATTTTTACATTTAATCCCACTAGTCGATTGCATCTCTGAGTAGTTCTAATTTTACTCAACTTAATTTAAACCCAAACACATATTCAGTCATTAAATTGTTATCCTGATCTGATATTAACACTGACTAATTAACAAAGTATTAATTGTCATTTAAGGCTACAGCCTCCTAATATTTTCATGAGTTTGACTGTCTAAACAAATCTAATTTTAACTTTAATCATTGGGCGCCCGGTATCACTTTAATTCAATAGACAAAAACGTGAACCGTATTTTTTATTGCAAACTCCTGATTTTAATTTATATTTCACACATTTGGCGGTATCCTCTTCGCCTCACTTACTTTTAATAAAATATCACTTCCCGTTGATTAAAATACTGCCATATCTGCCTGCACTTGCGGCATGTCAGTTTTACTCAAATACGCCACTAAAATGTGTTCCAGCAGCGAACCAGCAATAAAATTACACCTTCATTGTTGCGTCAGTTTGAAAACCCAACTACGCTTACATTGACATGTGCAAAATCTTTGCCGTTACACCACAGTGAACCGCCCCACGCTTGGCCGAGCCAGTTTACTCCTATGAACCCTTCAGAAAAGCAGTGTTTAATGTAAGAAATCTTAATCAAGGGGTCGCGCTCAGTTCCTATGTGATGTTTACGTTCGCCAAACAACGTGCTCTACTGAGGTAAGGGTCATAGGATATAAACTATAAATTAGAAAGAAAGGTGACAAGATGTAAATAATAACATGATTTAATGACTAATAGTGCACAAAAAGAAATAAACAACAATTAAATATAAAACAATCCTCCCTGAATTTCCCATGACAGGAATATCTATCAATTCTGAGGAGTCAGACGGATCTCCCCTTTATTTAAAATGTGGATCCTGGTTCCACTACCTTGCAATTTGGGTTTTATGTGCGCGTAATGACTAACTACGAGGAATGAGTACTTTGGATGACTGTTCGTTTACACCGGGTTAACAGCCACGATGCTTACGAACAATCATCTCGTAAAACAACGTTTACGGATATGGAACATGACATTAATAAAAACCCTTAAAAAGTAATGCTGACACACGCACTAAATCTACTATTTACAGGAATCTCTCTCGGGACCCTCATTAGCGCGAAGACGCACTTGACTTTGAGCTGCCAACACTGGCCAAATTGCTCAACACAAACACGGAAATACAGCATAGCACATGACTCACGGGTCACTGAATGGAATATAAACATGGAATAAACCAACAAAAACAAAAGCCTGACTGGCTGATATTACTTTATATGAACAAAACTGCATGTTAAGATAACGCTTCGGAGATTATCGTGATTCGTAGGCAACTCCCATTTATTAAAACAATTTTTATCATTGATCAGTTCTTAATTCTGTATTTCAAGTTATTACTGAGCCACACAGGCACTCTCCCTAATTACCTGGCTGGCAACCTTCAGTTCGTCTTGTGAAACATCTCCCCTCTTCCTCAATTACCTGTCATCGTCCCACTCCAGTGTGTATAAATATAACTGACCAGCTGTGCCGTTATCTCAAGGAATCAACAGCAACAAACTCAACCACTATGGTCAGACATTAATCAAAATATCCAGAATTGCCCTCGCGAGGTCACAATATGGATTTGTCATCAAGCTGCCAGAAATCAGTCTACGCTGAAATTCCCGCTTGTAATGACATAAATACACACACTCACATACACACACCTGGGAATGACAATACGTTTTTTCACACAGATCGGCTGAATGGATGCTCGCCCAATCAATTTAAAAAATATTAACACCTACGATAGAGCTGACTGCTCTTCGTCACAAATCACATTGCTCCAAAGGCAATAACCTCACTGAATCTGATCAATAATAAAACAAAAGAAATTAATTACCCTCCAATCTACTGTATAATTATATTACTTCAGTCCTACTTCTGAAACACAACATATCTCCGAGAGACGTTTTTTAACCGCATTGCGTAGCGTATGCAAACACGGTCGTCCACATAGCTACGTTAGTTAAAACAACAAACAAGAAAAGAACCTTCTACTAATAATATATGCGAGCTGTTTCCATGCAAAAAGGTGTGTCAGACCAAAACTAAATAGACTACGTTAATCACACAAGCAAATTATTTACAAAACAAAATATGTCCCTTACACCATAAGTTAATTTATCAGATAATAATAAATATTATTCAGTACTCATCCTCAGTCAGACACCCGTCAAAGAACATCCGCAGCCATCTCCCAACTGGATTCTTCTTATCTCATCTCAACCATCTTGACGGAGTCTTGATATTTCCAGGCTTCCTCCATGGTCAATGATGTCATCTCTCGTGCTGATTCAAAAATTAAATTATTATACACTTGATGTCTGACTACTAAATTCGCCGTTCGGGTACTTCTTTCCCCAAAACAGTCTGTTGGCGAATTATCGAAGATACTGCCCCTACAAATATAGTACTGTGACTATCTAACACTGAATTTAACACTTTTAATAATAATTTCTGTGTCCTTCATGACACGCAAAGTACAACTGTCAACGTCCGTAGACGCACAAAGTAATAGTCCTGTGTCCACGACACACAAAAAAATAAGCCTACGTCCGTAGACGCACTAAGTAATAGTCAATGTCTTGGCTCTTCACACCACTTATAAATGAACCAGCCCTAGGTGTAGATAGAGGGGGAAATTAGATAAAAATTTTACAAAATAATAGTGATACAGGAATGAAATAAATATCACTGAACTCAAAAAATAGCGCAGGTCAAGAATATGCCCATTAATCCTAGAATCGATCGTAGAGCTGTTGTCTAGGTGATCTCCCGCGTGAATGCTAGCCGAGCGTGCCCACGCTAGACCTACCGCGCTAAATAGGCATTCTTCTCCCATTGGTTCCCACATTTTCTGTATCTTGGCGGTTTTTATCAGCCCTTGGCTTAGTAGGAGTGTCCAGCATGTACATCAGCCACTCACGTTACTGCATCATATTTCTTCTAGGCGCGAATATTACAATGAACATACCAGAACCATGTCTCACTGCGCGTCGCTTCTATTTTTGAGGTGGCCAACACCTGTCCTTCTGACACATCGCTAGGCTATTTCCTTTCACAGCTAAAGTATTTAGCCTTTTGTCAAACAGCTTCAGGTATGTACCCGCTGTCTCCAACAAATGCTTGAAATTTCCTCATCTCCGTCTGGCTACTTTCATGATGCTGGTGGAAATATTTATTAATTGAAGAAATAAAACATAGAATCATTTATCCAACAGAGGATAAAGGGTTCACTATCTCCGAAGGAACTTCGAGATATTGAAGTTCGACAGTATATAAAACACTAAGGTGTATTTTTTCACAAATTTCAAGCTCCTACACCAGAGGGAGTTAGAAGGTGCGGTTTGCGACAAAATCTTCCAAATTAATAATACAACTAGTTGAAACCCGTCAAAACATGACGGACAATGGCAAAAATATTTACTGAAGAAGCTTTTTATATAAGTTACATTCTTTGTACGATTACGTTTTGGCACTATTGCAACTTGAAGGGCGTCAAAAGATAGCACTCTAAACATTGCTACATAATGCTGGTCATGACTGAAAACGTGATGAGGTAAATAGACCAACACGTTCCAAATTTTCTCCATGAACTTTATTGATTGTGATAAAGCAAGCCGAGCGAATGGGAAATTGTTGCCTATTAAAAGGAAAAGTACTGTAAATGTAAGTGTTTCATCGTAAGGTGATAAATCAAGTGTAGGATTTGAGCTCCCTGCTTAATATTACTGCTCCTATTATATCCGAATCCAAGCAATTTCTTACAATTTCCTACAATTAATATGTTTCCATATAGGAGTCCTTGGGAAACGAACAGATTTCTAAGGAGCATAACTATGGCTCAAACGTTCGGAGTATGTGGAGGCGAATCACTTAATTCCAAGGAATTGAAGAATTCTATAGTAGGGAAATGAAGTAGCTGGCTTTAATCTTCCTTATCTAATCTGTTAACGCTGATGTATGTGTTTGAACTACTGGATATAAGTTCAATTTCTTTTAAATTAATATCATTACATTGTTGCAGCCTATCAAATATTTTATATTCCAGCAGATCAATTTTACCATCACAACAGTAAAGGCCAAAGTAACCAAGCGTAGATTTTACGCAAGAGAAATGCAATGTAGATCAATGTTTACATTTGATCGTCAAGGACCTTACACTGTACTGCATAATATCTGGAATAGTTTCTGAAATGGTCTATTTATATTGGATTTTAAAAGTGGCTTCGTATTATTCGATAACACTATAGTGTCCTGCATCAACGGAGCCGCTAAATATTAAATGACAAAGAATACTTCCATTGCTGAAATCAACAGCGTAGTTAGAAACATTATTCTAAACAAATACTCATTAAACAATATACAATGAAGTTCTACATGACCAGTGTATTCACCATCCAGAGACTTTGATACTCAAGTTGGTCGCTGAGGAGAATGCGATGAGACTGATCGCCTATAATAAAATCCTTATTGTTCCTGCCAGCGAAATGTTTTACAATAGCTTTGAAAACGCAGCTCAGAATGACGTTCTTCATTTTGATATAAACAGTACGAAACTGCTCTAAATCAGCAATTTCCATCACCTGTTATAGGTTATGGCAGTACATTTTGCAGGGGAACATAGAATCACTTCGCCAACTACTGGAATGAGCATAGGCCTATACTCAATACTTACTTCGGCAGTCACCCTAATGGAGGCAGTTTTAGAATTTTATGTCCCATGCGTGTCAAAAATCGAAGCCCACCTATTCTTGGCTATCGCCCCGGATCCCGGGTTACATTCCCTGCTCTGATAAGAAATTTAATTCTGGTCAGAGGGCAACATCGGGGCACACTCAGTCTCTTGAGGTATAACTAAGAAGAGGAAAGTTTGATTCCCACCTCAACAATCTTGGATGTGGTTTTCCGTGGTTTCCCACTTCCACTCACGGCAAATACCGGGATGGTTCCTAACTTAAGGCCTCGGCCGTCTCCTTGCCATGCCCCACCTTAATTACAAATACACACATTAATGCAGCCATCACAATAACATAGGTTATCGGAGAAAAGTTTACTCATACACACCAAAGTACACGGGGATGAGTGAGCACGATGTCGGAGCCCTTCAAACGAATTATGTTTGCCAAGTGTCTCTCATGGCGAAAGCAATTGTCTACACGCGCGAGTGCCTTGAAAACTACTTATTTCTTTAATAATTTAAAAGTATATCGACGATGCAAAATTATAACTTTTAGTCTAGGACACTACCAACTTGACCACCGAAGCATTGAGAAGAAATTGCAATATTAAGGTACATAAACAACATACACATTCAACTGTCAGTTAATGTTCTTCAATATTTCCCTTCTTTTATAACTCTATTCCAGTATACATATCGTAGAAACATCATAGAATATATTCCCCTCCTTTATAATTCTCATAAATAACTATCATGTGAAAACGCGCCATGTCTTGTGTTTTAAATATATCGATGCAATGCTGCTGCCAACTGTTGTCAGTTACTGGAACTATATGGGCGAGTTCTGTCATCTGTTGTTAGTTACTGGAACTGATTGCAGATATTCATACGGCGTTTTGGTGAGTTGTTGGCGATTTACAAAATAAAACGCCTTGTGTTTAAATATTTAGATGACAACGTAAATCGTGGAGAATTCCTTACTTTACGGGAATAATGAAATTAAAATATGTTAAGACAATGTATTACTAATAGCCAGAAATAATTAGTGGGAAATAAAAATACATGTGTGAGGTAAGAATCGAATTCCTTCAACTATGCAAGAATTAATTCCGGGGTCCGCAATATTATCCCTGAGCCACCCAGACAAGGGACGTGGATTGCAATATTAAGTTATCTAATCATCAATCGCACACAAATGCTTGTTGAAGTTCTTCAATATATCCCTTCCTCTATGTATCTATTCCAGTATATATCGTCAGAACATCATAATGCGATATTTTCCCTCTTTTTAATTCTCATAAACAAAGGTCACACTACGATGCGGTGGGTATTTTATCCGCCATTTCTCTCCTGAAAGAACGCCATTGTGCGCACGCGCAGTTGCCAAAAATATTACATTTTTCTTTAATCATTAAAAAATATACCCTAACATATATCTTCCTTTTAAAGACACTCTGCAAATCTACATGCCCAGAGCTCTCGTTAGAATGCATTACGAAGTCAATCGGTTAAGACGTTTTCTCAATCTCGATGTTACAAAAATCACCTTAGTGTTTTAAATATATAGATAATACGGGAGAAATCTTGTTCTTGAAGAGTCAACGGAAATATATCTGTTGGTTTATGAAGTGCGTGTAAATAAATAAACAAGAACTGTGTCACGTCAAGCCTGCTTAACAGTAAAGCCGAGGAGGGTGGTCTATACACATGGGGCGTACACAAGTAACCGATCGTAACAAATTACCATTCAAAATAAAAAGAGAATTACCAACAGCAGTGATGAATTGCATTCTGATTTAATAATTACAGAGAATTTCTTTAAAAAGTGCGTTTAAGAAATAAACAAGACGATAGTCCCTGGCATAACTTTATCGTATCGAACCCGCATGGCAGTAAACCCGGGTGGGTGGTTTAACACGAACTTTCTCGCACAGGCCCTCTAGTCTCTATATACAGTATATAAAAATGAAAGTTTGTCTGTTTTTTCTGAATTCCCACGGAAATATGCGATATTTGCGCGTTTCAGACTCTTTTATGACGGATGCGCGCAAAAATATTTTTTTAATCTGTCTGTCTATCTGTGGACAATTTTTTGTGTCCTTATAATTCGAGAACGGCTCGGTGGATCAACGTAAAATTTGATGCAGATATCCATCAGAGGCAAGACACTAATCATTGATGGAACTCTTCTCCGTACTGAGACCGTCGGTGGAGCTGTCAGGATAGCCAACAACCGAAATGACTTCCCTAACACCTCATCCATCGGACATAATTGCCGTGAGGATCAGGTGAACTTCCAAATAGGCCAAAGAGGCACGAGAAACTGTAGTCCACAGGGATCGTGGTACATGGTGACGATGGTCATAGACTGCCTAAGGAAAGGTTCACCTTAAAAACTAGACTGAGAAAATAAACATCCAGACTTATGTAAAACACCGTGAAAATTTATTGTTAAAATTCACAAGCCCCTAGCCTAGTTCGGAGGGTTTCAATCGGCTAGTCCGCAAGCTAATAAACAAACAAAAATAAAGAGCAGGTCCCTACCTGAGAAGTTACGGAAAACCCTCGCGAAAGATCTATCTCACAATAATAAAGCAACAACAGCAACACTAGGAAAATGGTACGACGCAAGTCCCTATGTCAAGTTACAAGATCAAGCTAATATCTGAATTTACATTTAACAGGGTAGCAAAACAAATCTAAGTTAGGATGATACCATCTCCACATTTACATTTAACGTTAATTCGTCTAGCTAAATCCTATCAGTTAATCACAAAATTTACGGCGATGACGTCCGTAATAGAAAACAATTACATTCAAATCTAAGTGAACAGCCATATAAAAAGAACATTTAATTATTCTTAGAAACTACGTGCTAACAGCACACAAGAAGGTAACATGTAGGATTCATACACTTGTACATCATAAATAAGTAATGAAAGAGACAACAGTTTTATTAAAATGCCTGCCTGCACCTTGGTTTACTCTTTGTAAGCCATAGTCATCTAATGTGTGTAATTACGGTGACGACTGCGTAGTAAAGACTACGTCTAACATCGCATGGCCTGCGCTCCACAAGCTACGAACTCAAGCTTCGAGCAAGCATCAGGTCGCTACAAGAGTATCGGCTGTCCTAGTCATTTCCTCAAAAGGAAATACCTTCATCTGAACGGCCATGTCAGCAGGTTCCAAATGCAAAAGAACAAAGTTAGATAGAAAGAATTCGTTAGTTAGCTTTTGTTTTACCAAAATTATGCGTTTTATTATTAAGATGTCGGTGTAGGATTATCGTTGGTTTATGGCGAATAATACTGACAATAGCCTGGGCATGGAGTGTCTCCACTGAGATCAATCTCCACCAAAAGCCTCGACTCAAAAGTCGGAATATTATCAACGAGCAATAACACAAGTTACCAGCGGCGCAAAGCTCGCGTTCAATAACTCTGGGATGGGCCTGCACACTCAGTAACCCTCCAATAACATCTGGTCAACGGGAACGATCCCGGACAAGGTACACACAGATACCTCTATACAATAAATTCCTCCTATAACAGGGTAGCATACAACATACTATAGAAAACCTGACATAACTGTACACGTCAAACGACGGTACACGCAACAGTGCGTTTAACTAACAAAAAAAAAAACAATCTATAGAAACATGTGATCAGATACAAGATTGGACACTGGGTTCCATGAGCTAAGTTGCAAAGGAAGGAAAAGCGAATACAACAAGCATTCTGTCCTTCGTCAAAGTAATTCTGTCTCATAATAAAAACGTGCTCTCAAGGGCACTGGGTCACAAACCAGTTTGTGTCGCTACAGGCTACAATATTCCTGCGCGGCTGACACAACACTCTAACTATCAAGGCCGGCGATTTAAACAAAAATAAAAAAATGTATATCTGGCCTCTCAATAAAATCTTTACCATAGGTTATAAACCTCGAAAAATACGTGTATAAAAACACGCTATAAATCTGAATACAATAATATAATTCCGTCTTTCAAACCAAAGACATCTAAATGATAGCAATGTCACTATTGCTGGAGCTCTTTGCTTACAAAGATATAATTCAGTAGTTGCTTGTACAACATCAAATAAATACGTGTCTTCACATGACACTAACAAAATAATAATTGTGGCGCAGATTCCACACTCTGGATCTGCTTAATGATTCGTTGGGAACTGGGTTCGATGCTAGACAACGAAACATCCCTTCTACTTATTAGGTCCACACTTGACCAAGAATGGCTTCTGAGCTCATTTCAAATGAAATATAATGCAGTTACAAAACTGGTAATTACAGTCGATTACCTAACTGATACGACTGTTCTAACGAAGTCAGGGGTGTAACAAAGACTGGCTGCAAAAAATGCAGTTAAAGAAATATCCATGGCATCTGATTGCCATAACTAAAGTCAGCAAAGACTTGAAAAATCTCCCCAGATAGGGTTGAACAAGGTAGCCTCAAATGACTACGGTCACGTTTAGCAAAAGATAGGCATTGACGTTCTATGACGTTCATCAAGCTGCACCAGGGCTGACCAAAATGTCTGACCCAAGGGTGTCTCACTCTAACTGAAATAAATGACATCTAATTAGACTAGTTACATTCCCTACCTATAAAAATGGCTGACACTGAGTTCGGTTGGTTCACAAACTACATTAAACCTACTATACCACCAGAAACTAGAACGGAAAGGGTGTACAAAAACTCACGAATTGGAGGAGCTCTCACTCAGCCCTCTGTTCAACGACAAGGGTTGCACAAATTCATCCCTGGCTTTCTGGAACGGCATCATCCTCATCAGGATTCCCATCTGGACTCCTCCAAAGACCAGGGTTCGATCTGTCCCTGTCGATAACTTCGTGGATGTACTGGACTTGCCTGGGAATGGCATCCTGGTTTCCTTCCTCCTCGTTCGCTGTTCTGGAAGTTCCACCATCATGCTGGTTCCAATAGAAACATCACCCTCATACCATAATGGTATTAGCCCATGATGTCGGTCTCAAGCATGGTGTAGAATAGTCTGATCACGTGGGTGGTAAAATAAATCGTGTAGTAGTTCATTCTTTCACTTCAAAATCACAATGTTCGTAGTAAATGTTACAGGCTTTAATTGCAATAGATAACACAGCCTTTATTTCGCAGATATGAATTAATACGTGGGCAAGCACTGTTCTGTGGTTCTTCACGTGTACTGACGCCACTTTTACATCACGCGGCATCCATGAAATGTGCGTCGTTTTGGAATTGAAAAATTCACTGTGGCAATTCAAATATGTTATACATTCATAATCACACTTATTCAAAGTAGTTATAACACGTTTACCTCTATATTTTTCACCAGGCACTCGGCCCTCCACAAACACGTGGGTACAAAAATGTGGTGTTACGGTAATGTTATAAAATTCACTATACTTGCCAATTATTTCCCAATATGCTTCTTGTGGTTCACTGTGCATAAATAACAGTGATTTGCAGTATATTCGTACACGATGGCACCTGATAATAACTTCCACGCTAAACAGCGGATATTTTCTACGTCTTATAGGACGGATGCAATTTCACGCCTACACGGGGCGGATTCTCCAGACGTAGTGCAAGGCACTGAGTTCCTCTAGGAAGTAGGTCGTCAAACCGAAGTCGTTGAGCGACTACTTACATTCCTGTTTGCGTATCTGCATGGATATTACCTTACCTGAAGCGAAATAAACATTCTCCAAAATGTTTTAATAATGCAGCATGACGAAATGGAATATTCTGAGTCTCGTGGAAAGATAAAATTAATTAATAAGACCTCAGATAAATAATTAGCAGATTTCACCAAAGTCAAAAGTGCGATTCACCGCTACTTCAAAGAGTATAGCATGAGCTCTCAGCTCCACGTGGCTTTCTGGGTGTGTTCAAAGGTACTACATCCCATCATAAATGTTCTGTTATAAAAAATATCACATGAACCTTAGCTCAGCGGGTTCAGCACCTCTCATAAAAGGGGCCTAACCCCTTAAAATACATGCTGAAATAGCCGTAGAAGGATGAGACAAAGCTCAGTTTCAGCCCCTCAATGTGAGAAACGAAACTCGGAAAACCACATTTTAAGGCCCTAAAACCAACCGTTTTTGAGATATTCCCAGAAAACTAATTTCACTTAATAAATTAATGAAAGAATGCAAGATGGTACAACAACATCTCATAGGTCCATCTATTTCTGTTAGCCGCAATGCAATTCCAATTATTTCATTACTGTGAAGGTTTGCAAATGGCTATAAGGTTATAACGGATCCAAATTAAGCTGAAATATTCATCAATACATATCATGCGCTTAAGGGGTCAAGGGGTACTCTAGATTTTTTCACACGATTTACCTGCGCGGGTATGGTACGGAAGGTCTACCATATCCCTATCCCCATATTGTTATATTATTATTATTATAATAATTAAAATTATTATCATTATTATGGTGTACAGCGACGAGACAAAGCTCATTTTCAACCCCTTGGTGTAAAAACAAAACTCAGGGCCCCAAAAGAGCCGTAAAGGGTCCCCGAAAACTACATTTTAAGGCTCTAAAACCAACAGTTTCTTAGATATTCCCAAAAAACTAATTTCATTTAATAAACTAATTAAGGAATGCAAGCCAGTAACCATGACAACAGTATCTCAAGAGGTGACATCCAATTTTCCATCTATTTCTGCAAGAAGTAATACTCCATTTATTATATTTCTGAAAGTTTGCAAATGGCACAAAACCAACTAAAACTGTAAAATTCATCAATATGCTTAAGGGGTTCAAGGATTACCCTAGATTTTTTCCACACGACTTACACGTGCGATATGTCGTACAGAAGGTCTATTGTATCTCCAAACAGCAACATTATTTTCAAAAATTCCTCATTTGAAATAGTAGACTATTTTTTGTTGCTTTTAGGAATTTGGCCCAGAGGCTAAAGAAACCTGAATGTTCATGCACGCCAAGCCTTTATAATTTATAAAAGGGGTTTTCCTGTGGTTGGGCACTTGACACAACGGTTAGGGTCAGTTTGTATGTGCGTGTATTGCGATTCGTCTACGAGGTTTTCAATTTTATTTTCACGTCAGGAAGAACACGTTAGGTAAATTTCGTTTGACAGCACATTTTAACTAATCATATTTTTTGTCGACAAACAGGTTCCAAGCCCCTCACCATTACAACAGTAGCTCATTTGATAACGTCTGGTTATTTATACCGAAGACCGTTCGAAGAATGGGTACTTAGTTCACAATAAAATCCAAGTTGCGTTTACTGACGTTAATCATGTGGCATTCTACAGTATGTTGCCTTTCATGGTTACGGCACTAAAATGCTCTTCTCTCTGTTGATGATGATTGTTGTGTTAAGGGGTGGAAAAGCCAGGTTATCTGTTTAAAAGAAGACATTTTTAATATTTAAATTTAAATGTTAATGAAACGAGCTTAATATTAATAGAACGAAAATTAATAAAAGCTAATAATTATAATAACAAACAAATATGTTGTGAGACTAAAATAAATCCACAATATTGAGGTGTTAATGGTAAACATGATAAATTAAGGGGAAGGGTTTCAAATAGTTAACATAGAAATTAAATAACTACATAATTGTGACATTAATTCAGTTCTTAAAGTTTCGCCAGCCTTGGATTGTCTTAATCAATTGATAACACTTTCGAAGAAATAAATACTTTTATGTTCGACGCTGTCGAAATGTAAACATTATGTGACAGAAAGCTGTATCATAATGAGGCTCTTTATAACACTATTAGCCTACTTTCGATTTTTGCAAAAAATGAAAGTAGACTTATGAGATCAACACAGGGCTAAAAAAGTGTGTCTGTCTGTGTGTGTGTATGTGTGTGTGTGAGTCTGTGTGTGTGTATGTGTGTGTGTGAGTCTGTGTGTGTGTGTGTGAGTGTGTGTACTCTGAATGTCTGTCCCCCCCCTATCAATTCGAACACGGTGAATGCGAATTGAACGAAATTTAGTACAAAGGTAGCACTAGCAAAGGACACCTCAGTGTCATGTTTTATATCGCCGCCATCTTTACTAAAACTGAATGGCGGCCACTCAAACGTTCAAAACGTAAAATCAAATAACGACTAACCAAATCATCCAATCTCTACCAAATTTGGTAACAACATACCTTCGTATAGGATGCGTCTTGTGACCAAACTACAAGGTCGTCCGCCATACCATTTCAGGATGGCGGCCGTGCGAATTATGCAAACTTTATAATCCATATCATGGGACCCACCAGTTCCGATTATCGAGCCGAGAATCGTTTTAACTGTTCTAAAGGAAGAGGCACGTACGAAATTAAAAGTTTATTTTGTAATACTATAGTGCAGACGTGATTTTAAAAAGCTCAGCTGATTCATTAATAAGACAAGATGGCAGCGGATATCTTGTGCCTGACTTATATTTCACTAATTTGAGTATTGAATGCAATATAGCGTACTGATAAAAAATAAATAAACTTTGTATGAAATGCTTTATATATAAATAATATACTCCAGTGATGAAATCGTTTAGTATAAATCATTATTTGCTAACAAGTTCTATGTAAGTCATTTTAAATAGAACGATATTCGTTGACACAATTAGCTCAGTGGTAGAGCGATAGCCTGTCGCTCAGATTCCTATGGTTCAAACCCGATCAGAGCTAGTTTTTTTGCTTGAAATGTTATATGTTTATTGTTTTGTAATGACTCAGATGTTTTAAAATTAAGCGTTATATTGTGCAAATTATGGTGTAAAATATATATTTAATTAAAACATAATTCGCCAGCAGATTTACTCGAGACATCTAGCTGCCAAAAAGGTAACTTCCAGATTTTATTGAAAAGTTTCTTCTTCTGGCCGCTAGAATGCACTCGCTCTGTTAGGATTATATTGTTCGATATTTCACCACTAGATGTCCCGACTAGTCTACGTGGGGATCCATTGATTACTATACCATTATCATTCTATGCGCATCGAATTTGAAGAATGACAAGTTGATACTACGATACATTTTAACTTTTTATTTTAAAGGGTTTGTAACAGCCTATTTTGCGTTACTTGAAAATGTTATTAAGCGTTATATTGTCCACATTATGGTGTAAAATATATATTTAATTAAAACATAATTCGCCAGCAGATTTACTCGAGACATCTAGCTGCCAAAAAGGTAACTTCCAGGTTTTATTGAAAAGTTTCTTATTCTGGCCGCTAGAATGCACTCGCTCTGTTAGGATTATATTATCGAAAATATCCACATAGTTTGTATACACACGTCTCTGTAGGGTCATGGAAAGATTTGTTAATTCAATTAGGGTTGTGAAAGCCATGCACAACCAGACGTGTAAAGACATGCCTCAACTCAAAGTTGGATGTTGCCCACGGCAGGTCGTAATAATAATAATAATAATGTTATTGGTTTTACATCCCTTTTAACTACTGCTGCTTTTAGAGACACCGGGGTGCCGGAATTTTGGCCCGAAGGGGATCTTTAACGTGCCAGTAAATGTACTGACACGGCTCCCTCGCATTTGTGCACCCTGAAATGCCAGCTGACTGCGCCAGGATACGAACCTGCAACCTAGGGCCCAGCAAGCGAGAACGTTACCGCTGAGCCACGCCGCCAGTCCGGTCGATTATGTCTCCAGATCCATAACATTCTTGATATACTTCTTATCTTTCTTTCTTTCTTCAATGATGGTAGCAGTTTTTATCTAGGTCGTGGCGTTTGGTAGAGGTAAATCGTTTCTAAGGTCTTCAACAAAGAATAGTTCTATTATACTCTTTGATAATAACAACGAGTTATAACTATACTCATACATTTAGGAGAAAGTAGGCTATATGTTCTTTACTGAACATCTTGTTTTTCTTTATGAAACAGTTTCTCCCACCAATCAGAGCTCAAGAAACAGTTGTGTGACCAATTAGGTAAGGATATCTTCGCGCATACACTCAAAATCCAACATATTTCTGTGTTGGAATGCAAAGTGAATGGTCTCTGCTTTCGGAGTGCCATGGCCCACGCATGCACTCTGTTCAGTCAGCATTCATTAACTGAATTAACTGAATCCCACAGATATTTATGAATAGTTATGTCAAAACATATAATAAAGTTATAATTATCGTCGAACATAAACAGTCGTATGCAACTCTCCTATAATGGTAATTAAGACACTCGTATGGAAATTATAAAACTTGCATACGCTCGTTTTATAAACATACTCGTGTCTTAATTATTGCCATTATAGACTCGTTGATAATGTACTATACAAGCAAAATATAACACAGGTTTTCACGATTTTACCACTAGATGGTGACATTTGTCGTTTGTCGTTTCGAAATTATACTCGTATTATAGAGAAATTAATTAGTTGACTCAACACAACTGCTGAGATGAATTCTAGAGTATCTCTGCAGAAAACGTCTCCCCTACGGATACCTTACTCCCTATACAATATCAAAATATAGCTTTTGCCCCATCATAATTTATTGCGCCAATATAAATAAACTTGTACGCTTCACAATCTGAATCTTAAAGCCTACATGTACTTACTTCAGCTGGGTTATCAGCGGTGTAAGTGAACACATACATTACCTTTGAATAGCAGCCTACCGCTCTATTAAAATTACCACGCACTTGAAACGGTAAAGGTCAGAGGGTGCCGAGTTATTTCTGTTTGCTATGTATAGCTTTCAGACAGCCACGTAGATTCATGAGCTGTAAATATAGTAAACTTGGTTTACTGTGCAGAGTTATTTATTCCCCTTCGTTGAAACAAAGTACTTTAAACCCTGCAGCAGTATTGCTCTATTTTGTAACTTGAGTCTCACAGACCAATGTATTTTTTCAAAAATTATGTTCTAAATTATAACCATCATACAGGTTAAATTAATTTAATAGTTTAAATTGTTAATGAAGAGCAGGTAGACTTATAAATTAAACAACTTCACTTCTTTTCAGAGGCATACTCAAAATTCCTTAAACTACAATAGAAATGTGAATGTGTACGGGTAGTGTATTTTACACAACATTAAGTATTGACTTTTGAATTTACAATTATTTGATATTAAACAACGCAAATTGCAAAACATTTTAAAGAAGGCTTTCCAGTCGATCAACACAAATAATTGTGCCCAATTACATTAGGCGGGAAGACAAGTATTTACATGCTCTAACCTGAAAGAAATAATATATTTATTACAAAATAACACATTTTTATATACAGAAATTAGGGGAATGTCATCCAACATGTTTTGATCGTCAAGCGATCATCTTCAGATCTTGCTCACTTGAAAAATGAAAATCCACAGCCTGCTTCCAGTCGACCGACCGGGTCAGGGAATGGAATGAATGAAGACCACATCTAGCGGCGAGGATATGAACTGTTCCGGCTGCCGAAGCCTGTTGCACTCCCCTGGGGCAATGATTAAATAAATGACAGATACATTGAAATATAGTGAAGAGTGTTGCTGGAATGAAATTGTGACAGGGAAAACCGGAGTACCCGGAGAAAAATCTGTCTGCCTCCGCTTTGTCCAGCACAAATCTCACACGGAATGGCCGGGATTTGAACCACGGACCCAGCGGTGAAGGGCCGGCGTGCTGCCGACTAACCCACGGAGGCTCATCCTGCTCACTTAGGTTTAGTAAAGTACGACGTGTATGAATTACACTTATGTACAAATATACAGTGTGGTCCACCCGCCCCTTATTATTTAGTTTTATGAAACCCAACTAACATCACATTCCTCCCGATGGTCGATATTGCTCTGCTCTCTGACTGTGTGACAGCAATGTAATTGGGTCATGGGTCTAGCAAAGAAAAACCGACCTTAAACTTTTCCCCGCCAATACTATGGCCCATTCTACTAACATGTGACTTACTGCTCCTTGAAATAACACACATACACGTAATACGATCGAATTAATAGCTTACGCCACGTGATCTGTAATAGTAGAAGGTTAAATCAACACCATAAACCGTGATTGAAGACTTTGAGATGGACTTAAACGTTTGAGGTGGGACGGCTACAGTAACTAAAGCACGTTCAGCGTGCGGTATCAACCATGTGTTTGTTGCTGAGAGGGTTAAAGCCTGATCGTATGAGGTGGGCGCGAGCAGGTAGAATGCTCCTTCGGATCCAGTAACAGGCATACTTTTTTGAACGAAAGCCCACATTCCACTTGAGTCGGGATGTAACTACATTACCACATTTATTGCCTTACGACGTATTTATGTGAAGGGTACGTTGAATTTTGATGATTTATAAAGAGAATACGATCGAATTGGTACGTTATGCCACGTGACCTGTAATGGCAGAAAATAAAAAAACTGGCATGAATATTAACATAACATATCGAAGTGTTGCTCCGGAGGTCCGGGTTCAATTCCCAGCTCTGCCAAGAAATGTAATACTTGTCTGAGGGTTGAAATTGGGTACACGTAGCCTCGTGAACCAAATATGAGAAGAAGTGGGTTCGATTCCCACCTCAACCACCCTGGAAATGGTTTTCCGTGGTTTCCCACTTCTATTCCGGCCAAATTCCAGGAAGAATTATATCTTAAGGCCACGGCTGCCACCTTACCAATCCTTAATTGCAAATACACACATCGTTACAAGCCCGCAATAACTCGGGTTATCAGACAAATTCTACACACACATCCAAGTAAACGGGGCTAAATGACCGCGATATTCTAGCCCCTCAAATGAAACAAAACAACAACATGTCGAAGGATATTCTGATCGGCAGTGCTTGCATCGAAGTATACGTATTCCTTAGAAATTCCCATGGTATTATTAGCATACTTTCGATTTTTGCAAAAAATGAAAGTAGACTTATGAGATCTACACAGGGCCAAAAATTGTGTGTCTGTCTGTGTGTCGGTGTGTGTGTGTGTACTCTGAATGTCTCTCCCCCCCCCCCCCCCCCCGCTATCAATTCGAACACGGTGAAACCGAATTGAACGATATTTGGTACAGAGGTAGAACTAGCAAAGGGCACCTCAGTGTCATGTTTTATATTGCCGCCATCTTGACGGAAACGTAATGGCGGCCACCCAAATGTTCAAAGCTTAAATCAAATTACGAATAACCTAATCATCCGATCTCTACCAAATTTTGCAACAACATATATTTATATGTCGAGCGTCTTTTGACTAAACTACAAGGTAATCAGCCTAATAGTTTGCAGATGGCGGCGATGTATGTGTGCAAATTGATTCCCCTATCATTTCAAACACGGTGAAACCGATTTGAACGAAATTTGGTACAGAGGTAGCACTAGCAACGGACACTCCAGTGTCATGTTTTATATCGCCATCTTCTTGATGAAAACGTAATGGCGGCCATCCTAATGTTAAAAGCTTGAATCAAATTACGACCAACCTAATAATCTGATCTCTACCCAATTTTGCAACAACATACCTTTATGTATAGAGATCCTTTTGACCACACTACAAGGTCATCAGGCCAATAATGTACGGATAGCGGCCATGTGTGTGTGCAAATCGATTCCCCCTATCTTTAAAACACGGTGAAACCGACTGGAACGAAGTTTGGTACAGAGGTAGCACTAGCAAAGGCCACCTCAGTGTCATGTTTTATATCGCCGCCATCTTGACGGAAACGGAATGGCGGCCACCCAAATGTTCAAAGCTTAAATCAAATTACGAATAACCTAATCATCCGATCTCTACCAAATTTTGCAACAACATAATGTCGAGCGTCTTTTGACTAAACTACAAGGTAATCAGCCCAATAGTTTGCAGATGGCGGCGATGTATGTGTGAAAATCAATTCCCCATATCAATTAAAACACGGTTAAACCGAATTGAATGAATTTTTTTACATAGATAGCACTAGCAAAGGGCGCATCATATTCATGTGCATGGGTTGGTTTTTTAGTTTTGGCACCAATGCTTCAGTGCCTAGTTGCAACAATGTTGGGCGCTGCCACTTTTACCGACGGTTGCTGCCCTGCATACCCTCCCTCGGAGCACACGACCTCGCCCGTCCTCACCACCGCTCGTGCGCAGTCGCGCCTGTTAGATGAGTAGTGTGAGACCAGCGCTCGCGAAAGACAGTCGCAATGTTTTCCAAGCAGGAGAAGAGACCGTGGATAAAAATTCATTGTGCTAGGGGTCGCAGTGCTAAACAGTGTCACCGAGGATTGTAGGAAGCGTGCGGTGCAGCTGCGTTACCGTTCAGAACGGTAGCAAGATGGGTTGCAGCCTTTCGAGATGGGCGCGAACGTGTGGAGCACATGCCTCGATCTGGTCACCCACCAGTAAGTGATGACAATGTACAGATGGTGTCCGCGTTAGTAGAGGTGGATCGGAACGTAACGATTCGTCAATTAGAGCAAGATACCGGACTGGCGCATTCAACTGTCCTCCACATCCTGAAGGACTTACTGAAAATGAGGAAGATTGTGTCCAAATGGGTTCCGCATGACTTAACCGACATGCACAAATGGCTGCGATATGACGCTTGTCGTATGCACTTGCAGCGTTATGAGCGCGAAGGAGAGGCCTTCTATCGGCGTATCATAACCATTGACGAGACGTGGGCCAGATCTTATGAGCCACAGTTAAAACGCCAATCGAACGAGTGGCGGCACCATGGATCACCACGAAAACAAACAGATCGACCAACCCCCACCAATGTGAAGGTAATGTTGATTCTTGCCTATGATTGGGATGGTGTGATCATTCACCATACTGTTCCCCGAGGGCAAACCGTTAATGCGGCGTACTATTGTTCGTTTCTGTAAGACCACCTCCGAGGAGCTCTGGGAAGGAAACGGCGCCACCACATGGTTACACCACCCATCGTTCTGCTTGGAAATGCTAGGGCACACACAGCAGGCGTTGTGTCGGCATTGTTGGATCGCTGGGGCTGGGAGGTCCTCTATCACCCCCCATATTCTTCCGACATCAGTCCCTGCGACTATGATCTCATCCGGAAGATGAAGATGACAATGCGCGGAGAGCGCTTCCGTACCATTGAAGACGTTAAGCAGGCTGCCGAGCGCTCTCTTCGTACCATCAATAGATTGGGCAGTGCCAACGGGATCCAAATACTTCCACATCGCTAGGAACACGTTGTACGCAACGGTCGGGACTACATCAAGGGCCTGTGAAACTTGGAACCATCTAAGTGAGTTATTAATCCAGTCATAACTAAGGTGCCAAAACTAAAAAAACAACCCATGTATAATATCCGTATAGCACGTTGTATTTCAAGAAGCTACTACAACCAACAATCAATTATAATCTTTGAATACGACAAAGAGTTATAACAATACCCATGCATTTAGGAGAAAGTAGGCCATACGTTCTTTACCGAACATCTTGTTTTGTTATTACATTTTAACAAAAAGTCTTAGCATATCTTTAGGCCCGTATCACACGCTAGCATTTTGTACGCTAATTTGTATGAAATAAAACCGAAGGGCTGTCATTTGAGGGCATTATTTGCAGTTCTTTCGCCTTATTAACTCAAAGCGGTCGCGAAACTTGCTTTAAGTAAATTAGAAAACATGCCAGGTACTGAATGAATGCATTCCAATCAATATTTAGGATCTAACTGTAATAATTGAATATTTTACGATACGTATTAATAAGAAGCGCAACAAAAACCTCGAGAGTGTGTTGGAAATGTGTGCAAGTGTTATTGCGCCCGCTCGCTCTTTCGAAGATCCCGGGTTCAATACTATCCAACGGCAGAAGTTATAAATTCTTTTTAACTATTTTATTATACCCTCCCTACCTCGTACAGCAAGATTTCAACTTGGTTTTGTTCACATTATCTACGAAGACGATACGGAAATCTATTTTCTTGTCTCATTTAAATGGTTATTTTCCCTAAGTACTGTTCAAAACCATGGATGGATACTATTCGTTATAATTATTATTTCTTTAGTCGATTTTTCCTCCAGGATAGGTTTTTCCACGGATTCAGCGAGGGATCCCATCATTACCGCCTCTACGGGCAGTGTCCTGGAGCTTGAAACATCTTGACTGCGGGATATAACTGGGGAGGTGGAATCAGCACCTCGCCCAGGCGGCCTCACCTACAAAGCGAACAGGGTCCTCTTGAGGGATGGGAAGGGAGGGGACGATCGGGAGGGATAGGCAAGGAAGAGGGAAGGAGGCAGCCGTGGCCGTACGGTAGGTAACATCCCGGTATTTGCCCGAAGGCGAAATGGGAAACCACGGAAAAACCACTTGAGGATGGCTGAGGTGGGAATCGAACCACCTCTACTCATTTGGACCACCCGAGGCTGAGTAGACCCCGTCCCAGTCCTCACACCTCGTTTCAAATTTCGTGACAGAGCCGGGAATCGAACCCAGGACGTCCGGGGTGGCAGCTAATCACGCTGACTACTACGCAACGGAGGCGACTCTATTCGTGATAATTAGAATTTTAATAGTTCAATATTTATCCCAGAATCTTAATATGACACGTTCTGTAATTACTGCCTTGATACGAGGCTCAGCGGTAACGTTCTCGCTTGCTGTGCCGAAGGTTGCAGGTTCGTATCCTGGCGCAGTCAGCTGGCATTTAAGGGAGCGCAAATGCGAGGGAGCCATGTCAGTAGATTTACTGGCACGTTGAAGATCCCCCTCGGAGCAAAATTCCAGCACCCCGGCGTATCTAAAGCCAGAGCAGTTAAAGGGACGTAAAACCAATAATGTTATAATTATCTGTATTTACTGTATGTTTGGGGCAGATGACCTCGTAGTTCCGCCCCATAAAACCTCACTAACTATTACTGTAAGTGTATAAAGCGCTTTTCGCACAGACGCCGTTGAAAGAAATTATAGTTTCGGGCCGATGTATTTATTCGTTAGCCTACCCACATAACAAATCTATTTGTTATGTGGGTCGTCTGAGTGAGTCGGAGTTTTCCTTTAAACAAAGGTGGTCAAAATTTCGAACACTTGCTACGTTGAATATACAGGATACCTTGCTTTCGTTCTACAGATCATTATGTCGTCGTCCAATCTGGCTGCGTACCATCGGATAAGTACGGTCCTTTTGAGGACCAAATAAAAAATCACTCGTTGGAACAGATAGGTATGCGTCCATAATACATTCACAATAAACGACATTTAGAAAAAAATGCACTAGTTCAAGGTTCGAACCTACTACAATGCGACTTCGTTGACGCTACTCTAGCATTTCTTGATTTAGCGACCTTAGTTACCGAGAACCATGGTTTATTGCTGGCACGTATTGAGTCGATTCATAGACACTTCCTGTCCATATGTAAGAAGGTGTAATTCGGAGCTCTGATCGTTTCAATCATGCATTATATTTGAGGCCATTGAAAGAACACTGCCACTATTGATTTCTACTACACACATCAAAAAAAGTTTTGCATCACCTCGGTTCCCAGATCTCCGGCATATAGACGTTGACTGTGTATATTGTATCCAAGATACAGTCCCTTTGACTGTTCATAGATGTCACTAAAACTGCTCAAAGATGTAAACAACCATGCATGAGCAGGGCCTATTAGACGGAGGGGGTACGACAGCCGATCAGTTCCAGTCATTCCACCAGGACGAAGGTACGCTGCTCATGTTGTCTGTAGTTCTACCATGCCTAGAAGGTCAATACCGCAGTTCGATCGCGTCCGCATTGTTACTTTGTGTCAAGAAGGGCTCTCAACAAGGGAAGTTTCCAGGCGTCTCAGAGTGAACCAAAGCGATGTTGTTCGGACATGGAGGAGGTACAGAGATACAGGAACTGCCGATGACAGGCCTCGCTCAGGCCGCCCAAGGGCTACTACTGTAGTGGATGACCGCTACTTACGGATTGCCGCTCGGAGGAACCCTGACAGCAATGCCACAATGTTGAATAATGCGTTTCGTTCAGCCACAGGACGTCGTGTTTCAACTCAAACTGTGCGCAATAGGCTGCATGATGCGCAACTTCACTCCCGACGTCCATGGCGAGGTCCAACTTTGCAACCCCGACACCATGCAGCGCGGTACAGATGGGCCCAACAACATGCTGAATGGACCCCACGGAATTGGCATCACGTTCTCTTCACCGATGAGTGTCGCATATGCCTTCAACCAGACAATCGTCGGAGACGTGTTTGGAGGCACCCTGGTCAGGCTGAACGTCTTAGACACACTGTCCAGCGAGTGCAGCAAGGTGGTGGTTCCCTGATGTTTTGGGGTGGCATTATGTGGGGCCGACGTACGCCACTGGTGGTCATGGAAGGCTCCGAAACGGCTTTACGATACCTGAATGACATCCTCCGACCCATAGTGCAACCATATCGGCAGAATATTGGAGAGGCATTTGTCTTCATGGACGACAATTCTCGACCTCATCGTGCACATCTTGTGAATGCGTTCCTTCAAGATAACGACATCGCTCGACTACAGTGGCCAGCATGTTCGCCAGACATGAACCCTATCGAACATGCCTGGGATATGTTGAAAAGGGCTGTTTATGGACGTCTTGACCCACCAACCACTCTGAGAGATTTACGCCGAATTGTCGTTGAGGAGTGGGACAATTTGGACCAACAGTGTCTTGATGAACTTGTGGATAGTATGCCACGGCGAATACAGGCATGCATCAATGCAAGAGGACGTGCTACTGGGTATTAGAGGTAGTGGTGTGTACTGCAATCTGGACCACAAATGCTGAAAGTCTAGCTGTATGATGGTACAACATGCAATGTGTGGGTCTCATGAGCACTAAAACGAGCTGAAATGTTGTTTGTGTTGATCTCTATTCCCTTTGTATTTAACGGTTCCGGAACTCTTGGAACCGGGGTGATGCAAAACTTTTTTTGATGTGTGTATATTCGCGAGGATGTACTCAACGGTAAAGTTGTACAATGGACGTAAAGGAGCAGGTACTAATGTTTTTAGGATGACTGTGATATACGCGTTAGTTGGGTTGCCTTCCTCCAAAAAAAAAAGGGGCTGGTGGACAACACTGTACAGTATATCCAATGCTGGGTTTGTAAAAACTTGTGTAACGCGTCAAACTTATTTAAATATGTTATTGCTGACTTCTATAGTTGTTGCATTATTATTATTAATGTAGTTAAACTACACTGTATAACAAACAAAAAAAAACAAAGAAAAAACAATACGACGCACCAAGAAGGAATTGTCCGATGGCGATAAATAACGGTGGATGAGAGGAATAGACATAGAAAAACAAACGATTGAAAGTGCAGAACAACAATCGAATGATTTATTGCAGAGTTAAAGCATTACAAAGTAAGGACGTCAATAATGGGTTGGTCCACCCCTGACCTGGATGCAAGCTGTCACTCGACGTGGCATGGGCTGATAAAGTTCCCGGATGGTGTACTGCGGAATTTCGTGCCAAATGGTCACCAACTGTTGGGATAAATCAGTGACATTCCGGGATGTTCGCAATCGCCTTCCCATGACGTCCCAAATATGCTCTATGAGAGAGAGATCGGGCGACCGAGCTGGCCAAGGAAGGATAGGGCAAGCTTGAAGACAGTCCATTGCAACACGTGTCAAGTGCGACCAAGCATTTTCCTGTTGGAAAGTAAGGCCTGGATGTCTCTGAAGGAACGGTAACACAACCGGCCGTAGAATGTCATCAACATACCGCTGTGCTGTCAGTGTGCCAGGAATGACTACCAGAGGGGTCCGGCTATCAAAGGAGATGGCACCCCAGACCATCACCCCCTGTTGTGGGGCTGTGTGGCGTGCGATAATCAAGGCAGGATCCCCACGCGGCCTGGACGTCTCCAAACACGTCTGCGGTAGTCGTCAGGGCACCGTTGGAAACGGGATTTGTCACTAAATACTTTACGTCCCCAGTCAGCGCAGTAACACGCGCGTTGCTCGAGAGCAGCACCACCGTAATCTGATTTGACGGTGAACAGGCGTGAGTGGTAAGCAGCGTAACGGGCGGCGCGAGCACAAATTCCTGTCGCTCAGGCGTCTGTTGATGGTCACGGTGGACATATGTGCGCGGGTCACACGCTGGATCGTTGATAACGACGACTCCGGTGCTGTGACAGCTGTTCTGACAATCGCTGTGTCTGCCCGTGCTGTTGCGGCCCTCGGTCGACCACTGCCGTCCTGATGCTGATGCCTGCCTTTGCTGACCCACGCTTGCCAGCATCGTCTGATCGCCGCATCACTTCGATCCAAATGTCCAGCGACAGCTCGAATCGACCCACCAGCTTCTTTCAATCCGATAGCACGAACTCTTTCAAACTCTGACATCTGTTCGTAATGAGCACGAATCCTTCGGCGTGGCATTCTTACAGCCGATGTTCAGATATCGCAGACAAATGCGACATCTACTTTGAGCATACGATTCAGAATCGCGCCTTATATACACCTGATGCATGCGCAGTTCGGATGCGCGGCAGCTCCCGCTATTCATTCATTGGACACGAAGCTTTAATCAGTTGCATGTTCGGTCCGAATGTCTTTGCATACGTAATTTTCTTACAATCGGACAACGCCTTCCCGGTGCGTTTTTGTTGTTGTTATACAGTGTATGTTGCCTGCGACCTATTGAATTATTATTGTGACTAACTTCAGGAATGATGTTGTCTACACTATTTTGTTATTTATGTTCCAAATAAACCGTTCCTATTTCAAACTGGTGGCATATTGTAATGTGGTTGTAATCTCAATGTGGCAAATACACAAATGATACACCGCACTCTCAAAAATAAATGATCAGGGCTTCAAATTCTATAATTGAATTTGCTACTCAGAGACTATTTGTAAATTGGACATCCCTGCCATGAAGATTCAGTATGTCCTAGGCGAAAATAACTCAGACTCGGAACGGTGGTAGGTCTCAATGTCATTTCTGCACATGTTGCCGCATTTTCTTGTAACCTCAAGGAATTGAACAGCTGATACGGGCTGTGCAATAACGCCAGCTTCTTTAATTCTTAGCCGAAACTCTGGAGGAAGTTTTGTCCTTTGTTCAAGACACTGTTAGTTGCATCAAATGAAGCCAACATACAGAGTGGTTCACCAGCCCCTTATTATGTAGTTTTATGAAACCCAACTAACATTACAATTCTTCTGATGGTCGATATTGCTCTGCGCACTATCTGTGTGACAGCAATGTAAACTGAGCCATGGACCTAGCAAACGAAAAACGACTGTAATCACTTCCGCGCCAAATACTAAGGACCATTCTACGAACATGTAATTTATTGCTCCTTGAAGAACACACATACATGTAATACAACCGAATTAATAGGTTACGCCACGTGATCTGCAATAGTAGAATGTTAAATGAACACTATAAACCATGATTGAAGACTTGGACACGCATACTAACGTTCGAGGTGGAACAGCCTACTTAACTAGTACCCGTGTAGCACGCATTATGTACGTTTTCTCCGTGGTTGAGGTGTTTAAAGTCCGATCTGACGTGGTATGCGAGTCCGGGCAGAATAGTACTGTGAATCCAGCCGTAGGCAAACTTTTTTGAACGAAAGGCCGTGCTCTATTTTATTGGCGATACAATATCTAGCCACACTTACAAAGTCACATTACCACATTTATTCACTTATGATGTATTCCTGTGCAGAGTACGTTGAATTTTGCTAATTTATGAAGATAGAGAGAACTTATGCGTTGGACACTAGACTTTCTTTATCCAAAATGTTCTTACTGGTTCTAATACGATTTTATTTATTTATTTATTTATTTATTTTATGTCTTTGGTAGTGGCGAAGTTAGGGCTCATGGCCCTCTCTTACACTTAACCACGAAATATGGTACCAGTACATAGCTTATGACAATTTCGAAAATACAAAAAACATTATGATGATAATAAATTAATTATGCCATTACTAATATTAGTAAAAAGGCACATGAATAATGATAGTAATAATTATAACAATACAAATAATAATAATAATAATAATAATCACAATGTCACAGACCTTACTATAATATCCTAGATATAATCCTAGCTCAGTCATACGTCCCATCATCCTTCACCATTCACACGGGGCAATCAGCAGTATTCAACAGGTAATCTCGGCATGCGGCATTAAATTTATTTATTGTTGTGGAATTTCTGATATCGGACATTAATTAATGTTCACGTTCTTCTGTTGTGATAGCTTTAAAATGTGCTGGTGTTCGCTTAACTCACGGCCACCTCGATTGCATCACCTAGCCACGTGCGTTTACACTGCATTGTGGGTAGCGGAAACACTACGTTATGGAGCTATGAGAATTAGGAATATTGTAATGTTCTCGCGGTCATGGGATGTTCTCAGTGCAACTGCTGTGCACTCTTAACACTCAAACTGTCATTCGCATTTGTAGACTAATCAATGAGGTGTTAACACTGGTACGGTATGATTAATATACCCTCATCCACAAATTGGTATTGATTTCAAGCTAAACATCAGAGTTTTAAGTAGCTAACATTGGCTGGAAATTACCCAGTGATATGTTTCGCAAGTGTAATTTCACCAGAGTATCCAATTTTAGGAAAATAGTTGCCACAAAGAACAAAGAGTTACAAGGTGGAGAAGAAGGTTCAATGTTTTCTTTAATTCAAATTCCGCGTCAGTAGGACTAATAGTTCATGAGCCATGAGCAAATGCACATGAGACTTCATTTTACTGTTCTCAGCGGCGTCAATATTTGAGGATTCTTTTTAAAATTTAGGGGCTTGGACATCGTGATCACCACATTCTTGTGTTCTTGTACGTGTTTAAATTTGTCTAATAATCTACGTTATTACTGTGTCGGTACTAGTTTATGTATTTGTAACTGAAGGTAGGAGTGTTAAGGAGGTGGCAGTGGTCTTAAATTTCGAACCATCCCAGATTTTTATCTGGAGTAGAAGTGAGATACCATGGAAAACCGCTTCCAGGATGACTTAGGTTGGTCTCGAGTAGATGATAAAGATCTGAAAATCAATTCCACATGCATGCCAACACAATTTATTTTGTTTGTATGAAAATAATCCAACCTGAAAATTCATTCAGCAGACGCTCATTCAGTTAGTATCTTTCGTTTCTGATAATTTCAGTTATTATCCTACCATATATTTTGAAAGAAAAGTCATGTTAACAATCGGATGAACTCAATACGATACGGTTTTCCTCATTAGTGGATGGATTAATACTGTTTTATATTTGTCGAACGAAAGAATGAGGAATGGTTTACATCCCGAGGTTACAGAGTGTTTAGACGCGACACGTGTGGTGGCCTGAGTGAGACTGATTTTCCTCTTAAACCAAGGTGCTCAACATTTTGAAAATTTGCTACCCTGAATATGCAGGGTACCTTGCTTTCGTTTTACAGATCATTATGTCGTCGTCCAACCTGGCTACGTACCATCGGATAAAAATTGTCCTTTTCAGGACAAATAAAATATCACTCCTTGGAACAGGGACATAAGTGGCCATAGTACATCCCCTTTAAACGGCATAGAGCGAAAAAACATGTACCAGCCCGGGGATCGAACCTGCTACCAGGCATCTTGGCCGCCGGAACAGCAGGAATGCATGGTTTAGGCACCGTTTTTTGTACATTTTTTATTAGCTCTCTACAGAATTACAGAATTTTCAGATAGGATAAATACCATACTATTACATCACAAGAAAATCCAAATAGTGTCCATATTTATCATAAAATTGTCCACTTTCACTAAGCTTCCAGCGCTCTTTCTGCGGGTGATACATGAGATCCAGGAACGAGAAATGTTGATCATTGTCCATCACGAAGTGTACATATTGGCCCATTATCCACACAATGGCAGTCTGTTTAATTTGAGGGAAGGCGGTCACCGACAAACGAATCAACTTCCTGTCATCAAGGTCACCCGTGGGCACATTTAATGGTTGACATACTTGTCCCTTAAACCACAGCCACGTGGAGGCAACTCCCGAGCATTTTGTGAAGCGATGTATTGCCGTATCAATTTGACCCCATATTGTACACCATAGGTGAGATTCAGGACGGATGTTATATCGCCGTAGAGCCGTTGGGATGAGATCGTCGAGGAAGATAAAAACCTGGGAGTGTACAGCAGAAGAAATGGTCATAGCCCCCAAATTTTTCCAAACTGTGGGCCAATGGACGTAGAGGGTGGTGGCCTCGATTCGCGGTTTGGAGTGTACCACTTGCCGCAACATAGTATAAATACTCTTCGTCGTTGGAACAGTCCCTGAAGGCATTTGGCGAACAGTTTCCAGAAGGTGCTGTTGATGCCCTAAATATCTTCGGCAAAGCTCTATCACAACCACGGGCTGTGTTTCGAAGATCTTTGTATAGCGCTTTCGTAAAAGTGTCATGTTGGTAAAGGATGGTGATATCGTTATTGCAGAGGAGTGCATGGCATTTCATGCCATGAGCTGTTAGCCCTAGCCCGCCCTGCCAGGATGGGAGATACAACTGTTCCCGTTGTACTCGAAACAAAGATCCTTGCCATATAAACCAACCTGTGTATTTTGACAATTGGCTCTCAAACATTTTGGGAAGTGGGAAAAGTTGTGCGACATACCATACTTTAGAGAGCGCAAACACGTTGAGGACCATGACCCGTTGCACTATATTGAGGTTCTTTGACCAAATTGGATCAGCACACCCCTAAATTTGTCAATGACCTTATTCCAGTTTGCTTGCACTGTGTCCAGAAGCGATTGCTTCCAGGTAATGCCAAGAATTTTCACCTCATTTACTACCCGGAACCAGGACTGCTGGGTAATCACTGAGTTAGTATTGAGCGGAAGCAAAACAGTTTTCTGGGGGTTCGATTGTGCTCCAGAGGCGATATGGTAGAGCTGAAGGACGCTATCGATGTGAGAGATGTCTTCATTATTGCGGATCAATATTGATACGTCACACATGCCGAAAACATGTGTGGACAGTTTGTAACCCTGTAGCTTTACCTGGGTAGTCCGAATGAACGGTTCAAGGCCAATGACAAAAAGTAGCATAGAAAGGGGACATCCATGCCTAACTGATCGTTGTATTGGAATCAGAGGGGAAAGAAAACCGTTGACGAGCACTCGAGACGTAGCATTACAATTTATCATACGAATGTAGTCAATAAAGATTGCAGGAATTTCGAAGTGCTGCAAGACCATGTATAAGTATTCATAACTGATGCGGTCGAAAGCTTTATCAAGATCTAAGGTGAGAAAACTCATCTGCTCAGTGGGGAGCACTTCGGCTTTTAGGTGTAGGTCCCGTAGTATCGCTAAATTCGTAAACAGAGTTCTTCCAGGAATACTGCAACATTGATCATCACCAATGATATCATGTAGAACAGTCTTCAATCGGCATGCAAGTACTTTGGTAAGGACTTTATAATCACTGCAGAGCAGAGTAACTGGTCGAAAGTCACCAACTGCCATGGGAGAGGATGTTTTTGGTATGAGGACTATGGTACCCTCGTGATGTGATTGACAAAGAGCACGACGTTGGAGAATGGTACGCAAGACGTGACAAAATTCTTGCCAATGAGAGGCCAGAAGTGTTTATACAGTTCATATGGCAGTCCATCAATGCCAGGTGAACGGTTATTTTGGAGGTGCTTAACCACAGAGTGAATCTCGTCATCCGTAATGTCCGCGCTGAGCAGAGTTTTGTTGTACAGAGATAGTTGGGTACTGCAAGATGAAAGCAATAGGGTCACCTGCTGTGGATCAATTGGAGCCTTAGCGTAGAACCGCTGATAAAATAATGATATTTCACTACGTATAGCGTCAGGGGAGGTGACGACACTTCCAGTACTGGTGCGGAGGCGGTGGATATATTTACGTTGCCGCTCACGTCGTCCTTTGGCGATATGGTATACACTTGCACTTCCGTCCGGGAGCACTGTACGATCTTTTAAAACCACGTTTATATGCGCGAGCGTTCGTTGCTGTAAAGACAGGAGCTTGGCTTTAACATCCCAAATCTGGTCATAGATACGCTCCCCAGCATCAGATCTTTGCTGGAGCTGGCGAAGAACTCGATAGTAAAATTCAACTGTATCTCGTCTTTCCAGACCTCGTTGGTAGGATATGTTCTTAAAGACGCGGCGGATTCCTGGTTTAACTAAAATATCCCACCAGTCTGCACAATCGCGATAGTTGCATTTTTGTTGGACCCATCGATTCCAGTGTTGTCTGAAAGTATCTTGGCATTCCTCCTCCAGTAACAGCGAGCAATTCAATTTCCAATAACCTCTTCCTATGTGAAAAACGGGATGGGGGTAAGAGATTGTACATACGACTGCATGATGGTTAGTGAAACTGGCAGGTATCACTTCATGTCGTCTGGGCTGGATAAGTTCTTGGGAAAAGTAGATGCGATCAGTTCGTGATGGAGAGTTGTGACTTATACAGGTATAATGGGGCAGGGGCACCCTTAAACTATCCACAGCATCAATGAGGCGTAAGGAAGTAAGGAGGGTCCTGAGAGCCGGGTTGACACCTAGGTATGGACTAGTGTAATCCTCTAGGCGTTGAATACAATTGAAATCCCCTGTAAGAATAAGTTTTTCCTTAACGTCGTGCAGATGAGGCAGTACACTCTGTTGAAAGAACATTTTCCGTTCCACACGTTTGCTGGACCCAGATGGGGCATATACATTTATCAGGGTGGTATTGTTTATATGTCCAGATATTATGGGTCCTGCTGGATGAAATAGCACACCTTCGAGTGGGATATCATGTCTTATGAGGAAGCCGGTCCCTCTATTATTAGTACCGGTATTGATGTATTGTTTGTAGAATTCTATTATTTAAACTAGTTTCCATGATGGTTCCGTATTGACGTACTAAATAGTTTTAACAACAAATTGTATATCCGCCGTTTATGTATTGACTAAGGCGGATATACAATTTGTTGTTAAAACTATTGTTTGTAGAAGGCAGATATGGGAAGACAGGGCATAGCAACTTCTTGAATGAAAGCAATGTCAATGTCTGCATCTCGAAGGAATCTCTCCAACAGTTGAAATTTCAGAGGACATTCTATTACATTGATATTCACAGTGGCCACAGTGAGAAGTTGCGCCATTAAGAGGAGTATAAAAGCTTTGCTAGACATCCTGGAAGGTGGACTCGAGAAAAAGGATAAAGAATAAAAAGAAGAAAGACACGGGTGAGAAATATACTGGTACACTATGTCAAATTAGGGTGAGAGAGTTCCTTATGAGAGCCATTCATGGGCCGGCTGTCTGCGTTTGAGAGCGTTCGTGGGTCCCTAGATGACGTAGAAGGAAGATTTTGTTTCTTTTTCACTGCTGCGGGAGCATGTGTAGAACCAGTTTGATTCTTCGGGGCTGGTACAGCAATCGAGGCATTTGTTTTAATCTTCTTAGTTACGTTTTCAGATCCCCGATCAACCTGCTTCAGTGAGTCGGTAGGTACCAGAGTAGGTGAGGGCAGTGAAGACAAAATTTCTGTTGCAGCCTGTAGTGACGGAGGAGTTGGCTCTATGGCTGCAAGACAGGTGGCCGATGGCGCAGGGGCACTATGTAGCTCGCGGATCTGTTCAGTGCAAGGTACGTGGTCTGCGTCATGTGTGGATGAGGCCACTTCTGCCGGTGTCCCAGGTGACTGATCAATAAGCATGTTTTCATGTGACGTTTGCTGTGTCACAACATCGGAGTATTGTACACGTCTTTGTTGGGTAGGAGTAATACCGAGGGGAATCATTTTCTTTGGGAAATTGATACGGAGATGAGTGTTAGCATTGCAAATTAAACAGGTCTGTTTCTGTCCATTATATGATATATAGCCAGAATGGCCACCAAAAGTCTCAGTGGAGGGGATATCTTGTTTGATTTCCATAGTGACTGCACGTATTCCCTTATACACCGGGAACTGATATGCAGAAGACCATTGTTCTTTCCTGACGTCACTCACAGTGCCATATTTCGACAGGACGGATTTGAAAATTTCAGGGGGAACTTCGAGTGGGACATTAAATATACGCACTGTGGTAAAATTGGAATCCGCTGTGGACAGTTTAATATTAGTCACCCGCCTGAGTCATACTGAAATTTAATAGGAGCTTCAAAAGTATTTAGCAATTTTTGATAAGTAGATATGCTGATTACCTTGATGTACATGGTTCTTTCTTGCGCATTTAACTGGATGGCTTCTACTTGGTCGACAGTCAACCGGAGGGTATCGCTAATCCAGTGGTGAATTTCTCCTGGTGTGGGGCGAGAACTCTGCCTGTCCCATTGACAGAGTACAGTGTTTTTCCTCTGGTATCCGGACATGATGTTCAGCGGGGTTTCCTGGGTTTCTTGATTTGTTGTCCTATCTGGAACACTACTTGAAAAGTATTGTCCGAATGACACACGGAAGGTCCGTACACACGTGGAACTATCGGAAGCACCGGTATTAAGAAACGTACACTCTTCCAATGCGATCACACAACTCTCACACGCGCTCCTCACTCGGCCACGACTAGTGACCAACTGGCACCTCAGCTACCGATAGCCATAGCGAATTGCTGGCACGTATTGAATCTATTCGTAGCCCCCATAGATACCTGTCAAAACGTAAGGTAGTGTTATTCGGAGCTGTGATCGTTTAAAACATGCATTATAGTTGAGGTCATTTAAATTACATTAGAGCTAATGATTTCTACTATATTCGCGAGCATGAACTCAACGGCGAAGTTTTACTAAGGCTATAAAGTAGCAGGTAGTAATGTTTTTAGGATGACTATGATATGCGCGTTAGCAGGGTTGCCTTCCTTCAAACGAATAAGGGGCTGGTGAACCACTCTGTATATTACTAGTACACATTTTGTTTTCAATGTACATTGTTTGGGAATTGAGACCTCAATACACGTGCCTGAACGTAATTTTATAGAAATGCTCTTGTACTTACTAGTCTAACAGAATGTAAATTAAAAGAGGATAAGGAGAGGGGAATTGGTTTGCAACACCAGCTCTCTCCTCAGAATGTATAAAATCATCTGGTGTGGATCTCTGAGGCTAGGCGCAAGTGCTGCAGGGTTAATAAGACGAAAGACGTAATCAGAACGAGGAATCGAGCTACATGTTATACATTGTACCAAAACTATAGAGAAGATTCATAGAAATAATTTAGAGATGATCACTTCTTCGTTGTTGTTGCTGCATCTGGGGCATGTATATCTTGGTCATTTAGCCTCGTGTACTTTTGTGTGTGGAATTTTTTGTTGGATAACCTGTGTAATTGTGTTGGCTGTATAAGTGTGTGTATTTGTTATTCACATGAGGATTGGGAAGGTGGCTGCCATGACCTTACGTTAGGAAACATCCCGACATTTTCCTGGAGGAGACGTGGTGAATCATGGAATATCACTTTAAAGATGACTGAGGTGAGAATCGAACCCACCTCCTCACAGTCTTGCCTCACAAGGTTGAGTATACCCCGTTCCAACCCTCAGACCAGAATTAAATTTCTTGGCAGAGCCGGGAGTCGAACCCGAACCTTTGGGGGGGACAGCCAAGACTGGTAGCCGCCACACCATGAGATGGTCGGGAACACTAAGAGGACTGACCACCACCATCATGACGCCTTGACAATATAGTGCTGTTTGAATACTGCAGCAGCTTCACGTAAGACGTTGTTGTGTCATTTCAAGGGCTTGGACATCGTTGAGTTTATGTCTTATAAACTGGTGTTATTGTGATGGTTGTAATATTGTGTTGATAAAATTAATTCAGGTGCCGGCCCCGTGGTGTTGGGGTAGCGCGTCTTCTTTGCACCCGAAGGCCCCGGGTTCGATTCCTGGCTCCGTCAGGGATTACAGAAACTGACGTGAGGGCTGGAACGAAGTGAACTCAGCCTTCTGAGGACAAATGAGAATCTGTCTGACAGTGAGGCAGCACCCCGGTCACGGAGACAAAATTAACGGCTGAAGGGACCCGACACCCTGACAACGCATCACCCCATATTCTGCAGGCCAAATGGCTGGGCAGCGGTCGCTTTGTAGACCTAGGCCATTCATGGGCTGTAGTGCCATGGGGTTTGTTTTTATTTATTTGTAATTCAGATGAGGATTGGGAAATAAGCGGCCGTGGTCTTAAGTTAGGAGCCACCCCGGTATTAGCTTGTTGTGGAAGTAGGACACCACGGAAAACCGCTTCCAGGATATTCGAGGTGGAAATCGAACCCACTTCATCTCAGTTTTGCCTCACGAGGCTTAGTGTACCCCGTACCGACCATCAGACCAGAATTAAATTTCTTGCCGGAGCCACGAATCGAACCTGGACCTCCAGGGTGACGGCCAAGAACGCTAGCTGCTACAGCAGGAGGAGGTCCATGACTTCAAGACGGGACTGTCAGCCAGTATGAAGACGTAGTGATACTGCAGATAGGCTACTTCGGTCACATATAAATTCAAGTGGGTTGGAGAAAGTTCTTATAGGAGGAAATATTGATGGTCGTCGAATAAGAGGACGAGCTCTAACTTGATGACGATCGATATGAGTTTGATTGTATAGAGCAGGGGTTCTCAAACTTCCTGTACTCGAGGACCCCTTTAATTATTTATGTAGTCATTGCGGACCCCTCAAAACTGCCTTTAATTTTTGTTGTACATTTTTTAATGGTTGTCATTTTAAAAGATAAACAATTTATACCAAAAATGGTGGGTTGTAAAAACAATTAATCTGTTTGTTTTAGTATATATATAGTTTATTTAAATTGGAATAAATACTGGAAAAAACATGACTTACATAAGTATACACAAATTTTCTTAATTACAGTAGGAGTAGACTTTAAATGCAATCTTAGAATAAAAAGTTATCAGTGTTTTTACCGTTTCTTTAGTGAGAACAATGGTACTGTTTTTTGCTTTCGACTATCTCTAAAGTGTTGGGATTTATTTTAGAAAGCTTTAGCCTTAAATCGGTTTCAATGTTCTTCAGTCTGTTTCTTTTTGCTGGCTTCAGGTTGCACAGTTCAGAAAAGGCTCGTTCACACAAATATGTCGTACAAAAGGGCACAATATGTTAGAGGGCTTTTTTTTTCGGCAAGTTCTGGTACCTCAGCTTGTACAACTAGCCAAAACCTTGCCAAGTTATTTTCTTGATAAACAATATCCCAGGCTCTGCTGCATGAGAGTTCCACCAATTGGTCTTGCTCAGTATCAGATAGGTCGATGAGGTTACCAATACTTATCTTCTTGAATGGATACTTCATCCAATCATTATTAGGATTAGGTTCAGGAAAGTAACTTCTCAGACTCTGAGCTAGGCCTGTTAAATGCTCAGCAAACAGTTCTTTTGTATTTGTAGGCATCTCTTCTTCAGATGTTAAGAATTCCTGCAACGTTGTAAAATTGTTGTATGAATTCTTAAGCATACGGTCAGACCAAAGCTGCAGTTTTCCTATCATAGCTTCTACTTGCTCTTCTACACGGAATATGTCAGTGTCAGACCCTTGAAGTTTCGTATTTAGGACATTCAAATGCTGGAAGATATCTGCCAAATATGCAACCTTGATCAACCACGCAAATTCACACAACTTGTCTTTGAGAAGAAAGTTTTCATATTTTTCTTCCAAAAGAAATACTCTAATTTCATCACGCAATTCAAAAAAACGTGTGAGGACATTACCTCGGGAGAGCCAGCGAACTTCAGTGTGAAGCAAGAGCTTACATGCTCACTTCCAATTTCTTCAAAAAGCTGAGTAAAAATACGAGAGTTCAAAGGTCGGGCTTTAATATAATTTACAACTTTCACAACTTCTTTTAATGATGTTTCTAGATCTTCTGGCATTTGTTTTGCAGCCAATGCCTCCCTATGAATAGAGCAGTGAATCCACTTAGCTTTGGGAGCGACAGACTTGACACGAGCAATTAGGCCTGTCTTTTTGCCGGCCATGGCCCCTGCTCCATCGGTACTCACACCAACACAACGTTGCCAGTCCAAGTCATTTGATAAAATAAAATCATTTAATGCTTCAAAAACATCTTGGGCATTGTTATGAAGAATCTCTTTGCAAAACAAAAGCTCTTCTAAAAGCAAATTTTCATTTTCATACCTAACAAAGGCTAACAAGTGAGATTTGTTTGATAGGTCTGTGCTTTCGTCAAGCTGCAAAGCGTACATTTTTGTAGATTTTAACCTACAAAGTAACTGCTCTTCAATATTTTGAGACATGTCATCAATTCGACGTTTTATAGAATCGTTTGAAAGTGGAACTGTACTTAATTCCTTAGCAGCTGCCTCTCCAATCATTATATTACACATTTTTTTTGCCGCTGGTAAGATTAGTTCTTCTGCAATCGTATATGGCTTTCAAGATTTAGCTATGAGTAATGCTATTTCGTATGACACCACAGTAGCTTTTTCAGCAGCGCTACCTGACGCCATTTTCTCCATTGATGTTTTCATCTTTTCCATTTCTTGACTTTTTCTTAAAAAACTCAAATGACTTATCAGCAAAGTCTGGATGTTTTGTTTCTAAGTGCCTCCTTAATTTCGCAGGTTTCATAGCTTCATTGGAAAGAATCTCGCATCATAACACGCACTGTGGTTTTTGTTCGTCATTAGATTGCACAAAACCTAATTTTAAATACTCTTCAGAATATTTGCGGCGCTTAACAGTCTTACGTAAATCAGTGTTGCAGCTAGAATTAGCTACTGAAGCTGAACAGCTAACCTCACATTCACGATCATTGTCTCTTTCTAATTTATCAACTGAACGTATTACAGTCCCTGTCTTTAACCAACGATCCATGATACAAGCCCAAAATTAACACTTCCTTACGTAAAATGTTTCCACCATTAAAAGTTAAACATCACATCAAAGCAAAACAAACCATCACGACAAGCATCAAAATAGCGACAAAAGTCAACTGAATAACAGATGCCGATACGTTTGCTCTGCTGACAGAACAGATGACAGACTAGGTGTGTTAGTGGCTAGCCGCAGGGTAGCCACCCGTCGAAAACAATATTGACCTGATCATAGGATTGGCTAAGCTTGCCACACACATATTTTGTAATACAAACTAAAACTTTTATTTGCAGAAACAGGAGTTCTTGGTATGAGTAATAACAAAATTAGATTCGAATATTTTTTGCGGACCCCTGGAAATATGCTTGCGGACCCCCGGGGGTCCGCGGACCACACTTTGAGAACTCTGGTATAGAGCATGCAAGCATCCATCCGTCTCGTCCAACACAAGGATGGTTGGATACGAGTCTACAATACATGACTTGCCGAATGATGTCACCATACTCTTTTGGATCGTTGGACTGCGTGAGAGAAATTCGACAACGTCACGTTAGAAGATTTATCCTAGTAGGTGAATTTGAGGCACCCTGAAGCATCTCTGAAGTCACAGGAGTTATAAGGGTCGATAACTCAATATCATTGTTACTAATAGTAAGTGTCAAATGATTGTAACAAGTCATGTGGCTGATAGTGATTGGCAGGAGAGGAGAGTAATTATAACTAATTCAAGTCATTCGGCATTCCTGCAGTCATTCCAGAAGAACTCCGCATAGGTTTCTTAAGAGAATACAGAATCGCTTATCTTACCAATGTTAGATTTGTTTAATTCATCTTCCTTTTTAACAGAATCTAATCCAGTATGATAATGAAATTCATGTCACGTTTCATTTAAACCTTACTTGACATATTAATGGAGCGCTTTTAATATTGGACTTCAGGGGAGTCAGAAATTAATTTCTTTGAACTGCTAAAAAATATAATTACTTTTTCTTAAAAAAAGTCCAAATCCCAAACATTTATACATAAACAAGGAAACTACACCATTAGAATATAAACCACTATATGAATAATTAATGCTGAAAATTTTAGAGCACTGTGATACATAGTCGCCTAGAAAAAGGAACCTACATTTAAAAATAATGGAACTGAGAAAACTGCTGTTAAACATTCCACATATGATGGTTAGTTAATTAGTTAGTTATTGTTGTTTTAAGGGACGGAACTACGATGTCATCAGCCCCTACACACACATGATGGTTATCTCATTGTTAGTGCAAGTGTAAAATAAAATTATGGCAATTATTAATGGTTAAACTATAATGTATTACACATCTTTTTAAAATGTACACTTCAGAGATTCATAAAGTATAAGAAAATAAAAAAATGTTGATTTTGAAAATTTTAACCGTTCCGTATCCCCTTAATTGCAAAGAAGCATTCAGAAATGTAGCCAACCATCTTAAGAGGGAAGAAGCGACTACCTGATACTGAGGAGACTACCGGAAACCACGCCATGAATTAGTATGTACGTCAACGCTAGGACAACTGGAACACTGGGACCAAATTATGCTCCTCAGGACTTGATCACCTGATGAATAAAAACTGAGTACTGTCCCCGCAATGCAAAAGATCATAGCTCTTATGGGATTTGTAAGCCTATTTTTTAAAATATTTTAAATTTATTTATTTATTTATTTATTTATTTATTTATTTATTTATTTATTTATTTTATAATCCCTCGAGATTGAGCTTAGAGAACAGGATGTATTTAAAGACAACTGGCACCCAGTTTATAGCCTCCGGATTAAGAAGGAGCATGTCCGGCGTTTCGGCACCCTTAGCCACATTATCTTCATCTTCGACCATGGACGCTACTGTTCCTATCAATAAGCTACTTAATTGCCCTCACGAGGCTTAGTGCAACCACATCCAGTTTTCATGTCAGGTCTTAAACTTCTGGAGGACTCGGAAATTGAGCCTTTAGTCTCCTGAGCCGGCAGGAGAGAGTAATACAACTGAACTATTATTTTATTGGAATTCAGCTCTTACAGCATGTTCTAAACGGGGTAAGTAATTTGAGGCTATGTAATCTGGTTCTATCCAAATGTGTCTGAATGGAAATAGTCTATTTGGCTGAAAATATGCTCTCTGTTGAATTATTAAGTCTATCCGTCATCATCAAACGTAAATATGAAGACCACTGCTTTGTTATGTTAAGCGTTTTCTAAAAGTCAAAGCCTAAGATGCCACCAGGAAATAGTTTGTGAGCAACCACTATACAGAGTGAAAAGGTGTTGCATGGGTTTGAACTTTAATGAGCTGCAGCCTTATAGCCTATATTTCTATTCCCTTTCTCTAATAATAATAATAATAATAATAATAATAATAATAATAATAATAATAATAATAATAATAATAATAGACTAATAATAATAATAATAATAATAATAATAATAATAATAATGATAATAATAATAATAATAATCCCTGGCACTACAGCCCATGAAGGGCCTAGGCCTACCAAGCGACCGCTGCCCAGCCATTTGGCCTGCAGATATTGGGGTAACGCGTGGTCAGCGCGTCGGGTCCCCTTGGCCGTTAATCTTGGTTTTAGTGACCGGGGCGCTGCCTCACTGTCAGACAGCTACTCAATTGTCCTAACGAGGCTGAGTGCACCCCGTTCCAGTCCTCACGTCAGTTTCTAAAATCCCTGACGGAGCCGGGAATCGAAACCGGGGCCTCTGGGTGAGAGGCAGGCGTGCTACCCCAACGCCACGGGGCCGGCTCTTTCTATTATAGAATCATCAAATTATCTGACAAACACATATACTGTGTTATATAGGTTACTCTAAATGTGAATTCATCTTTCTCATAGGCAATCTCGTTCTTATTCCCTTAAAATTAGCCGATTCATACACAAACTGATTTTATATTACAGCTGACAATTAGCTTTTGTGATCTACCTATGAGCATCTGTGATGGGTATTGACTTTTCTTGTTCGATACTATATATATATATTTCGTATGACATACAGAGGATACAGTAATACTAGAGTATATACAATACTAGCTGAAGTACCCGTGCTTCGCTACGCGTCATAAATAAATTAAAATGTGAAGGTGACAGTTAAAATAGGGGATAGGCGAGGTGCTGCGCAGAGGGAGATTAAGGATGAAACATTTTGTCCAACTACAACGCTCGGCGTTGACCGTGTTTTATAGCACAAATTTAGATTTTACTCGCTAACCGTTGGAGATACCTTTCGGATAGAAAATGTAATTTTAAACCTCGTATATGCCATCAAAAGTTTGCTATTTCTTAGCGTTCTCTTTTTATTTCAAATGGAAATATGAGTTTGAAACCAAAGGGTGTAGTGACGTCACTAAAATGGTCGCCATCTTTAAATAGTGCAAAGTATTGTAATCAAAAGTAACCTATATGTTAACCAGGTAAATCAGCTACTTCCATGTAAAATTAACGTATATCGGACCAGTGGTACTTGCGTGATTGAGTAATACACAGACACACACCATCTCATTTTTAGCCTTGCTTCGCTCGCGTCCTTACTTACATTACTTACATGGGTAGGAGCGATCATCCTTTCAAAGTTAAGGGCCGACCACAGCGAACAAATTATGGTAAATATTCTTTTGTAAACCGTGCCATTGATAACTGGAACTCTCTACCTGCCGCAGTCTTAGAGCCTTTTCCCAAACATATAGGTGTGTTTAAGAAAAGACTGACTATTTGTGTAAATACTCCAGTTTAATTGTTGTATAATTGTTATTGAATTGTTATGTGTAATTATTTATTTGTTATGTATATCCAATTTGCCTCCGGGGGCCACACCCTCCATTGCAAATAAACGAATGAGTGTCATATTGTTATATAATGAAATGCAGTTTTAACCCCGTTAACACCCCTTTAGAACCTGAATATCCAGAAATCCCTCCTTAGTAGACGTTTTCGACACACAACGAACATATCCCCAAAATGTAATTCTTCTAACTTTAATAGTTTTGGTTGGTCGATGAGAGTGAACATCCAAAAATCATTCCTTAGTGGACGTTTTTCTTCCAAAATTTCACCCCTCCCCATAGGCTCCTTAAATTGCATTTATGAAAAAACGGTCGAACACCTATTTATTTTATTTATTTATTTATTTATTTTTAAGCTGATTGATTTCCTCCGAGTTTCAAACTCCTCGCCTATGTCTTTTAAGAGATACACGCTCCGGTAGGAATCTTTCAACCCCCACTTTTCATTCCTTTAACCTCATAACATACACTACATGGAAAAACCATTAGACATGTGTCAGCTTATTTTTAATGATTAGTATATATGCCAAGTATCACATCCCCAAATGAAACCACTCGTCAGATATTGTTATTCAATGAAATGCACGTTTACCCCCTTAACTCCTCTTTAGAACCTGAATATCCAAAACTCTTTCCTTAGTGGACGTTTTCGACATACAATGAACATATCCCCAACATTTCATGTTTCTAATTTTAATAATTTTGGCTGGGCGATGATGAGTGAGTGAGTGAGTCAGGACATTTTTTCATTTACTTTTGATAATTTCACCCCTCCCCATGAACCCCTTAAATTGGATTTATGAAACAAACGGTCGAACGCCTATTTACTTATTTAAAGCTGTTTTCCCCCTGAGTTTGATGAGTGACTAAGTGAGTCAATCATTTAGGACACTTTCTTTCCAGTTTCCCCCCCAGAATTTCTCCCCTCTCCAAGGGCTCCTGAAATTGGATTTATGAAAAAACGGTCGAACACCTATTTACTTGTATTTTAAGCTGTTTTTCCCGCCGAGTTTAAATTTTTTCGCCTATGTCGTTCAGAGATACACGCTCCGTTAAGAATCCCTCAACCCCCAATTTTCACCCCTTTCACCTCATAATATACATCACATCGACAAACCCTTAGACATGTCTGATTATTTTTAATGATTAGTTTCTATACCGAATATCACATCCCCAAAGAAACAAATCATGTGATATCGTTATTCAATGAAATGCACCTTTACCCCCCTTAACACCTCTTTAAATCCAGAATAAACAAAAATCATTCCTTAGTTGACGTTTTCGACATACAACGAACATATTCCCAAAATTTCATGTTTCCAACATTAATAGTTTTCGCTGGGCGTGATGAGTGAGTGAGTCAGACAGGACATTTTCTTTCAATTATTTTTACCAGAATTTCACCCTTCCCCATGGGCCCCTTAAATTGGATTGATGAAAAAACTCTTGAACACCTATTAACTTATTTTTTAAGCTGTCTTTTTCCCCTGAGTATGATGAGTGAGTGAGTCAGTCAGTCAGTTAGGACAATTTCTCTCCTTTTTTCCCCCAGAAATTCACCCCACCCCATTGGCCCCTTAAATTAATTTATGAAAAAAAACGGTCGAACACCGATTTACTTATTTATTTAGCTGATTTTCTTTCTCTGAGTTTCAAATTTCTCACCTATGTCGTTTAAGAGATAGGCCTTCACGCTCCATTAGGAATCCTTCAACCCCCATTTTTCACCCCTTGCACCTCATAATAACACACCATATCGAAAAACCCTTAGACACCTGTCTGCTTATTTTTAATGATTAGTTTATATGCCGAGTATCACATCCACAAATGAAACCACTCTGGAGATATTGTTATTCAATGAAATGCAGGTTTAACCCCCTTAAGACCCCTTTAGAGCCTGAATATCCAAAAATCCTTCCTTAGTGTACGGTTTTGACATACAACGAACATATCTCCAAAATGCCATGTTTCCAACTTCAAAATTTTTGGCTGGGCGATGATGAGTGAGTGAATGAGTCAGGACATTTTCTTTCATTTGTTTTTCTTCAGAATTTCACCCCTCCCGATGAACCCCTTCAATTTGATTTATCCAAAAAAAAAACTGTCGAACAGCTATTTACTTACTTTAAAGCAGTTTTTCCCCCTGAGTTTGATGAGTGAGTCAGTCAGTCAATCGGTTAGGACACTTTCTTTTCAGTTTTTTTCCCCTGAATTTCACCCCTCCCCATGGGCTCCTTAAATTGGATTTATGAAAAAACGGTCAAACAAATATTTACTTATTTTGTATGCTGATTTCTTTCCGCTGAGTTTCAAACTCCTCGCCTATGTCGTTTAAGAGATACACGTTCCGTTAGGAATCTTTCAATCCCTACTTTTCACCCCTTTCACCTCATAATATACACCACATCGAAAAACCACCAGACACGTGTCTTCTTACTTTTTAATGATGAGTTTATATGCCGTGAATCACATCCCCCAATGAAACCATTCGAGAGATATTGTTATTCAATGAAATGCAGGTTTAACCCCCTTAAGACCCCTTTAGAACCTGAATATCCGAAAATCCTCCCTTAGTAGACTGTTTTGACATACAATGAACATATCCCAAAACGGTCATGTTTCTAACTTCAATAATTTTGGCAGGGCGATGATGATGAGTGAGTGAGTGAGTGAGGGAGTGAGTGAGTGAGTCAGGACATTTTCTTTCAATTTTCTTTTTTCAGAATATCACCCCTCCCCATGAACCCCTTAAATTTGATTTATGAAAAAAAACCTGTCGAACAGCTATTTACTTACTTTAAAGCAGTTTTCCCCCCTGAGTTTGATGAGTGAGTCAGTCAGTCAATCAGTTAGGACACTTTCTTTCCTGTCCCCCCCACCAGAATTTCACCCGGCGTGGTGGCTCAGCGGTCTAGCTGTATGCCTCTCACCAAGGCGGTCCGGGTTCGATTCCCGGTCAATGCATGTGAGATTTTCGAAGTGAAATGCCATGTCCTGTGGTTCGGATTCCACGTAAAAAGGAGGTCCCGTGGCTTATGATCTACAGATTAACGGTCACGTTAAACTACAAGCTTCCTTCCTTTTAGAATTTCACCCTTCCCCATGGGCCCCTTAAATTGGATTTATAAAAAAACGGTCAAACACATATTTAGTTATTTTTTATGCTGATTTTTTTTCGCTGAGTTTCAAACTCCTCGCCTTTGTCGTTTAAGAGATACACGCTCAATTAGGAATATTTCAATCCCCACTTTTCACCCCTTTCACCTCATAATATACACCACATCGAAAAACCCTGAGACTCGTGTCTTCTTATTTTTAATGATGGGTTTATGTGCCGAGTATCACATCCCCCAATGAAACCAATCGGGAGATATTGCTAGTCAATGAAATGCAGGTCTACCCCCTTAACACCCCTTTAGAACCTGAATATACAAAAATCCTTTCTTAGTGGGCATTTGCGGTCCTTGGGGAAGCTGCATACCAAATTTCATTCCAATCCGTTCGGTGGTTTCTGAGATTTCATGATGAATGAATGAGTGAGTGAGTGGTATTTGACAAATATATAGTAGAAGACAAGCTGACCCGGCAGACGTTGTCCTGCCAATCACAGAAAGTGTCGTAACTTTGTTTCTTGAAGTGCTTTTGGACACACAATATTTTTTTCAATCTCTGTTAGCTGCCTCTAAACTTTCGTGAAATGAATTAACTAATCTAGAAACATTCGTGGGAGCGTGCCCAACAACTCTCCAACGTTTCATCGCAATTGGATAAATGGCATAAAACGCATACGGGATTTTGTTTAAATGATTCGTGCGCTGTCACTCATTTGTTGAATCTACTCGTGCTCTACCAACTGTGAAATTCATTTACTAAGTTAGAAAGCTTCACGTAAGTATACACAACAACTCATCAAAGTTTCATCGGAATCGGATGAATGCCATATGAACGTATACGGGATATTTTTTAAACGATTCGCGTGCCGTCACTCATTTGTTGAATCTACTCATGCGCTACCTATTGTAAAATAAATTTACTATGCCTGAAACCCTCTCTGGAGTGTACTCAATCATTCACCAAGGTTTCATCGCAATTGGATGAATGATATATGACGGCATACGCGACATTGTGGAAACGATTCACGCGCCGCCGCTCATTTGTTGAATCTACTCGTGCGCTACTTATTAAAAACTGGATTTACTAATCCAGAAACCTTTCCTGGAGTGTACACAACAATTCACCAAAGTTTCATCGTAATCGGATAAATGGTATATGAACGCATACAGGACTGCGTCGAAACGATTCGCGCGCCATCGCACATTTGTTGAATCTACTCGTGCGCTACCTATTGTGAAATGAATGTACTGAGCCAGAAACCTTTACTGAAGTTTACACAACAATTTACCAAAGTTTCATCGCAATCGGATGAATGGTATATGGACGCATATGGTACTTTGTTGAAATGATTCGCGTACCGTCACTCATTTGTTGAATCTACTCGTGCGCTACCAATTGTAAAATGGATTTATTAAGCCAGAAACCTTCCGTAGGGTGTACACAATATCTCACCCAAGTTTCATCGTAATCGGACGAATTGTATTTGAACGCATAGGGACATTATTGAAACGCTTCGCGCGTCTTCGCTCATTTGTTGAATCTACTCGTGCGCAACCTCCTATGAAATGGATTTACTAAGTTAGAAACCCTCACGTAAGTGTACACAACATCTCACCCAAGTTTCATTGCAATCGGATGAATGGTATATGAACACATACGGGACTTAGTTTAAACGTTCGTACATCGTCGCTCATTTGTAGAATCTACTCGTGCGCTACCTATTGTAAACTGGATTTACTAATCCGGAAGCCTCCCCGGGAGGGTACATAACATCCCACCCAAGTTTCATCGCTATCGGACGAATGGTATTTGGACGCATACGGTACCTTGTAGAAACGCTTCGCAAGTTGCCGCTCATTTGTTGAGTCTACTCGTGCGCAACCTCCTGTGAAATGGATTTACTACGTTAGAAACCTTCACGTAAGTGTACACAACAACTCATCAAAGTTTCATCTCAATCGATGAATTGTATATAAACTTATACGGGATTTTGTTGAAACGCTTCGCGCGTCTTCACTCATTTGTTGAATCTAGTCGTGGGCTACCTATTGTAAAATTAATTTACTAAGCCAGAAGCCTTCTCTGGAGTGCACACAACATATCACTCAAGTTTCATCGCTATCGGACGAATGGTATTTGAACGCATACGGGACCTTGTTGAAACGCTTCGTGCGTCGGCGATCATTTGTTTAATCTACTCGTGCTTAACCTCCTGTGAAATGGATTTACTAAGTTAGAAACCTTCACGTAAGTGTACACAACAACTCATCAAAGTTTCAGCGCAATCGATGAATGGTATATAAACTTATACGGGATTTTGTTGAGATATTTCACGCGTCGTTGCTCATTTATTGAATCTACCCGTGCGCTACCTATAGTAAAATGAATTTACTAAGCCAGAAGCCTTGCCTGGAGTGTACACAACATCTCACCCAAGTTTCATCGGTATCGGATGAATGGTATTTGAACGCATACGGGACATTTTTGAAACGCTTCGCGCGTCGTCGCTCATTTGTTGAATCTAGTCGTGCGCTATCTATTGTAAAATGGATTTACTAAGCCAAACAACTTCCCTGGAGTGCACTCAACATCTCACCCAAGTTTCATCGCAATCGGATGAATGGTATATGAACGCATACGGAACTTTGAAACGCTCTAACGTGCAGAGACAAACAGAATTCGACATCACTGCCACCTTTGGTATAAAACACAAATTTCCGCCATGGGCGGAGTGTATGTTATGGCGGTAGTTGAACAGGTTGCGACCAGGTGGCTCTAACGTGCAGAGACAAACCGTCCAAAGACATCAGCTTTCACGAAGGCCAAGGCTAGCGGTTTCCATGACGACTGTTTTGACTGTATATTGTGGTTCTAAAATTGTGTGCAAATTGTGGTTCTAAAATTGTGTTCATTCCACCTAACGGGTCAGATTGTGAATCTAAACCATACATGGACCCACCCTAATATACATACCAAATTCCATCAAAATCGGTTCAGTCGTTTAGGAGGAGTTCAGTCACATACACACGTGTCGAAGAATTATATATATAAAGATAGTGTCAAGTCTTTGTTATGCTAAACTCGGTTGACAGTGCTGTGTGAGTAGGTGAGTAACTAACGGGATTTCAAGTAAAGATGCTCATTTTCTATACCAGTAGTGCAGAGCGCAACTGGCATCCAGACGGCCGTGTCTCGACTTGAGCTATGTTGCCATGGAAACTATCTGCCTTGCCATTCCTTCATAAGTATATTTTATGATTTGATTAGCCTGTGCTTGAGTCCAAAAGGGTCTAAATCAAAGAATGAGAAAGACTATCGAAAATTCATGTAGCCAGCGGTTCCTTCCGGGTCCTAAACTATGTGTATGCAAAATTTGGTTGAGATTGGTGGAACGGTGTGGATTTGTATACGGAACAGACCCACATACCCACATACCCACATACAGACTTTCACTTTTATATATTAGAAGATATACAAGTGATAAATATCTAGTAACATCCACAAGCGAAACTAGAAGTCAAAGTTGGATGTCCAGAGCAGTAATCCACTCCACTGCATCATCAGTTGCGTTCTGCAGGTCGTTATATCCTCCCTTGAAGGACCGCGAAGGGCATTCCGACACAATATGGTGGATTGTACAATTGTGTTGTATCCTCAAATTGCTGGGATATCCGCAAGAAAATTCTTTTGGTCCAGCAGCCAATGTTGTTGCTTATTTAGCACCACCCGGGGGACACGTGTAGGGCACTTTAAGGTTACACCTACGGACGTAAAGCAACGATGTCTCCCCTGTTCGATACTAAAAATTATATTTGGAAATTACATTTAGTCACTTTTATTAACACTGAAGCGTTTGTGTATTTCCTGTAATATTTCAAACACATAGAGTTCATCTACTACCGTCAATGTAATTTTACGTAGCTCTTAAATTTTAGAAAATCTTAAGCTGCATGACCTAGATACTAAGTGGCGTAATTGGTAGCATGTTGAGCTTCTATGCCCAAGGTCGCGGGTTCAAGCCCGGCCGAAATCGTCGGATTTTAAGAGCGTTAAAAACCCTCATTATGCCTTCCTTGGGAGGGAAAGTAAAGCCGGCGGGCCCATGTCATAGATTTATGGCATGTAAAAGAACCTTCCTCTAACTAAACTTATGTGAAGCAAAATTTGTAGGTTAGGTCTGATTAATGCCCTTAAGTTCCAACGTCCCTCACCAGGCGCTGTTGCGATGGCATCCAGTAGTAGCAAAGTTCACAACTAGGTGTCGTTGACGGTAGCATTTGGTACCGAAATTAGCAACTACTTGAAATTATCGTTTGCAGTCCTTACTTGAATTAAAAACAGATAACACACACTAGGACAGTCATCACAATTATTAACACCGGTTATCAGACAAATTCTACACACACCCAAAGTAGAAGGGGCTACACGACCGTTTTGTTGCAGCCCCTCAACTAAAGAACCAACCAATGAACCTCCATACTAAGTGGAGTTCGAACCTCTAAACATTTCTTTCCATTTAAAAATCTCACTTGAGACCATCAGCTTAAAAGCGACATTTCATTGAAATTTGTATTTTACACGATCGTTTAAATTCGAAGGTCCCAGGTTCGAGTCATGTTCACGCCAGGTATGTTAACTATCTGTTTAACATCTGGTACTTCCTGTTCAAAACACGACCTAATAGTTGAAAAAGAAACACATTTGGTATTTAAATGGTCGTGAAAAGTACAAATTTCAATACACCCCACAGCGGGTTTAACTGACACAGTGCTGTTGAGCTGACCGTAGTCGGCACCCCAGTGAATGTGCCCTCGCCAAGTAGAAGATGTGTGCGTGTTAAGATCATCGGGTTTGAGTTCCGAAGGTCCCAGGTTCGTGTCCTGGTCACATCAGACATTTTAACTCTCTGTTAAATATCTTGATGGTATGTACTTCATGTTCATAACACGACCTAATGGCTGAAAACCCTAATTTGGTATTTAATTGATGACGACGGTTATTAGCATACACCACAACCAGCCATAAACGCAATTATAAGTGGAGAAATGAAAAGATGGATTATTGGAGGAGGGTGGCAAGAAAATCAAGATTGGATAAAATTAGAAAAAGAAACGAGAGGCAGAGAAATTATGCAGGTAAAAGAAAAAGTGCTAGAAGTGATTGGAGAAAAAAAGTATGGTTTGGACATTTGAAAAGGATGCAGAATAGTTGAATTCCAAATTCAGTGTTACAGTGGAAAGCTGAAGGCAAACGGAAATGGGGTAAACCAAGAGAACAATGGATGGATGGTGTAAAGAGAAGCATGGCTACCAGAGGGTTAACCGAGGAAGATGATGAAGACCAAAATGTTTGGAGTAGAATATTTTTGGGTTGAAGGGAAACTACTGTGTTGTAAAATATTCCTAATAAAGGAGGAGGAGGAGAAGAAGAATAATAATAAGAAGAAGACGAAGAAGAATAATAAGAAGAATAAGAAGAAATGCTACTCACCAAATAAGGTTCGAGTGAAATGAACACCTTGAAGTCCATTAAAGTTGACTTGAGACAATTTAGGAGAATCACCGAAGAGTTAGTCAGGCTTTCTGTATTTATTAGTTGAAAGGAAGTCTGCAGGGTTGAATCACGCACTACGTAGTTTGATTCACTCAACAATTATTTTATAGTGGTAAATAATTGTTAAGAATTGTTAATTCAATTCATTGTTTGCATTATTAGAGAGTTTGATATTCTAAGGGGTAACTTAAAAAATAAATTTTAATCGTCTAAAACCATCTTTCATTTCCTGCTGACATTGAATCATTGAGACTCGGGCATTAATTCCGGCTCGGCGCACGTTACAGTGAGAGCCTACATTGCGGGTAGTGTAGCCCGCAGGCGGAGAGCGACTAATATCGGACGCCGTGCGATCAAGGCAGCGTGTGTATCGCTCTCTCTCCCTCCTGAGCGAGCGTGCGTACTTCGCAACATTCTCTTGGAACTATATCCCAGGCTGATATTCATTTCATAGACGGGCTCAAAAATGAAAATATATATGCCTCCAATTTTTCTAAATTGCCGAGGTAAGGTAGAGGATTCCCGCTGTCTGTTTTAAGTCGTGTTTCTTGATGTAAGCTGGACGAGGTATATTTCAGTAGAGAGCTATTCATTTTTTGAAAGTATAATAAAAGCAGATTATATACCTAGGGTCTTAATGGATTGTACGCAGTACGGATTCTCTAAAATTACAGAGAAGTCGCAGATCCACGCTTCGATAACTTCAGGGTTCACGTTGTTCAATCGGTACATTGTTGTGATCTTTTAGTAAAAAAATGTATATCCTCACACAATTATCCGGATTGGACTTCCGGTCGTTCCAACAAAAATAACAACTTAAAAATGAAGGTCCTCGATTTATTTATTAATTTATTGATTATTCATTTATTTATCTAGGCCCATTTGTAATAACTGCGCCTTGGCTCACATTTTCTCATTCTCCTTCATACTTATAATCATGGTCAAAGTGGCTTTAACTATAGTAACTAGTCAGTTACTTAATTATTTTTGCTTTACGGGGAGGAACAGTGGGGTCATCTGCCTCTGTAGAAACTAGTACATTAATGGGAATCCGTCAAACATAATTGCAATGATTCATATCTGTTTTGTTAGACTCAATATCAGCGGCTTCGGTGGCGTAGATGGCAGCATGCTGAGCTTCTATGCCCAAGATCGCGGGTTCAAAACCGGCCGAAGTTGTCGGATTTTAAGAGCGTTAAAAATCCCTCAGTATGCCTTCCTTTGGAGGGGAAGTAAAGCCGGAGGTCCCATGTCATAGATTTATGGCATGTTCAAGAACCTTCCACTAATTACACCTGTGTGAAGCTAAATTATAGGTTAAATTTGAATAACACTCTTAGATTCAAACGTTCGTCGCCAGGAGCCGACTATGGTGGCGTCTAGTAACCAAGTTCTGAACTAGTAGTCGTTGACTGTGGCGTTTTGCGTCAAAACTAGGAACTACTTGAAAATTCAAGGTCTGCAGTCCTTACTTGAATTAAAAACAGATACACACACTAATACAGCCATCACAATTAACACCGGTTATCAGACAGATTCTACACACACCGAAAGTACACAGGGCTACATGCCCATGTAGTCGTAGCCCCTAAACTGGGGGACCAACCAACCAGAGTCAATACCATGGGATCTATATTTATTAAAGGGATATTGTCATATTTCTATCACCTATGAATTATAACTTCTGCTACGGAATTACTCGGACCAATAGACATATTTCATTTGCCATTAAGCGTGAATAACATCACTATCTCGCCCAAAAGCAAATTTTGGTGTCTTGCTAAAGAGATCATTTATCATTTAGCTGATTGTCCGACTCTCTCTATGTATTCGCTATTGTCAGATTCATATTTTAGGATTCCTAGGTTCAATATTTTCCAAAGATCCATTTAGAATAATTTTACAAGTTTCCGCTGTCCAAACAGAAATTATCATGCTAATATATAAAGCTGGGGAAAGTATGGGAGAGGGGGTGGAATATAAGACTTCACCATCTCACATCTTCTATATTTGAGGTTGTTATCGATTGCTGTATTTATTTATGGCCGTTGATCAACCTCAAGTTTTTTCTCTCGATTTTTCCCTCCGTTCCTGAAAAGTTTTGCTTCCACGTAGAGAAAGACTTCTGGTACTCAACGGTAGTAAACGGTATCAGTTCTCTGAAACCTGGTTGAGAAACTAAAAATTTACAGACACATTTTAGGATTCCTTACCAAGCAACTTACTATAAACAGGGCCATGTCCACATTTAAAGAGTAGCATGAAGCCACATAGCTAGTGTGAGAAATGGACTGTTTCGAGGCTATGACCTCAAAATCGATTTATAACATCTCTCTTTATTGTGTTCAGTGCAGTTATCGCGTATAACAGTCATTTGGTTGGGCAAACAAAATACCTGCACCGGTCGAATTATGTCCGAAGGACACCTATTGAGATACGATTTATTATTTATTTATCGTATGGATTTAAGTGCCAGGAGTGTCCGAGGACATGTTCGGCTCAACGGACACTCTTATTAGGGTGAGCTAAGAGTTCCGTTCAATTTCAAGTAGTTCCAACTTTCGCTACCAGATATTAATGATACCTAGTGGTGAAGGTTGGAGCTTTGATAGAGCGTTCCAGCGAAATACAACCTAACAATTTAGCTTCACACAAGTTTAGTGTGAGGAAGGATCTTTTACATGCCACAAATCTATTACATGGGACCGAGGGCTTTACTTCCCCTCCGAAGGAAGTCATACTGAAGGATTTTGAACGCTCTTAAAAATCCGACGACTTCGGCCGGCATAGCAGTTCAGCATTCTACCAACTACGCCACCGAAGCCGCTATAATAATAATAATAATAATAAGCAGATTTATCATCATCAATAACAGCTCCAGTTTCCCGGGTGCTGGTGACGAACCTCTTCCATTATCTTTATACAGCTCTCCTCTTGGATTCTCTCCCACTGAAAACCACTTACGGAGATGTCCTTCTTAACCACATCGATCCATCTCCTCGTTGGTATTTCAACAGTTCTTTTCCCAATTATAACCATTTTGGTGTGCTTTTTAGCAATTATTATTGTTCCTTCCACCCGCTGTACATGACCATACCAACTTAGCCTACTTCACCGTAAATTTTCCAGGACACGGGATTTTAACGCAGCAAAGAGGATATAAAGAGTATGTTCACTCAGGAAAGAAATATAGGCAGAATATATATTACAATTTGATTCCGATTTTCATTGACAGACGAGAGCAATGAAAAGTTGTTAGACTTGATGGTAATCTTTTCGGTTTTTGAATTTTTGCATTCAAGACTGTTTTGTTAGTAAATGTAGGTATTCACATTTCTTAATGAATGTAATGAGCCCTTGCAATTCGTTAGGTTAGTCACTTTTATACAAGCACTTAAATGGAACTCAAGCCCAAAAAGGTAGGAGTTAACGATTCCAAAGGTTTGTCATATTTATACACATAAAATGTACGAACAAACGAAATGTTCAACAAAGAACATAGGCCTATAGCCCACTTTCTCCTAAATGCATAGCTATAGTTATAACTCTTTGTTCTTATCAAGGAGTCTCCAATATTTGAATGTTCGTTGGATCTATTACCGACTGGGCAACTCAATGTGGTACTATTGTCAAGTCTTTTTACAGTACCGGGGCTAATTGGTTAGCATGCTAGGCTTTGGTCCCAAAGCCTGTACCACACGACACTCGTGGGCATGGAAGCTTCTACCAGTACGCGTATACACGCTGGAAAAGACGTCATTATTCCCGTGCGAATTGTAACTTCTAAACTAGGTTCTGCCTTCCATGATAACTTTTCTGCAACTCACGGAATTAAACAGGTGCCATTTTCTCGGCAGTTTTCATGGAAGATTGAGTACAAGAACCAATTGAATTGCTTTTCTTGTTTGAAATCCTAGTACCAATATAAACAAAATAGATTTGTTATATGAAAAAAAATGGTCAGAATGAAACTTTGTTTTCCTAAATTCAGTGTCTGGCATGTTTTCAACCTTAAAGCAAGTTTCCCACCCGCTTTACGTTCATAAACCGAATCAACTGCAAATTACTCTCAATCGGCAACACTACCTATATTTGATTTCCTACACTTTTGCGATTAATATTGAACCCTTATTGATCTTCGATAAATAAGTATTCATATTATTATTATTACTACGGCCCAGGCAGCACATAAGGAAGTCGACTTGGATATTAGGGAGGCCAGTATTTCGTAATGGTTGCAACAGAAGCTGAGTTGGTAGCTATTCCTGGGGGACGGCCAGAATTAGTCGAGTTCAAGGCCAAATTGTGCAACTACTGTACCAAAATTGGAGACATAAAGGGAGAATCACGAGGTCCTCTCAACGAACATACGATTGAATCAGCCAATCGCAAGAGACCAAGCCGTGACCACGAGGTGGACGGCGTCAGTAGTAAAAAGCGCGCGGAAGTGTGTATCTAAGGAACCGCCGAACGGATTAATCTCCGCTCGAGTAATTTGAGACGTTGGATTCATTTGGAGAAGAATGACACTAGCCCCATCTTTGTGAGACAAAAACTCTGGAAGTTTTTATCCGACTCCGCCCCACTCCACCGCCCTTGTCAGTTTCTCATAAATAGTCTGGCCTGACGCCAATCTGAGTACTCAGTTGTGGAGCCTTCAGAGGCATACTCCACGCCAGTTTGAAGTGTGATTTTTTGACGCTCGAATTTATCTAAGTCTTATTGTGTGGAGCCTTCAGAGGTATACTCCACGCCAGTTCGAAATATGATTTTTACGCTCTAAAATTCAGTGAAGCTAATTATTTTATGAGCTCTGGGGAGCTAAAGTCGCAGCGTTTTACAGTATCGAATTTAAAAAGCTATAATACATTCTGTTCTAAAATCAACTAAGTTGTGTGATCTAAATATTTCACGCCAGCGCGTGATAAACTGTAACATTCTTTTAAAGACGACGAGTTCAACTTTAAGGGGGAAGTATCGTATCACCCTAATTAGCGCTTACCAGAACCGAAGTCCACTAGACGGGACGGAAATACCGGACGAGATAGCGACTGCTGGTGCAGCCAGGATTTTGAACTTGTTAACGAGCCAGTGGCGCGGACTCGAGATGTATAATTTATGTATAAATTGTGTGTATTGTATGTGTGTTTTTTATAGTGCGTATGTGCGATATAATTAGGGCCAGTCTTCGCTATTAATCGCAGTAGGACAATTGTGGGTGAACTGAGTAGCCTGCAAGCGATTATAGATAGGCAAATATTTAACATTGAACTTTTCTGCCAAGGAGTCGAGACCAAGATGATCAGCACGTGGTTGGAAGTTGGGATGAGCTTCAAGAAATCAACGCAGACGACTACTATGGAGTGCTAACTTGTCCATAGGGCAATGGGTTGAGAAGGATGTCCTTAGTCCTGCATGCAGAAACGGTGATGTACTAAAATTGGATTATTTCAATTATGTAGTTAGATTTGGCCGGGGAACTTTGTAAATAGTCATGTTTTTCTTTCTTGTTTTTATAGCTGTTTTTCTTGTACCGACACTATATGTTTAAATGTCCGTTGGCGCGTGGCCAAAGTGTTTGTTGATATTTTGTTATTTTTCTTGAGTCATATGTAATGTACGCGGCGTGCGTGCGTGATTTTTATCCTTGCAATTGCGGAACCCGTTACATTCGATAAATGGTGCTTTTATTAACGTTAATATTTTGAAATAGGAATGGGAGAAAATGATTGTAAAACTTTTTGCTGAACAGGTTATTATTCATATTAGGGTAGCCGAGTGCACCAACTTAAAAGTAATTGTAGAACACCTTCGTTCTAATTTTGATAGATTTTTCTTGAGTCCTTTTCAGGTGACTAGTCACGGCATAGAACGATGGCGCCGGCATGTGGATATTATTTGTGTCTTTTATTTCAGGGTCTGTCACAACCCATACGTGTGATTCAGTGTGTGTTGATGTGTCTTGTGTGTGTTGATTCTACGTGAGGAGGGGGTAGTTGTCCTACCGCCATTATATATTTTTGCTGCTGTTGTATTTTAGGTGGAAAGACAGAGTGCTCTTGGGAGACTGCTGATTCTTGTCCATATGTTTTTCTGACACACACGTATTATTGTGCTTTGGGGCACATTTCTTCGAGGTTCGACCCCATGCTCTGGGAGGTCGAGGTTATTGACACGTGGGTTGACAGACATGCAGAGTTCCACAAACCGCCCGTTTTGCCTGTGACTTATTTTGATAGGCAGTCCTTTTGTCCGACTGAACCCTATAAGCTTTCATGTAGCAAACCTGTTCATTGTGATGGCTAATTTTTAAGCCATAATTAATTGGGGAGTTCGCCATGTGTGTAACGGATTGTTGTACCTTGTATGGATAAAATATTGTGATTAACGTAAATGTTGGCTGTTTGCCTATTGCTTTGTTGATGACTCGATTTCATGTAATTTTGTTTGTCACACCCGTGTGGTGTAGTGGTAGAGTATTTGTAAATTTTGACAGCGGTCATTTGAGTATTTTTCTATTGGTCACGTGTTAATGTACTTGTGTTGATTTGTGTGAGAAGTCCTAAGATTTTAGGCAGTAAATGTTGCTACGGCAATTTAAGTCCAATTTCACACGGAAATTTTGTGTTTGTTTATAGTAGATTTAGGAAGTGTCGGTTTAATTTAAGTATTGTAGTTGTGTTCCCTTGTGTCGGTCTAGCTCTAGGAAATGCGGATTCGTTGTTTGAAGGGTCATTCTGGATGATAACGAATCACGCATTCAAAGTACACATCGTGATGCATGTAGAACGGCGTACGCACTTATATGGTCACTTTTGTATCTTTATTTAAGGACACTTGGTCCAGGTAATTAATCTCTCCAGAGATATCGCCTAAGTTGTTTGGCGTTTTTATTAAGCGGGAGTCAGTTGGGAGTTTTTGTTGTTAATTGTTTATGTGTAAATATGGTGATTTGTTATTAAATTCAGTTGTTTTAACCCTGGCTTCACTCTTTCCTGCATGTTATTTTGTTATATGTTACCCTGCAAGTTAATGAAGCGCCCTGACAGCAACTTACGAATATGACCTGTTACGCCCCGAATCTGAGTCTCATATGCTTCTTTGCAAGGGTTCATAAAACAAAAATGGCTGCCCAAGTGGGGATTGTTGTTGTTGTTGCTTCGCTGATCTCATATTTATTTCGTTGAGAAATGATGCCAGGTCAAGCGGACATGTAAATTCAGTAAATGGAGGCGATGTTGTACCGCCATGTGCATTAGTAAAATCACTGAGTTCCTAAAAATAGAAATATTGAACAAGGTTAGAATTTGATTTGGTATTTGTTATAAACTTGTTCTGGCGCCCACATTAAAATTAGAAATTTGCATTATTTATGAACTCAGTCAAAGCAGGAAGATGTTGCCTTATATTTGACATTTAATTGACTTCGGTTAATTGGTGTTTCGCAAATTCTGTTGGTTAGGAATTTAAAAGCAGATCACTAGGGGTTATTTTGTTGTTTGGGAATAAATGTCATTGTATTCAGTAAATTTTGTTACTGAAATTTTCATTAAATTAGAGCCAGTAATATTTAAATGTGTGACATGTATGTGCGTATAGGGCTGAAACCTTAGCCCATAACCCTGTTTTTCTCTGAATATATTTTTGTGTGTGATATGGCGAGTGTTGATGAGATTAAGGCATTATTAGAACAGATGTCCGTGAAGACGGAAAAACAATTAGAACAAATGTCCGCGAAAAGTGAAAAACAATTAAAACAGATGTCGATCCAAATGTCCGCGAAAACGGAAGAACAATTAGTGCAGATGTCCGTAAAGACGGATAAACAATTAAAGAACTGCGAAAAACAATTACTTGATATGAGCGGTAACATTCCGGTCCAGTTAGAAGTCCAGAAATTAGACACTGACAAACAATTCAATGAACTAAACCACAAATTGTCACAACAGGCGGTAACACAAACCGAACAGTTAGGAAAAATCACGAATGATATTAATCAGAGCGTTCAAAAAGTAGAGAAACTGGCAGGCGAGGTGGCGGAAAACAACATCAAACAATTAGGTGAAATGAAGAAATTGGAGGCGAAATTTGATAACAAATTAGTACAATTTGACGAGATGGTGGCAGATAAACTCAGGCAGATAGAGGCAGCATGTGTCAGTAACACCGCGGGAGTGAAGAAAACCCAAGAGAAACTACAGCAGCAAATTAATTCGGTAGATAACAACGTGCTGGAATTAATAAAGGAAATAGATAAAGTCGAAGTTAAGGCTGAAACCGAGCGGATACACTTGCGGGAAAATTTAGAAGAGCAATTAGGCAGAACGCAAGAGATCATAAGAAAAGAGATGGAAGGCCAGCTGATAAACACACAGGAGGTCATAAGACAAGAAGTAGGGGAGCAGCTCGTCAAAACTCAGGATAATTTGGAAGGTCAGCTAATGAAAACGCAAGAGGTTATAAGAGAAGAGGTGGGGGAACAACTAGTGAAAACGCAAGAACAGATACGTGAAGAGCTAGAGAAAAATCAGGAAAGCTTAAAAAGTAGGATCCGGCGAGATTGGGACCAGCAGGCTCATGCGAATAAGGAAGACAGGCTGGCAGTTTTAAAGCGAATGCAGGCACTGGAGGAAAATATGAAGTCGAAATTACAGGAACACTCAGAATTAATCATAAAGAACGAGATTAGATCGTTAGAGAATGCGACATTATTTTCAAACGAAAATATTCCGGAAAAGCAAACAAGTATTGGAAGTCCGGCAGGTTCGAAGTTGGCTGAGGACACGAGTCGGGGTCAAAGTCCCAGACTAACGACTAATGCATTCCAGCAGTACAGGGGGGAGACTTCAACTCCGCAACCGAACTTGGCACCAGCCCAAGTCATCCAAGTCATTCGGGGTAATGATTTTAAGCCCGATAAGTTTAAAGAACATTCAGGAACCACTCCCAAAGCATTTCTACGGCAATTAACTGACTACTTTAATGACCAACACATCGGCCCGGAGAAACAATTAAGACTGGTGGAGAAATTTTTAGAAGGACCTAGCCTGACCTGGTTTTTAAGTTTCAAGTACACGTTTACAGACATGACTCAATTCCGCGAGGCGTTTTTGAAGAAGTTTTGGGGTCCTTCGTTACAGCAAGGGTTAAGAATGGACCTGTACACGCGCAAATACCACAGTACACATCCAACCCGTTTTTCAGAATTCTTCAGTCAGCAATTGGTAAAATTCAGGGATTTTGATGACCCGCCTAGCGAGCCGAATATGGTTCTAACCATCGGAAAACAACTCCCAATGCATATCCAACAATTATTAGTCGCAGGAAATATTCAGACCGCAGTCCAAGCCGAAGAATTACTCAGACACTTAGATGAGACGAGTATGGTAAGCCCACAGACAGGAAGAAGGAATTTGGAATGTGTCAACACGGCAGAGGTAGTTCAGGGACTCCAAAATAACCACGGCCAGGGAAACCAAAGTAAGACACAGTCCACAGGGACACAGTTCACGCCAAGAAGACAAGGTTTTGACGGCCGAAACCAGTTCCATAACAACAATCAGAATTATCAGAATAACCGCGGGAGATATCATCAGAATAACCAAAATCAAAATAATCAGTGGACGTACCAGCGGGAATACACGAATTGGAGGGGAAACCAGAGACAAGGTAGACCTTACCAAAGAAATGGAGATGGTAGATGGAGTAACGGCAGGGACTATCGCCAAGAAAACAGAGGAGATTATAGGAATAACTGGGACGAACGATATATTGAATCCCGTAAATACTTGGATCAATTAAGTAATGAAGAAGCGGAGAAGGAGAAGTGGGGGCGTGCCATGGCGAACAGACGGAGCCCAGACCATCACCGTGAAGAAGAGGAGAGACCAGCCGACAAACCAAAACAGAAAAATAATAGAGGAAATTCGCGGGACGAAGTTTCGGGCAAGGGCCTGGAAATATGGTAGCAGAAGAAGAAGATGGGAGAAGAAGAAGAAGGAGAAGGGAACCATTTGATGATTAGGAAAGATGATATGTGCAGAATATGTATTGCCAAAAATTTTTTTTTTGAAAGCAAACACTCAAATCCACGGGGAGCGCGTGAGTACGCACTTTGTTTGTAAACAACGAGCAGCTGAGACGACGGGAGTGGCAACTACGTGAGGAGAAGGGGGAGACCTAATGAAAATATGAATGACATTCCAGCGAGAAGGGAGCACACTAATTGAGTCAGAGGGGCATACACTCGAGCAGCTGAGTGAGATTTAAAGAGATGTGTTGTTACTACAGTGGATTTTGTTTTTAAATCCAAACCAATAAATTGTTTCGAATTTCAAAACCTTGCTGAGGATAAATGAACCCTTATTGATCTTCGATAAATAAGTATTCATATTTATTATTATTATTACTACGGCCCAGGCAGCACATAAGGAAGTCGACTTGGATATTAGGGAGGCCAGTATTTCGTAATGGTTGCAACAGAAGCTGAGTTGGTAGCTATTCCTGGGGGACGGCCAGAATTAGTCGAGTTCAAGGCCAAATTGTGCAACTACTGTACCAAAATTGGAGACATAAAGGGAGAATCACGAGGTCCTCTCAACGAACATACGATTGAATCAGCCAATCGCAAGAGACCAAGCCGTGACCACGAGGTGGACGGCGTCAGTAGTAAAAAGCGCGCGGAAGTGTGTATCTAAGGAACCGCCGAACGGATTAATCTCCCCTCGAGTAATTTGAGACGTTGGATTCATTTGGAGAAGAATGACACTAGCCCCATCTTTGTGAGACAAAAACTCTGGAAGTTTTTATCCGACTCCGCCCCACTCCACCGCCCTTGTCAGTTTCTCATAAATAGTCTGGCCTGACGCCAATCTGAGTACTCAGTTGTGGAGCCTTCAGAGGCATACTCCACGCCAGTTTGAAGTGTGATTTTTTGACGCTCGAATTTATCTAAGTCTTATTGTGTGGAGCCTTCAGAGGTATACTCCACGCCAGTTCGAAATATGATTTTTACGCTCTAAAATTCAGTGAAGCTAATTATTTTATGAGCTCTGGGAAGCTAAAGTCGCAGCGTTTTACAGTATCGAATTTAAAAAGCTATAATACATTCTGTTCTAAAATCAACTAAGTTGTGTGATCTAAATATTTCACGCCAGCGCGTGATAAACTGTAACATTCTTTTAAAGACGACGAGTTCAACTTTAAGGGGGAAATATCGTATCACCCTAATTAGCGCTTACCAGAACCGAAGTCCACTAGACGGGACGGAAATACCGGACGAGATAGCGACTGCTGGTGCAGCCAGGATTTTGAACTTGTTAACGAGCCAGTGGCGCGGACTCGAGATGTATAATTTATGTATAAATTGTGTGTATTGTATGTGTGTTTTTTATAGTGCGTATGTGCGATATAATTAGGGCCAGTCTTCGCTATTAATCGCAGTAGGACAATTGTGGGTGAACTGAGTAGCCTGCAAGCGATTATAGATAGGCAAATATTTAACATTGAACTTTTCTGCCAAGGAGTCGAGACCAAGATGATCAGCACGTGGTTGGAAGTTGGGATGAGCTTCAAGAAATCAACGCAGACGACTACTATGGAGTGCTAACTTGTCCATAGGGCAATGGGTTGAGAAGGATGTCCTTAGTCCTGCATGCAGAAACGGTGATGTACTAAAATTGGATTATTTCAATTATGTAGTTAGATTTGGCCGGGGAACTTTGTAAATAGTCATGTTTTTCTTTCTTGTTTTTATAGCTGTTTTTCTTGTACCGACACTATATGTTTAAATGTCCGTTGGCGCGTGGCCAAAGTGTTTGTTGATATTTTGTTATTTTTCTTGAGTCATATGTAATGTACGCGGCGTGCGTGCGTGATTTTTATCCTTGCAATTGCGGAACCCGTTACATTCGATAAATGGTGCTTTTATTAACGTTAATATTTTGAAATAGGAATGGGAGGAAATGATTGTAAAACTTTTTGCTGAACAGGTTATTATTCATGTTAGGGTAGCCGAGTGCACCAACTTAAAAGTAATTGTAGAACACCTTCGTTCTAATTTTGATAGATTTTTCTTGAGTCCTTTTCAGGTGACTAGTCACGGCATAGAACGATGGCGCCGGCATGTGGATATTATTTGTGTCTTTTATTTCAGGGTCTGTCACAACCCATACGTGTGATTCAGTGTGTGTTGATGTGTCTTGTGTGTGTTGATTCTACGTGAGGAGGGGGTAGTTGTCCTACCGCCCTTATATATTTTTGCTGCTGTTGTATTTTAGGTGGAAAGACAGAGTGCTCTTGGGAGACTGCTGATTCTTGTCCATATGTTTTTCTGACGCACACGTATTATTGTGCTTTGGGGCACATTTCTTCGAGGTTCGACCCCATGCTCTGGGAGGTCGAGGTTATTGACACGTGGGTTGACAGACATGCAGAGTTCCACAAACCGCCCGTTTTGCCTGTGACTTATTTTGATAGGCAGTCCTTTTGTCCGACTGAACCCTATAAGCTTTCATGTAGCAAACCTGTTCATTGTGATGGCTAATTTTTAAGCCATAATTAATTGGGGAGTTCGCCATGTGTGTAACGGATTGTTGTACCTTGTATGGATAAAATATTGTGATTAACGTAAATGTTGGCTGTTTGCCTATTGCTTTGTTGATGACTCGATTTCATGTAATTTTGTTTGTCACACCCGTGTGGTGTAGTGGTAGAGTATTTGTAAATTTTGACAGCGGTCATTTGAGTATTTTTCTATTGGTCACGTGTTAATGTACTTGTGTTGATTTGTGTGAGAAGTCCTAAGATTTTAGGCAGTAAATGTTGCTACGGCAATTTAAGTCCAATTTCACACGGAAATTTTGTGTTTGTTTATAGTAGATTTAGGAAGTGTCGGTTTAATTTAAGTATTGTAGTTGTGTTCCCTTGTGTCGGTCTAGCTCTAGGAAATGCGGATTCGTTGTTTGAAGGGTCATTCTGGATGATAACGAATCACGCATTCAAAGTACACATCGTGATGCATGTAGAACGGCGTACGCACTTATATGGTCACTTTTGTATCTTTATTTAAGGACACTTGGTCCAGGTAATTAATCTCTCCAGAGATATCGTCTAAGTTGTTTGGCGTTTTTATTAAGCGGGAGTCAGTTGGGAGTTTTTGTTGTTAATTGTTTATGTGTAAATATGGTGATTTGTTATTAAATTCAGTTGTTTTAACCCTGGCTTCACTCTTTCCTGCATGTTATTTTGTTATATGTTACCCTGCAAGTTAATGAAGCGCCCTGACAGCAACTTACGAATATGACCTGTTACGCCCCGAATCTGAGTCTCATATGCTTCTTTGCAAGGGTTCAATATATAATAATTATTTTATTGCGCTCTATGTGCAAAGTTTGTAAATTACATGATATGTAAGTCAAGAAGAGCAAAATTGAGCTAGTGATACTCTTCTTTTTTTTTTGCACTTCATCGCGTGGTAAATATCGCTCTGTTCACCGCGTAGCACACATATACACTACTGATTGGCTTGGTGAGAAGATTTCCTGGCGCAAATATGATGATCGAAAACCGTGTATCGCAAAGCGTGTTATCAGGTGTCTCAACTCGTATTCCTCATTCATCCTCCCCTTATGTACCATCGCATCGGTAGTGCACAAACTTTCCTCGACCAAGTCCCCTTTCTCCTCTAGTTCTCGTAATAGCTCGAGTTTGCTGCAGATGCATTTGCATCCTAAGTCCTCAATCAGAAAGGTTTCCCTGGCTAGGACATATCTGACATATTGTGATAGACTAACCCTAGATCCTGGTAGGAGCCATTAGCCTTATACAAGGAACAGGCGCACTCTTCTTTACGTCACTTAATGGTAATTGGAAGGCGGCCAGGGCTAGAAGTTGAACTATTACATGGTTGTAACATACTTCATGTGGCCAGGGATTTGCAAACCGGAATGTTTGGAACAATCATCCACGTAACCCGCAAGAGGACAGCACTGTACAGAGACATTGAGAAGGCTGAGGATGACAACGTGTATCTTGTTTTTCAATTCTCCTTTTTCTTTTGTCTTCTGTTTATGTGCGATGCTGCAGTCACTAACAAAATCTGCTTTCAATAGCCCGGCCTTTTAATAAAACATTTATTTTCCATTGTAAAAAGCTTAATTTTATATCGTCTGAGTAGTTATAAATCAATACATATAAAAGGATGCAAGTAAGGAAAAAAGGTCACTCTAGTAGCCTATGTTAGGTTTCGAACCTAAGGCGGCTGCGTGAGAGACGGAACGCTCTACCACAGAGCCAAACATGACCGTAACACCTCACTGTTATTAACCGACTTACATAGAACGTGTTAGAAAATAATGTCTTGAAATAAACGATTTCTTCACTGCAGTACATCTTCATTATAATAAATCATTTAATACAAAGTTTGTATTATTTCTATCAGTAGGCTATATCGCATGCAACATACTCAAACTACTGTAATATAGATCAGTTACGAGGGGTCAGCTGCTATCTTGTCATGTGACAAAGGTGACTCAGTTCGTCTAAGTCACTCATACTGTACGTATAATATTAGAATATTAAATTGTAATATTCAACGGGTCACGTCATTTAGGATAGCTTAAACCACTCTCGGTTCGATAATTGTAATAATAATAATAATAAAATCGTATGGCCTCGGTTTCCGGGTGCAAGCTTTGTAATTTGACACCCAGAGGGTAGCTTGCATGTCGAATTTCTTTGTTCCTTGAATCACTATGAAAGTCAAGGAGGTTAGATAATAGATATCTAAGGTCCCTGAATATTATAGCGCTTTCTAGTAGAGAAATGAGAAACTTTGTGATGGCGGAAATTCCCGAGATTAATTTTGCCATTATGATCTCGGCCTACTGAATTCAAATGGGTTCTTTGACATGTCCAACATCGTATGACATGCGTATCGTATTTTTGCCGCCTTTCAAAAATCACTTACCTCGGCCAGGGGCGAACCTGCAATCTTGGGGTTAGTAGACCGACACGCTATCCACTCACCCACCGTGGCAAGCTGATAATTGTAATTAGTGGGTCCTAAGATATAGGTTATAAAGCTTGAAAAATTCACACGGCCGCCATATTGAAATGGTACGGCTGATGACCTTGTAGTTTGGGTGCAAGACGCGTCCCATATGAAGGTATGTTGTTACCAAATGTGGTAGGCATCGGATGATTCGTTTAGTCGTAATTTGATTTTACGTTTTGAACGTTTGGGTGGCCGTCAATCACGATTTGTAAAGATGGCGCCGATATAAAACATGACACTGAGGTGCCCTTTGCTAGTGCTACCTCAGTACCAAATTTCGTTCAATTAGGTTTCGTCGTGTTTGAATTGACAGCTGGGGAGGGGGGGGGGGGGCAGATATAAACACTCACACGCAGATAGACTGACAAAGTTTGGCCCGTGTAGATCTCATAAGTCTGCTTTCATTTTTTGCAAAAATCGAAAGTAGGCTAAAGGCGCAACACTTATAGAAGTGTAATATATGACATTCTCATCCTAGCGGATTCACCAGAGGACTTGAACACGTTTCTAAATGGTATGGCCTCAGTCTTGAGGAAAAAATTCATAATGAAAATCACTAAATGTAAATCACAAATAATGGAATGAAGCCGAAATAAATCCAAAACTCCCATTGCCGTCAAATTACTAAGTTAAAAGCTAAGGAAAGCAGGAGACTTCAGCTACTTAGGAAACAAAATAACCAGTGATGGAAGACGCAAAGAGGATATACAAAGTAGGTTGGCTCAGGCAAGGAAAGCATTTCTACAGAAAAAAAAAACATATGTTGTCATCAAATATAGACTTTGGCATTAGAGAGTCCTTTTTGAAAGCCTTTGGATTGAGCGTGGCGCTCTATGGAAGTGAAACTTGGACTGTTGGTGCAGCGGAAAATTGAAGAATAGAAGCATTTGAAATGTGGTGTTACAGGATAACGTAGATAAAGTAGATAAAGTACCAAATGGAAAGGTATTGAGACGAGTGGGAGAGGAGAGATGTTTCTGGTGACAGCTTCCCAATCCTCATCTTAATTACAACTACACACACTAATACAGCCATCATAATAGCACAGGTTATAAGACAAATTCTACATACATACATACATACACACACGTACGCGGAGCTACATGACTGCGATATCACGAATTCCCTAAATAAATCAACAACAACTTAATAATTTGTTACATACATGTTGTCCGACTGTAAAATGTCTACTAATAGAAACACTATTGCCATGGCAGGGACTCAGTGATCTAGGCCACAGAATACACGGGAACAGTTCGTCCAGACTGGGTATAAATATCCGTGACTGTACAAGGGTAAATTAATCAGATCACAAAGCTCCACAAGGGAAACTTTGCAACATTGAGGACATTATCCAACAGTTAACCTCAGCAACAGCCTTGTACTCCAATGGGATTTAACCCGTAGCCACCAGCTAAACATGGCTGTGGTATTCCTCGGTCACCCAAAGGGGAATGCGGTTGATTGTTGTACATCGTCCGGACTCGTTGACGCTGGAATATAAATGATTTAGCATGGTTAATCATTCAGGACGAAATAATCAGATCAAAAATACTTGCAGGGAAGCAAATTGTTATTGTCGAACGAGATTTGATATCATCTGACTTTGAATAACGTGCGTTCTCATAAATATCTGAGGCTTTATTGTTAGGTGAAATGTCAGATAAATAATAATAATACCAAAAAGATTCCTCCGCAACACTGAAAAAACATCGAATCATAGATCTGATATTATTATACAGTACGTCTTAAGAAAAACAATAGTATAACAATGTTAGTGAGAACATCTATGGAAGCTTCCGTGGCTTAGGTGGCAGCACGCCGGCTCTCACCGCTGGGTCCGTGGTTCAAATCCTGGTCACCATCTGAGATTTGTGCTGGACAAAACGGAGGCAGACAGGTATTTCTACGGGCACTCCGGTTTTCGCTGTCAAAATTACATTCCGGCAACACTCCCCGCTATCCTTTTATTTCATGTGTCATTCATTTAATCATTGCCCCAGGGGAGTGCGACAGGCTTCACCGGCCGGCACAGTTTTATCCTCGCCGGTAGATGGGGGGCTTCATTCATTCCATCCCTGACCCGGTCAGTCGACTGGTAGCAGGCTGTGGCTTTTCATTTTCAGTGAGAACATCTATGATATTATTTGAAGTGGTGTAATCGATGTTTGGTCAACAATGTTGGTATTTTCCTACATATCTCTTCCATACCATTAGGGGAACATTTAATTATTCCAATTGGGTGAGTGGATAACGTGTCGGTCTACTAACCCCAAGATTGCCGATTCGCTCCTGGCCGTGGTAAGTGATCTTTGAAAGGCGGCAAAAATACGACACTCATGTCATACGATGTTGGCATGTCAAACAACCCATTTGAATTCAATTGGCCGTGTTCATAATGGCAAAATTAATCTCGGGAGTTTCCGCCAACACAAAGTTCCTCATTTCTTTACTAGAAAGCGCTATAGTGTTCAAGGAGCTTAGATTAACCACCCTGAGACTTTCATAGTGCTTCAAGGAACAACGAAATTCGACATGCAAGCTACCCTCTGGGTGTCAAATTACAAAGCTTGCACCCGGCACACGAGGCCATACGATATTATTATTATTATCTTCATTAATAACTAATAGACTGATAATAATATCATCATGAGGTTAAATTTAATGAAATTAATTAAAATGTTCACAACCATCCATCACGGCTCCAATAACAAGTTTGAATATAATTTTCAAAACACTCTGAAGATTATTATACACCTCGAATGGCTATCGAAGAATGCGGATCACCCTAATGAAAGTCTGAAAGACCAACAATTCTGAACGCTGTGGACTTTCCTTGTTACTTGCCACATCTTCTGCTAGCAATAACGCGGGGGAGAAGGGCACAAATTGGACGACAAAGAAAGCGTAAAATAAAATTCAATGGTCTCCGTTTATTGCGCCCAGTATCGCTACCAGCATACCACTGAGTGGCGCAAAGGGAAGAACGCTTCCTCATTTTGTTCCCCACTGCGTAGATATCCGTTCTAAAAAAATGTTAGCATATTTCTTGATAGTCACCATGAAAGCGAATTAGAACATTACGAAGGCAAATGGACAGTTGATACTCGAGCTCCGGGACACAATACTTGATTGTTTTATTTCCATTTAAAAGGGTTTGGTTCTTATGATAGGGACCATATTTGAGCAGTACAAATATCATTCATAATATTATCTTGGTTTTATGCCGTATTAAAACTAATTGAAATATGCTAGACATTTCGCTGGGAACCGTGCCTTAATTATGCTATTGTCAACTCAAAAGACTACTATGGTGTGTGTGTGTGGAATTTGTCTACAAACTGTGTTATTGTGGTGAAAACGAAAACGATAACTATAACGAAAACAAAAACGATAACGATGACGATGACGAAGAAGGAAATGCAACCAATCAAAACGAAATGACAATCATGCCTACATGAAGAAATACGTAGATGCACGCACACTCTCCCTAATTTGATATCGTAATTCTCTTTTTCCATTTTTGCCTATTTTCATACAATGAAACATTAGAAACACATCGACTTAAGATATCAACTTTTATCCGTGTGTGTGTGTGTGTGCCCCGTTCAGCACCCCCCCCCCCTCCCTATTAATTTATAAATGGCGGGAGTGATGTCAATAAAACTTGGTAAGGAACTTACGTCTAATATTAGTACGGTGCAATTAGACCCAAACCTCAACATCCAAAGTATAAGTTTTCCTTCAGCTCCAAATTGTTCTATACAGTCCACATGTTGTTCGGTAAAAAGTCTCACCATTTTGAGCGTCGGGTTTGAGGGGGAGGGGGCAGAAGTTGGGTAAATAAGTAGTTTTTATCAGTTTTTCTTAAATATTTCCACAGCTATATGGTTTAGACCAAACAGTGCCATTTACAAAATATTCTACATTAAATTGCGAACAAAAATGGTCCCGTGCATAATCTTGCTAAAGTGAACGGTTCTTGAGTTACGGAGGGTGTAAAAGTTGATTTTTTTCCTTTTTTTTTTGGAATTAATATGACATTAACAGTAAGGAAACTAATTTTGTTTATACAGAATTGTGTTTTGAAAAAGCAAATACCGATTTTATTGACCGGTGGTATACAAAACAAACGTTTGGTACTTTTCAGTCGGTCAACACGAATGTACCCAAAAGAGTTGAGTAATTCCCTAAACCTAAAAAAATTTCATGAGATTAATAAATACCTATTATCTCATGTATTAGGTAGATTTCATTAGAAAGCTAACTATTGCAATGGGTACCATGTTTCGACTTCCGAAAAATTTCGACATATCTTCGCGTTTCACATCCCCCAGACCCCAAAACCACCATCAGTTCAAAAGTTTATATATAATTTATGTATATATATATATACATATATCACTTTCTTGTGGACACGATAACTACCGCAATTTTGCACCGATCACTTTGAATTTTTAACATAATATGTATCCCTATAACATCTCAGTCGAGGTCGTTAATGGGCACAATCGGTCCAAGGGGGTGAAAATGGGGGGCTTTTTTCGAAAAAGTGAAATATCGCTATATCTCTCTTAATATTTGAAATATCGGATCCATTAAAATGTCATACTATGTGTCGAATAATGCTCAAAAATGTATGTTTGAAAAGTTTTTTGACAGCACCAACCATTGACCAAAGGGGTGAGAAAAAGTGTTTTTTTTTCGGGAAACATTAATCATAACTCTCTTAATAGGCACAATATCAAAACCGTACAAAATGGACAATATTCCCCTAATAATTACCTAAAACTTTTGTCTGAAAGAATTTTTGGTATGACCCACCCTTACGCCAAGGGATGACCAAAATGATTTCGGAATTAGAAGAAAATGCCAAGTGCCATCAGACGTTGCCATGACAACACTACTGAATTGATGAGGGATGAGCCATCAGACGTTGCCATGACAACACTATTGCACGAGATCACATTCATTTTTCCACCTGACTCTGTGGGAAAATGCTTCGGTGAGGTAACTGGTAGCATGATGAACTATGCCCAAGGTCGTGGGTTCAAAGCCAGCCGAAGTCGTCGTACTTTCTAAGAACGCTAAAAATCCCTCAGTATGCATTCCTTTGGAGCGGAAGTTCCAACGTTCGTTGCGAGTAGCTGGTTGTAGTGGCATCTAGTAGCCAAGTTCAAAACTAGGTGTCGTTGACGGTAGTATTTGGCAGCAAAATTAGGAACTACTACATGAAATTGACCGTCCGCAGTCCTTACCAGAATTACAGACTAATACAGCCATCACAATTAACACAATTTATCAGACAGATTCAACACACACCCAAAGTACACGCGGCTACATGGCCGCGTTGTCGCAGCCCCTAAACTGAGGAACCAACCAACATCTCTGCGGGAGATAAAATTTTGCGTGAAGAAGTAACAGACCGCTAGGAAGTTACACATCAGTGTCGAAACCTTGCATAAGGACAGTGTGACCACAAGTATGAAAATGGACCCTAAATGACGAGAAGGTTACCGTCCCCATAAGAAAATAAAATGTTAAAAATATGCATTAAAAAACGAAAAGCTAAGTTAATTAAGCGCCAATTGTAAAATACTTTCTCGCAATAAATGAGGTCTGATCCTTCTACGAAAACCTGCATATTCTGCCTATTTTCGCCTATCCTCTAGTTTTCCCGGTGAAATCTACCTCTGCCTTCCGGCGTGCCGAGAGGATTTTTTTTTATCAGGATTAGGGTATTACCCAATTCTTTTGGGTACATTCATGTTGACCGACTAAAACGCACCAAACTTTTGTTTACTAAGGCAACACTGAAAAATGGCTTCAAACCCCATAATGACCGGTGGTATGTTAGTGATAAGCCCTTGAAAGAATGTCAACCTCACCACCTCATCAAGGGGCGCTACTTTTTAAGGGAAAAGAGGCTTCCACATGCCTAGGCCATATAAACCTGTGGTACTGAGAAACCCACTCTGAACTATTAAAACTAATAAAAATGTAGAATGTTAAATGCGACCTTAAATTAATATAAAGTGGGCTATTCATCAGTATCCAGTTCTCTTCTAACAAAGCACTTTCCTCTTCTGGATCTTCGTCTATGATGTTCGTGTCCCTGTTATCACATCCTAGGCCTGAGTAATTACCGCATATGCTCGAGCATTTTAGATCACTCTTTCTGCACTCGCAATTACGGACGCATTCGTCTTTGCAAGCGCACACTATGAGGGAAAGTAATTCCTGGGGAGCTGCAGGACGTGCTGTTGTAATTGGTATCAGGTGTTTGCCAATCTTCTTCCACCCCCCCCCCCTCGAGCTGATTCTCCTTCTCATTCAGCCACTGCTGCACCTGGTGGTAGGTGAGGAGGCGTGCAGGTATTTGATAAGGCCACGGACCGAGTTATCCTGATGTCGAGTCTACTCGAACATTCCGAACTAGATGGAGAAACTATGGAATGACTACACTTTTAGAGTAGAGGTTGTAATTTAATTAAAACCCCGAACAATACAAAACAAAGGGGAAACGAGCTTCGCATGAAATGGTATAATGAGGTATGATGGGTCTGTAATAAAGGTACACATGTTAACAAAGACAAAACATAAAAATATAAAAACACCCACAAAAAAGAACTATCAAAAGGAAGAGAATCTTGAAGGAGAGAAGCCTAACACTTGCTAGACTGGAGATCGTACGGAAATGACTAGAAACATATCGAGGGGAATAGCTAATTAAAATAATGAAATAATACATTCGTCCCACCAAAGGCTGATTACCGAAAGTAACCAGAAGCAATATTCTAAGTAGTTTATGAAGCCGTAAAAACCATGAACAGGAGCAAACCCTCTTTAAGGAAAACAAAGTATGTCTCACTAAAACAAACCACCTCAGAGAAACAACGACCATACGTCAAATCATTCCACTACGTACAACTTAATTCAACGTCATAACACGACCAACAAACATAATAAGAAAGGCTAGTCAGACATACATAACCCTTAAGACAAGTACAACTCAAATCTCGACTAGAAGATAAACGAACAAAACCCCTAACTAAACACCAAATAACTACATTATACTTTCTGAATAAAACTTCTTTTCGAACGAAGGTATGAGATTTGCTTATCTTACTGGAAGTAAAATGAGCATCCATCACAGTCCCGGGCACATGCAACAATACACATATCACCACCCGACGGAATAACCGATGTATCTCATTTAATAACTAGTGAGATCACACGTTATTTCTGACTGGATAAAACAAAGCAAGAAAACAATTACAACGATCCCATATCCAGTTCAGAACCCCAATTAACAATAACATTTTCCCACCCCACAAAATAATAACGAAAGCTTATAAAGAAATAACCAGGAGGATGTCAATGCCCTAACTCATTTACCCAACACAAAATTAACACATTAACACTAACACTAAATAATCATCATATTCGTATTTCATCGTCATACTTCATCTCATTAAAGAAAATAAGCAAATGCCCAAAGTCACGTCGCATCCCCCTAATAATTTAATTATTCAGCTACCGCGATGACATACGCAAGGTAAATAATACATGATACCAAATACAACAAGAACAACAAAACGTGAATCCTTTAAACATTAACATAATTAAAAAACCAACGTGATTCCTCATCATAGAACGTCAATATATAAGTGGAGGAACATGAACCAACAAGACAAATAACCTAAAACAATAACAATCTCCAATCGAGCTTTAATACTGAGAAAACTCGGGACATGCCTACACTGAAAACGGGAGGCTATGCATTTAGTAACCAATAACGTCCTCTTAAATTCATGCAAGGATCATACTTTCAAAGAATATAACGCTTAGCTTTGCCTGGAGACGTTCCCTGAATATCACAAGCTGCCTGCTACAAATACTTCATCATCATTTAAATAATGGCCCACTTCCAAGATTAAAGCCTTTAGTAAATAAACGGGAACATGACGAAACGACCAAGATCTTTCGGATACAACCAGACGCATTCCAGTCTCGTTGCAAAACACATGTAGTTCATTACTTTTCAGCTTTTCTCGTAATGGCTTCTGTTACTCATTCAACTCTTCTCGGTAATAATTAGAAGATCCAATCTTGGGACATACTGCGTCCCTTAAATTCCAATCTGATTCTCATTGCTAGGTGCGTTTCAATAGCGCAAACTATGATGTTAGGTTAAAGTTTTTGACGACAGATGGCAGTCTTTACAATATTACGTATCTTCGTGATCCGTATATAAAACAGTAACGGATCAGTAGGTTCTAATTGAATGTTGCCTGGAAGCTGCCGAAGTCGGGGGAAGTGCAGCCAACTTGAGCAATGAATGTATAAGCTGCTTTGCAATAGCCTGCAAGTAACACTGGTACTAGTAGCGAAAACAATCTAGATCTTCAGTGTTCTCGGCTCCAACTTCGCAAGAAGGAAATGCTTTCCAGCGTCAGCCACTGCACTGGGGTCAGCTTTGGGGTCGTTGAAGACTAGACGTTTCGTACGAAGAGCTATGTTGGTTTGCACTTTCCCATACGGTGTAATTTTCTCCTTCATGTAGATAGCTGAAACATTGTCACATTCTATGAAAGCGTATATTGCTAAGAGTACACCTTTCATATCTCCAATGCCTCGCTGAATGTCAGAAATAGTGTAAACATTTTCCTTCTGATTGCCTTTCTTTGGCACCACCATTTTCAATTTTTTCACTGAGGGTGCGTGGACAGTCAACAAGACTAGTAAATCCGTGTCGTTACCAATTACACAAACGTGAATTCCTTTCCTAGCTTCATCAATAGCTGTTAAAACTATTCATAAGCCAGCGTCACCCGATGCTTGATGAACTGTACAACCACCTCTTTGCAATTGCACTGTAAGGAGAGAAATAAGGCCTATTTTGTTTTAGCGTTAACTAGAAATTCACTTTGATTAATATTTACATGGATTGAGTCTTCTACTTTCACTGCAATGTTAGTGGTAGAACGTGATCTGCGTAAGTATTCTTCATAGTTTGTGTTTCCTTGCTCGTATCCATCAAAAACGACAGTTGCTGGCCCATAATGAGTAATTATGTAATCTGTGTATTGCTCGCAAATCTGTCTGAAGGTAGCTGGGCGTCGCCACACGACACGATAAAGGTGGTGACGTCCATCAATGATGTAGGACACTTTCTCTGAATCTGGGGTGATTGATGATTCATTTGAATCTGGAACCAAAACAGCCACCATTGAAGATTTGCTTCCCTTCCTCATCAAGCCAGATTCGTCGAAGAGGGATGGACGATAAGCACATAATTCAAATTGAAATATTTCTTCAAGTCTCTCATCACTCCTTACTGTGCACACCATCCGATGTAATAGAGTGTTAGGGTTCACACATACAGTGTTGTTGTTAATTGTCATAGACTTGGTCATAGAGGCTAGAGACTTAACAGCTAACTTTCTTTTTAAGTGTATCTCATTGAATGTTTTGTTCTCAATCACTTTCAATGCTTATGTTCCAACTTCAAACGCTTTATCACAGTTCATGTTTTCAACTGCTACAACCCCTGTTGATAAGGAAGAGAGTTCAGGTGTTTTAGAAAACGGATTATGTTCCTCAAGACAAGCTATAAAGTTTGCAAGTCCTTGCAATTTAATTTCTGCCTTGCCTCTCGTAGCTCCACGTACTGCTCTGAAGAGACGCTACGCATACCTGGCGGCCGCGCTTGTACTAAACCGGTTAAATTCCCAGTAATTTTACGCTTCTAACACTTTGTGGTGCCTCAGCCTCTTTTGGACTACAATACGATTGTACAATATTACTTTTTAGTAAAATTCTTTAGTTATTTCTGTTTACATAGTAGTTATAATTTCAGTTTTCCAAAAAATCTAACAAAATACAAAAAATTGCTACTTTCGCACCCTCCGTAACTCTGTAACCGTTCACTTTAAGAAAATTATGCATGGGACCTTTTTGTTTGCAATTTAACGAAGATTATTTTTGTAAACCGCATATTTTCCGAAATATTTAAGAAAAACTGATAAAAACTACAAATTTACCAACTTCTGCACCCCCTCCGCCCCAAACCCGACGCTCAAAATAGTGAGACTTTTTACTGAGCAACATGTGGACTGTATAGAACAATTTTGGCTTGGAGGGAAACCTTTACTTTGGATGTTGAGGTTAGGCCGTTTTTAGGACTAATTGCACAGTACTATAAAATGTCCGACCTTAACCACAGCTTTCAAATAAGTGGTGCCCATCCACAAAGAACACCTGGAGTGTGGTTTGAGAAAGAACTGAGAGGAAAGAGACCAAGAGGTCGACCAAGAAAGAGATGGATCGACCAGGTTAGAAATGATCTTGCAGGGAGAAGTCTAGATTTACAGCACATTATGGAGGAGGAAACATTCTTGGAGAGAAATAGATGGGGAACGCTCATTCACTGCACCCGGGAAACTGGAGCCGGTTCAAGATGAAGGTGATGGTGCCCATCCAAGATGGCAGCCGCGCAAAATATTTCACTGGTATTCAAATCCTCCGAAAGTATTTCAGAAATCAACCTGAAATTTTGTGCGGTGGTACAGGTCACTAAAATATAAGTTCATCTATGTGACTTTTATAAACATGATAAGTGCAAAACCAACATGGCGGCCGAACGAATTTCAAATATTTAAATGGGCCCTTCATGTGAGTTGAGCATCCGGTGCAGTGAAAATTGGCATAATAAAGTTTCACTTAATGCTTAACATGTGGGTGTCCAATGTATTTCAGTTGTTACGAGAAATTCAAGATGGTGCTCGTGTACTTAAGTTTTCATTTCTTGTGTCCTATTGTAGCGATCAAAGTGACACATTCTATAACGAACAGCTGCTATATCATACATCTACTGGTATTTACTTGTATGGTCTACGTATATACAGTACAATCCAACATATTGGCCTCACGAAATATTTCACCAGTACTCAATATTGCCATTACTATTGCAGAAATCGAACTGAAATTTAAATGGTGATATCTGAGTATTATTTAGGCCTATGTACGTAGGTTACATCCAGAAACCTGATATGCACAAAAACAATATGGTGAGCACGTATATTTCTAATTTTAAAAATGATTTTCCTGGTGATGAAATCATACGCGCGCAGTGAAACGTGATGATGTAACTTTTCTTGAGCTAGAATCAAAGCCATGGTTAAAGACAGTAAACATATGTTAATATCTTACAATAGTATTACATATATTTATTGTTTAACATGGCTACAATATTTGGATATTGAAGTTAGAGCTTGTAAGTCATATGCCAAGAGTTATTTAGTCCATCACATGGAAAATCTATTTAATTGGTGGAAGAACTTGAAATATCAAAATTGGCTATTTAGTTCATAACGGAATATTTTTGTTTAAAATGTGAAAATTAGGTCGAGAAACTTACACAGACCAAGATTCAAACTTGCATCACTTTAACGATAAAATGACGTTGTGAATGAAGAGGACGGGGATACGAGTAAGAGGAGTAGCAGAAGAAAAGCGGAGTAATGAGAAGAGGGAAGAAGAACAGGGAAAAACTCAGGAGATTGAACGGAAGGAGAAAAGAAAACAGAAGTGGAAGAAGCAAGAGGATGAAGAGGAGGTGTGGGAGGATTAAGAGATGGTGACAAGAATGAGTGTTACCGTTCTAGAAAGAAGAGAAGAACGAAATCAAGGGGGAGAAACACGAACTTCAGACGGATTTTGATGCATCCCTTAAATTGTTCGATGGACTATCCATGTTTAAAGAACTCTCTCAAGTTAAGGGAAAGCAATTTAAAACAAGCAATGTTTTAGCTGCCAATCCCGCACAGTATTCTTAAGATACCAGTGAAGACAATTACCTAAGTAAATAATTCGCATTCTCTGCTTTAAATTAAAGTTGAGTTTGATTGAAATAAAGCGATCTCAGTTATTGAGTTGCCTCCAAAGGCATGTCTGTATAAACACTTCCGGAAAGACGTTTCGCTCTTGGCGAGGCGTGCTCTATTCTGTCGTTATGACGCACGGAGGAGTGAGAGCTTACTCAAACGAAAGTTCAACCTTTCAATGCAGGCGATGTCTACCGGAACACAAAGCTCTATTGAATAGGCGTGAGGCACGTAGGGGCTCGGGGAAATCTATATCCGAGGATATCCACAAGTGACATTCCTGCGCTGCTTCTTCTAACCGTCAAACGTACACAAACTGATTCTAGAGGAACGTGTGGGTATAAAACATCGTCAACCCCGCTTCATTGTATACAATTTCAGACAATATGTTTTCAAGGTGGTGTGTATTTTTCGTTGCTTTACCAATATTCCCTTCGAAACACTCCGCCTGTACTGCAGCGGCTTCGGTGGCGTAGTTGGTAGCATGCTGAGCTTCTAAGCCCAAGAACGCGGGTTCAAAACCGGCCGAAGTCGTCGGATTTTTTAAGAGCATTGGAAATCCCTCAGTATGCCTTCCTTCGGAGGGGAAGTAAAGCCGGCGGTCCCATGTCATAGATGTATGGCATGTTAAAGGACCTTCCACTAATTACACCTGTGTGAAGCTAAATTATAGAGGTTAAACATTTGACAAACGCTCTTAGGTTCCGACGGTCGTCAACAGGAGCCGACTGCGGTGGCATTTGGTAACCTAGTTCTGAACTAGTAGTCGTTGACGGTGGCGTTTGGCGGCAAAAGTAGGAACTACTTGAAAAAATTCAATGTCTGCAGTCCTCACAGAAATTGAAAACAGATAACACACACTAATACAGCTATCACAATTAACACCGGTTATCAGACAGATTCTACACACACCCAAAGTACACAGGGCTACGTGACCACTTTGTCGCAGCCCCTAAACTAAGGAACCAACCAACTGCCTTTACTGCTTTTAGTAGCTTGGGACATCCGGATCGTCAAGACCGTGTACTTTGGTGTGCGTTAACCCTAGAACGGTTGCGCTAATTGCAACGTTGTTATCGGTAGATTCTAGAAACTGATAATAAATACCACTTACGTCAACTTTTATTTCACTCTATAGGCTAGCAGAACGGAGACTTTTTTGAATAATTTTGTTTGATTTTCTTTTTGCTTCTTACTAATTATTTATCAATTTATTTATTTTGGAATTTTTGAGCTGTCTTTTACTAATTTCGAATATATACTCTAAATCAGGCGATTTCAATCCATTGCCCAGGAATCTTTGAATAGTTCAAGAGTGGACAATCAGTAATGATCTCTGGTCTAAATTCACACGAAAACTAGAATAAAGTAATGAAAACAAAACGTGTGGCATTCTGCCTTTACAAGGCGGCTCTTTAAGTGGGAACGGTAACAAATTAGTTTACTGTCAAATATAACAGCTTAGGCGATCATAATTAAGTAAGCCTACAAGTCCGGCATTTTCAAGGGTTCCTCCCCCTTCCTTGGTCAGCAGTGAGGTACCTAGGGGCTCGGGGAAATCTATATCCGAGGATATCCACAAGTGAAATTCCTGCCCTGCCACTACTGACCAAGGAAAGGAGCGGCACCCTTGAAAATGCCGGACGCAGTTTCCGGTGAAACGTCGGGAGGTATCTTGTCTGGACCACGGCCTACAAGCCTTCTTAATTACTGTCAGATTCTTTAAAAAACTGTCAGTAAGACTATTACTTTAACATTTGAAATAATTTATGTGCCTTGAAAATTATTTCTGCTCTATTGAGTCACAAAACGTACAACGTAAATGTTGGAAAAGTGCCAACGAATCTAATAATTTGCACACCTCTGTACACTACACGTCAAATGTTATTGACACTAGGAGATTGCGTGCTGTTCTGACACCAATTTTACTTATTGATAATACTGATAACATTAATTATACTGTTCTAATACACTACTCTACCGTTAAGCATATGAATGCCTTAAAACTATTCACATAACACAAAATTGAAATACCCAAAGACAAAGCTCATGCCACAATGATTTATTGGTGCACAATGCAGACTGTGCCGGTATCTTCGGGCAAACAGATTGCTTTACGGGACTGACAACTTGTAGTTCATACATCTACAGGCGAGAAGGATTCGTCAGACAGGTAATAACGCTACACACACCGCTACCGGCTCCTCAATAACAATAGTTGTCAGACAAATTCTACCCACATCAAAGTACACAGGTCTAAATAACCACGATGTCCAAGCCCCTAAATGAAACAACAATATTAAGATTTAGACCTCAATCTGAACAAGATTAGGCATTGTTGCTAGATACAGCGAGGAGCACTGTATAGACTACAGTGTGCAATATGTAACTGTGCAGTACAAAGTATATACAGTAATGCTAATTTTCCTATCGAAGAGTGGAAAGAAAAATTTATCTTAAAAATAATTACTGTGGGATTGCAAGTATTCACCCTACTGAAGGTGGGTAACTAGACATAAGGACACAAATGCCATTACACAATATCAGTCATTCAAGTTCAGCGACGATACGTAACTGCATGATAACACTTCGATGCTATCCCGGTCAAATGGAAGTGACGTGATCTCGCTTCAATTTAACAGACCACTGATATCTTCGAAATTGCCAGTAATCGATTCATCATGAAATAAGGCGAGTAGTATTAATGGTGACTGTGTAGGGAAGAACAATTCTCTAAGAAGGTTAAGAAATGCGTAAAATGGATAAGAAAAAGATGCACAATTTTTGCCGGAATATTATTCTTATGACCTAAAGTTAGACATTCACAGCACAGTTAATAAATTAAGATAATTTCATTTTATGAAATTAGGACCATTTGTATAAACTTGACTGACGCTAATTTAGCCTATGATGAAATATAGGATTATTAGGTCGACTTTTGTACGTGTTTAATCGACCCATCAATTGACGTTTACTTAACGGGATTAGTGGTAATGAAATTTGGTAGAAAATAAATTCCATTTTCGGACACCTGAACCGTGCCTTTAAAATGTCCATAATTGTCTCCAATGTAACATGGTGGCCAAACGATTTATTTCTCCAGCATTCAATATCTCGGTACCTATAAAGGCAATCAAATTGAAATTTCGTACCATTATGGAGGACTATAGAAGCCTCCGTGGCTTAGGCGGCAGCATGCTGGCCTCTCACCACTGGGTCCGTGGTTCAAATCTCGGTCACTGCATGTGAGATTTGTGCTGGACAAAGCGGAGGCAGACAGACTTTTCTTCGGGTACTCCGATTTTCCCTGTCATAATTTCATTCCAGCAACACTCTCCACTATCATTTCATTTCATCTGTCATTCATTTAATCATTGCCCCAGGGGAGTTCGACATGCCTCGGCAGCCAGCACAGTTCATATCCTCGACACTAGATGGGGGCTTCATTCATTCATTTCCCTGACCCGGTCGGTCAACTGGAAGCAGGCTGTGGATTTTCATTTCATTTTCATGGAGGACTATAACGTACGTTCACAGATACATCTTTCAAAATACCGACATATCGTAGAATACTAGATTAGTTGCTTCTAATATCTAAATACTGACGAGCAAGACGGCCGCGTTAATACTATTTTACAGTTTACTGAAGTTCTTGGCTTTACATTTTCTTAAAATAGAAGAATTTAGCTTTCATCTGGAAACCAAGAAAAGTGCAAATTCCACCAAAATACGCTATTTCAAACGTAAATGAATACCTTAAGTGAAATGTATTGTCAATATGCCAACAGTAGAATCAGTGTAAGAATTCGTTCTTGCAGTTTGTTAATGAGCGTCTTCATATGGAATTGCAGTCAGTCGAATATAGTCTGTATATTGCACCTCCACACACGTGATATAGAGGCGAACATCAAGTAATGTTAATGTTAATTACGGGTTGCAGGTGTACCACACATGCAGTAATAAAAGGGGTTAACTGCTGAGAGCATTGTAAGGACTTTTTTGAACACTGATGTAGCAAAGCACGTGTACTAAGTGTCTAAATATGATAGAACTTTGGCCCATAAGCCTCAGCAATATTTTATGCGTCTTATGGTGCGAATAGTACGCTAACCTGCTCAGTTTGTAGAACAGGTATTTTTCTTAATTACAGCTACTTATATTAAGTACCTTTAGCTATGATTGAAACAAGTTATTGGATAGTGTTTGAATTAACCCACGTTTCCCTACAGATTTAACCACACTCGTGATATAGAGACGAACATCAAGTAATGTTAATTAGGGCCTATCAACTTCACACACAAATGTTACGCTATTACGCCTCTGTGAAAAACTATCAAGCCTTTATAAAACCCATCTGGGAACCATGTGCCACTGATTTTGACACGAGTGAACATTTTGTGGTTACTGCTTGTAATGTTTGCGATTTCAATGTCATTTTATAACTCACCACACGTCACGGTTAAACCTGAAGGTCAGCAAATGTTTTATCTCTCTTTCATTATATACGCACATATCCATCAAATGCAGAACATTACACTCCTGGGGTGTTGAGGAGATGGCTACCCGTTCGACCACATATGAATCTAAAATACAGTTGTATTTATTCAGTCGGTCGACACAAATTTCCCTTCAAAAATTCCGGCACCCTGACGTCTCTAAAAGCCGCAGTAGTTAAAAGGAACGTAGAACAAATAACATCATTACTGTAGGCCTATATTAGTACATTATGCAACGAGGCTATAATGGCAACAATTAAGACACGAGTAAGTTTATAATTTTATAATTTCCATACGAGTGTCTTAATAACCATTATAGGTAAGTTGCATATGACTGTTTATGTTCGACGATAATTATAACTATTTTATGTTCGAACATAAATATTCATAAATATCTGTCGGATTTCACCAGTTTTATGTACTTAACAGAGCGCATGAGACGCAGAGAATACCTTATATTTGACCATGGTCTCCTGGAATACCTCACTATTACACTCGCCACGCAGTGAAATTTAAAATAGGGGGCCATGGAAGTGAGCGCAGGTGCGATGCTATCCTCACCTAATTGGTCACACAACTGTTTCTTGAGCCGTGATTGGTTGGAGAAACTGTATCATAATGAAAACTTGTACTATAATGAGCCTCATTATAGTACAGTTTTCGGACATATAATATTTACATTTCGCCAGGGTCGAACATAAATTATATGGTCTGTATATTGTATCCCCACCCAGTCATATTGCGTAAATATGTGTTGACCGACTAAAGATTTACAACTCTTTTTTTACAGGTTACACTGAAATAATGGCCTCAAAGCTTAACATGACTAAAATATGCAGATGTAAATGAAATCAGGTACTTTCATACAACGGGTGAAGAGAGACACCTTTCTGAGCATTCTCAATATCTGGAATAAAGCCAGTGTACCAAGACCTATGGAACATATCTCTCCGTGTATCCACTCACTCTATGTTCTTCCTTGTGCTTCCGATATCGCATGAAGCCGTTTGAGTATTAAAATTGGCTACTACCTTAACCACAAGAGACTTTATAGCATGTGGACATTTGATTCACTTTCATTACGAATTTACCTACGGTATATTTTCTTAACATGTGTGGATCAGCCCTATCGAAACACGTGGCGAAGAGAATATTAACGACTAGTTCTGTAGAGAACTAAATAGCCTATTTTCGTGATAAAATTTCGCATAGCCGCCATCTTGCTTTTATGAGAACAATTGAATTGAATTTGATGCCTGTAGATTAAATCTCGTGTAGACATGTAAGGTGTTAGGTTCCACTGCGTTCGGTTGATGAAATCTCGAGAAAATGCCATTTGAATATTTTAATATCGCTTGGCCGACATGATGGTTTTGTGCTTAACATGTTTTTAAAGTCACATACAGTAGGTAAATTGGTTTTCACGGCTAGTGAATTAAAATTGAGCAATTTTTATAGGTTTATGCCGTGTCTTGTGTGAGGTTTCGCCTAGGAACACCAAGCTGGCTCACTGGCGGGCTCTTGGTGTCAGTGCCCGGAGTTCGCTACTCCTGTGGGGTCCGGGCACGGACACCAAGGGTCCGAGTTTCATTGAAATCGCTCCAGTCGTTTAGATTTTGTTAGGGGGACACACACACCGACAAATGGTGATCTCATAACATAAACCTATTTCTTCATATGATGAAAATAGGCCTGTTTGCCATCTCTTGATGAATGCAGTACATTTGCATCTGTCTGTAGGCACAAGCTAGAGTAAAATGTGGCTTTTCACTGATGTATCAGTCTCACTCATGGCTGTGATTATGTAAGCTACTCAGGTATGGGTGGTGCTTATAGTACAGTACAGCTGGAATGGTTTTGTTCCAAAAACTGTGCTAAGGTTGGCTTTCTGTAAATCGTTAGAAAAGCACAAAACAAGCTTAACTCTAAATTTTAGAATAATTTGCACGATAATTTTGTCGGAAAACTAAAAAAAACAACAACATTGAAAAGCGTTTTTCTCTGAATCGACGTATTTTAGAGAAAAGTTTTTTAAGCAAAGAATGTAGAGGACATTGTCACCTACAATTCGTCTCATTGAGGTCATGTCATACGTTTTGAAATGCAGAAGCTAGGTGGCGCCAAAATTTCCAAAAAAGTGTTTTTTCACTTTTTGTCCTAGAAAAATAGTTTTTTCACAAAAGAGTGAATCAGAAATTTGTTTCCCTCAAAATTGTCTGCAACATTAAACATTTGTTTCCTCTGACTTACCGTTTCAAAGTTATAGCGCAGCAAATGCAACGCTGCGTAGTCAAGGCTACTATTGTTACTGCGGAGAGAGCGGTGGGCATAATTTAGACAGGGACCGGTGTCGGACAGCTGCCTAGGCTCGGTCAAACAGGACGCGGGCTGTGTTTGTTAATTAGCTCAAACAATCATATCTATTTCAATCGCAACGTATCAGTCATAACTGTACACATATTAACTTTGTGCCATCTGAATAGTACAATTTTCACATTTCGGCAGACTATAACTTTGGAACGGTAAGGCGGAGGAAAAAATGTTTCAATAAATGTTGTAGACAATTTTGAGAGGAATAAATTTCTGATTCGCTCTTTTGTGAACAAAACATTTTTTCTAGGACAAAAAGTGAAAAAAACACTTTTTTTGGAAACTTTGGCGCCACCTAGCTTCTGCATTTCAAAACGTATGACATGACCTCAATGATACGAATTGTAGGTGACAATTCCTCTACATTTTTTGTTTAAAAAACTTTTCTTTAAAATACGTCGATTCAGAGAAAAACGCTTTTCAATGTTTTTTTTTAGTTTTCCGACAAAATGATCGTGCAAATTATTCTTTAATTCAGAATTAAGCTTTTTTTGTGCTTTTCTAACGATTTACAAAAGGCCAACCATAGCACAGTTTTTGGAACAAAAGTTTTTTTTTCTGTGCAGCTGTCCTGTACTATTAGTAATGACATTCAGGGCACAGTCAGTGCATGTGGATGCTGTGAAAAGTTCTACTCATAGGGTTAGTACTGCTGTTCTGACTCAATGAGGAAAGAAATGGCAAACTACCTCACTCCTCATCTTGCCTAGTACGCCTCAATATAGCGCTGCCTTGGATTTAGGTGGGTATCTACCCACATAACCTAACGGCGGTGCTTTTCGAGGATCCAACTAGCCTTCGGGATGAATACCTAACAGACAGACGAACCGTCTTTAATTTCAGTGTGGGCCGAGTAAACTCTGTACGTCAGTTAAGTACGTCACAGCGTCTTTCTTGGTCCACTCTTGATTGTCATCCCTCAACCTGCTATATACAGTACATTAAAAATGATTTAATTAGCACTTTTGTTACCTAAGCAGTATTAGATTATTTTCATTTTATGAAAATCAAGTAGTTCCGTGACGAACTAAAGAGCCTACTTTTCTTAAAATTTAAGATTCATGTCAATCTATGTAGACCTATCAAGAATAATGACGAAATCAAGTTGGTAATACTAACATTTCTAAATACTGCTGTTTGAAATCCAACCTGAAATAGTGTAGCCTAATAGAGTAACTTAGGCCTACTATAGTTGGCAGCCCTGGTGACTCTGAATATATTCTTAGTTCCATCTCTTGAGGTATAGAATGCACATACAACAACTGTTTGAAGTCTAATGGATAGTATGGACGTTACATGCTGTTTGATATTGGATTTATCAGTGCGCGTAAAATCATGTTGGGAACAGTGACATGTATGTGATGCTCAGAATTAATCTGAAATATTACGATTTATTATAGAGCCAATTATGGATAAAATCCATTTGTTAATATAGAAGTTACATATAATTACAATTGAAAATCTCAGAAAACCTAGAATCAGGTTGGTAGCATTGAGCTACATTAATAACTCAAAATTATTCTAGAATGTCCGGTACTAAACGTGTACAAAGTTTAGAGCTGATGGCTTGCATATTAGGATTAAGCAAATAGAGAGAGTAATTCTTAATATTTGCAGCCCTGATGGTTCTTACGAATATGCCCAGTCATAACAGTTATAACACACAAAGCACATATGAAATATGGTTGAAATCCATTTGTTAGTATAGAAGTTATATTCATTTACAATCTGGACATATCCGCAGGCTTAGAATCGTGTTGGCAGCACTGATGTAGAGATAATAATATGAGAATAATAAGTTACATCAAACTAAGATATAATGTCAGGTACTGCACGCGTGCAGAGTTTAGAGCTTTTGGCTCGCTTATTTCCTGATAAATTGATATTACGATTAAAACATAGAGAGAGCATTTATTAACAGTTGGCAGCCCTGTGGGCTCTTTAGAATATACAGTCATATCTGATGCAGTACACATAGTACATACGAAATTTGGTTGAAATCCAATTGATAGTATACATGTTATAGGCATTTAGAAATTGGATCAATTTACAGGCATAGAATCATGTTGGCATCACTGGCATATATGGACTTCCGAAAAGTAATTTGGAATGTTATTATCTATGTGTGTGCCAATTTTGGAATAGTTCGCATCCATAACTTCTGAGATATCCAACATAGAGCTCAAATTTCAATTGTGATTTTTCAGCAATTGGTAGCACTGACGTGAATTTCAAATATGGCCGTGAGATATTCAGATATAGATCTTTACTCCTACCAAATTTGGTTTCGATAACGGCAGCCGTTTAGGAGTTGATGGGGGGCGGGAGGCGGCGGCACACACACAGACGGACAGACAGCCATTTCCCCGGATCGATGTCATAATTCTACTTTTTCCTCGTTTTTGCAAAATGAGAAAAGTAGGCTACTTTACTTGTCGGTGCATTTTGTACTTTCTGCCATCGTAAGAGTGTGGCCAACTTTAAGCCTGCTTCACCAAAAAATTAATTTGCTCAGCTGCTCTATCGTTTCAGATACCACTAAGCACTACATTGGACGGCATCGGCGGTGTACTTGGTAGCATGCTGTGCTTCTATGCCCAAGATCGTGGGTTCAAACCCGGTTGAGGTGGTCCAATTTTTTAAGAGCGTTAAAAGTCCCTCAGTATGCCATCCTTCGGAGGGGAGGTAAAGCTGGTAGGCCCATGTCATAGATTTATGGCATGTATAAGAGGCTTCCACTAACTAAACTTGTGCGAAGCAAAATTTGTAGGTTAGGATTGATTAATGCTCTTAAGTTCCAACGTTCATCACCAGGCACTGGTTGCGATGGCATCTAGTACTAGCTAAGTTCCCAGCTAGATGTCGTGGATGCATTTGGTAGCGAAAGTAGTAACTACTTGAAATTATCGTCTACAGTCCTTACTTGAATTAAAAAAAACACATAACACACACTTATACAGTCATCACAATTAACATAGACAGATTCTTCACACACCCAAAGTACACGGGGCTACATGACCGCGTTGTCGCAGGCCCTAAACTGAAGAACCAACCAACCAAACACTATATTCATGTACACAAAGCATCACATGGAAAGCAAAATTTGGCAACGCTCCCAATTAACATGGATATGAAGTAGCCTATATGTTTCACACATCTATCCAAATTGCATTCTGAAAAGCAATCTAGCCAACTTATAGAACATGCGCAAAAGAATCTTTTACTCCAGCAACAAGCAATGAATGTACTGTAGTAACTATACACATCAAAAAAAGTTTTGCATAACACTTGTTTGAAATATTGCACAGCACATGTTGTGCCCGTTTAGACCGGAGTCCGCACGACCACATATGCATTTTACCAAGAATCAGTCAGCACGAGAGTCAAAATATCCCGGGGCGCCAGATGGGTTAAAGCTAATCGCAAAAACGACATCAAATGAAAAAAATGCTTTACTGATTTTTGGCTCAATGCAACAATAAGGATAGAAGGAGATTCAACTGGGCATAACACATCATGTAAAATTATCTCATTTTATTCTGAATTTAAAATTGACTGCAAAAATAAAATGCTCAAAGCAGCATCATTTACGTGTGGCGACCCACATTACTATTTACACAATGAACAGAAATTTTCCAACACATTGGACAATCATCTTTGGAGACACAAGTCTGATTATCAGTCCTGTAGACTGTGTTCCAAAATTATATCCATTATTTATGATTAAATCCAGTTCAAATTTAATTGTCTTTACTGGAAATATTGTAGTTCACTGGTTGAATTTTTACATAATATTAACACTCGTAGAATAATTGTTCATAGAATTTTTAACTTTCACTTATTTTTCCAGTTTCAAAAAAAAATATTGTCAAAAAATATTATTATCTCTGAATCAACACAAATTATGTACACATATTAATAACAACATCTGAAAAGTATTTGACCATTGAGCATAGCATCGAAAAACTGTGCGAAGCACAACAAAATTAATTGTTCTTCTGACATTAAACGTTTCGAGAAGTGACTCGATTATAAACTTCAAGTTCCTAACAAAATATATGATTTCTGAATCATCAACTTGATCAATAAATTGTTGGACCATTCAATTATTCGATTCTCCACTTGGAATCATTATTAGGAAAAATATTTATATTTGTGGCCATTTTAGTAACTTTCACAACTTGCAATTCTTCGACAGAATGCGGAAATAAGAATTGTAGCTTCATAATAAATTCATTTAGTTCATGGCACTAGGATTGAAAACATCCTTCAAATTATTCGTGGTTATAGAATTATTTTTAATTTGGCAGTGGCCCATTCTATTATTTTTATAAGAACACAATATTCCAACAACAACGGCCAAGGTCTTCCTCTGAAGAAGAATAAAATTATCATGACAAATCCGGGCTCTTGCAAAATCAAAGTCTTAATGGAATCCGTAAACAAGGTTGAAATAAGAACTGATGGTTTTTAAGAAATAACCTTTGGGTCATTCATACGACGCAATGTGTAGTTCCAATACTCCTTCTTTAACACTGAGTCATCGAACCTGCTATTTGATTGATGCTCAAATAAAAACCTCCTCATTCCTGCGAGTTAAACATGCGCACCTGGGAATGGCATCTCAACTACTCCACACACATAAATTTTCTTCCCAAAATTTATACAATAAATCAAGCCTCTGCTTGTTATCAACACTGGAAGATTTATAAACTTACAAGTTTATTTTATTTTACCATTCAGTTCAACCCGTGAAGTTACCATACTTATGATAATCTTTATTTCACTTTCGAATGTGTATTTACGTCATGATTTTATATAAATACAAAAATATCCTAATTGATACAAATATCATTTGCTTCCCGTTTCATGCCTCTCCGTGTTATCTGAAAAATATACTTTGCTCATTGCAAATATTAACTGTACAACCAGAACTGTAATGTTGGTTGAATGCGGGCTTGCGCTAACCACTCTCCTTCGGAAAATCACCTGTTCCAAACTAGAAATGATTAAACTACTTCATAAGCTCTCTCTCAATAAATATGATTATTAGAAAATATAAGATCCAAGAATTATTTAGAAAAGTTATGAAAATCATTATTATTATTATTAGTGGATTATTATTATTATTATTAGTTATATTATTTTAAATATATTTAATTATTATTTCATTATGTGAGAATCCACATGTTCGATTCTTCGAATATGGATAAAATATCCATTTCTCAACAAAAATAATTATTAACTTTTACAGTTACATCGGCTGATTACCGTGATTATTCAAAAAATATGAAACATTCAAATAAATGCTCGTTATGCTCGGTCATCGATCCTAAACTGTTCTGAGTGCTGAAAATACTCAGAATAACTCTAATATGTCTTGCGTAAATCATTGCAAGATTTAAATACGAAGAAAAATAAATGTGTTGGTCATCTGCAGAAAATGAGTTTGTTCCAATTAGCTAGGCATAATATAAAGTCAAAATGTGGCTTACATTTCTCGTTGGTCTTGAAGCGTAGTGAACCTGGTCTGTACCAGATTTATCCAGATACATGCCCTATCGGACACGCACGTCTAATCCTTGTATCGGCCGCCATTATATACCCACAATCTGTCTAACAAGACATAGTGGTAATATCTCTTGAAGTTTGAAGTAACTGTTGATCCATTATAATATTGGCTTCAATCAGATCCATAGCCGTTCGCTTATATGGGGTCACATCCAAATGATCTATTCTCAAATATGTCAGTTGTAACATAGGCTAACTCACGGTAATCTTTTCAGTACAAGAAAACACTGACAGTCTAAACCAATCAACGGCTGTTCTGAAGATCGTTCCCTGGGCATGGCTTATCACCATCTATCATGCGCGAAGCAACATATAGTTTCCCTTCGTCGGCTAATGAACAACACCGTGATAGACTGGCTTTCAATATACTGAAAGATCGGAGTGGTTATCAAGTTACAATTATGAAACTGACTAAATTGGACTAAAATATCCAAGTATTGAATGATTATTACTGGACTGTGACAAAGTACTTTCTAGACAAAGTCTAGCATATGTCCATGTAGAAATAAAATATTTCACCAGTGTCCGTCGAAAAATAACAATCACCTTAGTGATCCTCTCTGTCGGAAACTTACTAAGTTCCACATGTTTCGCAGCACTTTTGTAACTATCACAATTTAAAGATATCTTCTGCGTAGATCCGGCAACCATGTGCCTTGGCTCAACGTGGCAGCAGCACCTTGCCATGCAAGAGCTTGTTTCGAAGTGAGCTGATGTTGCTTGGGCCGTCCGGCTTTTATTCAAAACGGTCAGGTCCACGCTGAATCACGCTGAAATCTGGAAATCCTCATATCTCTGGTATCCCTGGTCCGATTCTCTTGATACTAAGTGCATTCTCTTTCATTTGGCCGTGCCAGTAATCTGATCCAAGTCTCAAGTCTCTACTCCATGGCTAACTATTTAATCAACAAATAGTCTCGACCTCTGCTACTACTCGCTACGTCACTTGACATGCTCTTGGCTGCATAAAATTTCCATTCCCTTCTAGAAGTAATGGAGCGCGATATTCAAATATCTCAACTTTCAAAAGCGGCTGTAGCCTTTCCCTTGATATCTAGGTGTCTGAATCTTGGAATACCTATTCCTAGAGTTGGCCACATCCACCCCACACCTAGCAAAAAATAAAAATTGAAAAATTTTTATTTTTCCTATCTACACATTAAATCATCTGGTTCTTGAATAATAAATCTTCAAATTCGCTGCATTATAAGTTCCCACGATGTTACCAGTTCGTGTATTGGCGATTTCATAGCTCCCATTGTTGTTTACTTCCACAAAATCATCATCATTTGGATCCATGTCTCCCTGTAGAAAACGAAAAATGTTTCTAAATCGTCGGTCTCTCCTCTGGGATAAATGCAACAATCTTAACCTTCTCAAGTTATCCTCATCCTCCTGCGTCAGGTTAACTTGAAAAACCTTAGATGTAGACTCCACTGCTCTACTCAATAAATCGGCTCCAACGTTCAATTTTCCAGGAGTGTGTTCAATAACTAGGTTGAATTGTTGAATAAAAAGTGACCATCTAGTTATCCTATCACTGGCAAAGTTTGTTCTCAAGATAAACTCCAATGCATGGTGACCAGTCCTCACAATTACTGAATGTCCAATTAACATTTTCTTCCACGACTCCAACGCGAAGATTACAGCAAGTGCTTCTAACTCTGTGGTGTAATAATTCCTTTCTGATGGACGAAGTTTCCTGCTTATGAACGCCAGGTAACGTCTCTTGTGATCGTCATCTTCTTGAAGAAGAATAGCTCCAATCCCTACGGTGGATGCATCGGATTCTATGATGAAATTCTTGGTAAAGTCAGGATACTCTAATTTCACGCTGTTTACCAATAACCTCTTGGCATCTTGAAATGATTGTTCACAATCTTCATTCCATTTCCATTTGTTTCCTTTTTTTAATAATTCCTGCAATGGAGCAACCGTCTTGGTGAAGCTTGGACAATGCCCTGCAAAGAATTGGCATGTCCGGAGAAAACTGCGGACATTCTTCACTCTAGTAGGTCTAGGGAAATTTGCAATCACCTGTATCTTTTTTCTCATTAGGACGGTATCCTTCACCATCCAAAATGTGGCCCAAAAATTTTATTTCCTTCCGAAAGAACTGACATTTTCGAAAGTTTACTTTAAAGTTCGCTTTTCTCAAATCTGCGAATAAAATCTGAAGATGTAATAAATGTTCCTCCTTAGTCTCAGATGCAATTAGGATATCATCTATGTAACGAATTGCTATCTCTTTTACTTCAGGACTCAAGTTTTGTTCCAGTGCTCTGATCAAAACAGATCCAGATGTTTTGACTCCAAATGGTAGACGGCGGAATACATATGTCTGCTGGTCAAACATAAATCCTGTAAACTTTTTGGAATCTTCACTAAGCCTAATGTGGTGGTAGGACGAGGTGAGATCAATGTTAGAGAACCAGACCTTGCCTTGGAATTTCCTTAACAGTTCCCTAATGATTGGTGGTCTGTCATACTCTGGCAGCAATCTTGAATTCAAATTTCGCGCGTCCAAACATAGTCTCAGACTTCCATCTTGCTCAGACACTACTGCTAATGGATTGACATAAGAGGTAGTGTACTTTTCATCACATTGTTGCTTTCCATCTCTTTGATAAGCACTTTTACCCTTTCTCGATGCTTTTCCGCTACCGAATACAATTTAGCATGGAAAGGTGCATCATCATTTACACGAATACGATATTCAAAATCTTTAATTTCACCCGGTATAATATGAAAAATATCGTGATAATCTTCCAAAATTTTTCCTAGCTCTGGGGACTCCTTCTCAGTGTAGACTTCTCTTCCTTCGGCTTCATGAAAAATCAGAGACCATTGAGCATCTCCCTCGATGTCTTCCTCTTCTTTTCCCTCGAAGTTTATCTCTTCGGTATTCTTGAATCTGATCGTCTCTGTCTTCATGTCTATCACTGCTTGATATTTCTGAATGAAATCCGCTCCCCTCATCATGTCAAAAGCCATGTCCTTCATTACTACAAACACATGTCGGAAACCATGTCCTCCAATAGTAACACATAAGTATAATTGTGTTTTACACAGAGATATTTTGTTGGGTATTATTCCTTGGATTTTAATTCCTGATACTGGAATCTCCTCTAAATCCTCTTTGAGCTTCCACAGAATATAAAGCTTCTCGCTCACAAGACAAAGCATAGCCCCAGTATCAATTAAAGTATCGACAGGCATACCGAATACTTCGCATGATATGATTGGCATTTTAATTCTTGTACCCATTTCTTTCCGTTCGTCATTTTGTTGAATTAAGTCATCATCCTCTGCTTGCCATTTAATAATCCTGGAAGTGAAAGTATTTAAAATTCTATCTTCTACTGTGAATTCGAAGTTTTTTTTCTTTTCCATTCCCCTGGGATTGTTGTGTTCCCGATGGACCTGGTTCATTGGGCTTCTGTTCCAAGAACTGCAAGTTTTCTTGGTGTCTTTCTTCCAAGTTCTTCCTCGTCTCCTTATTGAACTCTTCATTGGACTGACGAGTATTCACATTCCCTCTGTTATTGTAGTTATTGTTTCTACCATAGTATCTTCTTTCCTGGTACCTTCCTTGATTATCCCTGGGCCTTCTCCATCGAGTATTATATCGATATCCACCATCCGGTCTCGCATAAGGTTTGTAACTGTATCTTATTGTACTGATTCCATCCTCTTTTATCGGGCTCTTCCCTCGGCGTTTTCTCTTCTCGCCCCTCTCGAATCTCTCGAGATGTTTGGGAATAAATGTCGGCCATAACAGCGTACACAGCGTTGTTATTCTTTCCTCCCTTCTGATGGAAGAATTGAGAGTTCGTGTGATCAAGTTTCTGCAATACCTGGTCAAATTGCTCCATATTATAAATCTCAGCAGCGATCAAGGTTCTTTGGACGTCTGCTGGACACTGACGTATTAATGCGGTAATTAATTCATTATCTGGCATCGGCGGATCTAAATGTTGTAGTTTAGAAAGCTGTCCAGAAAAGTACGTAGAGTATCGAGTAGGCTGTGACGTCGAGAATCTCTTTGAATATAATTCTGCTCTGACTTGCTGTTGGGTTTCCGGGGACCAAAACTTTTTTAATAACCCACGGGAAAACTCCTCAAAATTGGTGAGAGTGGACCTAAATGCTCTAAACCAAAGAAGTGCAGGACCTTCCAAAAATTTCCCTATCACTCGGATCTGTCTTTCCTTAGGGATTTTGGAATCTTTTAGGTAATCACCTGCTTCTCTCAAAAATTCTACGGGTGTCACAGAATCTCGCCCTGAAAATTTAGAAGGCTTATCCTCTACATTCTTGAATACAGTTATGGGGTTGGATTGAAATACTGTCCTGACCTCATCCTGTCTTTGACTATCAGTTTCTCTAGCTGCTCCTAGGTTTATCTGTATCTGTTCTTCTCCCCTTACACTTGGCATTTTCAACAGATGGCCAGACTGTTTCTCGTCCTTGATTTGGATTTTCATACCCTCAATTTCCTTATGGTTTTCTTCTGCCATTTTTAGCCTACTTTCGATTTTTGCAAAAATGAAAGTAGACTTATGAGATCAACACAGGGCGAAAAAAGTGTGTCTGTCTGTGTGTGTGTATGTGTGTGTGTGAGTCTGTGTGTGTGTGTGTATGTGTGTGTGTGAGTCTGTGTGTATGTGTGTGTCTGTGTGTGTGTGAGTGTGTGGACTCTGAATGTCTGTCCCCCCCTATCAATTCGAACACGGTGAATGCGAATTGAACGAAATTTGGTACAAAGGTAGCACTATGAAAGGACACCTCAGTGTCATGTTTTATATCGCCGCCATCTTGACGGAAACGTAATGGCGGCCACACAAATGTTCAAAGCTTAAATCAAATTACGACTAACCTAATCAACCGATCTCTACCAAATTTTGCAACAACATACCTTTATGGGGGGAGCATCCTCTGACCAAACTAATAGGTCATCATCGTAATAGTTTGCGGATGGCGGCCATCTTTGTGTGAAAATCGATTCCCCTTATTATTTCGAACACGGTGCAACCGAATGGAACGAAATTTGGTACAGATGTAGTACTAACAAAAGGCACCTCAGTGTCATGTTTTATATCGCCGCCATCTTGACGGAAACGTAATGGCGGCCACACAAATGTTCAAAGCTTAAATCAAATTACGATTAACCTAATCATCCGATCTCTACCAAATTTTGCAACAACATACCTTTATAGAGGAAGCATCCTTTGACCAAATGACTAGGTCACTAGCCTAATAGTTTGCGGATGGCGGCCATCTTTGTGTGAAAATCAATTCCCCCTATTAATTCAAACACGGTGAAACCGAATGGAACGAAATTTGGTACAGAGGTAGCACTAGCAAAGGGCATCTCAGTGTCATGTTTTATATCGCCGCCATATTGACAGAAACGTAATGGCGGCCACACAAATGTTCAAAGCTTAAGTTAAATTACGACTAACACAACCATCCGATCTCTACCAAACTTTGCAACAACATTCCCTTATGGAGGGAGCATCCTTTGACCAATCTAATAGGTTATTAGCTTAATAGTTTGCGGATGGCGGCCATCTTTATGTCAAAATTGATTCCCCCTATTAATTTGAACACGGTGGAACCGAATGAACGAAATTTTGTACAGAGGTAGCACTAGCAAAGGGCACCTCAGTGTCATGTTTTATATCGCCGCCATCTTGACAAAAACGTAATGGCAGCCACACAAATGTTCAAAGCTTAAGTTAAATTACGACTAACATAACCATCCGATCTCTACCAAACTTTGCAACAACATTCCATTATGGAGGGGGCATCCTTTGACCAATCTAATAGGTTATTAGCCTATTAGTTTCCGGGTGGCGGCCATCTTTATGTCAAAATTGATTCCCCCTATTAATTCGAACACGGTGGAACCGAATGGAACGAAATTTGGTACAGAGGTAGCAATAGCAAAGGGCACCTCAGTGTCATGTTTTATATCGCCACATTATTGACTGAAACGTAATGGCGGCCACACGAATGTTCAAAGCTTAAATCAAATTACGATAACCTAATCATTCGATCTCTACCAAATTTTGCAACTACATACCTTTATGGAGGGAGCATCCTTTGACCAATCTAATAGGTCATTCGCCTAATAGTTTGCGGATGGCGGCCATCTTTGTGTCAAAATCGATTCCCCCTATTAATTCAAACACGGTGAAACCCAATGGAACGAAATTTGGCACAGAGATAGCACTAGCAAAGGGCATCTCAGTGTCATGATTTATATCGCCGCCATATTGACAGAAACGTAATGGCGGCCACACAAATGTTTAAAGCTTAAATCAAATTACGACTTACATAACCATCCGATCTCTACCAAACTTTGCAACAACATACCTTTATGGAGGGAGCATCCTTTGGCCAATCTAATAGGCCATTAGCCTAATAGTTTGCGGATGGCGGTCATCTTTATGTCAAAATTGATTCCCCCTATTAATTCGAACACGGTGGAACCGAATGAACGAAATTTGGTACAGAGGTAGCACTAGCAAAGGGCACCTCAGTGTCATGTTTTATATCGCCGCCATCTTGACGGAAACGTAATGTCGGCCACACAGATGTTGAAAGCTTAAATCAAATTACGATTAACCTAATCATCCGATCTCTAGCAAATTTAGCAACAACATATCTTTATGGAGGGAGCATCCTTCGACCAAGCTAATAGGTCATCAGCCTAATATTTTGCGGATGGCGGCCATCTTTGTGTGAAAATCGATTCCCCTTATCAATTCGAACACGGTGAACCCGAATGGAACGAAATTTGGTACAGAGGTAGCACTAGCAAAGGGCACCTCATATTCATGTTTAATATCCCTATAGCACGTTGTATTTCAACAAGCTACTACAACCAACATTCAATCATACTCCTTGAAAAGGACAAAGAGTTATAACAATACCCATGCATTTAGGAGAAAGTAGGCTATATGTTCTTTACTGAACATCTTGTTTTAATTGCTTCGGTTTCCTTACAGTTCTCCTTGACATCAGTGGATATCTGGTTCATAACTGCCTCGTGACTTTTCAACGACCCTGTCACATCTGATATGTCCTTCTGAGTTGCTTGAATATCTTTGGAAATTACTTGAATATGGGATGACAAAGATTCCCTAATTTCCTTGACTCCCTCTTGGTTCTCCAGCTTGAGTGTGTCTTTAATTTCATCGATAACTGTGGTTTTAATTTCAGTTTGTAATTCATTAATCACACCTTCTCTTATTTCTCCCATTACGAGTTCTTTGAATTGTTCTGTCAAACGTTGAACAACTAGAATTGCCATCTCATTGCTCTCTTTCTTCACTCTGACTTCTAGGTTGATCATGTATTCACCAACTTTCCTAAGACCATGTTCTATCCTATCAGCTAAGCTTTGGGATCTTAGATCGGCATCGCAAAATTTATCGTCCATTAAACTTGCGTTAGTGGCTAATGAAGTTTCGAGCTCATGTGTTTTTCGCATAATTTAGTCATTTTACTCTCAAGTGACATTTTCAAAATTTCGGAATTCTCTTTAAATTTATTTTCCATAGAATTAAATTTACTATTTAAATTCTCTTTCAAGTTATCTTTTAACCTGCTTTCTAACAAATCGGAATTTTCCTTGAGTTTATCATCTAAACTTTCTTTCAAGTTACCTTTTAAAGAATCAGAATTTTCTTTAAGTTTATTTTCTAAAGAATCAGAATTTTCTTTAAGTTTCTCATTTAAACTTTCTTTAAGTTTATTTTCTAAAGAATCAGAATTTTCTTTAAGTTTATTTTCTAAAGAATCTGAATTTTCTTTAAGTTTATTTTCTAAAGTATCAGAATTTTCTTTAAGTTTCTCATTTAAACTTTCTTTAAGTTTATTTTCTAAAGAATCAGAATTTTCTTTAAGTTTCTTTTCCAAAGCCTCTGTATTTTTTTTCATAATGGCTGCTACACGCAGTCCACCTTCTTTGGAACTCTCTTCCAAACTCCTCATCATCCTCATCATCTCTTCCATAATTTTCAATTATTATTCAAAACTTAGGGGTATACATGTTGGCAGACACAAGATTATAACTAGAACAAGAAATATGAATAGCTAATTGGAACACTCTAATAAAATGAGATTTGTCCTAATGTCGACGTGATGGAAAAACAAAATTCTCTACTTTTATGAATTATATTTACCACAATATCACAAGAAAAATATGCAAGTTCTCAAATATCCTCCACCTAGATTCTAATAATGCGTATGTCCAGTCATCGAACGTTTACTACTGAATTTACTTGACGCCCTAATGGTTAAGCCATTATCAAAAATAATCAAACCCATTCTAATTATTAACCCAGTTAAATTTTTAATTTTCCCCACTAATTGGGTTTCCTACTAATTTATTCATCCAAACCAGACATCTCTCAATTCCCAAAATATCTATATAAATATTATCACAATTTAAATCGGCATGCGAATGACCGTGTCTAACTCGATCCCCACGTTCGAAGCCATTTCTCTCTCTATCTTATTTTATGTGCCCGTTTAGACCGGAGTCCGCACGACCACATATGCATTTTACCAAGAATCAGTCAGCACGAGAGTCAAAATATCCCGGGGCGCCAGATGGGTTAAAGCTAATCGCAAAAACGACATCAAATGAAAAAATTGCTTTACTGATTTTTGGCTCAATGCAACAATAAGGATAGAAGGAGATTCAACTGGGCATAACACATCATGTAAAATTATCTCATTTTATTCTGAATTTAAAATTGACTGCAAAAATAAAATGCTCAAAGCAGCATCATTCACGTGTGGCGACCCACATTACTATTTACACAATGAACAGAAATTTTCCAACACATTGGACAATCATCTTTGGAGACACAAGTCTGATTATCAGTCCTGTAGACTGTGTTCCAAAATTATATCCATTATTTATGATTAAATCCAGTTCAAATTTAATAGTCTTTACTGGAAATATTGTAGTTCACTGGTTGAATTTTTACATAATATTAACACTCGTAGAATAATTGTTCATAGAATTTTTAACTTTCACTTATTTTTCCAGTTTCAAAAAAAAAATATTGTCAAAAAATATTATTATCTCTGAATCAACACAAATTATGTACACATATTAATAACAACATCTGAAAAGTATTTGACCATTGAGCATAGCATCGAAAAACTGTGCGAAGCACAACAAAATTAATTGTTCTTCTGACATTAAACGTTTCGAGAAGTGACTCGATTATAAACTTCAAGTTTCTAACAAAATATATGATTTCTGAATCATCAACTTGATCAATAAATTGTTGGACCATTCAATTATTCGATTCTCCACTTGGAATCATTATTAAGAAAAATATTTATATTTGTGGCCATTTTAGTAACTTTCACAACTTGCAATTCTTCGACAGAATGCGGAAATAAGAATTGTAGCTTCATAATAAATTCATTTAGCTCATGGCACTAGGATTGAAAACATCCTTCAAATTATTCGTGGTTATAGAATTATTTTTAATTTGGCAGTGGCCAGTTCTATTATTCTATAAGAACACAATATTCCAACAACAACGGCCAAGGTCTTCCTCTGAAGAAGAATAAAATACTATCATGACAAATCCGGGTTCTTGCAAAATCAAAGTCTTAATGGAATCCGTAAACAAGGTTGAAATAAGAACTGATGGTTTTTAAGAAATAACCTTTGGGTCATTCATACGACGCAATGTGTAGTTCCAATACTCCTTCTTTAACACTGAGTCATCGAACCTGCTATTTGATTGATGCTCAAATAAAAACCTCCTCATTCCTGCGACTTAAACATGCACACCTGGGAATGGCATCTCAACTACTCCACACACATAAATTTTCTTCCCAAAATTTATACAATAAATCAAGCCTCTGCTTGTTATCAACACTGGAAGATTTATAAACTTACAAGTTTATTTTATTTTACCATTCAGTTCAACCCGTGAAGTTACCATACTTATGATAATCTTTATTTCACTTTCGAATGTGTATTTACGTCATGATTTTATATAAATACAAAAATATCCTAATTGATACAAATATCATTTGCTTCCCGTTTCATGCCTCTCCGTGTTATCTGAAAAATATACTTTGCTCATTGCAAATATTAACTGTTCAACCAGAACTGTAATGTTGGTTGAATGCGGGCTTGCGCTAACCACTCTCCTTCGGAAAATCACCTGTTCCAAACTAGAATTGATTAAACTACTTCATAAGCTCTCTCTCAATAAATATGATTATTAGAAAATATAAGATCCAAGAATTATTTAGAAAAGTTATGAAAATCATTATTATTATTATTAGTGGATTATTATTATTATTATTATTATTTGTTATATTATTTTAAATATATTTAATTATTATTTCATTATGTGAGAATCCACATGTTCGATTCTTCGAATATGGATAAAATATCCATTTCTCAACAAATATAATTATTAACTTTTACAGTTACATCGGCTGATTACCGTGATTATTCAAAAAATATGAAACATTCAAATAAATGCTCGTTATGCTCGGTCATCGATCCTAAACTGTTCTGAGTGCTGAAAATACTCAGAATAACTCTAATATGTCTTGCGTAAATCATTGCAAGATTTAAATACGAAGAAAAATAAATGTGTTGGTCATCTGCAGAAAATGAGTTTGTTCCAATTAGCTAGGCATAATATAAAGTCAAAATGTGGCTTACATTTCTCGTTGGTCTTGAAGCGTAGTGAACCTGGTCTGTACCAGATTTATCCAGATACATGCCCTATCGGACACGCACGTCTAATCCTTGTATCGGCCGCCATTATATACCCACAATCTGTCTAACAAGACATAGTGGTAATATCTCTTGAAGTTTGAAGTAACTGTTGATCCATTATAATATTGGCTTCAATCAGATCCATAGCCGTTCGCTTATATGGGGTCACATCCAAATGATCTATTCTCAAATATGTCAGTTGTAACATAGGCTAACTCACGGTAATCTTTTCAGTACAAGAAAACACTGACAGTCTAAACCAATCAACGGCTGTTCTGAAGATCGTTCCCTGGGCATGGCTTATCACCATCTATCATGCGCGAAGCAACATATAGTTTCCCTTCGTCGGCTAATGAACAACACCGTGATAGACTGGCTTTCAATATACTGAAAGATCGGAGTGGTTATCAAGTTACAATTATGAAACTGACTAAATTGGACTAAAATATCCAAGTATTGAATGATTATTACTGGACTGTGACAAAGTACTTTCTAGACAAAGTCTAGCATATGTCCATGTAGAAATAAAATATTTCACCAGTGTCCGTCGAAAAATAACAATCACCTTAGTGATCCTCTCTGCCGGAAACTTACTAAGTTCCACATGTTTCGCAGCACTTTTGTAACTATCACAATTTAAAGATATCTTCTGCGTAGATCCGGCAACCATGTGCCTTGGCTCAACGTGGTAGCAGCACCTTGCCATGCAAGAGCTTGTTTCGAAGTGAGCTGATGTTGCTTGGGCCGGCCGGCTTTTATTCAAAACGGTCAGGTCCACGCTGAATCACGCTGAAATCTGGAAATCCTCATATCTCTGGTATCCCTGGTCCGATTCACTTGATACTAAGTGCATTCTCTTTCATTTGGCCGTGCCAGTAATCTGATCCAAGTCTCAAGTCTCTACTCCATGGCTAACTATTTAATCAACAAATAGTCTCGACCTCTGCTGCTACTCGCTACGTCACTTGACATGCTCTTGGCTGCATAAAATTTCCATTCCCTTCTAGAAGTAATGGAGCGCGATATTCAAATATCACAACTTTCAAAAGCGGCTGTAGCCTTTCCCTTGATATCTAGGTGTCTGAATCTTGGAATACCCATTCCTAGAGTTGGGCACAATGTGGGATTGTGGGCGAGGTTATTACATAATTGATGGCATTCTGACAAATCTTGCAGACTTTATTCATGTGTGAAAAGAAAATTACAAACAGGACGACATTTGACCTGTTAAACAAGGACTGATATGTGTTATAATCTTGCCATCCTGTGACGTGGCCACCACGGGCGTCCAGCTAGGCTCTTACTCGCCGCGGCATACCACAGATCAAGTTGTCCAGGTCCTCTTGAGGCAAGTGATCTCACTCTTCGACGGTGGCCTCCATGATCTCTTGGAGAGTAATGGGAGGGCGTGGACGCTGAGCGATAGCACGCTTCAGCTTATCTCAGACATGTTCGATACAGTTCATGTCTGGTGACATCCTAGACCAGGCTGTTCCAAATCCACGAGTTTGAGTATGAGTACACGCGAGTACTCAGCAGTGATGCTCGGAGTACGGTTGGAGAGGGACTGGGCGTGATAGCCAATACATCACTGGGCGAAGGTCATAGTACAAGTCAATGCGCTTCCTGCCAATCTTGATGTATTCACCGCACAGTGGCGGTAAACCCCCACAGCAGAGCTGTATTGCATGTTGCAGGTTTACTCACGGAAGACGGCGAGTACTCGGCAGCTCACAGACGAGCTGCTCGGCTGGAACAGCCTCTCCTAGACCATTCCATTTATTGGAGGGGGAAGTTTTTTAACCACCACCGTTCGATGTGGTAAGTATATGCAAAACTTTTTGGATGTGTATAATTCCTGGCGCGTTAGCCTCATCACAGATCAGAACATCAATGGACTACTTAGGTCTTTCCTGCGGGTCAATTTGAGGGATCTTGCGTATGACATCCAGTTCAAGACAACGAGATTCTTCGTTCCCCAATTGAGGTTAACTATAAAATTATTATCAGTATTACCTAAGTAGCAAGAATTCATCAGCGTATGCAACCTTCGCTAATTATAGTCTATATCCCGGAGTTATGGCTCTGTTTGTTGACTGAAAAGGGACGAGCTATGTCTCACACTTTCCCATAAACAGTTCAAAGACTCGGTGAAAATGGGCGAATGCAACAAAAATATGCTTTAAGAAAAAGAGAAAATTAAATTTCAGAACAGGTTTTGAAAAAAACTTTATCTCTCTATATATAAAAATGAAAGTTTGTCTGTTTTTTCTGAATTTCCACGGAAATTTGCTATATTTGCGCGTTTCAGGCTGTTTTATGACGGATGCGCGCAAAAATAATTTTTTGTCTGTCTGTCTGTCTGTGTGTCTGTGGACAACTTCTATGAGTCCTTATAACTTGAGAACGACTGGGTGGATCAACGTAAAATTTGATACAGATATCCATCAGAGGCACCACACTAATCATTGATGTAACTCTTCTCCGTACCTCTCATAAAAGTGGCCCTATCCCCTTAAAATACATGCTGAAATAGGCGTAGAAGGGTGAAACAAAGCTCATTTTCAGCCCCTCAATGTGAGAAACCACATTTTAAGGCCCTAAAACCAACAGTTTTTGAGATATTCCCAGAAAACTATTTTCACTTAATAAATTAATGAAAGAATGCAAGGCGGTAACCATGGCAACTGAATCTCAGAGGTCCATCTTTTTCTGTAAGACGCAATGCATTTCCATTTATTATATTACTGTGAAGGTTTGCAAACGGCTATAAGGATATAATGGATCTAAATTAAGCTGAAATATTCATTAATACATACAATGCGCTTAAGGGGTCAAGGGGTACTCTAGAATTTTTTCACGCGATTTACACGTGCGGGTGTGGTACGGAAGGTCTATTATATCCCTTCTCTATTATATAAAAATGAAAGTTTGTCTGATTTTTCGGCTTTTCTACGAAAATTTGTCATATTTGCCCGTTTCAGACTGTTTTGTGACGGATGCACGCAAAAATATATTTTTGTCTGTCTGTCTGTGAACAATTTTTTGTGTCCTTATAACTCGAGAACCGCTGGGTGGATTAACGTAAAATTTGATACAGATATCCATCAGAGGCAAGACACTAATCATTGATGTAACTCTTCTCCGTACCTCTCATAAGAGGGGGTCTACCCCCTTAAAATACATGCTGAAATAAGCGTGAGACAAAGCTCATTTTCAGCCCCTCAATGTGAGAAACGAAACTCGAGGGCCCTAAAAGGACCCCGAAAACCACATTTTAAGGCCCTAAAACCAACAGTTTTTGAGATATTCCCAAAAAACTAATTTCACTTAATAAATTAATGCAGGAATGCATGCAGGTAACAATGGCAACAGAATCTCAGAGGTCCATCTATTTCTGTAAGACGCAATACAATTCCATTTATTACATTACTGTGAAGGTTTGCATACGGCAATAAGGTTATAACGGATCCAAATTAAGCTGAAATATTCATCAATACATATAATGCGCTTAATGGGTCAAGGATTTTTTAACGCGATTTACACGTGCGGGTATGGTCCGGAAGGTCTATTATATCCTTATCCCTATTTTGTTATAATATTATTATTATTATTATTAGTAGTATTATTCTTTTAATTATTATCATTATTATGGCGTACAACGAAGAGACAAAACTCATTTTCAAACCCTTGGGGTCAGAAACAAAACTCGGGGCCCCTCAAGAGCCGTATAGGGTCCCCGAAAACTATATTTTAAGGCTCTAAACCCAACAGTTTCTTACATATTCCCTGAAAACTAATTTCATTTAATAAACTAAAGAAGGAATGCAAGCCACTAACCATGACAACAGTATCTCAAGAGGTGGCATCCAACTTTCCATCTATTTCTGGAATAAGTAATGCCACTCCATTTATTACATTTCTGTGAAAGGTTACAAATGGAGTACCCTAGATTTTTTTCACTCGACTTACACGTGCGATATGTCGTACAGAAGGTCTATTATATCTCCAAACATCAACATTATTTTCAAAAATTCCTGAATAGAAATAGTAGACTGATTTTTGCTGATTTAAGAATTTGGGCCATTGGAGGTTAAAAACACTGAATTTTCATGCACCACAAGCCTTTATAATTTATAAAAGGGATCGTCCTGTAGTTGGGCACTTGACACAACGGTTAGGGTCAGTTCGTATGTGACGTGTATTGCGATTCTTCTACGAAGTTTTCAATTTTATTTTCACGCCAGGAAGAACACGTTAGGTAAATTTAGTTTGAGAGCACATTTTAACTAATAATTTTTCTTTGCCAACAAACAGGTTCCAAGCCCCTAAACATTGCAACAGTAGCTCAATTGATAACATCTGGTTATTAATACCGAAGACCGTTCGAAGAATGGGTACTTCTGCTAGTATAATGATAAAACTACCAAGTATTTGCTAAAAAGTATGTTATTAACTGAATTTATCATACTTTTACTGTAATTACAAAAACTAATAGAAATTGTTTCCTATTTACCTTAACAGTTACTTTTTCCAAATTTGTGTTATAGAATTGTGCACTCTCCAGTCACATTAATACGATTTATCTCACGTGGAAGCATTTACGAAACGGATACGTATGTAAACTGTTCGCTTGCTACCGTGGTTTAAGTGTACCGTGCATGCTAAGATGGCGCTATTCAAAACCGGTGCCGAGGAAACTGTGGTGGCCATAGATGAAAGGGGTGAACGACGACCGCGGAGATATGTACGGACGAGTAGACGTGCAACCGTAGAGCAACTGACCACCCAGATAAATCACGGGGCTACCAAGCGTGTCTCCTCTACGACCGTTCGGCGAACGTTGTTGCGTATGGGCCTTCGCAGCAGGCGCTCGGTTCATGCACCCATGCTGACTGGTGTTCATCGGCGACGGAGGCTGGAATTTGCACGCCAATAATGCAACTGGACGTCCACTGGGTGGTGACAGGTGGCCTTTTCCGATGAATCACGTTTTATGCTCCAACGGACAGCTGGCCGTTGGCGTATACGATATGAAACGTCTGAACGGAAACACCCCGCAACAATCACCGGACGGGTTCAGGACGGAGGAGGGAGCGTTATGGTGTGGGGAATATTTTCTTGGCATTCCCTGGGCGACAATAGCCCCCGCCAAAACTGTGTTGCGTCCAGCCCGCATAACAGTAAAGCCGGGTGGGGGGTGGTCTATACACATTAAGTGCTCAGAAGTTTTGTTTTTGTTTTGTTTTTGTTTTAGCGTATGGCTTATTAGAGCCTGGAGTGTCCGACTCGCCAGAGTTGGTAGCTGCTATTATGCGGACACCCATGGGGTGAGATACAAGTACCGTCGCGTGTGGAGTGTTGTCTGGGGAGGAAAGTGTGAATGTAAGGACGAAGAATTGGAAGATAGCGGCTGTGGCCTATAGTTAGGGGCCAACCCCGGCATTTTCCTGGAAGTGAGATGGGAAACCACAGAAGGCCATCTTTGAGGTTACCGGCAGGGGGATTCGAACCTCCTCGCCTCCTGGATATGAGTGAATGCCTGCAGCCACGCCGTAATGACCACGGCTAACTCACCCGGTTGCTCAGAAGTAACCAATCGTAACAAATGAGCATTCAAAGGGAAGGGAATTACCGTAGCAGCGACAAATTGCAGTCTGTTTTCATAAATAGCGATAATTTGTTTAAAAAGTGCGTTGAAATAAATGAACATGACGATAGCCCCTGAGAACTGTGTCACGTCGAGCCCGCTTACCGTTAAAGCCGGGGGTTCGCTAGTTATTATTAATATTATACCGGCCACGATGGCCACGCGATAGCCCATGCCTCACTGGCATCGAGATAGCGAATCCCACCTAGGTCGTCCTGAAAAAAGTTTTCGTGGTTTCACCACCAGGCAAATGTCCTTTCAACAGGTCCACGGCCGACTTCCTACCAAAATCCTTCCCTGACTCTTCCCAAGTTCTGTCACGATCCCCAGTTGTATCTGCTGACAATGTGTGTTCAACTCCCAGACACCGTCCTCGTGACGGCAGAGGAATAATCTGCGGGTGAAGCCAAGCTGGGAGGATAAGCGATAAAAATAATAATATTTATTATTAACAATATTATTACTACCTCACAAACGCAAGTCATCAGACAAATTCAACACACGGTGGGTGAGTGGTTAACGTGTCAGACTACTAACCCCCCAAGCTTGCAGGTTCGCTCCTGGCCGTGGTAAGTGATCTTGGAAAGGCAACAAAAATCACGACATGCATATAATACGTTCTTGGCATGTAAAAGAACCCATTTGAATTCAGTAGGCCGTGTTCATAATGGCAAAATTAATCTAAGGGATTTTCCGCCAAAACAAAGTTCCTCCATTCTCTACTGGAAAGAGCTTTAGAGTCAGGAAGCTTAGATATCAAACGTCCTTGACTTTCATAGCGTTCCAAGGAATGACGAAATTTGGCATGCAAGCTGCCCTCTGGGTGTAAAATAACAAAGCTTGCACCCGGCACCTGAGGCCATAATATACATGTATTATTATCATTATTAACACACACAAACTCCGGGCTGTTGACATAGGTGTCCCAAGCCCCAAAGAGTCCCGTTAAGAACGAAAAAGGGAATCACTTCATCCATAATATTCCAGCTTCAACAACTGTTGCATTCCCACATATCATTACACTCACGTGGCTTCATATGAGCTCTAATTAGCTTGGCTAGGTATTAACTAATCCCAGCCACTAAATAGATCAATTACTGGCTCACTTACCTCATTATCAGGGCTCATGCATTTGGTCATTAACTCATTTCCGTAATACTCCATCAGCAGTATTACAGCGCCATTTACAGACGTACATTCAGAAACAGAGTTCATTTCTAATACCGATTGTCACGAAGTTTTCATTATCAGTTATAATAATAATAATAACAAGGCTGGTGGAACCTATCAGGAAGCAATGGCAGGTCATGTTAGTTCGAATCGTACCTATTGTCATCTCATGCACTGGTGTAGATCCTAAACATCTTCTGCATGAGCTAAAAGCACCTGATCTAGACACTAACCTGAATAAATGAATACAGAAGACTACTACTAGGATAGTTCGTAAATTTATTGGCAGTGATATAAATTAAGGAGATGATTGTGCTTTGATTAAACGTAATCTGCATATTTACTTTGTATTTTACTAGACACTTATGTAAGAATAACGGTGATATTATAATGATAATATTACCGGCAGCAGTGGCTGAGAGCACTAACGCACTACCTCGTGCCTCGCTGTCATCGGGAGAGCGTGGGTTCGAATCCCACCTCGGCTGTCCTGAAAATGGCTTCCGTGGTTTCCCATTTTCACCACCAGGCAAATAACGAGACAGTTCCTTTCAACAGGTCCACGGCCAATTTCCTTCCAATATCCCTTCCCTGACCGGTCCTGAAAAGAAATGTACAAGGCCATTGGCTGCATTAGTAAACTAAAAAAAAAACAAGATGTTCAGTAAAGAACATATAGCCTACTTTCTCCTAAATGCATGGGTATTGTTATAACTCTTTGTCCTTTTCAAGGAGTATGATTGAATGTTGGTTGTAGTAGCTTGTTGAAATACAACGTGCTATAGGGATATTAAACATGAATATGAGGTGCCCTTTGCTAGTGCTACCTCTGTACCAAATTTCGTTCAATTCGGTTTCACCGTGTTTGAATTGATAAGGGGAATCGATTTTCACACATACTTGGCCACCATCTGCAAACTATTGGGCTTATGTTCTTGCAGTTTGGTCTGAATATGTTTCCCACATAAAGATATGGTGTTGCAAAATTTGGTAGAGACTAGATTATTAGGTTGGTCGTAATTACATTTTAGCTTTTAACATTTGGGTGGCCGCGAATACGTTTCCGTCAAGATAGCGGTGATATAAAACATGACACTGAGGTGCCCTTTGCTAGTGCTACCTCTGTACCAAATTTCGTTCCATTCGGTTTCACCGTGTTCGAATTGATAAGGGGAATCGATTTTCACACAAAGATGGCCGCCATCCCCAAAATATTAGGCTGATGACCCATTAGTTTGGTCAAAGGATGCTCCCTCCATAAAGGTATGTTGTTGCTAAATTTGCTAGAGATCGGATGATTAGGCTATTCGTAATTTGATTTAAGCTTTGAATATTTGTGTGGCCACCATTACGTTTCCGTCAAGATGGCATGCGATATAAATCATGACACTGAGGTGCCCTTTGCTAGTGCTACCTCAGTACCAAATTTCGTTCATTCGGTTCCACCGTGTTCGACTTAATAAGGGGAATCAATTTTGACATAAAGATGGCCGCCATCCGCAAACTATTATGCTAATGGCCTATTAGATTGGTCAAAGGATGCTCCCTCCATAAAGGTATGTTGTTGCAAAGTTTGGTATAGATCGGATGGTTATGTTAGTCGTAATTTGATTTAAGCTTTAAACATTTGTGTGGCCGCCATTACGTTTCTGTCAATATGGCGGTGATATAAATCATGAAATTGAGATGCCCTTTGCTAGTGCTATCTCTGTACCAAATTTCGTTCCATTCGGTTCCATGTGTTCGAATTAATAGGGGGAATCGATTTTGACACAATGATGGCCGCCATCCGCAAACTATTAGGCGAATGACCTATTAGATTGGTCAAAGGATGCTCCCTCCATAAAGGTATGTAGTTGCAAAATTTGGTAAAGATCGGATGATTAGGTTAATCGTAATTTGATTTAAGCTTTGAACATTCGTGTGGCCGCCATTACGTTTCAGTCAAGATGGCGGCGATACAAAACATGACACTGAGGTGCCCTTTGCTAGTGCTACCTCTCTACCAAATTTCGTTCCATTCGGTTCCACCGTGTTCGAATTATTAGGGGGAATCAATTTTGACATAAAGATGGCCGCCACCCGCAAACTATTAGGCTAATAACCTATTAGATTGGTCAAAGGATGCTCCCTCCATAAAGGAATGTTGTTGCAAAGTTTGGTAGAGATCGGATGGTTAAGTTAGTCGTAATTTAACTTAAGCTTTGAACATTTGTGTGGCCGCCATTACGTTTCTGTCAATATGGCGGCGATATAAAACATGACACTGAGATGCCCTTTGCTAGTGCTACCTCTGTACCAAATTTCGTTCCATTCGGTTTCACCGTGCTTGAATTAATAGGGGGAATTGATTTTCACACAAAGATGGCCGCCATCCGCAAACTATTAGGCTAATGACCTAGTCATTTGGTCAAAGGATGCTTCGTCTATAAAGGTATGTTGTTGCAAAATTTGGTAGAGATCAGATGATTAGGTTAATCGTAATTTGATTTAAGCTTTGAACATTTGTGTGGCCGCCATTATGTTTCCGTCAAGACGGCGGCGATATAAAACATGACACTGAGGTGCCTTTTGTTAGTACTACCTCTGTACCAAATTTCGTTCCATTCGGTTGCACCGTGTTCGAATTAATAGGGGGAATCGATTTTCACACAAAGATGGCCGCCATCCGCAAACTATTAGGCTAATGACCTATTAGATTTGTCAAAGGATGCTCCCTCCATAAAGGTATGTTGTAGCAAAATTTGGTAGAGATCGGATGATTAGGTTAGTCGTAATTTGATTTAAGCTTTGAACGTTTGTGTGGCCGCCATTACCTTTCCGTCAAGATGGCGGCTAATGGCCTATTAGATTGGTCAAAGGATGCTCCCTCCATAAAGGTATGTTGTTGCAAAGTTTGGTATAGATCGGATGGTTATGTTAGTCGTAATTTGATTTAAGCTTTAAACATTTGTGTGGCCGCCATTACGTTTCTGTCAATATGGCGGTGATATAAATCATGAAATTGAGATGCCCTTTGCTAGTGCTATCTCTGTACCAAATTTCGTTCCATTCGGTTCCATGTGTTCGAATTAATAGGGGGAATCGATTTTGACACAATGATGGCCGCCATCCGCAAACTATTAGGCGAATGACCTATTAGATTGGTCAAAGGATGCTCCCTCCATAAAGGTATGTAGTTGCAAAATTTGGTAAAGATCGGATGATTAGGTTAATCGTAATTTGATTTAAGCTTTGAACATTCGTGTGGCCGCCATTACGTTTCAGTCAAGATGGCGGCGATACAAAACATGACACTGAGGTGCCCTTTGCTAGTGCTACCTCTCTACCAAATTTCGTTCCATTCGGTTCCACCGTGTTCGAATTATTAGGGGGAATCAATTTTGACATAAAGATGGCCGCCACCCACAAACTATTAGGCTAATAACCTACTAGATTGGTCAAAGGATGCTCCCTCCATAAAGGAATGTTGTTGCAAAGTTTGGTAGAGATCGGATGGTTAAGTTAGTCGTAATTTAACTTAAGCTTTGAACATTTGTGTGGCCGCCATTACGTTTCTGTCAATATGGCGGCGATATAAAACATGACACTGAGATGCCCTTTGCTAGTGCTACCTCTGTACCAAATTTCGTTCCATTCGGTTTCACCGTGCTTGAATTAATAGGGGGAATTTATTTTCACACAAAGATGGCCGCCATCCGCAAACTATTAGGCTAATGACCTAGTCATTTGGTCACAGGATGCTTCGTCTATAAAGGTATGTTGTTGCAAAATTTGGTAGAGATCGGATGATTAGGTTAATCGTAATTTGATTTAAGCTTTGAACATTTGTGTGGCCGCCATTACGTTTCCGTCAAGATGGCGGCGATATAAAACATGACACTGAGGTGCCTTTTGTTAGTACTACCTCTGTACCAAATTTCGTTCCATTCGGTTGCACCGTGTTCGAATTAATAGGGGGAATCGATTTTCACACAAAGATGGCCGCCATCCGCAAACTATTAGGCTAATGACCTATTAGATTTGTCAAAGGATGCTCCCTCCATAAAGGTATGTTGTTGCAAAATTTGGTAGAGATCGGATGATTAGGTTAGTCGTAATTTGATTTAAGCTTTGAACGTTTGTGTGGCCGCCATTACCTTTCCGTCAAGATGGCGGCGATATAAAACATGACACTGGGGTGCCCTTTGCTAGTACTACCTCTGTACGAAATTTCGTTCCATTCGGTTTCACCGTGTTCGAATTAATAGGGGCAATCGATTTTCACACAAAGATGGCCGCCATCCGCAAACTATTAGGCTGATGACCTATTAGTTTGGTCAAAAGATGCTGCCCCCATAAAGGTATGTTGTTGCAAAATTTGGTAGAGATCGGATGATTAGGTTAGTCGTAATTTGATTTAATCTTTGAACATTTGTGTGGCCGCCATTACGTTTCCGTCAAGATGGCGGCGATATAAAACATGACACTGAGGTGTCCTTTGCTAGTGCTACCTTTGTACCGAATTTCGTTCAATTTGCGCTCACCGTGTTCGAATTGATAGGGGGGGACAGACATTCAGAGTACACACACTCACTCTCTCACACACACACACACACACACACACACACACACAGACAGACTCACACACATACACACACACAGACAGACACACTTTTTTTCGCCCTGTGTTGATCTCATAAGTCTACTTTCATTTTTTGCAAAAATCGAAAGTAGGCTAAAAAATAATAATAATAATAATAATAATATGAAGAAAGGATTTCCAGCGCTGGTTTGCACCTCCAAAAAGACGATCCTTATCTGGAGTTAATTCGCGCGATAGGGTGATCAGTTCCTTACCACCCTTCCTTCCCTTCCTCCATCAATAGCACGTGGTCCCCCATCCAAGTTCTGACCACACCCAATGCTGCTTGACGTCAGAGATCTCACGAGAAACAGTGTTTCAACTTGAGAAGCTATAATAAAAGTGATAATAATGTATACATTTTGATCAGCCTCAATTATATTTTGAGCTTCTATTTGTACGGTTCAATAAAAGTATATGACATCCAGAAAGTTGATGAAGTTGTTGTTTAATTTAGGTATTAAGAACAATTTGGTCATCCGCCACTCATAATTGTGCGACACGTGTTATTAAAGAGTCCGTAAACGCTTGTGTACGAACGTAATTCAAGCCTATCTTACACGCACCTACTGTAGATCAAACCATTGCAGTTTTGATATGTAACATAAAATGAAAGAAAAGACAGACACTCGCACTATTTTACTTTATAGTTTCCTAACTTCTATGCGAAATCGTATGAAAGTAAGATATTTAATAATTCATTCCAAAGTTAGCTTTGAATTGATCCAATACACAAAACTGTTTTTCCAAGGTAGAACCTTTCAAGTTTGTTGATAGGTATAAGGAGCCATTAGAAAGCTTCTCTACGTTATCATCCTTGAAGTTTGATTTCAGGTATTTGGTGTCACTAATACTGCATCTAACTTTGTAGTGAATTTTCGTATTAAAACATTCAAAGTATGTTAATTTACTAGTTCATAGTAGATAATTCCCCCATTAAAATTTAAGAGAGAGGTTATTTATACTTCGTATTAATGTTATCTCTGTAATGAAAGCATTGTTGGAGGCGACGTAAGCTGGTGCCCCCACTGGGAACCGGAATCAAAAGCATCGAAAATGCACTGGTGTCATCCATCGTCCCCTCGTCCCAAGAAATTCAAGAGCCAACCATCCACTGGAAAAGTGATGCTCACCCCGTTATCTGAATACTGTGGCCCTCTGCTTATTGATTTCAAGGAACCTGGTGTCTCCATCACTAGGAAACGGTACTTCGCAATACTGGAGAAATTACGGCGTGTAATTAAGGTGAAATGTCCGGGAAAACTGCGACAAAGAGTGCTGCTGCTTCATGACAACGCACGTCCCCATACTGCAAAGGTCGTATCACAAAAGGTACGCCAACTCAAGTAGGAGACATTCGAGTATCCGCCCTATAGTCCTGATCCATCCCCATGCGATTATCACGCCCCTGGTCCCTTAAAAATGGCCTTCAAAGTTTACCGATTCCTGTCGGACGAGGATGTGCATCAGGCGGTTACGGACTTCTTCACGTAGCAGGACACGGTGTTTTACCACAGGAGTATTTTCAACCTGGCACGTCGGGGGGATGAGTGCCTCAACTCTCACGGCAATTTTGTCTGATTGGCATACCATTACTGATTCTGCACTGTACGGCCGTCAAACAGAAACTTTTTGATCACCCCTTATTATGGTTTTATGAGGTCAGTTCATAACATTGACCAGTCATTAGAGATGACATACAGTTTCCTGTAGCCTAGATGGTAATGTTGATCACTAGGGTTCGGATGTTTAAGACTTAAAAATAGCCCAAATATGCAATCAAATTTGATCTTATAAATTAAGAAATTTGACTTAAAAATGACAAAATACGACCTGAAAATTACTGATTTAAATATGGAGATTTTACTATAAAACCAAGCGACAATCCCTTCGAGATTATATTGTTAACTAAAGTATATATATATATTTATTTTCTGAATATGCATGTTTAAGTGGTTATTTACAGTCTATTTCTGTAAACACTAGTTCCCGTTCGGTAAGTTGAGGATGATTACACACCTACATCTGACGTCAAACTACGGAAATATGACGTTCTTACAAAGAAATGCTCAAAATATGACCTAATGGTAGGCCTAAAGAATGTTCGAAATATGCATTTATATGACAAATAAAACCAATTTATTATGGCGATAATCACTTGATTTGCATCAAAAACCAATTGGACGTGGAAATAGAGGCAAAGATAAAAATCTGCTCCTTCCAAAACATACGAGCCCTATTGATCTTGATAATTGATTAAACACTAATCTATCTAAATTTTTATGCTCCACATACAAACTGCTCTCAACTCTGTGAGACATAATGTCAGATGTAATTACACATATTATAATGCAATATATGTATTATATATCCTATTACAATACGTGAATGATATTAAACGGTGTAGGAGTCGATGAGCGACAACGTTCTTTTAATAACCGTGGCTCATGATCGCGAGATTAACAGTCACGTTAAACCACAAGCTTCGAGCTTATTCTCTTAATAAAACTATCAAATTGTGACTGGATATGCAAGAAGTATCTCAGTCACGAGTTACAACGGTGATTATTTGCCTGACATTAACATTGTGAGCATATATGCACTTCCTCTCGACAATATATGGCGACGCTCGAGACGGTGTTTACAAAACAAACAGGGATTATTCACCTCCCGTGCCAAGTGAATCTGAGCATCAAGTAGGAATTGAATCAGAATGTTAATGACACAGTACTGTATTTCATACTGCGTGAAACAAGAAGACAGCTACACTCGAAGACATAATTATACACAAAAATACAAAATATTTATTCATTAAAGAGATTCTGACAGCCGGAATTATGTTGCCAACATAGGTATTTACATTTAATTTTCGCAAATATAGGATATTTTATAATGTTTGTTTGTTAGTCAACGAGGAGGTTAGTTGGATTTTCATAATACAAGGCCATAGGTTATGTGCAGGGTTTAAAATCTTCCTTGGAAACGCGAGGATCGTTATTTTGTGTTTGGGTAGAAAGCGACAACCAATGACCATCACCAATACAATTGAAATGCGCCTAGTAAGCACGTGGAGTGCTCATAATTGCCAACCCTATCAAGTGACTTTAGTAAGCCTCCGTGGCTCAGGCGGCAGCGCGCCGGCCTCTCACCCCTGGGTCCGTGGTTCAAATCCCGGTCATTCCATGTGTGATCTGTGCTGGACAAAACGGAGGCAAACAGGTTTTTCTCCGGGTACTCCAGTTTTCCCTGTCAATATTTCACTCCAGCAACACTCTCCACTATCATTTCATTTCACCTGTCAGTCATTTAATCATTGCCCCAGAGGAGTGCGTCAGGCCTCGGCAGCCGGCACAGCCCATATCCTCGCCGCTAGATGGGGACTTCATTCATTCCATTCCTGACCCGGTCGGAGACTGGAAGCAGGCTGTGGATTTTTTCATCAAGTGACATTAGTATCTACTGAGTTGGTCCTGTACAGAAACAATTGACTAGCGGATTATTCGACAATAAGTAGAGAAGCATCTTGTAAGGTGTTCCCAATGGCATTACTGTTATTATTCAAATGAGGTATAAATGCATTTGTGTGTATAGCTAGTTGAGGGATTATTTGTTATTTAATTTAATGAAGGAAATGGTAGAAAAATTTAAAGTGGGAGTGAAGATTCAAGGAGAAGTAATTTCAACTCTGAGATTTGCCAATGCAATAGTCATCTTGGCTGACACGCCTGAGGATTTGAATGAGTTTTGAATGGTATGGACTCCGTCTTGAGGAATGAATTCATGATGAAAATTAATAAATGTAAATCAAAAATATTGGAATGCAGCCGAAATAAATCAGCATCCTCTATGGACATCAAATTGGCAGGTGAAAAACTAAAGGAGGTAGGAGACTTCTGTTACTTATGAAGCAAAATAACCAGAGATGGACGAAGCAAAGAGGATATAAAAAGTAGGTTAGCACAGGCTAGGAAAGTATTTCTACAGAAAAGGAATCTGTTGACATCGAATATAGATTTAGGTGTTAGGAAGTCATTTTTGAAGGCCTTTGTCTGCAGCGTGGTGCTCTAAGGAAGTGAAACTTGGACTATTGGTGCAGCAGGAAAGAGGAGAATTGAAGCGTTTGAAATGTAGTGTTACAGGAGAATGATGAATATCAGATGGATAGATAAGGTTACAAACGAAGGGGTATTAAGACTAGTGGGAGAGGAGAGATGTTTCTCGCGACTGCTAATAAAGATAAGAGATAGGTTGGTAGGACACATACTAAGACATCCAGGAATAGCAAGCTTAGTTATGGAAGGAAGGGTCGAGGACAAGAACTGTAGGGGTAGACCAAGGTTAGAATATGTTAAACAGATTGCTATGTAGAGATGAAACGATTAACTCAGGACAGGGAGGTATGGATGGCTGCATCAAACCAGTCAAAAGACTGAAGACTCAAACAACAACAATTTTGTTGTTCATATTAAATCAGAGTTTGATTCTGATGAATGCAATTAACATCCCACATTTCCATCTATGGATGAAATTGTTGCTCTGATGACCTTTTCACTGTTCATTGCACCTCAGAAAACAACTTAACTGCCTTGTAATATAATATTGTTACGAATATACAGATAAGCAATGCAAACAAGAAACAAGCCCTACTGATTATCTTGGCAGGAGGGGTGTGAAATTTGGAGGTTACGGTAACATAATGTTACGAATAGCAGCGATACTTATCATTTTATTAATAAACAAAGTTGGGACATAACAAGAACAAGAACTCCTGTACTTCCACCCTCTGTATAACTTAAAAATGGGCAAATAAAATCACGCCTGATCCATCTAAATTAGCAACTTTACCAACATTGTGGAACAAACCTAGTGAACAGGCGCATTGCCGCTTAACATAACGGGGCGTGGTGGCGCATTAGTCAGGCTATCTGTCTCTCACCAAAGCGGACCGGGTTCGATTCGCGGTGGGATTTTTGAAGTGGTTAAGAATCCACGCACAAAGGAGGTCCCGTTGCTCATGATCACATGATTATCGGTTGCGTAAAACTTCAAACTTCCTTCCTGCCTAACATTAGAGATTCTGTAATTTTTCCTTTTTATATACACAAATGTCGCCTCCGTATCGTAGCGGTCAGCATGATTAGCTGCCGCCCCGGAGGTCCTGGGTTTGATTCCCGGCTGGTGCATTCTTGGAATACACGGTACCTGAGATTATAATTTTCAATGTTTTTGCATGTTCTTTCCTTCCTCTTTGTCAGACACCAACAGTGATCTTCTGTTATCTCTTAGGGGTTCAGGTCGCTTATATTTTGTATGAGTCTGTTCCAGATATATATTCTGTGACCCACCTAGCGTCATATAACAACGAATCTCTGAAGCTCCTCAATTCTTCCTGGTGCTGGAGGACTTACTTATCCATTTGGCCACCAGATCCTGTTATCATCGCCAGCTATTTTCTCCTTGAGCAAGAGGACTACGTCCACTTCTTTACTCACCATGCTGCGCTAGTATCAACTGTTATCAACTCTTTGAAGACCAGCTCAGCAAGAGATCATTTTTTTGTTACAATATTGGCAATACTTATATGTTCTCCTTTTGTCTCCTACCCCCCACTCTTTTGCCCTTCCTCGGTCCCTCCGTGCTCCGTTGAGCAGCTCTCACTACTAAGCCGGCAGTTGATTCGATCAGTCAGGGCTCAACTCAAGCCAGTCTCCTCAAACCAAGAGACACTTTCTTCACTCCACGCCATGTTGGAACTCTAGGCATCCGTCAAGGGGATCTTCCCTATCAACATTTAACCAAGATAAGTACAGCTTCAAGTTTTAACCTCATCTTCATGATTTTAACGATTGCATGCTTTTAACGATATTTTATAGACAGCGTGAGATTAATTATTTGGGCCAAAATCATTCTTCGAGGGATTTGCTATGTTGAGCTTTTGTCTGTCTAAGCCAAACTCAATAGAAAGTAGCTTTCCTACGCTAACTAAATGAGAAATCTTCTCACCACGTGGGATATTATCTAAATACCCGCTGTCTATAATTCACCAAGCTAGTTCCTCCGTTGGATTTTCATTAGCCCCATTTTTCTGCTAAGATCGTTCTGGAACCTTCCAGATCTTGTACTTTATCTGCAAGTCCTGCCGTCATGTATTTCTCACTTACTTGTGAGAATGCTATTTAAAATTGAAGAATCTCACTTCTAAATTACTACAATAGTGAATTTTCGTCCACCGCTGGAATTTTCTACGGCACATTTAATTGTAATTTACAACTTTCTCAAGAAATAGACTCTCGCCTACCTAGTGAAACCAGATATTTTCATCATTGCAATAACTTTCTTTGTCATAAACTCTCGTGTTTATACCGTGAACTTCTCATATATTTCAACGAACTATAGTGAAAACCAGTGCTTGCTCAACTTTTCTACCGCGTCGCGATCGTCCGTTTATATTCAAACAAGGCCATGAACATTTTTCCTCAATCCCCATCTCTCTTTCCTAAACCTCTTACTAACAATCCGTAATAAATTTTTAACTTTAGGTCTGTTTCAACGAGGTGTCAATCTATAGATGTGCCCTCCCATTTTTTCTCATGTGTAATTAATTAATCTCTGTATAATTACGTGTCCAATACACGTTTCAAACTTACATTGTTTCTCCCTTCAAATCCGGGAAAACAATTCTTTCAACTCTTGTGTGAGTTATTTTTTAGGTCTCACTAAATGGAAACTGCCCCATTTGGCTCGTGATTTCTAATTAAACATAGGAAGTCTAGAACCTTCTTTTTGATTACCTCTTCAGGTTTCACAGTAAGTGACCTGCCCTCCTTTGTATAATTCTCATAAAGTAATTCTATTTAAATATAAGAAGTTGTAGTAACTTCTATTTTATGCTTTATGTTTTCCTTGTTGTTATTTTCGAATTTGTTATTCTCTCTAGAATGTTCTTTCAGAAATTTCTTATAGTACACTCCTTGTATTCAATTTAATGTTTAAACTTTAATCATTTCATTGCCTTTTTAAAATCTTATCAAGGTTTTAGTACTAGGTTTAAAACCTTAAGAATTGTTATTTGCCTGGAGCAATTTTTGAATGTTGTTGGAGGTCTGCGACCCCAAATTGTTAACAAGATTGCAAAATATTTAATTGTCAAAAATATTAATTTCTCCTGAATTGTTAAATAAATTAAATATTTGTTTTTGGATTCATCATTTCTCTGATACTACAGTTAGGCAGGATCCTGGCTTTCCTAGCTCTTCCTAGGTTTATGCCCTCGTTCATACTCAATAAAGCTTTTACTATCTGTCTGGCCAGACCATCACCCTTCCCTATAGTACTTTTATTCGTGCTTGGAAGGAAATACACTAAAGCCTTTCTCTGGCAAACTGCCCAAGTCTTAGCTGCGGTTCCCGTCAGCTTCGACCAAGCTCGTACCCACTTTAGGTATCCGAGCACGGATTTGCGGTGGCAACCGCTTCTAAATGTATTGAAAGTCAAATTCATAACTTTTGTGGGACTCTTCTCCTATTTTTCTATCCTTTTTTTCCAATCCCAAATCTACTTCCTTCTCTTAATCATCTTCCCTTGGTGGGTGGGTTATTCCTCAGGTAATAAACTACCCAAAAAATTGGTACCAGAAACCCGGGAGAGTCCATTTGTCATTTTTTCTATTTGACAATACTTGGCAAATTATTAATACCTGCTTTGGATTTTTCAGCTATAATTACATCATGCAAAGCCTGTGAACGGGAAAGAGGCCGCTCCTGTCTCCTTTGGTGTGTCCCGTTCTGTCTACCCATTCGCTGTTGCCAACTTGACAGCATCTCCAAGGTTCTACAGTTTCGTGAGTTGTATTTCAATTTATTCTCTTTGTCATGGCCCCTACTGAAAAAGATGAAACTCTCATTGCCAGACGTTCTTCCTATAAAGGGCAACTCACTAGATTCAGAAATTTCATCAGCAAATTAAATCCCGCCGAGTGTGATTTAGACATCCTAACACATCGCCTTAAGTTGTACGAGCGGTCTTATGATTATTATGATCAAATTCAAACCGAGATTGAATCCGCTTGCCCAGAACTTCAATCGGATCGGGACGAGGTCGAACCCTTGTACTTTGAAGGGATTGCAAAGGCCCACCAACTGATCCGCAATATCTCAGAACCGGACACTAAGGTCATCAATCCGGCCCAGTTCGCACCCGCTTCAGTTCACAGGAACAAACCGAAACCGTTACTTCCTAAGATAAGCCTACCGCACTTCTCAGGTCAGGAAGGTGAATGGTATTCTTTTTATGAACTTTACTGCTCCCTAATTCATGAAAATGCCGAGATCCCTGACATACATAAATTTTATTTCCTCCGCACGTCTTTGGAATGTGAGGCCTTAGCCTTGGTGGAGTCACTGCCTTTAAGCGCAGACAACTACCACATCGCCTTTAATCTCCTTAAAGAGAGATATGGCAATTTACGTTTGAGTGTAGCTCGCCACATACGTTGTCTCTTCAACCTACCAGCCGTCAAACCTAATGACGTCACCTCTTTAAGAGACCTCTTAGATTCTATACAGTTGAATGTCAGAGCATTATACCAACTCAAGCAGCCTGTCCAAACATGGGACACCATACTCATTCATCTGGCTACATCAAGATTCGATTTTTCAACTTTAAAGGCTTGGGAAATTGAACTCGCTCGCAAGGAAGAATTTTCCTTCGAACACTTAATCTCGTTTCTTAACAGCCGATGCCAAGTTCTTACAGCACTCGCATTTCAGTGCGAAAAGGTCGAAACGAATCCTCAGTGTCAAATTTTTGAGAAAAACCTTGCTTTTTCAAAGGGACATCAGCCCCCATCTGTCGAGAACAAGCAAACCCGTTCTTCTTTCAATCATGTAAGAGAAGATATCAGGCCGCTTAACAAATCCTTAAAATGCACGCTCTGTAAAAAGCTTCACATATTGTATTCGTGCAAATCCTTTAAAGAATTGTCTGTCGAAGATCGAAGGAAGTTTGTCTTGAATAGCAAACATTGTTTCAATTGCTTGTCACCTAAGCATTCTTCTTCGAACTGTACGTCATCAAATCTCTGTTTCCATTGTAAAAAACCGCATCATTCTTTATTGCACGTTCACGATAAATCGAGGTCATCAGTAGCTGCCTCTTCAAGCTCCTTGCAGAGCCGCTCCGAACAAACTAATGCTTCTTCCTGCATTTCCAACGCCGAAACTTCTCTCAGTGCGCAAACCCTTTTGACCACTGTACAATTCGAAATCCAAGATAAATTTGGAAATTGGTTTAGAACCCGTGGTCTTCTCGATTCCGCTTCAACTCATAACTTTGTTTCGCAATCGTTGATTAAAAAACTAGGTCTTTCGTCATCGCCTACTTCTATCAATGTGACCGGCATTGACAATTTGAAAACTCAAGTTTTGCAGTCTTCAAAATTGAAAATCAGAGACGTTTGCGAAAGAAACACCAATCTTAATTTAAACTGTCTCATTCTTACCAGTATTGGCAAGGACACTCCAAGTCACTCTATTAATACCTCCTGTTTAAAGATTCCTTCGCACTTAAGGTTAGCTGATTCTCAGTTTAATGCTCAAGGTCCCATTGATGTACTTTTCAGTGCCAATGTTTTTTGGAATTGCATTCGCAAACAAACACGCAAGTTATCTTCAACCGTGGTCGCTAAAGACACCGATTTTGGTTGGGTTATTACTGGTGAAATCCAACAACCCAGTCTTCAAACCAAAGCGCAATGTCATTTCGTCATAGCTGACATAAATCTCATTTCTGAAAAAGAGAACGCTCATGTTTCAGATCTCAATAATTTTGAAAAACACTTGCCGAAACGATGTCTCATCGTGAACAACTACGCTACCTCTGTAAGTTGTTTAAATGGTTTTTCCTTCTTCCCGCACAAGATGGCCATTCAAGTTCGCCTTGCTTTGTGTTATTTCGTTTACCTTCTCATGTCATTTTTTATAGCAGGTAATTGCTTAAACTCTTTCTCGAAAACTATCTTCCCCTTGTGTAAAACCATGGCTATCAGTCACCATCATTTCGCTGTAAGCCATGTTTCACTTCTTTCCTTATTTAGAAGGATGGCCACGGTCGGCTCCTCCCTCCTTCCTCACAATTTGAAACCGCTTGAAAATCTGAATTCCCTAACATCTAGAATAACTATTCTTATGCATAACCTTCTTCTCAATGTCCCAGCTTGTCTTCTTTGCTCGGAAGAATTAAGCTTCTTTTTGTTGAAAATTGTCCGATTTCGTGATCCTCAAAATTATGCGAAATTGATTTCTTACTTTATTTCATATAGCTTTAAATTGCTTTTTCACGTCCAAGTTACGATTGACTGCATGCCGGTCAACCTGAATATCTGCTTTAAGTTACAGCTGATTCAACAAATGTTGTTTGTGTACTTTGAACTGCTTGTTTGTCAGACTTGTTTGTATACAAGCCTGAGGAAGGTCAAGTCACTGTTTATTTCCTGTACGCTTGACACAGTTCAAAGCAAGTTTCTATTATCTCAACTTTGGCTGATTGCCAAGCATTGTCTAGTGAGCCGCTCCTGCAAGTACAGAAGCCGTTCACCTACTTCCCAAAATAAACTTGTTCCAGTTAAGGACTCTTTCAGCTATTTATATGTCTTATCTCGTTGTACTATGTGGGTCAAGGCCGCACTTGCTTTTGTATTCCACTTACTCATGCTCGTATTCTATAACTGCTTCGATCCTTGTTTCAAAACTTCGTTGCGTATTTCTCACGCGCTCATGTATTTCACTTTGCTTACATATTTTGCGATCTTAATGTTCATTGATGAACAAACTGTTTTTTTCTCGTCGTCACATTCGATGTGTTTTTGTATTCATACTTGTCATGTCACGTTTCTCGCTGACTTAAGTATTTTTCTGAGTAACCCCTTTGATACTCATTATAACTTGAGGTCATTGTTTATGGCTACTCGTTTGTTACCTATGGCGTTCTTGCTTTCTACTCGCATAGTTTCTTTGTTTACTTGGTATATTCTTATCCTGAATAGATGTACTTGTCTCTATACGCTTTGTTTAAACTTGTTAATTCTCCTTTTGCGTTGTATCGCAATCTTTACTAGTGCTTTATTTCCCTCAGCTTCTAGTTATTTCGTGATTGAAAGTGTCGTTAATTCTCGCCTTTTAACTCCGCTTTCTAATGACCCTGATGACCTTCTTCCACTCACACCTGGTCACTGTCTTACACGCACTTCTCTCTCTGCCCATCCTCCCCTTCCTAATTCTTTCAGGGATTTTGATTTACCTATTGTTTGGCGTAAACTTGAAGCCCTCCGCAATTCCTTTTGGAAGAGGTGGAACTTGGAATATTTAACTTCCTTGCAAGGGAGGCAGAAGTGGTTTCTTTCCAGTCCCGACATTCAAGTGGGAGACTTGGTCTTAGTTAGGGATGTTTCACCCCCCCTAGTCTGGCCTTTTGGAAGAGTGACCGAGTGTTACCCTGGAGGAGATATGAGAGTCAGGGTATTCAGAGTCTTGACCACTAATGGTCAGATCACAAGACTACTTCTTCGCAATTGCTTATTACTGTACTTGTTTTTCTTGTTCGCTGTTGGTGTTTCCCCTCCCAGTATGGTGCATTCTTGGAATACACGGTACCTGAGATTATAATTGTCAATGTTTTTGCATGTTCTTTCCTTCCTCTTTGTCAGACACCAACAGTGATCTTCTGTTCTCTCTTAGGGGTTCAGGTCGCTTATATTTTGTATGAGTCTGTTCCAGATATATATTCTGTGACCCACCTAGCGTCATAAAACAACGAATCTCTGAAGCTCCTCAATTCTTCCTGGTGCTAGAGGACTTACTTATCCATTTGGCCACCAGATCCTGTTATCATCGCCAGCTATTTTCTCCTTGAGCAAGAGGACTACGTCCACTTCTTTACTCACCATGCTGCGCTAGTATCAACTGTTATCAACTCTTTGAAGACCAGCTCAGCAAGAGATCATTTTTTGTTACAATATTGGCAATACTTATATGTTCTCCTTTTGTCTCCTACCCCCCACTCTTTTCCCCTTCCTCGGTCCCTCCGTGCTCCGTTGAGCAGCTCTCACTACTAAGCCGGCAGTTGATTCGATCAGTCAGGGCTCAACTCAAGCCAGTCTCCTCAAACCAAGAGACACTTTCTTCACTCCACGCCATGTTGGAACTCTAGGCATCCGTCAAGGGGATCTTCCCTATCAACATTTAACCAAGATAAGTACAGCTTCAAGTTTTAACCTCATCTTCATGATTTTAACGATTGCATGCTTTTAACGATATTTTATAGACAGCGTGAGATTAATTATTTGGGCCAAAATCATTCTTCGAGGGATTTGCTATGTTGAGCTTTTGTCTGTCTAAGCCAAACTCAATAGAAAGTAGCTTTCCTACGCTAACTAAATGAGAAATCTTCTCACCACGTGGGATATTATCTAAATACCCGCTGTCTATAATTCACCAAGCTAGTTCCTCCGTTGGATTTTCATTAGCCCCATTTTTCTGCTAAGATCGTTCTGGAACCTTCCAGATCTTGTACTTTATCTGCAAGTCCTGCCGTCATGTATTTCTCACTTACTTGTGAGAATGCTATTTAAAATTGAAGAATCTCACTTCTAAATTACTACAATAGTGAATTTTCGTCCACCGCTGGAATTTTCTACGGCACATTTAATTGTAATTTACAACTTTCTCAAGAAATAGACTCTCGCCTACCTAGTGAAACCAGATATTTTCATCATTGCAATAACTTTCTTTGTCATAAACTCTCGTGTTTATACCGTGAACTTCTCATATATTTCAACGAACTATAGTGAAAACCAGTGCTTGCTCAACTTTTCTACCGCGTCGCGATCGTCCGTTTATATTCAAACAAGGCCATGAACATTTTTCCTCAATCCCCATCTCTCTTTCCTAAACCTCTTACTAACAATCCGTAATAAATTTTTAACTTTAGGTCTGTTTCAACGAGGTGTCAATCTATAGATGTGCCCCCCATTTTTTCTCATGTGTAATTAATTAATCTCTGTATAATTACGTGTCCAATACACGTTTCAAACTTACATTGTTTCTCCCTTCAAATCCGGGAAAACAATTCTTTCAACTCTTGTGTGAGTTATTTTTTAGGTCTCACTAAATGGAAACTGCCCCATTTGGCTCGTGATTTCTAATTAAACATAGGAAGTCTAGAACCTTCTTTTTGATTACCTCTTCAGGTTTCACAGTAAGTGACCTGCCCTCCTTTGTATAATTCTCATAAAGTAATTCTATTTAAATATAAGAAGTTGTAGTAACTTCTATTTTATGCTTTATGTTTTCCTTGTTGTTATTTTCGAATTTGTTATTCTCTCTAGAATGTTCTTTCAGAAATTTCTTATAGTACACTCCTTGTATTCAATTTAATGTTTAAACTTTAATCATTTCATTGCCTTTTTAAAATCTTATCAAGGTTTTAGTACTAGGTTTAAAACCTTAAGAATTGTTATTTGCCTGGAGCAATTTTTGAATGTTGTTGGAGGTCTGCGACCCCAAATTGTTAACAAGATTGCAAAATATTTAATTGTCAAAAATATTAATTTCTCCTGAATTGTTAAATAAATTAAATATTTGTTTTTGGATTCATCATTTCTCTGATACTACAGTTAGGCAGGATCCTGGCTTTCCTAGCTCTTCCTAGGTTTATGCCCTCGTTCATACTCAATAAAGCTTTTACTATCTGTCTGGACAGACCATCACCCTTCCCTATAGTACTTTTATTCGTGCTTGGAAGGAAATACACTAAAGCCTTTCTCTGGCAAACTGCCCAAGTCTTAGCTGCGGTTCCCGTCAGCTTCGACCAAGCTCGTACCCACTTTAGGTATCCGAGCACGGATTTGCGGTGGCAACCGCTTCTAAATGTATTGAAAGTCAAATTCATAACTTTTGTGGGACTCTTCTCCTATTTTTCTATCCTTTTTTTCCAATCCCAAATCTACTTCCTTCTCTTAATCATCTTCCCTTGGTGGGTGGGTTATTCCTCAGGTAATAAACTACCCACCGGCTATGCCACGAAATTTGAAAAGTGGTATGAGGACTGGAACGGGGTCTTCTCAGCCTCGGGTGGCCCAAATGTGTAGAGGGGGTTCGATTCCCACCTCAGCCATCCTCGAAGTGGTTTTCCGTGGTTTCCCACTTCGTCTTCGGGCAAATGTCGGGATGGTACCTACTGTAAGGCCACGGCCGCCTCCTTCCCTCTTCCTAGCCTATCCATCCCAATCTTCCATCCCTTCCCCTCCCTCATGATGCCCCTGTTCGCTTTGCAGGTGAGGCCGCCTGGGCGAAGTGCTGATCACATCTCCCCAGTTGTATCCCTCCCGACCAGATGTTTCAAGCTCCAGGACACTGCCCATAGACGCGGTAGTGGTGAGTTCCCTCGCTGCGTCCGTGGGAACCACCAACCTAGAGGGTAAATTGACTAAATAAAATAAAATAAAAAATATATACACAAATCCGTTGTATAATGCAATCAATAATGACCTATGTTCGAGCTAACTCACGTGTATGAGTTCAATTACTTTGCACAAGTTGGCACTTGTAGTCGGCTTAACCCTTCTATAAGTAGATTATGCAGTCACTTATATCCTTTGCTTTCATGTATAGTCAGTTAATGCATCAAGGTGGCGCTGAAATTCTCCATGTGCGCGTCATTCGTACACAAACACTACGGCATCACTGTCTCATCTAAGAAGCTCATATCTTCGTAGAGAGTCCCTCATCTTTTATTATATGCTCCTTGGTTATGTGGTTATAAACTTCTATAAATCCAAGGCAGTGCTATATTGAGACGTACTAGGCAAGGTGGGGAGTAGGATCGTTTGCCATTACTTTACTCACTCAGCCAGTGCTACAGCACCCGAATGCTATACTTCAGTACTGTATCTTTCATATCTAAATACATAAATGAGACGGAGGTACCGATGAAATTTAAATCTTTTGCTCTAACGTGTGCGTCGCCTCCGTAGCGTAGCAGTCAGCATGGTTAGCTGCCGCCCCGGAGGTCCTGGGTTCGATTCCCGGCTCTGCCACGGTGCGAGGACCGGAACGGGGTCTACTCAGCCTCGGGTGGCCCAAATGAGTAGAGGGGGTTCGATTCCCCCTCAGCCATCCTCGAAGTGGTTTTCCGTGGTTTCCCACTTCGTCTTCGGGCACATGTCGGGATGGTACCTTCTTCAAGGCTCTGCCGCCTCCTTCCCTCTTCCTTGCCTATCCATCCTCACCATCCCTTACCTTCCCTCATGAGGCCCCTGTTCGCTTTGCAGGTGAGGCCGCCCGGGCGAGGTGCCAATCAAACCTCACCAGTTTTATCCCTTCCGATTCGCTGTTCCCAGCTCTAGGACACTGCCCGTAGAGGCGGTAGTGGTGAGTTCCCTCGCTGAGTCCGTGGGTTCCACCAACCTGGACGGTAAACGACTAAAAAAAAAAAGCTCTAGCTGTGCCTTTTGATAAATGCAGACATTGAAATAGGCCAATACATTTTAGTGTTCTTATTTTTACCAAACCAGCGTACAAATTCCTCTCTCGAAACATGAAATGACACACAGTGGGTGATATGAGTGGTTATGATACCACACAATACAAGACAATATACTGGTATGTTCCATGGAACGACCTTGTTACTGACAGGAAATTGAACTGACTTATACCGAGTATCGTGACGACGTGAATAGCTGCTCTGAGATGTGAATGGTGGGACTTGATGACTCCATTACTGCGCCATATTACCTCACTCTTATCTGCATCATTTATCACGAGATGATATTTAACAGACGGTGGAGTTTTCAGCTTAATAGCAGGATCAGCTGCGAGCTCTCCCAGTATGAAGGCACAGTAATTTTATCGTGGTATTGGCTTGTTGGAGAAAGCTTTAATTTGACAGATTTTCTTTCAATTATCCACTTCAGAATACTTTATAACGATAGTGGTTTTAGCCACTAAATATGTTCAAGGTCGCATTCTGTGGTCTCGGGGTCCGTTCTGAGACTTGCCATCCAGAGGCTCTGACTTTGATTCCTCGCTCAGCCAAGAAATATAATTCTGTGCTGAGGGCTGGAACGGAATACCCTCAGCCGGATTCGATTCCTACCTCAGCCATCTTCGAAGTGGTTCATATTGACTAAATCCAAGAACCCTGTGGCTTGTAAAGAGACGCTTATGTTGATTAAATAGGACTTTTTCCTACCAACAACTCTTGCTCTGAGAAGTGGAAGATAATTTGCTGGTAATGCAACGTACCTCCGATTTCAAACACACTTCATACCTCAGTGTTCCGCCCCATAAAACAACAAACACCACCATAAATAACTAATTAGAGACGTTCGTTACATCAACGACGCTTTCGCTATTTCACTAATAGAATAAATACAATCAGAATGAAGAGTAAAACTTGCTGTTGTTTTTTAACAGTAACCGGTTCGTAGCTTCCTCTAAGACAAGTAGAGACCACCTCGTGGTATAGCGGCTAGCATTCTTGACTGTCGTCAATTCTCAAAAAAGGTAAAAATCATTCAGTGCTTGTTTGGATTAAACCGCGCATGGTCGGAAACTTCCCACTTGAATTATTTGAGAAAGTCTATCGTAACGTTGGCACAGTGCGGTCGTGAATGATTTTCACCTTTTTCGAGAAACGAAGGTATGGTTGGGCGGCAACGCCTCTCCAAAAAGGAAAAACTTCTAGAGACTGTCCAGACGTACCTACCTCAGTGGCGGCAGAATTCATTGCAGAGGTCACTGGAAAGATCGTGTAACGATACGACAAATGTTTCAATCGTTATGGCGATTATGTTGAAACATAAGTACAAAACAAGCAAACATTTAGTAATAAAATCAGTTTCGTATGTCAATCTGTTATTTTTATACAGTCCATCGTGCGTTGAAAAAGAAAACAGCCCTCGTATTTAATTCTCGTCTGATGGTTGGAACGGGGTACACTCAGCCTTTTGAGGCAAAATTGAGAAGAAGTGGTTTCGATTCGCACCTCTGCCATCCTGGAAGTGGTTTTCCGTGGTTTCCCACTTCTACTCCAGGTAAATGCCGGCATGGTTCCTAACTTAAAGACACAGCCGTTTGCGCAATCCTAGTTTCGTTTTCAAATATATACACTACTACATACTACATTATTTCACAGGTTAGCAGACAAAACCTATACACACTCAAGTACACGGAGCTGGGAATTGAGGTCAGGACTTTTTGATCTGGAATCTCAGTACATATCTCGAGACCACAGCTGGTGGAGGAGGAAGTACTAATCATTCTGACCATTATAGAAGCAGATGATCTCATCCTTAAAACAACAAGAACAGTTAACCACCACCACAAATTTAACATTGAGGCTTGTGGAGCTCTGTTTTAATGAGTTATTTAATATTTATAGAAGGTTTAGTGGTAATTTGATGTTGAATATTCATGTGCTGCAAATTTCTCTTGTAAGAGATGAGAACACAGATAAATAGCGGTTTAACCGTGCATTCCTAACTCAAATCTCTGTTAATAACTGCTTCAGTATAATCTCTTGTGAAGGAGAATGTTCATGGACTGGCTGTAGTTGGATCCCACTGAAGAACTTATATTGTTGCTGTTCAGATTGGACCCCACCATCAGAGCAACATTGGATTAACTACTTTATCTAAGGATAAGTACCCAATCTCCTATCATTCATTCATTTCCGTGCCGGTCAGCATTTCCAAAAAACTGCAGCTGTGTTGGCCTTGTTGCTACCTCTAAAAACATTTTCTTTTGGGCATGGGTTGTCCAGGAGGGGGCTGATAAGTAGGTGGCTTGGGTCTTGCTCAGCTCCACATTCACAAGAGGTGTCTGCGTCTGCTGGAAGGATACCCCATTTTTGAAGTTTGGTCTTGCATCGAGGGACACCCACTCTTAAGCGGTTGAGGGACTTCCACACAGGATAAGGTAGGTCGGCAGTCTGAGGGCAGTGAGTTCTTCCATCTGTTAAGACGAGTTGTCTCTCAATATCTTCTTCTTCTTCTTCTTATTATTATTGTTAATTCCCCCCGTAGTAAGTTAACACACCATCTGATGATGATCGCTTGACGATCGAAACTGGTTATCCAAGTGGATTTATTACATTATTCTTATGCAATTTTCGATTACTTGGGCAACACTGAAAATGGTTTCAAACACCATAATTAAAAACTACGAGCCTTACAGTAGTCGCATATGATGTGTAACATGCCACATGGCCGACAGTACTCATTGCATCATTTTATTTCTTTGTAGGAGCTATATAATATATTGTAGTAAGATACAACAAATGCGACGTAGTAAAGACAATAGAATATTTCCTCTTATATATATCTTCACATATATCTCAAATAATTTTTGATAGCACAATTCATAACCTTCAACTATTCCTTTACAATGCCTTCCTGCCATTGTCTCTCACACTCTGGAATCCCCAGAGCAGACACTCCCACTCGACAAGTTCCAGCAACCCTCACTCAAGCGCTCCAACGCCGCGCTGGCCCTCTTGCATGTCCTCCTAACATAACAACTCTAGTTCAATCTCACGCCACCTCCTAAGAACACTAAACATATCATAGACAGACATATCACAGCCTACAGGATTTCGGGAAATGGGCCTCCAAACCTTGACAGTACCTCGAGTTCTTACATAAAATAAGAATACAGCAAAAGTATGAAGATTTAATAAATCATAATTGTTTTCAGCAAATATGATATAATGAATATTTTCAAACCAAAGAACGACAACTTTAAGATGATTTATTTTAGGAATAACTGTAATGGGGCCTCCAAACCTCGAAGTAAACCGTATGCCATATAGATTCCACATAGCCACAGGGCCGATAGTACGTAGTAGTACCAATCTCTGCCACCGCGCGCGCTCATTGTTTCCGTCCCATCTGGTGTATTCTTGGAATACACGGTATGATAGAGTATATTTTTAATGCTCTTTTCTTGTTCATTCCTTTCTTTTTATCAAACACCAACAGTGATCTTCTAGTTTCTCTTTGGTGGTCATGTCTCTTATGTCATTTGTGAGTCTGTTCTAGATATATATCTTCCATGACCCACCTAGCGTCATCTAGCAGCGAATCTCTGATGTTCCTCAATTCTTCCCTGTACAAGAGGACGTCCTTATCAATCTGGCCACCAGATCTCGTCGCCATCGCCAGCTATCATCTCCGTGATCAAGAGAAATTCGTCTACTTTTTCACCCACCAGGCTGCGATAGCGTCGCCTACTATCAACTCTTTGAAGACCATTTCCTCAAGAGAATTTAACTTTTGTATGTTGGTGATGCTTATATGTCTTCCTTTCGTCTCCTACCCCCACTCTTTTCCCCTTTCCTGGTCCCTCTGCGCTTCGCTGAGTGGGTCTCACTTGTACGTCGACCGTCGACTCAGTCAAGGCTCACCTAGAGCCAGCCTCCTGATCTCAAGAGGCTTTTTCTTCATTCCACGCCATGTTGGAACTCTAATGTAAACCTTCAAAGGGAACTTCACCATCGCTATGCAGCAAAGATAAGTACAGACTTCAGGTTTTAACCTCCTTCTCATCGTTTTAATATCTCCATGCCTTTAAGAATAATTTTATAGGCAGTGTGAGATTACTATATTTTGGGGCAATAATCATCCTTCGCGGGATTTACCATGTTGGGCTTTTGTCTGTCTAAGCCAACCTTAATAGAAAGTAGCTTTTCTTAAGCTAATAAAATGAGAAATCTTCTCACAACGTGGGATACTAATGAATACCCAATGTCTATAAAAATATTTTGCTCGTTCCACCGCTGGAATAACTTTGGCCCTATTCCTCAGCCAATAATCTACCCAAAATTTGGTCCCAGAAACCCGGGAGAGTCCATTTTGTTATTTTCTAATCTTTTTCAAGGGTCATTTGACAATACTTTGCAAATTATTAATATCTGCTTTGAATCTTTCAGCTATAACTACATCGTGCAAAGCCTGTGAAGTGGAAAGAGGCCGCTCCTGTCTCCTTTGGTGTGTCCCTTTCTTTCAACTTATTTGCTGCTGCCAGCCTGACAGCATTTCCAAGGTTCCACAGTTTCGTAAGCTATACTTTAATTTACCTACTTTGTCATGGCTCCTACTGAAAAGGATGAAATTCTCATTGCCAGACGTTCTTCCTACAAAGGGCAACTCACCAGATTTAGAAATTTCATTAACAAAATAAATCCCACCGAGTGTGATCTAGACATCTTGACACAACGCCTTAAGTTGTACGAACGGTCCTATGATTACTACGATCAAATTCAAACCGAGATTGAATCCGCTTGCCCAGAACTTCAATCGGATCGGGACGAGGTTGAACCCTTGTATTTCGAAGGGATCGCAAAGGCCCACCAACTGATCTGCAGTATCTCATAACCGGACACTAGGGTCATCAATCCGGCCCAGTTCGCACCCGCTTCAGTTCACAAGGATAAACCGAAACCTTTACTTCCAAAGATAAGCCTACCTCACTTCTCAGGCCAGGAAGGTGAATGGTATTCCTTTTATGAACTTTACTGCTCCCTCACTCATGAAAATAATGACATTCTCGACATTCATAAATTCTACTTCTTGCGTACGTCCTTGGAAGGCGAGGCCTTGGCCTTGGTTGAGTCACTGCCTTTAAGCGCAGATAACTACCACATCGCCTTTAATCTCCTTAAAGAGAGATATGGTAATTTACGTTTGTGTGTCGCTCGCCACATCCGCTGTCTGTTCAACCTGCCAGCCTTCAACCCTAATGACGTCACCTCTTTAAGAGACCTGTTAGACTCCATGCAATTAAATGTTAGAGCATTATATCAACTTAAGCAGCCAGTCCAAACTTGGGACACCATCCTTATTCATCTAGCTACATCCAGATTCGATTTTTCGACATTAAAGGCTTGGGAGATCGAACTCACTCGCAAGGAGGAATACTCGTTCGAACACCTCATCTCGTTTCTCAACAGCCGGTGCCAAGTCCTTACAGCACTCTCATTTCAGTGCGAAAATGTCGAAACGAGTCATCAGTGTCACATTTTTGAGAAAAAACTTGTCTCTTCAAATGGTCATCAGCCCCCATCTGTCGAGAACAAGCAAACTCGTTCTGCTTCTTTCAACCATCCAAGAGAACATCTCAGGCCGCTCAACAAATCTTTAAAATGCACGCTCTGTAAAAAGTTTCACACTTTGTACTCGTGCAAATCCTTTAAAAAATTGTCTGTTGAAGACCGAAGGAAATTTGTCTTCAATAGTAAACATTGCTTCAACAGCTTGTCACCTAAGCTTTCTTCTTCTAACTGTACGTTTTCCAACCTCTGTTTCCATTGCAAAAAACCGCACCATTCTTTATTGCACGTTCATGATCAATCGAGGTCACCAGTACCCGCTTCATTAAACTCCATGCAGAGCAGCTCCGGACAAACTAATGCTTCTTCCTGCATTACTAACGCCAAAACTTCTCACAGTGCGCAAGTCCTTTTGTCCACTGTACAATTCGAAATCCAAGATAAATTTGGAAATTGGTTTTGAACCCGCGGTCTTCTCGATTCCGCTTCAACTCACAACTTTGTTTCGCAATCGTTAATTAAAAAACTAGGTCTTTCTTCATCGTCTACTTCCATCAACGTATCCGGCATTGACAATTTGAAAACTCAAGCCTTGAAGTCTTCAAAATTGAAAATCAGAGACGTTTGTCAAAGAAATACCAATCTTAACTTAAACTGTCTCGTTCTTACCAGTATTGGCAAGAACACTCCTAGCAGCTCTATTAATACTTCCGGTTTAAAGATTCCTTCGCACTTAAGATTAGCTGATCCTCAGTTTAATGCTCAAGGTCCCATTGATATACTTTTCAGTGCCAATATTTTCTGGAATTGCCTTCGTAAACAGGTTCGCAAGTTATCCTCAAACGTGGTCGCCAGAGACACCGATTTTGGTTGGGTTATTACTGGTGAAATCCAACAACCCAGTCTTCAAACCAAATCGCAATGTCATTTTGTTACAGCTGACATAAATCCCATTTCTGAAAAAGAGAACGCTCATGTTTTCGATCTCGATATATTTGAAAAACACTTGCCGAAACGATGTCTCATTGTAAACAACTACGCCACCTTTGTAAGTTGTTTAAATGGTTTTGCCTTCTTCCCGCATAAAATGGCAATTCAAGTTCGCCTCGCCTTGTGTTACTTCGTTTACTTTCTAATGTCATTTTTTATAGCAGGTAATTGCTTAAACTTTCTCTGGAAAACTATCTTCCCCTTGTGTAAAACCATGGCTATCAGTCACCATCATTTCGCTGTAAGCTATGTTTCACTTCTTTCGCTATTTAGTAGGATGGCCACGGCCAGCTCCTTCCCCCTTCCTCACAGTTGGAAGCCGCTTTTGAAACCGCTTGAAAATCTGAATTCTCTAGCATCTAGAATAACTATTCTTACGCATAAACTCCTTCTCAATGTCCCAGCTTCTCTTCTTTGTTCGGAAGAATTAAGCTTTTTTCTGTTGAAAATTGTCGGATTCCGTGATCCTCAAAATTATGCGAAATTGATTTCTTACTTTATTTCATATGTCTCTAAATTGGTTTTTCACATCCAAGCTACGGATGACTGCATGACTTGTTACTGGTTTCGCTTTAAGTCACAGCTGATTGAACTAGTGTTGTTTGTTTATTTCGAACTGCTTGTTTGTCAAACTTGTTTGTATACAAGCTCGGGTAAGGCCAAGCTGCTGTTTATTTCATTTATGCTTGCCAAAGGTCAGAGCAAGTTTTCCTTATCTCAACTCTGGCTGACTGCCAACCATTGTCTTGCGAGTTGCTTCCGTAAGTTCAGAAGCTGCTCACTTCATTACCAAAATAAACGTGTTCCGGTCAAGGACTCTTTCAGCTATTTATATTCGTTATCTCGCAGTACTATGTGGGTCAAGGTCGTTCATGCCTATGTCTCCCACTTACTCCCGCTCGTATCCTATAGCTGCTTCGATTCCTGTTTCATAACATCGTTGCATATTTTTTACGCGCTCATGTATTGCACCTTGCTTACATATTTTGCACCTTTATTGTTCATTGATGAACAAACTTTCTTTCTCGTCGTTACATTCGATGTGTTTTTGTATTTATGCTTGTCACGTCACGTTTCTCGCTGACTTAAGTATTTTTCTGACTAACCCCTTTGATACTTATTATAACTTAAGGTCATTGTTTATGGCTACTAGATTGTTGTTACCTATGGCGTTCTTGCCTCCTACTCGCATAGTTTCTTTGCTTATTTGGTATATTCTTTTCCTTAATCGATGTACTTGTTTCTATACGCTTTGTTTAAACTTGTTAATACTCCTTTCGCATCTTATCGCAATCTTTACTAGAGCTATATTTCCCACAGCTTCTAGCTACTTTGTGATTGAAGGTGTTGTTAAATCTCGCCCTCTAACTCCGCTTTCCAATGTCCCTGATGACCTGCTTCCACTCAAACCTGGTCACTTCCTTATAGGCACTTCTCTTTCCGCTCCTCCTCCCCTTTCGAATTCTTACAGGGATTCTAATTTACTTATTGTTTGGCGTAAACTTGAAGCCCTTCGCAATTCTTTCTGGAAGAGGTGGAACTTGGAATATTTAACCTCCTTGCAACGGAGACAGAAGTGGTTTCTTTCCAGTCCCGACATTAAAGTGGGGGACTTGGTCTTGATCAGGGATATTTCTCCTCCCCTGGTCTGGATTTCTGGTAGAGTGACCGAGTGTTATTCTGGAAGGGATGGGAGAGTCAGGGTGGCCAGAATTTTGACCACTAACGGTCAGATCACAAGACCACTGTCTTTAATTGCTCCATTACCTCTAAATGTTTAATTGCTTTTCCTGCTCTCTGTTGGTGTTTTACCCTCCCAGCTTGGTGTATTCTTGGAATACACGGTATGATAGAGTATATTTTTAATGCTCTTTTCTTGTTCATTCCTTTCTTTTTATCAAACACCAACAGTGATCTTCTAGTTTCTCTTTGGTGGTCATGTCTCTTATGTCATTTGTGAGTCTGTTCTAGATATATATCTTCCATGACCCACCCACCTAGCGTCATCTAGCAGCGAATCTCTGATGTTCCTCAATTCTTCCCTGTACAAGAGGACGTCCTTATCAATCTGGCCACCAGATCTCGTCGCCATCGCCAGCTATCATCTCCGTGATCAAGAGAACTTCGTCTACTTTTTCACCCACCAGGCTGCGATAGCGTCGCCTACTATCAACTCTTTGAAGACCATTTCCTCAAGAGAATTTAACTTTTGTATGTTGGTGATGCTTATATGTCTTCCTTTTGTCTCCTACCCCCACTCTTTTCCCCTTTCCTGGTCCCTCTGCGCTTCGCTGAGTGGGTCTCACTTGTACGTCGACCGTCGACTCAGTCAAGGCTCAACTAGAGCCAGCCTCCTGATCTCAAGAGGCATTTTCTTCATTCCACGCCATGTTGGAACTCTAATGTAAACCTTCAAAGGGAACTTCACCATCGCTATGCAGCAAAGATAAGTACAGACTTCAGGTTTTAACCTCCTTCTCATCGTTTTAATATCTCCATGCTTTTAAGGATAATTTTATAGGCAGTGTGAGATTACTATATTTTGGGGCAATAATCACCCTTCGCGGGATTTACCATGTTGGGCTTTTGTCTGTCTAAGCCACCCTTAATAGAAAGAAGCTTTTCTTAAGCTAATAAAATGAGAAATCTTCTCACAACGTGGGATACTAATGAATACCCACTGTCTATAAAAATATTTTGCTCGTTCCACTGCTGGAATAACTTTGGCCCTATTCCTCAGCCAATAATCTACCCTCCATCCATTTCCGTTTCATTGTTCCCGTACCATCCTTTTCCGTTTCATTTTTCAAAATCACCCCCACAAAAATATACAGATACTGAGTGGAAAGATGCAACACATCAAATTCTTTTGATTTTGAATTTTACTTTAATAATTTCATGTTTGCATAATAAATAGCTCCTTGCTAGTTTACTTCTCGAAGTTAATTTGGCAAGCTCATCCTAAAATAATTGCTGAATTTGTATTCGAGCAGTTTTAGATCTTCAAGAAACGTATGGAACTATCCATTCATCCATATAATGACGGAAATATTCTTGTTAGGCACACCGTCTCTGTCGCAATAGCACTAGAAGTATGGTGTTAGGGTGAGGTAAAGCTCTTTTTACTCGTGGCCACCGTCTGCTGAAACTATTAGAAAGCAATATACGAGCTAAATTTGGCAGCCACCGGTGGTGACTACACGTGATTGTTGTTGATTCATTTAGGTGCTTTGTGACATCTTGTGGTATGTTAACAGTAGAATATGTCTAATAACACTGGTCTACAACGCAAAATCATCAAGGAAACTGGCATGTGGATTAACTAATCTGGGGCTGCTGATTTCAAATCTATTGCGGTTTAGACCCAGCACGTACAGTTTGTGCGATGTGGAGGGCTGAACGCTACGTGAAAATGGTACAAATAGGTGTAACAAGTAGTTACGTGAAGAGCTAAACAGCCTATTTTCATATATCCTACTGATATTAATTGCCTTTATCAACACACAAATTTTCAGTTTGAATGCTGTATTAGATTCGTAGATATGGTGAACCGTCTAAATATTTTGGATGGTCACCATGTTGGATTTTTATATATAGGTCTTAGAGTTATGTACTATTACATGAAGATTATTGTGTAGGTGATTTATTCAAAAATCAATCGCATGATTAGGACACGGGAAATAAAAACGAGATTTTAAAATTTCGCTCAACCGCCATCTTGCGATGATGAAAATAATTTACATGAATTAGATGCCAGTGGATTAAAATTTATATAAGCAAATACCGTACCAAGTTTCACTGCACTTGCCGCTTCGGTGGCGTAGTTGGTAGCATGCTCAGCTTCTATGCCCAAGATCGCGGGTTCAAACCCGGCCGAAGTCGTAGGATTGTTTAAGAACGTTATAATTCCCTCAGTATGCCTTCCTTCGGAGGGGAAGTAAAGCCCGCGGTCCCATGTTATAGATTTATGGCATGTTAAAGAACCTTCCACTAATTACACCTGGTTGGTTCTTAAGTTTAGGGACTGCGACGACGAGGTCATGTAGCCCCGTGTACTTCGGGTGTGTGTAGAATCTGTCTGATAACCGGTGTTAATTGTGATGACTGTATTAGTGTGTGTTATCTGTTTTTTAATTTACGTACTGCAACTTAGAATTTTTCAAATAGTTCCTACTTTAGACCAAGTTCAGAACTTAGCTACTAGACGCCACCGCAGTTGGCTCTTGGCAACGAACGTAGAAACCTAAGAACGTTGTTTACATTCTTAACCTATCCAATTTATCTTCACACAGGTGCAATTAGTGGAAGATTCTTTAACATGCCATAAATCTATGACATGGGACCGCCGGCTTTACTTCCCCTCCGAAGGAAGGCATACTGAGGGATTTTTAACGCTCTTAAAAAATCCGACGGCTTCGGCCGGGTTTGAACCCGCTATCTTGGGCATAGATGCTCAGCACGCTACCGACTACGCCACCGAAGCCACCTAATTACACCTGTGTGAAGCTAAATTAATCTAGGTTAACTCTTGACTAACGTTCTTAGGTTCCTACGTTCGTCGTCAAGAGCTGACTGCGGTGGCATCTGGTAACCAATTTCTGAACTAGTTGGTCGTTGACGGTGGCGTTTGGCGGCACAAGTATGAAAATTGATCGTCTGCAGTCCTTCTTGAATTAAAACAGATACACACACTAATAAAATCATCACAATTAACACCGGTTATCAGACAGATTCTACACACACCCAAAGTACACGGGGCTAAATGACCGCGTTGTCGCAGCCCCTAAACTGAGGAACCAACCAACCATCCTTTCACTGCGATCGGATGGTTAAATCACGAGAAACGTTCATTTGAATATTTAAATTTTGCATCGCCGCCATGTTGGGGTTGTGCTTACCAGGCTATTGAAGGTCCCGTAGCTGAACTTATGTATACAGTCTCTAAACACAACAACATTTATGTTTGATTGCTGTCATAGATTAATAGATATTGAGAACCTTCTAAATGTTTCAGATGGTCGCAATGTTGGATTTTAATATAGGCCATAGAATTATTGAGTATTAAACGAGGATTATTGAGTTCGTTCATTACTCAAACGTTGATTTAAATCGCATGATTAGAACACCATGAATAAAAACTTAATCTTAAAATTTTGCACAGCCACCATCTTTTTGTTATGAAAATAATTGAAATAAATTAAATGTCAGTGAATTGCAATTTGCATAGTCATTGTCTGTTCCTAGTTTCACTGCGTTCGGATAGTTAAGTCGCGAGAAAAGTATATTTAAATATTTCAAATTCGCTTGGCCGCCATGTTCGTTTTGTATTTAACAGGTTTTTGAGAGTCTCATAGATGATCGTCTAGCAAAGACCTCTATCACCGCACAAAATTTTAGGGTGATATCAGTAATAGCTTCGGAGATATAGAATGCCGGTGAAATATTTCGCACAGCCGCCATATTGAGGTAATGTAAACAATTGAATTGAATTAGATGCCAGTGCATTACAATGTGTATTAACGTTTGCTGCATCAAGTTTCATTGCGTTTGGATGCTTAAATCACGAGAACAGTCTATTTAAAAGCTTCAATTTCGCTTGGCCGCCATCTTCGTTTTGTAGTTAACGGGTTGTTAAAAATTTCTTAGGTGAATTTTTAGTAGTGCACTTTATCACCGTACAAGATTTCAGGATGATATCGGTAATAGTTTCGGAGATATAGAATGCCGGTGAAATATTTCGCACAGCCGCCATGTTGGCTTGGTGAAACGATATATAATTTGATGGTCACGGTCGGGGTCGGCCGAAATGGTGCTATGACCTTACCGAGTTTCATTGAAATCGCTCCAGCCGTTTAGAAGTTATTAGAGGGACACACACACACACACATACGCACCCACATACACACACGCGCGCGGACTATAGGTGATCTCAAAGGCCTATTTTTTTTCAAAAATGAAAATAGGCTAAAAAATTATAGGAAGGTATTTTTGTTGGGCCTCAAAACCGAGAAATAATGAAAAATGCAGCTTTCTGTAGTACTTTTACGGTCAAAGAACAAGAAGTTTGATAACATTTGAAATGGATTTGCAGATTGTTTTAGGTATGAAGAAGGTTCCTGATTTCAAAAATGGTATCCACAAACTTCTGCACCCATACAAGGAGCTTGGATGTCGTATGTCACTAAAAGGTTCATTTTCTGCATTCCCATGTGGACTTCTTCTCAGAAAATCATGGTGACGTAAATGATGAACAGGGAGAGCGTTTCCACCAGGACATACAGTCAATGGAGCAGCGTTACCAAGGTTTCTGGAATGATTCTATAATGGGTGATTACTGCTGGATGTTATACCAGGATGTTCCAAACACCAAGTACCGTAGGAAGAGGAAATAAACTATATTTCAATAACAGAAGGTATGTTTATCATAATAATTCTTCATATCTTATGTAGTACACTGTACTGGTAAAACTGTACATGCTAGAACAACTTAGACAGGCTCTTTGCAATCAGCTTCGCAAACCGATCTATATACGCATATTTTTATTTCTGATGATTACAACACGTTTAATTTTGTATACCAGTGTAACCGGCGGAGTTGTAATGGCTGTACTAGTGTGGGCTAAGATTTGGGTAGGAGGTGACTGCGGCGTTAATATAGGAACCACCGCACCGTTTATCTAGAGTTGATGTGAGAAGCCACGGAAAAAACTATTCAAAAATGATGAAGGTCGGAATCAAACCCACCTCTCTCAGTTTTGCCCCATTTCAGCCCACAGAACAGAATTAAATTTCTTGGTAAAGCGTAATAATGAACCCGGATCTCCACGGTGACAACCGACCACCACTGACTATGAGGACGAGCAGCCTATGTGTTCTGGAAAGAAGTTTCTTGAAGTGTAATCCTCACAGCTATTATTAACTGTCTAAGACTAAGTGGAATTTCTTGTGCTCTTATCTCTGGAAGATAAATGGCCACAGTGAGGATAGAGGAGAAGAAACTTTAATAAAGACTCCGTATTACACAGTTCAAGAATTACCTTACTTGTGTTGGGGAGAAGAATAGGCTCTAAGCACATTTCATCTCAAGTATTTCGAGTTAATTGGGAGGATTTACTTAATAAGATAGAATTCTAGCTTACAAACTGATTGTCATCACTGATCGAGTAGGTTTATCCTCTGTCTTCTAATATTTCGTTTCTGATTGAACCCTTGCTAAAGATAGTTTTGAAGCCGGTTGCAGTGTTGCCTTATTGACAATTGGTATTGTAACTTATTGGTAAAGTCAAATTAATTACAATATAATAATAATAATAATATCCTATGGCCTCGGATGCCGGGTGCAAGCTTTGTTATTTGACACCCAGATGGTAGCTTGCTTGTCAAATTTTGTTGATCCTTGAAGCACTATGAATTCAAGGAGGTTAGATATCTTAGCTCCTTGACACTATAGTGCTTTCTAGTAGAGAAATGAGGAACTTTGTGTTGGCGGAAATTCCCGAGATTAATTTTGCCATTATGAACACGGCCTACTGAATTCAAATGGGTTCTTTGACATGTCAACATCGTATGACATGCGTGTCGTAATTTTTGACGCCTTTCAAAACTCACTTACAACGGCCAGGAACGAACGTGCAGGCTTGGGGTTAGTAATCTGACACAATAACTACTCACCCACCGTGGCAAGCCAATAATTCCAATAATAAAGCACTTGAACTATTCATTTTACATTTTAATGTTTATCCGTAATAAACACCACACTTAAGTTTTCTGGCAAGATTTTTATTTCTTGTTTCTGGAGGACAGGGACTGTCTGTTGGTATCACTGTAGTGTAGTGTTAGTTTGGTAGTGTTTTGTAGAGTCGTTTGCCTTGTAAATTTAGATCGGATGATGCTCGCTTGACGAGCGAAACGTCATCCCTTAGTTTTCTCCTTTTTCAGTAGTCCATAACAATATACACTGCCCAACAAAATTTTGGACTACCCCATCACTTGTTTGCTGACGCTGTCGTAGAGGAGTGGAACCTCTTATCCCAAGATAAACTTGATGTCACATCCAGACCATGCCACCTCCGTGTGCGGGGAGGACTACTAAACACTGATACTGATCATCATGAGATACTGATTTTCAATGTTATTGTTTTCACAACGGACACTTAGAAGCGAGTTTACTTTGTTTTTGTACTGTTTCATTGTTATCTAACAACGATTGTTATTGTTTTCAGAAGGACTGATGTGTTTGTTAATAAGTTAGTGTAGAAGCTTGCCACGGTGGGTGAGTGGATAGCGTGTCGGTCTACTAACCCCAAGATTGCAGGTTCGCCCCTGACCGTGGTAAGTGATTTTTGAAAGGCGGCAAAAATACGATACGCATGTCATACGATGTTGGCATGTCAAAGAACCCATTTGAATTCAGTAGGCCGAGTTCATAATGGCAAAATTAATCTCGGGAGTTTCCGCCAGCACAAAGTTCCTCATTTCTCTACTAGAAAGCGCTATTGTGTTCAAGGAGATTAGATATCTAACATCTAACCTCCTTGACTTTCATAGTTAAGGAACTACGAAATTCGACATGCAAGCTACCCTCTGGGTGTCAAATAGCAAAGCTTGCACCAGGCACCCGAGGCCATATGATATTAATATTAATAATTAATTAGTTAGTGTAGAAACCTCAATATAAGAAGTCATTGTAGTAAAATCTATGCTCTTCCAAACTTTTGTTGAGCAGTGTATATACAGGGTATATAAAAAGTCTCTGCGCAGTTTTTTTTTTTAGCGTATGGCTTTTAGTGCCGGGAGTGTCCGAGGACATGTTCGGCTCGCCAGTTTTGTAGCTGCTTCGAGACGGACACCCAATGGGTGAGCTACAAGTACCGTTGGGGGAGGGAAGGAGGGAAGTTGGATTGTAAGGACGAGGAGTTGGAAGGTAGCGGCTGTGGCCTATAGTTAGGGACCAACCCCGGCATTTGCCTGGAAGGAAGATGGGAAACACAGAAGACCATCTTCAAGGTTGCCGTCGGGGGAATTCGAACCTCCTCGCCTCCCGGATGTGAGCGACTGCCATCAGTCATGCCGTAACCACCACGGCTAACTCACCCGGTTCTGCGCAGTGACGTGCATACTCTAGCACACTCACTCATCCGCATTCAAGTTGGCAACGGATCCCACTAGCAGTCACTCCGCTAATGTTGTTACAGGAAATGCATGAATTCAGCAACAACTTAGTAGCACTGATCTTACAATCAAGCATCAGGGTGAACAGTAAGGCTTCAATGTCAACGCTTGCGCATTTGCCAGCTTAACCAGACCAGCAAGCGTCTAACTTCGCTGCGGAGAGAGTTTCTATACGCACTGTATATGCCGTGTAACTTAATCACATGAAATTTACTTTAGTTTTTTTTTCATATATTCCTATAACACTATTGATCTCTAAAAAACATTCGATACATCCGTAAAACTCGCGAATTGTAGTACAAGTTAACTGAAGATGTAGAGGTCTTGAATTGTTTTCATCGTTTCGTGCCACTATAACCAAGGAAACTGAAGCTTGTACTAGGAGTTATGTGTACTCATACCTTCAGGGAAGGCTTCTATAGACGATCACGTCTATAACAATTAAGACATAATACAGGCTATAAACTGACCCTAGGCAATTAAGAAGATTATCTCCTGTAAAATGACGCTGCAAGTACAGCCCATAAAAGCACTCGACATAAAATCCGCAGAGGTAATGGACGGGTAGATTTATAGAAGACAACTAAATGATTTGAGAGTTGGGTCATAATGGGAGCTGTTCTCCGTCTGGAGCACTAGACGGAGGAGTTGATTAAGCAGCGTCAGCATTCCTAAGTACAAGGTGATTCAGGAATTTGTTCTATCCTTTATTGTTCCTGTTTCTACGGAACTGGAGAGGAGCTGAGGATAGTTTTAACGACTGAATGCTCTCCCTGAGACCACAGGAGTTAATGAGAAAATAAATGATAATCGATCATCGATGGATGGAATTTGGCAAGAATTTGGAAGGAATTACCCTTGGTCTGTTTTAAGGCAAAAGTTCTTGACCACGCAATCGTAAGTCGACTTCCTTTATTTTAGCCAACTTCCTATTTTTTCAAAGAATTAAATGTAGACTCGTGAGATCTACACGGGCCAAACGTTGTCAGTCTGTGTGTGTGAGTGTGTGTGTGTATATATCGGTCCCCTATCAATTCAAACACGACGAAATAAAAAATCAAAACGAAATTTGGTACAAAGTTAGCACTGACAAAGGGCACCTCAGTGTCATAATTTATGTCGCCGTCATCTTTACCAAAACTGAATAGCGGCCACCCAAACGTTCAAAACGTAAAATCAAATTACGGCTAAACTAATCATTTGATCTCTATCAAATTTGGTAACAATATACCTCCATATGGGGCGCGTCTTGCGCAGTATCACAAATAAACAGAAGGCAAATGATAAAGGAGAATAGAATATCAAGATACACGTTGTCATCCACCAAGGCTACTAAACTGCAGAGGTTGCCACAATATGGAGCGGAAGGGAAGGGAAGGGAAAGGACGTGACGTCACAAGTTTCCTCGTAGCGCGCGAGGCGCGAGATATGCAAGGAAAGTCAACTTTCCCACACATATTGTATGGATTGCATTGGTTTAAACACGTGTTTTAAGCCCTTTAGTTTATAATCATGCCAGGCCAAAGATGTGCTGTGGCAGTTTGTCACAGTTATTATAAAGTTGGAAATGACGTGTCGTTTTTCACGATGCCAAAAGAAGCATGCCTTCGCAATCAGTGGATTGCTGCATGTAAGCGAAAATATCATTTCAACCCTCAAACAAGTAAGATATGTTCCCTCCACTTTAAGAGTGAAGACTTCGAATTAGATTACAGGGCCGAGTTGCTTAATATAAAGCCAAGATTTCCAAGGAATCTAAAACCAAATGGTAAGTGAGCCTAGCTGGCCTACTCTTAAGTTTTGATGTCCTGCTAGGATGATTTTAAAGCTGTTAATATTTTTGACATATTTCGTACATGTTATTTTAGTGGTTGGAGCACTAGCTATCAAAATACAATGGCGGTATTATGAAATCATAAATGTACATGGGAGGGTTAGCTTAATATTTATTTAAAAAAATTTGCTATAACGGAACAAGTTAGATCTGAACCTTCCGATACGCATGTGCGTCCAGTTGCATTACGTCATCCCCCCGCCTGGATTCTTTGTCAACCAGTGAGCACATACGTCATCACGCGCTAGTTAGATGTTGCCAAGTAGTCATTATTCCCAACACCTTGGCAGGGTACAGATGCTGTCGAGTCATGCGAAGCAAGACTGAGTGGCTCTGTACTTTGACAAGCACGGCAACAAGCTTCCTGTCAGGAGTGTGTGAAGTGGGCGCGCTCTCAGTTCATCACCACCAATACCAATGCTATGTCACTGAGAATGCTCCTATTCGATACTTTATGCTTGCATAATGTAACCACGACGAGCAGCGAGCAGCCCCAAACAGTTGTTGCACCAAGGAGGGGAAATCGCATTTGCGTCTAGTGATCCCACTACTTCCCCTCATAGACGAGACTCCGCCATGACAGACCAGGACTAACTTGCCACGCTATACATTACTACATACATCCCGCATGAACTTTGTTATTCTGATATTACTTCCGGCTGTGCCAACGCTACATTTAACTCCAGATCACACCAGTATAGGAGAGTCATCATCAAGGAACCGACAGTAGTGGCTACGCTGGCTAAAGCGCAGTGTTAGGTCATGGGGCTAAGCTCTCTGCTGACTCGGTAGACGAGTGGGTTCGAGCCCTACCGTCGGCCGTCCTTGAAATGGGTTTCCGTGGTTTCCCCATTTTCAACACCAGGCAAATGCTGGGATGGTACTGTGCCCGCTTCTCCAATGGGACAGGCGATCACCCGGCTAGCATCCCGGCCCCATCAGAAGAAACAGCCAAGGGAATGGGTACAAAAAAAATTAGGGCATGAATCTTGGTTCATACAGACAAGACTGAAAGAAAAGCTCCAGCGAGCTAGAGACAAAGGGTCTCGGGTCGTTTACGGGTCGGGATGGTAAATAGACTGAACCAGGATTCACAAGCAAAACCCTAACTTGAATTGACAAACAGAAAAGAAAGGAAAAGCCCTCGTAAAATCACATCTGCTCCTTTATTGGCCAAAGGATAAATAAATATGCAACCTGCCTATCACGCACGAGTATAATGTTATGGTGGGACAAAGTCCGAGAAAAAAAATAAAGTTCATAGTCCCTAAACAAACAAAAAAAAATATACTTATTCAAACTCGTGGGTGTCCTCTCTTAAAGTTCCGACAAGGAGATCGCCTTTCAAAAAGCTAAATTAACCATAATTTATCGGTGCACACGCATGTAAACATCACTAGCCACTTAACACAAAGTTCACCTGCGGCAAAAAAAAAAAAAAAAAATCTAAGAAAATATCGAATATCTATGTAAATTACAACTGTCTACCCTTATACAGTAATGGACGGATCTCCTCCATCGAACTGCAAATTAATAATTAAAGAGCATCATGTTACATCAAATAGCACTCAAACATCGACTCAGCTTCACATAATATGACATTTCAACAATTAATTATAACCTATCATAAATTATTAACACACCCAGATTGTGCTTACATATTTACACTACTAATTCTTCTTATTATTATTAATTTATCTTCGCCTTTCCAACAACCTTGATCCACACTGTCATCTTTGTCATTGTAATTAAATTATAGCATTGTCTAATGTTTATGAAAGGTTAAGAACCTCGCAATAAGGCGCCCTAGCGTATTTCATACTCACAACAAACATTTAATCGTAACCCTTCCGCCGAACACTCTGTGTGAAGATCCAAACAACCTGACTGTCGAGCGCACCATCAATTACACACCTGCGCTATTCAATACAACTCATCAATGAACGTGGCACGTTCGTCAAGAGGACCCTGTCCTTACAAATACAATTCAACGGGCATCCGTCGCCCCGTGAATAACCTCGTCATAATTGACGGAATAATACCATATCTAATTACCATATAATTATCACATAAACTTTACACAACATCATTACAAAATAAATCATGCATTATTAGCATGTCTCAAGAACCCACACTAACAGAGCGTATCAACTTTATCGGGACCACGAGGTCGTATGATAATATGGCATCCTATCCAAGGAACCTTATTCGACAATCTCCAACCATATTCATTTGCAATTTAAAAAAAAAACTATGCATTCCGTGACAAACCTTTCAGAATAAAATTCGAATAATGACCTCTGAAATCGTCATGCTAGAATCTCCCAGCAAAAATGGGCATCTCCTATTATCGTTACCCAATTTCAAATTATTATTATTATTATTATTATGTCTCAGAGAATAAATACATGTCTTACTCCTACCATTGATGCTGTAAATTTATGTAGGTCAAATGACCCGAAAAGGAAGACAAAAAAAAAACATCTGCACGACCCTATGAAAAAAAAATGATGCTCTTATTCAACCTGGAATAAATGATTATAAAGGGCGTTAAGTTACACGATCTCAGGTTATCTCATGGCATGGCTATCCGAGGTAGAAGTTCTCTTCTTTCTGATGAACAAGGATGGAAAGGAAACGTCTTACTTTATATCCGGCGTCCTCGGAAATCCATGGCGTCGGCGTCGTCATCGTCTGCGGCATCAGGGCGGCGGCGTCCCTCCAGCGTCCCCGCGATGTGGTCTCCCAGCGTACTGGTAGAGGTATCCGCCCATGGCACCTCTCGATCTCCTGGCGACGCCCATGTCTGCCCACAGGTTGTCCCCGGTCACCTTCATCAGCGGCGTCTCCCGACGTCCCAACCATGGTCCACTCGTCCATCTCGTTGCGACCGTTCAACCCATTATGGCCCATTTAGAAGTTCAGTGCAGCATAATTCGCGTGTTAATATGCATGTTGATGCCCAGAATATATGAGTCCATGGTTATTAAGTTCATGCTGCCGGGTGGCAATATTACATCTCACTATATCAGAGCACATTCACGCTCGCACACTATAGCGTCTAGTTCCTGGTTCACTTGAGTTATATGTTTTCACTTCCTTTAACCCGGTGACATACTTCCTTCCACGAGGAGCTATTTCGAGCTGGCCTTGACCGACATATCAAGTTGCCTACGGCCTACCGTCTTCCAACACAAGCTTAAAGTAGATGTGGCCTTCCTTACTGCGTTCTCACTGCGTTTCTTAAAACGCCGTACTGCTATGCTATTTCCGAATGGATGTCTGTTACTATATAGGGCCTCGCGATAATGCTTCGCCTCGATTATCGTTATATAGTTCTTCCCCTGATACTCGTAATTTTAAACACCTCCTGGTATCAATCTTTAATGAACATAAATTGTCGGCATAAACGGACTTCCTTTATCAGTTCTAACTGTTTCCTCACATACTAACGAGTCCGAAATCGTCTTGAAATTCACACTGTTCGACAAACAAACTGACATACTTCACTGTAAAAAAAACTCACTGGCAATACATGCACGCTAGTTTCAGGCTTCATGGCCTGCTGGTCACTCACGAAAACCATTCAAGTTCCCGATGTAAAATCACTGTCTACATGACATGGGCTAATCTTCCGTGCTCCGCTGTACAACATTCTCGTCCACGCACTACTGACTCACATACTGCTGACTCACATACTGAACATTCCGGAACCGCGTCCTTCTTCGAGAAAAAGAAAGTGGGAGGGGTTGGAACCTTCTGGAGCATTCCCCAACTCTCGCGGTTACCTCGCCGCGTCATGCCATGACGTCATACTGACTCTCCGGGTTCCTTCCGTTCTCCTGTCATCCGGGGCCGGTAATTGACCCTGACTGGATCGGTCACATCTCTCCCGCGGCCTTCAAAATATAAGCGGTGGGAACATAGCTTGTGTTTTCCTCAAATGATGCATGTGAACGATATTTTCAGTCATCTCCTCAATGCTGACTAACGGGCTTGCCAGTGATACTTCCGCAGATTCGCAGCATTGAAATTCCCAACAAGTTCATTCGTGACGTTGTCAACCACCCTATAGCAATTGTTGTCCATCACTCTGGCATCCTATGGGGTCCCGAAAATGGGCGCGCAAATTTCCCATACACTCTGAGTGGTAAGTTTGATGACGTAGGTTTCCGAATCAGCACCAGGTCATTGACTCGAAGTGGCTCGCGAAAACGGCGGCCAGCCTTCCTTCTCTCCCGTTTCTGCGCCTGTAGCTGCATCCTCTCCCGAGCCAGTTCGTTTCTCCTTTGCACCGACGGCTCAATCTCTGGGGGTGCCTGTATAACAGCATGCCTAGGTCTACTTGGTTTTCGTCCATGGTGCAGAAGGCAAGGAATTTGTCTGGTACTCTCATGTGTTGTAGAATTCAAGCAACGTTCAATTATGGGTACCACTTCCATCCATCGATGATGCTGATCATGACAGTAAATCCGGCAGTACTTTCCAATCTCCGCATTTACTCTTTCAACAGGATTTCCTTCTGGGTATCTTATGGAGCTCAAGATATGCCTTATGCCGAGTCGTGCCATAGCTTCTTGAGATTCCGCGCTCGTGAACTGCGTTCCGTGATCGCTCAGAAGGAACTCTGGCTTCCCTGCAGTTGGAATCACGCCGGTTTCGATCCTGCGAATCACGTATCGGGATGTTGCCTTCTGGATAGGGTGCAACATGACTAATTTGGTAAACACATCCATCGTCACCAAGATGTATTGGTTACCCCTGGTAAACCTCGGAAGGGGGCCATACAGGTCCGTAGCCATTAATTCATTCGGACGAGTCGGTATAATAGCCCTAGGCTTCTCCTTAGATACGTCCGATGGGAATTTGCATCTCTGACAGATGTCGCATGTCCTGATTACCGCTCGTACGGTTTTTCCCATATACTCCCAGGTAAATGTTTCTCTTATGGCATGTAAGGTTTTATCACATCCTCCGTGCCCAATAGATCGGTGAGCCAACCAAACCACTGCTGAAATCAACTTCGGCGGTATTACAATACGTAGCCTTGTGTGGTCTTTATCGACAAACTTGTGAATCACGTCACCAACAATGTGATAAAAGTGAGCAATCTTCGCCGTTCCAGCATAATCAGGATCATCTGCACCCATGCGATTCTTCAAATACCGGTATATCCGTCTTAACGGAGTATATCGCCGTTCCGCCTGGCTCAGGCGTTTCAAACGTTCCACCGTTTCCTGATCGTCCGGTATTAGCTCTACCTGGTGCAAAACAGCCTCCTCACGTGGGTTTCTGCTCAAAACATCCGCTAGAAAGTTTTGCTTTCCGGGCCTATGAATAACTTCTGCATCGAATTGCTGCAGGAACAGGGTCCAGCGCGTGACTCTTTCGCTTGAAATGTCAGACTTTAACATAAACTGTAACGCGCGATGGTCCGTCACAATCACGACCTTATGCCCTTGAAGAATCTTCTTCCACATCTTTAGAGCATAAATTATAGCCAGCGCCTCCAATTCCGTGGCAAAGTAATTAAGCTCAGGCTGTCGCAATTTCCTACTGGTAAATGCCAGATAATGTTGTTTCTTCTCGTCATCCACCTGGTACAAAACAGCGCTCACTCCTACCTTTGAAGCATCGGTGTCAATCTAAAATGTTTTGGAGAAGTCTGGGTACTCCAGTTTAACGTTGTTAAGGAGCATGTGTTTAGCTTCCGTGAAGGCCTCTTCACACGCCTGATCCCACTTCCAACGATTGTTTTTCCTGAGCATGCTCTGTAGAGGGGCAACTACATCCGTGTAACGGGGACAATGACTAGAAAAGAATAAAGTCATTCCCAGGAACTGCCTCACTTGTTTCACCCTTTCTGGTCCAAACATGACTGAGACACCACACTAATCATCGCTCCGGTGTCAACCAGGGTTTTTATTTGTTTACCGAGCACCTCTACTGTTATGATTGGCAAAGGATACACTTTCCCGCGGCGGATAACGTCTTCCTCATGAATCAAGTCTTCATCGGTAGCCTGAAATATCTCTTGAATTTCAATCAGTTCGGGAGGACCAAGGTTGGAGGAATTTCTTAATTTGAAGTTTTTTTTTGTTGATCTGACCGACTTGTGTCAGGTGGTCGGTCAGCTTCCCCCGGTGGTGCGGATGGATTACTCCGTAATTGTTGTAAATATTCCTGGCTCTCTCGATGTCTTTCCGTATAGCTCGGCCGCGACCCCTGCGAACGAGAAACCCTATAGGCATTCTGTCTCTGATAATATTGATTTGACTGCCTTCGCTGATATTCACCATATCGTCCCTTCGTATTGTTGAATCGGGATCTCCTACGTTCTTCATACGGTTTATTCCTCCATCTGGGTCGCTCGTCTGTTCCACCGTAGCTCCTATCTCGGCTCCGATAGTACCCCGTGTCTCTTGGTCTGTCCGTCTCCCGCGGCGTTCGCTCTTCCGTCTGCGCAATTTTGTCAATCACGACCGTGTTCACATCTCTATTTTCCGGTCGTCCGGACCTTGCCTGTAACTGTGCGCTAGTGTGGTCAAGTTTTCGAAGAATCTCTTCACATCCCTCTAAAGTCTCGGCTCCTGACGCTATTACACTCTTCTGGACCTCTACAGGTAACTGTCGTATAATGGCTTGGACCAATTCGTCCTCCGGCACTGGTGGAGTCAAATACTGCAGCCTGGCGAGTTGCGATGCGAAGTACCCCGCATACCTAGTCGGATTGGACGTCGCATACCGTTTAGCGAATAGTTCCGCCCGTATGTTCAATTGTTCTTCAGGGCTCCAAAAACGTTTGATTAATAATCGTTCGAACTCATCCGTGCTCGTGAACGTGTATCGAAATGCGTGAAACCAAGTTAATGCCGTCGATTCCAGGGACCTCTCAATAACTCTTAGTTCCCTCTCACGTGGTATCTTATTCTCCGCCATGTATTCACGGACCTCCCTCATAAATTCGATAGGTGTGACGTTATTAGTCCCATTGTTCCCCGAGAATTTCCTCGGCTGGTGGTCTATACTTCTAATGATAGTTAGGTGTCCCGCGGGATTTGTACTCCGTATTCTCGGCGTTGCAACTACCTCACCCGCCTTTCTAGAAGATGAGGCGTTTTCACTTTCCGTCCCGTTAAGATGTGGCGTGTTTTCAATTTCGGACCATCTAACCCTTTCTGACTCCGATTTGTCTTTTATCTGCGTCATTTCCGCCTCTAAGTTGCCTAATCGAGTGAGTTGCCTTCCCTGTTGAATAATGATCTTCTCCTCCAACTCAACAATGGAAGTGTGGATAGATTCTCTCACATGTTCGAGTAATGTCGTTTGAGAATGAGTGATTTTCCTGTCATATGTGTCCTGGAATGATTCAACCTGTATCTGCATGTTTTTCACGTCCTTCGCAACCTCTTCTTTCCAACCTGACACGTCCTGTTTCAACTTATCCAGGGTTTCCTCGTTAGACTGACCAATTTGCTCAATTTTTGCCGTCAAATCTTGTCCCAAGCCTTTAATATTACTGTTCAACTTCTCCTCAAGTCCTTCAATATTCCCCCGAAGCGAACTCTGAGTATCCCTGATTTGCCGTGCCATAGAATCTTTGAGCTCCGCGGTGAGCACTTGGAATGTAGTTTCTACCTTTTTATCGAGTAGATTAATCTTATTATCTATAGCCTTTCCTGATAGTCTAAGATTACGTTCTACAGCATCAATGTTTTTCTGCAAATGAGATTCTAAACTCTTAAGATTAGATCCCATGACTTCTAATAAGTCGGTTCTGAGACCATCAACTTTATCACTAACATCTTTTTTTATTCCTGCTACCTGAATATCGACACCCTCTTGTGTCCACTGTACCTCTGCTACCTGAATGCCGACACCCTCTTGTGCCGTCCATAAGCGATCCATATCGCTCTTCATGTTTGTTTTAATTGACCCAACACTATCCTTAACATTATTCATTTCAGTGGTTAGACCAGTTAATCCAACTTGGATTTGTTTTAGTATATCAGCAATATTTTCTGCGGTTACTACTTGTGACATCTTACAATACAACTTAAATATAGGGGCCTACATGGGAATGTAGGTCGTCGAGTATAGCCATAACCTGAGATCGTGTACCAACCCTGTCAAATGGTTCACTAAAGGCTCAGTGTGATACGAGGTTAATTTTACACAAGAATTACACATGGCAAGCATCGCGCTCCCATCAAAGGCACGAATCTGACCACACAGTATACTCCCATCACCACAACAAATGATTGAGTACAAAAAACATGCCCATGACGGAAACGAAACACCCCATCGTCGTCGAGCCCAACACGTTGGCGGCGCCACTTCCCCCCCCCCTGTGCCCGCTTCTCCAATGGGACAGGCGATCACCCGGCTAGCATCCCGGCCCCACCAGAAGAAACAGCCAAGGGAATGGGTACAAAAAAAATAGGGCATGAATCTTGGTTCATACAGAGAAGACTGAAAGAAAAGCTCCAGCGAGCTAGAGACAAAGGGTCTCGGGTCGTTTACGGGTCGGGATGGTAAATAGACTGAACCAGGATTCACAAGCAAAACCCTAACTTGAATTGACAAACAGAAAAGAAAGGAAAAGCCCTCGTAAAATCACATCTGCTCCTTTATTGGCCAAAGGATAAATAAATATGCAACCTGCCTATCACGCACGAGTATAATGTTATGGTGGGACAAAGTCCGAGAAAAAAAATAAAGTTCATAGTCCCTAAACAAACAAAAAAAATAATATACTTATTCAAACTCGTGGGTGTCCTCTCTTAAAGTTCCGACAAGGAGATCGCCTTTCAAAAAGCTAAATTAACCATAATTTATCGGTGCACACGCACGTAAACATCACTAGCCACTTAACACAAAGTTCACCTGCGGCAAAAAAAAAAAAAAAAATCTAAGAAAATATCGAATATCTATGTAAATTACAACTGTCTACCCTTATACAGTAATGGACGGATCTCCTCCATCGAACTGCAAATTAATAATTAAAGAGCATCATGTTACATCAAATAGCACTCAAACATCGACTCAGCTTCACATAATATGACATTTCAACAATTAATTATAACCTATCATAAATTATTAACACACCCAGATTGTGCTTACATATTTACACTACTAATTCTTCTTCTTATTATTAATTTATCTTCGCCTTTCCAACAACCTTGATCCACACTGTCATCTTTGTCATTGTAATTAAATTATAGCATTGTCTAATGTTTATGAAAGGTTAAGAACCTCGCAATAAGGCGCCCTAGCGTATTTCATACTCACAACAAACATTTAATCGTAACCCTTCCGCCGAACACTCTGTGTGAAGATCCAAACAACCTGACTGTCGAGCGCACCATCAATTACACACCTGCGCTATTCAATACAACTCATCAATGAACGTGGCACGTTCGTCAAGAGGACCCTGTCCTTACAAATACAATTCAACGGGCATCCGTCGCCCCGTGAATAACCTCGTCATAATTGACGGAATAATACCATATCTAATTACCATATAATTATCACATAAACTTTACACAACATCATTACAAAATAAATCATGCATTATTAGCATGTCTCAAGAACCCACACTAACAGAGCGTATCAACTTTATCGGGACCACGAGGTCGTATGATAATATGGCATCCTATCCAAGGAACCTTATTCGACAATCTCCAACCATATTCATTTGCAATTTAAAAAAAAACTATGCATTCCGTGACAAACCTTTCAGAATAAAATTCGAATAATGACCTCTGAAATCGTCATGCTAGAATCTCCCAGCAAAAATGGGCATCTCCTATTATCGTTACCCAATTTCAAATTATTATTATTATTATTATTATGTCTCAGAGAATAAATACATGTCTTACTCCTACCATTGATGCTGTAAATTTATGTAGGTCAAATGACCCGAAAAGGAAGACAAAAAAAAACATCTGCACGACCCTATGAAAAAAAAATGATGCTCTTATTCAACCTGGAATAAATGATTATAAAGGGCGTTAAGTTACACGATCTCAGGTTATCTCATGGCATGGCTATCCGAGGTAGAAGTTCTCTTCTTTCTGATGAACAAGGATGGAAAGGAAACGTCTTACTTTATATCCGGCGTCCTCGGAAATCCATGGCGTCGGCGTCGTCATCGTCTGCGGCATCAGGGCGGCGGCGTCCCTCCAGCGTCCCCGCGATGTGGTCTCCCAGCGTACTGGTAGAGGTATCCGCCCATGGCACCTCTCGATCTCCTGGCGACGCCCATGTCTGCCCACAGGTTGTCCCCGGTCACCTTCATCAGCGGCGTCTCCCGACGTCCCAACCATGGTCCACTCGTCCATCTCGTTGCGACCGTTCAACCCATTATGGCCCATTTAGAAGTTCAGTGCAGCATAATTCGCGTGTTAATATGCATGTTGATGCCCAGAATATATGAGTCCATGGTTATTAAGTTCATGCTGCCGGGTGGCAATATTACATCTCACTATATCAGAGCACATTCACGCTCGCACACTATAGCGTCTAGTTCCTGGTTCACTTGAGTTATATGTTTTCACTTCCTTTAACCCGGTGACATACTTCCTTCCACGAGGAGCTATTTCGAGCTGGCCTTGACCGACATATCAAGTTGCCTACGGCCTACCGTCTTCCAACACAAGCTTAAAGTAGATGTGGCCTTCCTTACTGCGTTCTCACTGCGTTTCTTAAAACGCCGTACTGCTATGCTATTTCCGAATGGATGTCTGTTACTATATAGGGCCTCGCGATAATGCTTCGCCTCGACTATCGTTATATAGTTCTTCCCCTGATACTCGTAATTTTAAACACCTCCTGGTATCAATCTTTAATGAACATAAATTGTCGGCATAAACGGACTTCCTTTATCAGTTCTAACTGTTTCCTCACATACTAGCGAGTCCGAAATCGTCTTGAAATTCACACTGTTCGACAAACAAACTGACATACTTCACTGTAAAAAAAACTCACTGGCAATACATGCACGCTAGTTTCAGGCTTCATGGCCTGCTGGTCACTCACGAAAACCATTCAAGTTCCCGATGTAAAATCACTGTCTACATGACATGGGCTAATCTTCCGTGCTCCGCTGTACAACATTCTCGTCCACGCACTACTGACTCACATACTGCTGACTCACATACTGAACATTCCGGAACCGCGTCCTTCTTCGAGAAAAAGAAAGTGGGAGGGGTTGGAACCTTCTGGAGCATTCCCCAACTCTCGCGGTTACCTCGACGCGTCATGCCATGACGTCATACTGACTCTCCGGGGTCCTTCCGATCTCCTGTCATCCGGGGCCGGTAATTGACCCTGACTGGATCGGTCACAGTACCTTCTGACAAGCCACGGCCGCTTCCTTCCACATCCTACTCCAATTTCATTCATCTTCATCAATTCCATCTCTCATCCTGAAGCGCAGGTCGCCCACGGGCGTCGAATCGAAAGACCTGCACTAGGTCTCTGAGGAGACCACACGACAAAAAAAAATCATCAAGGAAGCAAAGATTAATAAAAAGGAACCAGAGGACATTGTTTCAAGATCTACTCAGAGAAAAGAGTGAACAAAATTCAGTGGGTGAACCAGAAGCACCACTTCAAACCCAGGCAGATGACAAAAGGTATGTAATTCTTCTTGAGAATTACAACAGGGTTTTAGAAGAAAGTGAGCAGTTAAGAAAGCAGTGTTTACAAAATAGAGCACAAATTATTGATTACCAGATGCAAATTGGGAAACTAGAAAAACAGTTGAAAAAGTATCAGCTAAATTGGGAAAGACCTCTCAGATAATACTTTCTCAGGGGTGCTGAGTAAAAGCCAATTAGATATCATCTAATATATAAAAGTGAAAGTCTGTATGTGGGTGGGTATGTGGGTGGGTATGTGGGTGGGTCTGTTCCGTATACAATCCACACCGTTCCACCAATCTCAACCATATTTTGCATACACATAGTTTAGGACCTAGAAGGAACCGCTGGCTACATGAATTTTCGATAGTCTTTCTCATTCTTCTGATTTCGCCCCTTTTGCACTCAAGCACAGGCTAATCCAATCATAAAATATACTCATGAAGGAATGGCAAAGCAGATAGTTTCCATGGCAACATAGCTCAAGTCGAGACACGGCCGACTGGATGTCAGTTGCGCTCTGCACTACCGGTATAGAAAATGAGGATTTTTACTTGAAATCCCGTTAGTTACTCAACTGGTCTCATAGCACTGTCAACCGAGTTTAGCATAACAAAGACTTGACACTATCTAATATATATTTGTCAAATACCACCCACTCACTCACTCATTCATTCATCACGAAATCTCAGAGACTACCGAACGGATTGGAATAAAATTTGGTATGCAGCTTCCTCAAGGGGTAGACCTTGGTGTATTCTATGGAATACACGGTAAGGCAGAGTAAGCTTTTGCTTCTCTTTGCATTAGTTCATCCCCTCCTTTTTTAGCAAACACCAACAGTGATCTCCTGGTTTCTCTTTGTTGGTATATTTTCTTACACCACCTGTGAGTCTGTTCTAGATATATATCTTCCATGGTCCCTTCGCGCTTCGTTGAGCTGGCCTCACTTGTGCGTCTGAAGTCAAACTAGTCAGTCGGAGCTTAACTAAAGCTCGTCTCCTCACCTCGAGAGACAAACTTTCAAATCTTCGCCATGTTGTGAATTCCTGACTAACGGTCACCAAGGAATCGCCGTTCATCAGAAATGAGCTAAGTACTATTTCTACGTTCTTCAAACTATTATATCATCATCATCATCATCATTTCCCCTTATCCAGCTCCTGCCGGGTCGGGGTATTTATGGCACTTCTCCACTTTCCTCTTTCCTTCCACCATTCTTCTTCCTCGATCTTGTCCCAGTCCAGATTTCTTTTTCTCACGCTGTTCTTCACTGAATCAATCCACCTTGTTCTAGGTCTTCCCCTTGCTCTCTTACCCTTGCACTTCGCCTCCAGCATCTGTCTTGGTATTCTATTTTCCTCCATCCTCTTTACATGTCCAAACCACCTTAGTTTATTCTTCTCAATTCTCTCATTTAGTTTTCCCATCCCAACTTCCTTCCTAACATCTTCATTCCTCACTCTGTCTTTCCTTGTCTTACCTATCATACTTCTTAGGAATTTCATTTCACTGGCTTGGATTCTACTCTCTTGCCTACTCGTCAGGGTCCAAGTCTCAGCTGCATACGTTAATATGGGTACATAGTACATTTTATACATTACCTCCTTGCTTTTCCTTGGTACTTCCTTATCCCAAACAAGTTTTCTTACACTTTGATAGAATGCATTGCTCTGCTGTACCCTCCTGCCAATCTCCATGTCCAACCTACCAGTTTGCATCAATTCACTTCCTAGGTATTTGAACGTGTCCACAATTTCCAAACTCTGACTTCCAATTTTCACAATGCCCTTTCCTTGTCTTTCCCCTCTTGTCATCACCATGGTCTTGCTTTTCTCTATACTGATTTTCAGGCCATACTTCTGAATATTTTCGTTCAGTGCATCTAGTTGTTTTTGCACTTCTTCGGTGTTCCTTCCCCAGACCACAATATCGTCTGCAAATAATAGTAACTTCATTTCTTTATGTCCATATGCTTCCTTTGTTTCCTTTACAATTTCATCCATTACCATTACGAATAAAAGAGGTGACAGCACACTCCCCTGTCTTAGTCCAGTCTTGTTCCTAAACCAATCTGTCTTTCCAACAGGGGTCAGAACCCTGCTAACACAGTTGTTGTACATTGCTTGCACCATTACCAACATTTCTCTTCCCAGTCTCTTCTTAACCATGGTTTCCCATACCTTCTCTCTGGGGACACTATCATATGCCTTTTCTAGATCTATGAAAGTCATGATCAAATCCTCTCCATATTCCCAGTTCTTTTCCATCACCTGCCTCAAGCTAAAGATTGGGTCCACTGTGGATCTTCCACTCCTGAAGCCATACTGTTCCTCTTGCAACTCTCCTTCCACCTTTCTTCTCATTCTTCTTTCTAATATCCTTTCCAGTATTTTTACTATCTGTGATATGAGGGTGATCCCTCTATAGTTATCACACATCAAACTATTATAATTGATTTTAAATAGCTACATGCTCTTTAATGATCATTTTATAGGCAGTGTGAGATTTCTAAATGTGGGGCAATAATCATCGTTCGCGGGATTTTCTATGTTGGGCTTTTGTCTATCTAAGCTAATCTTAACATGAAGCAGCATTTCTTCTGCTTATTAAATTAGAGATTTTCTCACAACGTGGGACACCATTGAATTACCCACTGTCTATAGAATACTTAGCTCGTTCCACCGCTGGACTAATTTTTGCCCTATTCTTCAGTCATGATTGTTCTGGAATTTTCCATGCCGAACAATTCATCTACAAGTTAAACGTTCTAGTACTTTCCACTCACATATGGGAATACTTTTTCAAACTAAGGAATCTTCCTTATGAACTGCTGATCAATATCTAATTTTTCTTCCTCCGTTGGAATTTTTCTGGTGCATTCAACTATAACCTACAAATTTTTCAAGCAATAGACTCTCGCAAATCTAGTGTAACTAGATATTTTCCACCATCGCAATAACTTTCTTTGCCATAAACTTTTTGTGCTACTACAGTGAACTTTTCAACTATATCAACAGACTATAGTGAAAACAGTGCCTGTTCAACTTTTTCATCCGCGTCGCGCTCGTCCGAGTACAATAAATACGGCCATGAACACTCTTCCACAATCCCATTTGATCTTTCCCAAACCCTTCACTAACAAACTAAAATAATAAAATTGATACTTTAGGTCTTTTTTCAATGAGGTGTCACTCTCAAGCCCTCCCTTACTTGCTCCACGTACAACGAATTAATGTCTGTAAAACTTCGTGTCTAGTACGCCTTAAAGTATAATGTTTCTCCCTTCTAATGAGGGAATCCAATTCTTTCTACTCAAAAGTGAGTTATCTCTAGGTTTCACGAAAGGGAAATTTGCCCTATTTTTCCCGTGATCCAAACCTAATCGTAGGAGTTTTAAAAACTTCCTTTCAATTTTTCTCTTCAGGTTTCACAATAAGTGACCCGCCCTATTTGTATAATCTCTAAACGTAGTTCTGTATTAATACAAGAAGTTATAGAAACTTCTATTTCACTTCCTCCTGTTTTTTGTTACTTTCGAAGTTGTTGTATGTTCATATTTCTAAGATACCTATCTAGAAATCCTTAAAGTACACACCTTGTACTTGATTTATTGTTTAAATTTAATTACGTTAATTATCTTAAAATTTTCTATTTATTAATCTTAGCACTATTTCAAAATCTTACGAAGATTTTAGCTCATATAAAAGGTTTAAAACCAAAAAATTATCAATTGCCTGGCGCAAGATTTAAATGATTTCGGAGGTCTGCGACCCCAATTGTTTGTAAACTCAAATTATATATGTCTTAAATTCATTACACCTTTTTGCATTGTTAAATATATTTGATTTTTCCTTTTGCTTTATCATTTCTCTGAAATAACGGTTAGGCAAAATCCTGTCTTCCCTCAATCTTCCCATGGGCTTAAATTTAAAAACCTCACAAATAAAATTAATAACGGTTCCACTTTTTGCTGCATTTGAGCAAGAACTCTTAGTTAAAAACTTATCAAATCCTCTCTTAGCTTTGATAGCTAATTCTAACAGACCAGTAAGGCAAGCATAGCTCGCTACGCCAGATTCCTGCTTGAGATTTTCTCTACGACTTATGGTTGGTTTTGAAAATTTACGTTTTTTCTCATTGTCTAAATTTTTAGTCGGCTCTTTGCTGGGTAAAAGCTTAGTCATTCCTAAATGCAACTATTGGTGCTCTTACCAAAATTATTCTCAAGGGTATAATTGCTTTATCCCTATCCTTCTTGGAAACATTCTGTCACTTTTTAGAAATTCTAAAATTTCAAGAACTAAAACATCACGGCTTATTCAAATTATATGCATTCTTCAAAATATTTGTTTAAAACAAACTCCTTTAAAAAGGTACATAGGAAACTTATCATTTCTTTCATTGCCAGACCACCACCCTTCTCCATAGTAGCCGAATCTTGGCTTGGAAGGGAAGGACCTCCTACTCTCTCCTGCAAATAGCCAAGGCTCTAGCTGCGTTTCCCGTTAGCTGTGTTCAGGTCCCCACTCACTTAAGTGATCTCACGGGCATTGCGGTGACACTCTTCTTTAAAATTGTTTGTATTTAGTGTTGGAATTTCTTCCTATTATCCACACTTGTTCCTCTGTCCGAAACCTACTTCCCTTTACTTCTTTATTCATCTTCCCTTGTGGGTAAGGTTAATTCTAAGCAAAAACCTACCCAAAATTTTTGTGCCGAAACCCGGGAAAGTCCATTCATGACATTTTACCTATCAGCCTTTATTTGTCTAAGTTCATTTGTCAATATTTTGCAAATCATTAATATTTGCTTTGCATTTTTCAGCTATAACTTCGCAGTGCAAAGCTGGTGAGGTGGAAAGGGATTGCTTCTGTTTCTTTTGGTGCATTTCTCCCTTTCAACTCGTTTGCTGCTGCCAGTCTGACAGCATTTCCAAGGTTCCACAGTCGCGTAAATTATACTTGAATTTACCTATTTCGTCATGGCTCCTCCAGATAAAGACAAGGATGGCAAGGATGAAAAACTTACTTCCAAACGAGCTTCTTATAAAGGGCAACTTACCCGATTCCGAAAATACATCAAGGAATTTGATCCCTCAGAAGCGCAATTAGATTTGTTAAAACATCGTGTAAAGGACTATGAACGTTCTTATGAAAACTATTGTACTATCCAAACCGAAATCGAAACCTGCATGCTCAATCAACCTGATGATCGAGTAGAGGTAGAAAATCAATATTATGACCGTATGGCCTTCGCCTTTAAAATAATTCGCCAACTTGAGGAAGAGCAGAAAAGGGATGGCTCTGTTTTTGGTTCCCTTCACGAACAACAAACCTCTTCTCGTGAAGGCACTCACAAGCCCAAACCAATTCTACCTAAGATTAATTTACCCCACTTCTCAGGAGACGAATCTACTTGGGATTCTTTCTACGAACTATTTTGTTCTGTAGTTCATGAAAATGAAGATATTCAAATCATTTACAAGTTTGATTATTTGCGATCTATTCTACAAGGTCAAGCCCTGCAGTTAGTTGAAACACTCCCATTAAGTGCCGAAAACTACCCCATTGCCTTTAACTTGTTAAAAGAAAGATATGGTAATTTACGGCTACGTATTCAACGCCACATGAAAGCTTTATTCAATTTGCCTGCGTCACAGCACAATGACGTCACTAGTCTGCGTACCCTCATTGATACAACACAACTTCACGTTAAAGCTCTATCCCAATTAGACCAACCCACTGATCACTGGGACACTTTCCTAATACATTTAGTGGTTTCCAAAGTCGATATTGCTACCCTCAAATCTTGGGAAATGGAACTTTCCAAAGACGATAATTACACATATGAGCATTTAGTCAACTTCATAAATGCTAGATGTCAACTCTTAACTGCTTTAGCTAATCAAAGTGAACCCTCTTCTCCTAGCTCTAAACTTGAATTACTGTCTCTTAAATCTAAAACCGAACACGTAGCGTCTAGTACCCACAAACCTGGGTCCAGTTCGTCTAAACTAAAGTCAAACGCCACTGGTTACTCAGCTAGGTCTAGTGAACGCCGTATTGCTAGTTCTCTCGCTTTAAACACTCAGAGCGAACCCCGTAAAAGTTTAAATGAGCCATTAAAGTGCATACTTTGCAAGGTTTCCCACGCATTGTATCTGTGTAAATCTTTCAAAGAACTGTCAGTCGACGACAGAAGAAAATTAGTTTCCCAGAATAAACATTGCTTTAACTGCCTAGCACCCAAGCATTCTGCTTCTAATTGTAAGTCTTCAAGACTTTGTTACCATTGTGAAAAACCGCACCACACTTTACTGCATCATCATGATCAATCGAGGTCATCAGCAGCATCTACTTCTCAGAAAAATGATAATACTGGCAATCCTAGTGCGTCTTCTTACATTCAAAACACTAAGTATTTGCGTAGTGCTCAAGTATTGTTATCCACTGTTCAAGTCGAAGTCCAAGACAAATTCGGCAACTGGGTCAGTGCTCGCGGTCTTCTTGATTCAGTGGCAACTCATGATTTTGTGTCTAATTCTTTGATTAGAAAATTAGGCCTACCTGTAAACCCCACTTCTATCAATGTATCAGGCATTAACAGTTCAAAATCGCCAGCTTTACAGTTTTCAAAGCTAACCCTAAGAGACACTTGTCACAGAAATAATTTTCTGAAACTTAATTGCCTCATTCTCAACAGTATCGGAGAGGACACTCCAAGTCACTCTGTCGATATTTCAGGTTAAAACATTCCCTCGCATTTAAGGCTGGCCGATCCTCTGTTCAATGTGCAAAACCCCATTGACATACTCTTTAGTGCCAATGTTTTCTGGAATTGCCTTCGTATTGTGCCCTTTTAGCAAGAAATATGCCAATCACAGTATACCAGCGTAGCTCAATTCGGAATTTTCGGGGCAGCGGTAAGTTCCCCCACTCTGTGACTCACATATTTTGGATTAATTAGAGGATACACTTGCAAAAATAACAACAAAATCAGCTCCTATTTTAACACATTTAATTAATCAAATTAATGGCGCTACAAACACTTTAACAATTTAATTACTGACCCATAATCATCTACTTGTTCCAAATGAACAAGGAATCACAAATATAATAAACAAATATTGTATTTAAACATATGGTTTCCACATAAACCAACAATTCCTACTTAGTCTTACTTCCATAAAGCATCAACTGTAAGTTTTATATAACTCCGAGCTCTTTTGGCTCCATGCTTTACATAATAATGGTGTCATTCTTGTACACCTCAAATACTATCTTTTTATATTTTCTTAATTCTCAAAACAAATGTATAATTACATTTAAAATCTTATGTTAATTGTCTAACTCAATATTTTGGGCATGTTCACACATTCAGCTGTTATCATCTCTCTTTATTTTCACAAATATATTAAGGTAATCAGGAAATCACTTGTGTACTCCAGAGCGTGAAGATACTTGACACAGTCAAAAAACTATAGTTACTCCCGAAACTTAGTTGCCTTCAATTAACTCGTGGAATCCTACTTCCATACATCATTACAATAGGGATTGTTATTTATCTCTTATGTCTTATAAGACCATTATCACATAAGAAACTACGATCTGAACAGGCAAACGAAAATATCAATCTACAAGGACCTCGGTTCAACGCCCGGGTCGTTAACAACTTTAAACACTCACGGTGTCTTTACTACATCTTACGAGACGGTTCCGGCCCACCCTTACTCTAAGAGAGCCAGGCCATTAACTCGGGCGCGATTTATGACACAGAGGGTGACGGGCGACTCTCTGTCTAACCCACGTTAGCAGCTCCTTTCCAAGGCTTTCAAAACAAACCTTCACATTATACTCAGTCCTGGGGAGAGACCGGGCTTTTACTGTACTGTATCCATTCAAACAAATATTCTTTGGTTCATAGACCACTTTCGTAACCTTGGCATTTATTAATTATGAGAGGGTCCTCATTGATTGGGGAAGATTAATAAACATTCGACGACGGAGAATTAAGGGGCTTTTATCATAAGAGGATTCTGAGTTCGAATCTCTTCACATGCCTCGGGAACCATTCCCTTATAAAGGACTTATACAAGACGCGATTTAAAGTCGGCCGTGGCCTACATGACATACGCTCAATAATACCATACATTAGCTCCCTTTTAATACATACACAATGCCTCGTGATACTACGTCACAAATAGAGGACTTATACAATTATCAATTCACTACAATCAACTACCCTCCATAAGTAATTTACCAAGTATTTTAACTTCTACGCTTTCCTAGCGTGACATTTTAATATTATTTGCGCTCCTTTGCGCTATGCATTATTTTAAGCCGAAATGTCTTCCCAAGAACTGATAAATCTCATTAGTAACAATTCATATTATTCTTAATTCTTATATTAATCTTTCCGTTGCCGATAAATCGCTCCCTTTTAAAACATTCCCTTGATCATCATATCTTACACATACATTAAGGCTTTGACGCTCTTATGTTCACATCAATTTATTTGATCTTTATTTAATATTTCCATACTTAGTTATTAGTATTATCTTTATTCTTTACACAAGCTCAAAAGCTATTTCTTTCATATCTCAACTTTACTTTATTTAAATATCTTTCATAATAATTACTGATATTTTCCTTGCTCTTATGACATTCGTTAAATACATTAACATTTTATTCACATATTTCCTCTACGGGATTTATTCTTTACATAATTATTTATAATTTCTCAAATTTCTATTATTGTTCAGACCGCGTTCTTGTTTATTCAGTATTTATTTCTTAAAACACATCCCTTTTACTCAAAAACTCCGGTGGATTTGTACACAACCAATTCCTGACACCAAAATAGAATGAAATTCAGTACTCACATGTTTTTAAGATCGTCCCATGATCTTTATTCTTGTGCGGTGTTTCATTTTGGGCCCACTTTGAACTTTTACTCCATATTAAAGGAATTCATCTTATGTACAAACACTTCTTGACATACATTTAAGACACTTAACATTGACGACATTTTGATACACTGATGTGTCCCTTTTGAACACATAATAAACACTAAAAATATTAATCTAACACACAATCTTGATAAATTTACACTTCACAATTCTTGATCACTAGGCCGTATTTCTGAGCCTATCACACGTGACCTTCTTAATTTCCCATTTCCAAGGGTGAAATTTATTCAATGTCGGCTTCCTATCCTGCAGAATACGAAAGTCGAAACATCTACTGTTCCCTGGAATCCAAATTCTTCTACTCCTATCCTGGATGACCGGCTATTTATCTAGCTTGAACGGCTTCTTTGTAGATCTGGTTATCGATCCTAGCGAAAGTCTATTCGGATCGAGGTCTCCTCACTAACCTCTCGATGACCTATGGATTTAGTTTATAGCAGCTAGTACTTCTCGAGTCTAGTACTTTTAGAATAATTCGCCTGCTTTCTGGAGATAATGTTTATAGTCTCCGTGCTTCTTTATTTGATCGGTTCTAGCACTCCTACGTTTCTGATATACGTTCCGAACCTTATTCTGTTCTTCCCTTTTTGGGTTCTTTAATTTAGATAACAGTTTATCTTTCTGGTACGGTACTTCCGTACGTTATGATATATTCGTTCGTCTATTTAACGACCTATCGCCTTTAAGTCCGACGTTCGCAGCCTGCTCTGACTTTATCTTACGAACTTTCACTATAACTTGTATACAGTCGGGCCTAAATCCTGTAACTAGGATTTTCCTAATATTCTAATACGGCGATACTTTAAATTTCTTCTTTACCACTCCTTATGGAGGCAAGCAAGTTGTTAATACTGCGACGCCTATGGCTATCGGATATTACTTCTGCGGTGTAACACAGCGTTTCTCCCTCAAGGAGTACTAGTAACTGTCTTCGATGTGACGCAGAGTTACGCCCCACACGGCTGTCTGGATACTGCATGCGTAGTAACACCCTCACGGGTTGTCAGAATAACTGCATGATTGGCTTGGTGAAGCCCGAAGCTTTATACTATTTCACTACAAAAAATAAGACTCTAGTCCTTTCTGTGACCAATTTCTAAAATAATGGTGGCACAAATATAAAAATTATACCTTCCGAAAGCTCGTCTTCTCAATGTCAAATAATCTCATTGCCCCTAAGAATCGATCGTGCAATTCGGAGATATTAATTAATTTCTCGTCCTCAATTGTGTGGGTGTTGCATTTCTTTTGCTTTCTCCCCTCCACACAGGCCTTGGTAATTCCCCGATGACGTCGTCTTGCGTTTGCAGTTTTCTCCTGCGCAATTATTAAATGGTTTCTCTTTACTAAAAAATCTCTCATTCGAAATGATTCACTGTACTGTACTTGTTTACTCATATTTATACTTGTAAACGGGTTAAATTTAATTATTCCTCTTCTGGCGCATAAGCGGTGTTGTCAATTTCCAGCAACGTAAGGTCGATTTCCGAGTCAGGCTTCCTTGTTTAATCTTGGGAAATTTCCACTCGGTTATTAATACTCATGACTCGCTCCCTTCTGAATGTCAAGAGGAGTGATCTCATCTCACGAACACCTGGTCCTCGCCTCTTGCACCATATTAGGCTAGCATCTTAGCTGGATCTTTCTTTAAGTTACATTAGAAACTATACGTTTCTTTCATTTCTTCCCCAAATGCATGGATTCGCCCTCATTGGGCCCTATGGCACATGGGTTCATCTCTCCCCTCCTTAGGTAAATAAATTTTCGAAAATTTTTGAGGAAATTTATTTTAATTAATTTTGTCTTTCTTTTTCCGTCGAATCCATCATAACGTCGTCCGTATTTACTGTTGCTTTATTTCCTTAAAGTTCCTTCCACTAATTGTGTAGGTCGGGTATGCTCTGTCTTTACCCTTTCTTTCTCCTTTCCTTGTCTGGACTTTAAGTCCCCAGAACCTCATTCTTCCTTACGGGTTTGGTCTATCCCTACCCGTTTCCTTATTTTATCATTTTCCTTTCTTAAATTGGAATTTTCTTCTTCAATAAATTCAATTATTTCTTTAATTTCCCAATACAATTTCTCCAATTCGCATTCGCACTCGAATGCTTGAGCTCTATTTTCTATTTCTTCCTTATTCTTGTTTATGTCAAAAGCGGATTCATCTCTACATGTTTCCATAACCAGGGCTTGTTCATTTACTTCATCGAAATCTTCGGGAAGGTAATATAATTTCAAATTTGCTGAATTCATGGTCTCTTCGTGATCCGTTTCACAGTGCCGAATTCTATATGCGTTATTCCTCAAATCTCTGATTATTTGATAGGGTCCGTGGTACATTTTCTGGAACTTCTTGTACACACGGTTCCCTGGATCCGAAATGGCTGGTCTTTTTACTAACACCATTTCTCCTGCTAATAATGGTCGATGATACCTCTTATGCCTATTTCTTCTCTGCCTCCTGTCGGCTTGAGCTTTTAGATGCTCAAAGGCTCTTCTAATGCGTACATCCCTTCCAGGCTGAGCGTCTGCTGGCCTAGGAATTACCAGACTCCAAGGTCTTTCTGGTTGCTCATTCCGATGTAACGTTATGGGTATATCTCCTGTGGATTCATGGATTGTATTATTTATACAAAATTCGATAATATCCAAGATATCTATCCACTTCCAATTTTCTTCGGCACAGTATATTCTACAGTACTTGGCCGTCTCTCTCATAACTCTTTCTACAGGATTTGCCTCAGGATGGCGAATACTTGACAAAATCTGACGTATTCCAAGTCTTTCTAATTCTCGTCTGAACTCTACACTGGTGAAACAACTGCCGAGATCCGACAACAAATTCTCAGGTTTCCCCAGAATCGGTATCACTTTTTCTTTAAGTCGTTTTAACACCTGTTTGGTACTAGTCTTCTGTATGGGAGCAAGGACAACCATTTTAGTGAAGACATCCATAGCCACCATTATGTGTCGATTTCCTCTTCTTGCCTTTGGCAAAGGTCCAAAATTATCAATAGATATGATTTGGCCGGGCCTTTCGGGCAACAATGGTATAGGCTTCTGCCTCATCAGGAATGCATTAGGTTTGATCCTTTGACATAGATCACATGTCTTTAGCGTGTCCCTTACAGTTTCTCTCAGTCTCGGCCATACAAATGCTTCTTTCAGCATTGAGACTGTTTTGTCGACTCCCATATGTCCGAACGATCTATGGGCTAACCATACTATTTTCCTCTGCAAAATTGCAGGTACAACAATCCTTAATTTTGTATGGTCAGAGTCCACAAACTTATATAACAATCCATTATAAAACGTGTAGTCTTGAGCTATCTTATTCGCTTCCGTGTACGCTGGTGTTCCTCTTATCAAGCTTCCCTCAAGGAAAGATATAAGCATATTCATCCATGGATCCTCCCGTTGTCTTTGACTAATGCTTCTTAACTCATTAAGAGTACGCTGATCCCTGTCTTCCAAATCTATAGCCATTACTTCCTCTTCTATGGACTCTGGCTGTCTACTTAAGTAGTCTGGAACTATATTTTCTTTTCCTGGGCAGTACTCTATCTTGACATCAAATTGTTGAATGTATAAAGCCCAACGCATCAACCTTTGACTGGATAAATCAGTCTTAATCAAAAAGGTTAAGGCTTTATGATCCGTTCTTAGAATGACCTGAAACCCATATACGATCTTCCGCCAATATTGCAACGCGTGCAATATCGCTAACAGCTCGATTTCGCTGATCGTATAATTTTTCTCGTGTGGTTTCAGTCTCCTACTTGTGAAAGCTAGATAGTTTTTCTTATCAGGGTTTTCCGGGTTTTCCTGATATAGCATTGCCCCTATTCCAATCTGGGATGCGTCTGTTTGAATGATAAATCTCTGATTAAAATCAGGATATCCTAGCTTCACGTAATTTAAGAGCATTTCCTTGGCCTCCACGAATGCTTTTTCTGCTTCCTCCGTCCATTTCCACTTGCCCCCCTTCTTCAGAAGGTCCTGTAGTGGTGCAACAGTTTTTGTGTATGATGGGCAATGTCCTGAGAAGAACCCAATCAATCCCAAAAACTGGCGAACGTTCTTTACCTTCAAAGGCCTTGGAAAATCCCTTATCGATTCCAATTTGCATGGATTTGGTTTAACACCATCCTTGTCAATCACATGCCCTAAAAATGTCACTTGCCTTTGACAAAAATTCGACTTCTTTAAATTTATTTTAAAATTTGCCCTTCTTAAGTCTTCCAATAATTTCTTCAAATTCTCTAAATGTTCCTCAATATTCTCCGAGGTAAGCAAAATGTCATCCACGTATCGGATAGTGCAATCTTTCACTTCCTCTGACAGGTTTCGATCAAGCGCTCTTATTAATGCAGATCCTGCGGTCTTCAATCCAAACGGACATCTTCTAAAGCAGTATGTTTGTTGGTCGAACTGAAATCCAGTCAACAAGCTGGTTTTCTCTTCCAGTTCGAGATGATGATACGAAGAAGTCATGTCAATATTTGTAAAAATCTTCTTGCCTTTGAACTTCCTCAGTATTTCTTTTATGGGTGGTGCCGAATCATTTTCTGGTATGATTTTTGCATTTAAATTTCTGGCATCTAAACACACCCTTACTGAGCCATCCGGTTTACTCACAATCACTAATGGACTAACATATGGTGTCGCCATCTTTTCTATAACACCTGCATTCATCATCTCCTGCAGTGTCTTCTTAGTTTGTGGGTAATGTTTTTCCACAACCGGGTATGGTTTTTGTTTGAACGGTGCCCAATCATTGACTTGGAACGCGTATTTAAAATTTTCAATCTTCCCTGGCTTGGAATCAAATACGTCCCTATAATCCAATAATAATTTCTTTAACTGTTCCTTATTTTTAAGGCTGACTTTAGCTTCCTCCACTTTTCCTGACAGGTTGGTCTCGAACTCATTTTCCAAATTATCTTCGAGTTCTATGTTGAGGACTTCAAATATCTTTTCTATGTCCTTATAATCTTCCTCAATCACTTCTTCCATATGCCATACCTGTTCTCCTATTTTCGCATCCTGTTCCTGTAGGTTAATGTTTTGCTCATCCACATCCTCTCTTTGAACTCTAATGCAGTTTTGCGCTAGGTCTATGATGACCTTGTTCTCACGGATAAAATCAATACCTAATATGACATTATACGGTAATTGATTTACCAGCAAAAAGCACTGCGAAATTTCAGCGTTACCCATGATCAGATCAATGTATACCTGAAATTTACATGTTAAAGATTTTTCAGGGATAATCCCCTTAATCTTTACACTTGATGTGGGAATCTTTAATACTCGGCCCCTTGTTTCCAATTCATTTAGAAGGGTTTGTGTAATTAGACTTATTGTGGATCCGGTATCAATCAATGCTCTGACCAGTAGTCCTTCTATCCTAAGCATAATTATAGGTAACTCTCTTTTAACATGTGGGATTCCTTCCACATGCTCGTTAATTAGTTCATCTGGTCTGACTATCCAATTCACAATTTCTACCTCCTCCCAGCTCCTGGTATGTTTCCACTTTTGACAATTTAAATTTGGAGTTTTTTTTTATCCTGAGGGCTCCCTTTTCCCTCATTCTTTAACTGAGCTTGTAATTCCAAGCTTTGAGCTCCGTCTAGTCGATCGGGTGATTTCCGGTTCTTAATTGCCTCACTCCAACGGACTTTCTGCCTATCAGGTTCATCTGGTCGTTCGTTCATATAACGAAGACTTTCCTGATATCTTTCTTCTATTTCGGCCCGATATTCATCATCCCTATCCTCTGGCCTTACATTCCTTCTGGGATAATTCTCCCATTTCTTTCTGTTTTCTTGCCTTTGATGGTTATTGTTATAGGGTCGGCTCTCTTGTTGCCTATAACCTGAACTCCTAGGATTTCTTCCTCGATATCCTCCTCTGTAGTATGGCTGTATCCTTCTAGGCTCCTGGTGCCCATACTCTCGACCTAGTCCTTGGGTATCCGTGCTGGTGGACTGATTCCTGGTCGCTGGTTTTTCTCCAGTTTCCTGACTGCTGGCCATGTGTACTTGCTCAGTTTGTCTTTGATGCCGAGGAGTTACGTGCGAAGTCGTCATATCTAACTGACGTAATACACTCTCCACTTCCACAGCACTTCTGGCTTTGGATGAGATTAACAGCCTCTGAATCTCATACGGAAGTTGTCTTGCAATGGCGGCACACAGGTCGTTTTCTGCCGGAGCAATATCCAGTTCGCGGAATTTACACAGCTGAGCGGTGAAAAACTCCGAGTATTTAGTAGGTGCATTGGTGCTGTACTTCCTAGAGTACAGATCCAGCCTTAAATTCTCTTGGACGTCTGCTGCCCAATATCGTTTTAAAAATGCTTCCCTAAAGCCTTCCACCGTATCAAAGGTGTATCTGAAGCTTCTGAACCAGGTGAGACAATCACCTGCCAACAGCTTTTCAATAGCTCTCAGTCTCCGATCCTGAGGAACCTTCATTTCGTTTAAATACTCTGCAACTTCCTTTAGCCAGTATTTTGGAGTAATAGACATGTTATTACCCGTAAACTTTACTGGTCTGTCCTCATTGGATTTAATAATGTTTATTATCTGGCCATTTGTCTGATTCATGTACGGGGTTGACATCGCCATCGGATATCCTGGGTTCTTATAAGGGCTCTCCCCGCCTAAGTCCCTCTCCGTATCTGTGCCTTGTTCACGGGAATCTACCCATCCTGTCTTTGGAAACTCCTCCTGATTCTCAAATTCTAACTTCCTTTCCCTGCGGGCACTTTCTTCATTAGCCATGAGTTGGATTTCCATTTGACTATTCTTATGTTCAGTCCTCTCCAATCGGGATCTTAATTCATTCTGAATTCTTTCTTGATTCCTTTTAATATCTTCCTCTACCTTTTTGAGTTGGAATTTCTCATCCCTGAAGCTATCCCTGAACTCATTTAGTTGGTCTTCTACCTCTTTCTTAATGACCTTGGCCTGTTGGTCTATAATTTCTAGTTTCACGTCACCTCTGGTATCTAGGTCTTCTCGTATTTCCTTTATCTTCTTCTCCACTTCTTTTCGTCCTTTATCGACTTTGTCCTGGATCTTGTTCATATCCTCTCGAGCCTTTCCTTGTTCCTCGAATATACTTGTTATGTCAGTCATAACCTTATCTATATCTCCCTTGGTGTCTCCCATTTGTTTTGTTAATCCTATTACAGTTTCCTGTATTCCAGTAACCCCTTTATCTATCCTCTCTATTTTCACGAGTTGTTCATCACGATCCTTTTTTCGTTGCATACTTTCACCCTTAAGATTCCCTTCGTATTCACCTAACTTCGTGGTAATATCCCCCTCATGCTTCCTCAACCATTCGTCCACCTGTCCCGTGAATACGTTAAATTGCAATTCCCTTTTACTTGCATCGGCCTTACTTTGCTTCTTAACATCGATTATTTCTGCCTGGACCTTCTCGACTTTTCCCTCGAGGTCTCCTACTTTGTCCTTTACCCCTTTAAATTCTTCTCCTAATTTCTTAAAACTTTCTTTTATCTCATCCCGGGAACGTTCACAAATATTCTTGTTAAATTCTATCTGAGCTGTCAATTTTGTCTGCACACCTTGGATCTGGGTTACAAGTTTCTTTTCACATGCATCACCCTTTGTTTCTATGTTAATTAATCTAGTTTCCAAATTCTCAAAATTTTCTTGACACCTAGTTTGGGATTCTCCCATACTTTTGTTCAAAGTATCTAATTTGGCTTGCAATCCTAAATGAAATTCTTCATTTTCCTTTTTAATCTCACTGGCGATTTCCCCTTTTAACTCAGTTAACATGTCCCCAAACGTAGTGTCAAAACCTTGGAACTTGTTATTTATTTTATCTATCTCAGCCTTTACTTCATTGTTCATATCTACACAGTTAGCTTCGATAGTTTCTAATTTAGTTCCCATATTATCACTTTTAACTTCGATAGCTTCTAATTTAGTGCCCATATTATCACTTTTAACTTCGATAGCTTCTGATTTAGTGCCCATATTATCACCGTTAGTTTTTAGTGACTCTAAACTTTCAGTTATGGATCCTAACCTTTCTTTATTTTCAGTCTGTTGACTATCCAACTTATTGTTTATGGCCTCCAAGAGCCGTTGCACTTCTTCACCCAATGCCATCTTATGAGAATACAGTGGGCCACTAATGCCACCACACTAGTACATGCTTGAGAGATGATACTCTGAATCAGTGTGTCCCAATTTCTTTAAAACTTTACTTTGGTACGGGTATTTACTACAACGTACCCTTTTGATACTTTTATTCAATTTCATAAACCTTTATGGAAGTATTTAAAATTCAAAATTTCGAAAAACCATTTTTTTTAAAAAAAATGAGAATTTTGATTTTTCGAGAAAAACTCGGGTTTTCCCTAGGAAAACTCATCCCCACGTTGGGCGCCAAAATCTAAGATTTTCTAGGGGGTTGATAATATAATTCAGGGCTGCTCGGTATGAGTTTCCAGGGACCCATGCGGTCAGTTAATATTTTATGTTGTAGCTACTCCTATCATTACTTTACTTTACATGATATGACCGTCTTAAGTGTTCCTCTAGTTATTAATCCAGCACATTACTTATATGCCCCCATGTGCCCTTTTAGCAAGAAATATGCCAATCACAGTATACCAGCTTAGCTCAATTCGGAATTTTCGGGGCAGCGTTAAGTTCCCCCACTCTGTGACTCACATATTTTGGATTAATTAGAGGATACACTTGCAAAAATAACAACAAAATCAGCTCCTATTTTAACACATTTAATTAATCAAATTAATGGCGCTACAAACACTTTAACAATTTAATTACTGACCCATAATCATCTACTTGTTCCAAATGAACAAGGAATCACAAATATAATAAACAAATATTGTATTTAAACATATGGTTTCCACATAAACCAACAATTCCTACTTAGTCTTACTTCCATAAAGCATCAACTGTAAGTTTTATATAACTCCGAGCTCTTTTGGCTCCATGCTTTACATAATAATGGTGTCATTCTTGTACACCTCAAATACTATCTTTTTATATTTTCTTAATTCTCAAAACAAATGTATAATTACATTTAAAATCTTATGTTAATTATCTAACTCAATATTTTGGGCATGTTCACACATTCAGCTGTTATCATCTCTCTTTATTTTCACAAATATATTAAGGTAATCAGGAAATCACTTGTGTACTCCAGAGCGTGAAGATACTTGACACAGTCAAAAAACTATAGTTACTCCCGAAACTTAGTTGCCTTCAATTAACTCGTGGAATCCTACTTCCATACATCATTACAATAGGGATTGTTATTTATCTCTTATGTCTTATAAGACCATTATCACATAAGAAACTACGATCTGAACAGGCAAACGAAAATATCAATCTACAAGGACCTCGGTTCAACGCCCGGGTCGTTAACAACTTTAAACACTCACGGTGTCTTTACTACATCTTACGAGACGGTTCCGGCCCACCCTTACTCTAAGAGAGCCAGGCCATTAACTCGGGCGCGATTTATGACACAGAGGGTGACGGGCGACTCTCTGTCTAACCCACGTTAGCAGCTCCTTTCCAAGGCTTTCAAAACAAACCTTCACATTATACTCAGTCCTGGGGAGAGACCGGGCTTTTACTGTACTGTATCCATTCAAACAAATATTCTTTGGTTCATAGACCACTTTCGTAACCTTGGCATTTATTAATTATGAGAGGGTCCTCATTGATTGGGGAAGATTAATACACATTCGACGACGGAGAATTAAGGGGCTTTTATCATAAGAGGATTCTGAGTTCGAATCTCTTCACATGCCTCGGGAACCATTCCCTTATAAAGGACTTATACAAGACGCGATTTAAAGTCGGCCGTGGCCTACATGACATACGCTCAATAATACCATACATTAGCTCCCTTTTAATACATACACAATGCCTCGTGATACTACGTCACAAATAGAGGACTTATACAATTATCAATTCACTACAATCAACTACCCTCCATAAGTAATTTACCAAGTATTTTAACTTCTACGCTTTCCTAGCGTGACATTTTAATATTATTTGCGCTCCTTTGCGCTATGCATTATTTTAAGCCGAAATGTCTTCCCAAGAACTGATAAATCTCATTAGTAACAATTCATATTATTCTTAATTCTTATATTAATCTTTCCGTTGCCGATAAATCGCTCCCTTTTAAAACATTCCCTTGATCATCATATCTTACACATACATTAAGGCTTTGACGCTCTTATGTTCACATCAATTTATTTGATCTTTATTTAATATTTCCATACTTAGTTATTAGTATTATCTTTATTCTTTACACAAGCTCAAAAGCTATTTCTTTCATATCTCAACTTTACTTTATTTAAATATCTTTCATAATAATTACTGATATTTTCCTTGCTCTTATGACATTCGTTAAATACATTAACATTTTATTCACATATTTCCTCTACGGGATTTATTCTTTACATAATTATTTATAATTTCTCAAATTTCTATTATTGTTCAGACCGCGTTCTTGTTTATTCAGTATTTATTTCTTAAAACACATCCCTTTTACTCAAAAACTCCGGTGGATTTGTACACAACCAATTCCTGACACCAAAATAGAATGAAATTCAGTACTCACATGTTTTTAAGATCGTCCCATGATCTTTATTCTTGTGCGGTGTTTCATTTTGGGCCCACTTTGAACTTTTACTCCATATTAAAGGAATTCATCTTATGTACAAACACTTCTTGACATACATTTAAGACACTTAACATTGACGACATTTTGATACACTGATGTGTCCCTTTTGAACACATAATAAACACTAAAAATATTAATCTAACACACAATCTTGATAAATTTACACTTCACAATTCTTGATCACTAGGCCGTATTTCTGAGCCTATCACACGTGACCTTCTTAATTTCCCGTTTCCAAGGGTGAAATTTATTCAATGTCGGCTTCCTATCCTGCAGAATACGAAAGTCTCGAAACATCTACTGTTCCCTGGAATCCAAATTCTTCTACTCCTATCCTGGATGACCGGCTATTTATCTAGCTTGAACGGCTTCTTTGTAGATCTGGTTATCGATCCTAGCGAAAGTCTATTCGGATCGAGGTCTCCTCACTAACCTCTCGATGACCTATGGATTTAGTTTATAGCAGCTAGTACTTCTCGAGTCTAGTACTTTTAGAATAATTCGCCTGCTTTCTGGAGATAATGTTTATAGTCTCCGTGCTTCTTTATTTGATCGGTTCTAGCACTCCTACGTTTCTGATATACGTTCCGAACCTTATTCTGTTCTTCCCTTTTTGGGTTCTTTAATTTAGATAACAGTTTATCTTTCTGGTACGGTACTTCCGTACGTTATGATATATTCGTTCGTCTATTTAACGACCTATCGCCTTTAAGTCCGACGTTCGCAGCCTGCTCTGACTTTATCTTACGAACTTTCACTATAACTTGTATACAGTCGGGCCTAAATCCTGTAACTAGGATTTTCCTAATATTCCAATACGGCGATACTTTAAATTTCTTCTTTACCACTCCTTATGGAGGCAAGCAAGTTGTTAATACTGCGACGCCTATGGCTATCGGATATTACTTCTGCGGTGTAACACAGCGTTTCTCCCTCAAGGAGTACTAGTAACTGTCTTCGATGTGACGCAGAGTTACGCCCCACACGGCTGTCTGGATACTGCATGCGTAGTAACACCCTCACGGGTTGTCAGAATAACTGCATGATTGGCTTGGTGAAGCCCGAAGCTTTATACTATTTCACTACAAAAAAATAAGACTCTAGTCCTTTCTGTGACCAATTTCTAAAATAATGGTGGCACAAATATAAAAATTATACCTTCCGAAAGCTCGTCTTCTCAATGTCAAATAATCTCATTGCCCCTAAGAATCGATCGTGCAATTCGGAGATATTAATTAATTTCTCGTCCTCAATTGTGTGGGTGTTGCATTTCTTTTGCTTTCTCCCCTCCACACAGGCCTTGGTAATTCCCCGATGACGTCGTCTTGCGTTTGCAGTTTTCTCCTGCGCAATTATTAAATGGTTTCTCTTTACTAAAAAATCTCTCATTCGAAATGATTCACTGTACTGTACTTGTTTACTCATATTTATACTTGTAAACGGGTTAAATTTAATTATTCCTCTTCTGGCGCATAAGCGGTGTTGTCAATTTCCAGCAACGTAAGGTCGATTTCCGAGTCAGGCTTCCTTGTTTAATCTTGGGAAATTTCCACTCGGTTATTAATACTCATGACTCGCTCCCTTCTGAATGTCAAGAGGAGTGATCTCATCTCACGAACACCTGGTCCTCGCCTCTTGCACCATATTAGGCTAGCATCTTAGCTGGATCTTTCTTTAAGTTACATTAGAAACTATACGTTTCTTTCATTTCTTCCCCAAATGCATGGATTCGCCCTCATTGGACCCTATGGTACATGGGTTCAGTATACAGGTTCGCAAGTTATCCTCAAACGTGGTTGCCAGAGACACTAATTTTGGATGGATCGTTACCGGTCAACTTCCTCATTATTCTCCCCAACCCGTATCTCAATATTATTTTGCTAATACTGATTTGGAACAGTTCTGGAGGCTCGAAAGCGTTGATTCTCCTAACGTAACCTCTTCAGAAAACGAATTCTGTGAGCAACTTTTCCTGAACACTACCACTCGTTCTCCTGAAGGTCGGTTCATTGTTCAGATGCCAAGATTACTCAATCCCCCAAAACTTATTAATTCTCAACCCAAAGCTCGAAAAGCTCTCTTTGCCATCGAGAGCAAATTCAAGAAAGAACCTCTTGTTAAACAACAGTACACTGATTTCATGGATGAGTATGAAAGCTTGGATCATATGGAAGTTGTCAGCAAATATTATGACGAATTGCACCCCCCAATTGAAACGGTTTTCTTAAATCATCATCCCATGTGGAAAAACCCACTTGTAAAGGATAAAATCCGAGTCGTTTTCAATGGTTCATCCCCTGACGTTAATGGCAACAGTCTTAACGATACTCTTTACTCTGGTCCCGCTATTCAGTCAGATTTATCTGCTATACTCTTAAACTTTCGATTATTTCCCATAGCTGTTATAGCGGACATAAAACAGATGTACCGTCAAATTTTAATTCAGCCTGATCAACAAGATCTCCAAAGAATCTTGTGGCGCGATGAAATCAGCAAGCCCATTAAGATATTTCGCTTAAAGACGGTCACTTATGGCTTAAAACCATCCGCTTTCCTTGCTATTCGCTCCTTACACATATTAGACTCTCTAGATGGTCACTTATTTGATTCTAAAGCTTTCGAAGCACTAACTACATCATTCTATGTTGACGATTACTTGCAGTCCTTCCCCACTCTGGAGGAAGCTTCTTTCGTGTCACTAGAACTTCAGGCATTGCTAAAGAATGGAGGATTCCCACTTCACAAGTGGAATTCCGACTCCCATGAGTTTCTCACCCAGTTTCCTATTGAAGATGTTGACCCCTCCTCCGTCGAAATTTGTGGAAATTCCGAATCCATAAAAACTCTTGGAGTTCATTTGTGCACTAGCACTGACACTCTCATCTATAAAGTTTCGCTTGCAGAAGAGCTCCCTAACACAAAAAGGCAAATTCTCTCTGAAATTGCAAAAAAAAAAAAATTGATCCGCTTCAATTTCTTGCTCCGGTTATTGTTATAACCAAACTTTTCATGCAAGAGCTATGGTCTCTCAAATGTGAATGGGACGAAACTGTTCCCCTTTAGTTTCTCAACAAATGGCTCTCTTTTCGTAGCAATTTGCTTGATCTTTCCCTTATTGAAATTCCCAGGAATTTAATTAACGCTCATCCTAATACATATTTTTTCCTACATGTGTTTGCAGACAGTTCCGAAAAAGCTTACGGTTGCTGTGCATATTTGGTTTACCGCGGTTCGTTAAATGAATCTTCAGTTTCCAACCTTGTTTGTGCCAAATCGAAGGTGGCTCCTCTTAAAACTATCACTTTGCCTAGGCTTGAATTGTGTGCTGCAACCATGGCCACAGAACTTGTTAAGAAATTACGGGAAGTCTTAAAGGTCGAATTTTCGCAAATCTATCTCTGGAGCGATTCCATGATCACCCTTTCTTGGGTTGACAAAAACCCCGCTCATTGGCAAACTTTTGTTGCAAACAGGGTTTCCAAAATTCAAACCCTCTCTTTGGGATGTCAATTGAAGCATGTGCCCAGCGCTAACAACCCCGCTGACATCATCTCACGTGGTTGTTTACCCTCTCAATTGGCAATTTCTCAGTTGTACTGACATGGGCCCTCGTGGTTAATCGAAGACTCTTCTTGCTGGCCTTCTAAACCTCCAGTTACAAACTCCAACTTGCCTGACGCTAAAGTATCTAAATATACTGCTTCGTGTCTTGTTTCCAACGTTTCTCATCCCTTATTGTCACGCTATTCTTCCTTTCACAAATTAATTCGAATTGTTGCCTATATTCTCAGATGGAAATATCTTGTGGTTGACTAACCTCTTCTCCCCAAACCACACCTTACCAATCATGAATTGAATCTCGCTACCATTAAGGTTTTGCAACTAACCCAGCAAGAAGCCTTTTCTACTGAATTGTCTTTGCTCTCTGCTAAAAAGGATCTTCCGAAATCTAGTCGTCTTCGAGCCTTAGCCCCGTTCCTTGATGACAATAGGTTACTCAGGGTAGGTGGTAGGCTCTCGCAATCTTTGCTTTCCGAGGACAAAAAGCATCCTGTTATTTTGCCCTCTAAACATCACGTAACTTCTTTAATTATACGTGACTTTCATTATCGCAATCTGCACGTTGGTACACGCACACTGCTTTGCTTCTTAAGGGAAAAGTACTGGATCATAAATGGAATTCATGAAGTTTCCTCTGTAATTCACAAATGCATTCCTTGCTTCAAAGTTAAACCTAAAGTCAATACACAATTAATGAGCGATCTGCCCTCTTTTCGCTCTTCTCCTACACGTCCTTTTGCTTTAACTGGTGTGGACTATATGGGTCCGTTTCAATATCAACGCAATTCCCGTGAAGCTAAACGCAAATTGTTTGGTAAGCTCTATGTTTCTCTCTTTGTTTGCATGGTTACTGGTGCGATCCATTTGGAACTAGTAACGAATGCCTCCACTTCTTACTTTTTGTCAGCCATCTCTCGCTTCGCTGCAAGGCGTGGCGTTACTTTTGAGATGTTCTCTGATAATGCTTCCACTTTTCAAGGCGCAGCTTCCTTGTGGAAGAAAGCTCTCACATCTTCTCCTGCCATGGAAGAGATTTCTAATTTTTCCTACTCAAAGGGTTTCAAATGGCGTTTTATACCTCCCTACGCCCCTCATCACGGTGGTAGGTGGGAATCCTGCGTAAAGCTCACTAAATGTCACCTAAGAAACGTTTTAGGTAATCGCATTCTGACTTATGAAGAATTTAATTCGCTGTCTATTCTGATTGAAGGTGTTGCTAATTCCAATTCCAATGACCCTGATGACCTGCTTCCACTCACACCTGGTCACTTCCTTATAGGCACTTCTCTTTCTGTCCCTCCTCCCCTTCCCAACTTTTACAGGGATTCTAATTTACCTATTGTTTGGCGTAGACTTGAAGCCCTCCGTTACTCATTCTGGAAGAGGTGGAATTTGGAATACTTAACTTCCTTGCAACGGAGACAGAAGTGGTTTCTTTCAAATCCCGACATTAAAGTGGGGGACTTGGTCCTGGTTAGAGATGCGTCTACTCCCTTGGTCTGGATCTCTGGTAGAGTGACCGATTGTTATCCTGGAAGGGATGGGAGAGTTAGGGTAGCCAAGATCTTGACCACTAATGGGCATATCATAAGACCATTTTCTTTAATTGCTCCTTTACCTTTAAGTTCTTAATTTCATGTCTTTGTTCTCTGTTGGTGTTCCCGCCTCCCAGCTTGGTGTATACTTTGGAATACACGGTAAGACAGAGTAAGCTTTTGCTTCTCTTTGCTTTAGTTCATCCCCTCCCTTTTTCGCAAACACCAACAGTGATCTCCTGGTTTCTCTTTGTAGGTATATTTTCTTACACCACCTGTGAGTCTGTTCTAGATATATATCTTCCATGACCCACCTAGCGTCATCTAGCAGAGAATCTCTGAAGTTCCTCAATTTTTCCCTGTACAAGAGGACTTCCTTATCAATCTGGCCACCAGATCTCGTCGCTATCGCCAGCTATCATCTCCGTGATCAAGAGGACTTCGTCTACTTTTTAATCCACATGGCTTCGCTAGTGACGCCTGCTATCAACTCTTTGAAGACCATTTCATCAAGAAAATTTATTGCTGTTATGTTGGTTATTCTTATGTGTATTCCTTTTGTCTCCTACCCCCAATCTTTTCCCTTCCCTGCTCCCTCCGCGCTTCGTTGAGCTGGCCTCACTTGTGCGTCTGAAGTCAAACTAGTCAGTCGGAGCTTAACTAAAGCTCGTCTCCTCACTTCGAGAGACAAACTTTCAAATCTTCGCCATGTTGTGAATTCCTGACTAACGGTCACCAAGGAATCGCCCTTCATCAGAAATGAGCTAAGTACTATTTCTACGTTCTTCAACTTGTTTTAATTGATTTTAAATAGCTACATGATTTTTAATGATCATTTTATAGGCAGTGTAAGATTTCTAAATGTGGGGCAATAATCATCCTTCGCGGGATTTTCTATGTTGGGCTTTTGTCTATCTAAGCTAATCTTAACATGAAGCAGCATTTCTTCTGCTTATTAAATGAGAGATTTTCTCACAACGTGGGACACCATTGAATTGCCCACTGTCTATAGAATACTTAGCTCGTTCCACCGCTGGACTAATTTTTGCCCTATTCTTCAGTCATGATTGTTCTGGAATTTTCCATGCCGAACAATTAATCTCCAAGTTAAACATTCTAGTACTTTCCACTCACATATGGGAATACTTTTTCAAACTAAGGAATCTTCCTTATGAACTGCTGATCAATATCTAATTTTTCTTCCTCCGTTGACATTTTTCTGGTGCATTCAACTATAACCTACAAGTTTTTCAAGCAATAGACTCTCGCAAATCTAGTGTAACTAGATATTTTCCACCATCGCAATAACATTCTTTGCCATAAACTTTTTGTGCTACTACAGTGAACTTTTCAACTATATCAACAGACTATAGTGAAAACAGTGCCTGTTCAACTTTTTCATCCGCGTCGCGCTCGTCCGAGTACAATAAATACGGCCATGAACACTCTTCCACAATCCCATTTGATCTTTCCCAAACCCTTCACTAACAAACTAAAATAATAAAATTGTTTCTTTAGGTCTTTTTTCAATGAGGTGTCACTCTCAAGCCCTCCCTTACTTGCTCCACGTACAACGAATTAATGTCTATAAAACTTCGTGTCTAGTACACGCCTTAAAGTATATTGTTTCTCCCTTCTAATGAGGGAATCCAATTCTTTCTACTCAAGAGTGAGTTATCTCTAGGTTTCACGAAAGGGAAATTTGCCCTATTTTTCCCGTGATCCCAACCTAATCGTAGGAGTTTTAATTACTTCCTCTCAATTTTTCTCTTCAGGTTTCACAATAAGTGACCTGCCCTATTTGTATAATCTCTAAACGTAGTTCTGTATTAATACAAGAAGTTATAGAAACTTCTATTTCATTTCTTCCTGTTTTTTTTGTTACTTTCGAAGTTGTTGTTTGTTCATATTTCTAAGATACCTATCTAGAAATCCTTAAAGTACACACCTTGTACTTGATTTATTGTTTAAATTTAATTACTTTAATTATCTTAAAATTTTCTATTTATTAATCTTAGCACTATTTCAAAATCTTACGAAGATTTTAGCTCATATAAAAGGTTTAAAACCAAAAAATTATCAATTGCCTGGCGCAAGATTTAAATGATTTCGGAGGTCTGCGACCCCAATTGTTTGTAAACTCAAATTATATATGTCTTAAATTCATTACACCTTTTTGCATTGTTAAATAAATTTGAATTTTTCCTTTTGCATTATCATTTCTTTGAAATAACGATTAAAAAAGATCCTGTCTTCCCTCACTCTTCCCATGGGCTTAAATTTAAAAACCTCACAAATAAAGTTAATAACGGTTCCACTTTTTGCTGCATTTGAGCAAGAACTCTTAGTTAAAAACTTATTAAAGCCTCTCTTAGCTTTGATAGCTAATTCTAACTGGCCAGTAAGGCAAGCATAGCTCACTACGCCAGCTTCCTGCTTGTTGAGATTTTCTCTACGACTTATGGTTGGTTTTCAAAATTTAAGTTTTTTCTCATTGTCTTAACTTTTAGTCGGCTCTTTGCTGGGTAAAAGCTTAGTCATTCCTAAATGCAACTATTGGTGCTCTTACCAAAATTATTCTCAAGGGTATAATTGATTCATCCCTATCCATCTTGGAAACATTCTGTCACTTTTTAGAAATTCTACTATTTCAAGAACTAAAACATCACGGCTTATTCAAATTATTTGCATTCTTCAAAATATTTGTTTAAAACAAACTCCTTTAAAAAGGTACATAGGAAACTTATCATTTCTTTCTTTGCCAGAACACCACCCTTCCCCATAGTAGCCGAATCTTGGCTTGGAAGGGAAGGTACCTCCTACTCTCTCCTGCAAATAGCCAAGGCTCTAGCTGCGTTTCCCGTTAGCTGTGTTCAGGTCCCCACTCACTTTAGTGATCTCACGGGCATTGCGGTGACACTCTTCTTTAAAATTGTTTGTATTTAGTGTTGGAATTTCTTCCTATTATCCACACTTGTTCCTCTGTCCGAAACCTACTTCCCTTTACTTCTTTATTCATCTTCCCTTGTGGGTCAGGTTAATTCTAAGCAAAAACCTACCCAGAACTGCATTTCATTGAATAGCAATATCTCCCGATTGGTTTCATTGGGGGATGTGATACTCGGCATATAAAGTCATCATTAAAATGTAAGGAGACACGTGTCTGATGGTTTTTCGATGTGGTTTATATTATGAGGTGAATGGGGTGAAAAGTGGGGATTGAAAGGTTCCTAACGGAGCGTGTATCTCTTAAACGACATATCCGAGGAGTTTGAAACTCAGCGGGAAAAAATCAGCATAAAAGAGAAGTAAATATATTGAACCCTTATTGATCTTCGATAAATAAGTATTCATATTTATTATTATTATTATTATTACGGCCCAGGCAGCACTTAAGGAAGTCGACATGGATATAAGGGAGGCCAGCATATCGTAATGATTGCAACAGGAGGTGAGCTGGTAGCTATTCTTGGGGAACGGCCAGAATTAGTCGAGTTCAAGGCCAAATTGTGCAAATACTGTACCAAAATTGGAGACATAAAGGAAGAATCACGAGGTACTCGCAAAGAACATACGATTGAATCAGCCAATCGCAAGAGACCAAGCCTTGACCACGAGGTGGACAGCGTCAGTAGTAAAAAGCCCGCGGAAGTGTGTATCTAAAGAACCGCCGAACGGATTAATCTCCGCTCGAGTGATTTGGGACGTTTGATTTATTTGGAGAAGAATGACACTAGTCCCATCTTTGTGAGACAAAAACTCTGGAAGTTTTTATCCGACTCCGCCCCACTCCTCCGCCCCTGTCAGTTTCTAATAAATAGTTTGGCCTGACGCCATTCTAAGTCTATTCTTTGTGGAGCCGTGAGGGGCTGACTTCACGCCAATTTGAATTGTGATTTTTGACGCTCGAATTATCTATTCTTTGTGGAGCCGTGAGGGGCTGACTTTACGCCAGTTTGAATTGTGATTTTTGACGCTCGAATTATCTTTTCTTTGTGGAGCCGTGAGGGGCTGACTCCACGCCAGTTTATATTGTGATTTTTGACGCTCGAAATTATCTAAGTCTATTCTTTGTGGAGCCTTCAGAGGCTTACTCCACGCCAGTTTATATTGTCATTTTTGACGCTCGAAATTATCTAAGTCATTCGTTTTGGAGCCGTGAGGGGCTTACTCCACGCCAGTTTATATTGTGATTTTTGACGCTCGAAATTATCTAAGTCATTCGTTTTGGAGCCGTGAGGGGCTTACTCCACGCCAGTTCGTATTGTGATTTTTACGCTCTAAAATTAGTGAAGTTAATTTATTTTGTGAGCTTTGAGGAGCTAAAGTCACAGCGATTGCAGTATCGAATTTTAAAAGCTATAATACATTTTGTTTTATTCTGGAATCTACTTTATTTGTGAGCTAAATATTTCACGCCAGTGCGTGATAACTTGTAACATTCATTTACAGACGACGAGTTCAGCTCTAAGGGGGAAGTATTGTAACACCCTAATTAGTGCTCACCGGAGCCGAAGTCCACAGTACAGGACGGAAATACCGAGCGAGATAGCGACTGCTAGTAAAGCAAGGATTTTGAACTTGTTAACGAGCCAGTGGCGCGGACTCGAGATGTATATTTTATGTATAAATTGCAGTGTATTTTATATGTGTTTTTATGGTGCGTGTGTGCGAGATAGTTAGGGCCAGTCTTCGCTATTAATCGCATTAGGACAATTGTGGGTGAATTGAGTAGCCTGCAAGCGATTATAGATAGGCAAATAATTAACATTGAACTTTTCTGCCAAGGAGTCGATACCAAGATGATCAGCACGTGGTTTGAAGTTGGGATGAGCTTCAACAAATCAACGCAGACGACTACTATGGAGTGCTAATTGTCCATAGGGGCGATGGGTTGAGGAGGATGTCCTTAGTTCTACAAGCAGAAGCGGTGATGTACTAAAATTGGATTATTTCAATTATGTAGTTAGATTTGGCCGGGGAACTTTGTAAATAGTCATGTTTTCTTTTCTTGTTGTTTTAGAGTTTTTCTTGCACCGACACTGTATGTTTAAATGTCCGTTGGCGCGTGGCCAAAGTGTTTGTTTGATATTTTGTTTTTCCTTGAGTCATACGTAATGTGCGCGGCGTGCGTGCGTGATTTTTATCCTTGCAAATGCGGAACCCGTTACATTCGATAAATGGTGCTTTATTAACGTTAATATTTGAAATAGGAATGGGTGGAAATTATTGTAAGATATTTGCTGAACAGGTTATTATTCATATTAGGGTTGCCAAGTGCACCAACTTAAAAGTAATTTGTAGAACACCTTCGTTCTAATTTTGATAGATTTTTCTTGAGTCCTTTTCAGGTGACTAGTCACGGCATAGAACGGTGGTGCCAGCATGTGGATATTATTTGTGTCTTTTTATTTCAGGGTCTGTCAAAACCCATACGTGTGATTGTGTGTGTTAATGTGTCTAGTGTGTGTTGATTCTACGTGAGGAGGGGGTAGTTGTCCTACCGCTCTCATATTTTTGCTGCTGTTGTATTTTTGATGGAAAGACAGGGTGCTCTTGGGAGACTGCTGATTCTTGTCCATATATTTTTCTGACACACACGTATTGTTGTGCTTTGGGGCACACTTCTTCGAGATTCGACCCCATGTTCTGGGAGGTCGAGGTTATTGACACGTGGGTTGACAGACATGCAGAGTTCCACAAACCGCCCGTTTTGCCTGTGACTTATTTGATAGGCAGTCCTATTTGTCCGACTGACCCCTGTAAGCTTTCATGTAGCAAACCTGTTCATTGTGATGGTGATTTTTTAAAGCCATAATTAATTGGGGAGTTCGCCATGTGTGTAACGGCTTGTTGTACGTTGTATGGGTAAAATATTGTGATTAACGTAAATGTTGGCTGTGTGCCTATTGCTTTGTTTATGACTCGATTCATGTAATTTTGTGTGTCACACCCGTGTGGTGTAGTGGTAGAGTATTTGTAAAATTTTGACAGCGGTCATTTGTGTATTTTTCTATTGGTCACGTGTTAATGTACTTGTGTTGATTTGTGGGAGAAGTCCTAAGTTTTTAGGCAGTAAATGTTGCTACGGCAATTTGATTCCAATTTCACACGGAAATTTTGTGTTTGTTTATAGTAGATTTAGGGAGTGTCGGTTTAGTTTAAGTATTGTAGTTGTGTTTCCCCGTGTCGGTCTAGCTCTAAGAAATGTGGATTCGTTGTCTGAAGGGTTATTCTGGATGATAACGAATCACGCATTCAAAGTACACATCGTGATGCATGTAGAACAGCATACGCACATATATGGTCACTTTTGTATTTTTATTTTAAGGACACTTGGTCCAGGTAATTAATCTCTCCAGAGATATCGCCTAGTGTTGGCATTTTATTAAGCGGTAGTCAGTTGGGAGTGTTTTTGTTGTTAATTGTTTATGTGTAAATATGGTGATTTGTTATTAAATTCAGTTGTTTTAACCCTGGCTTCACTCTTTCCTGCATGTTATTTTGTTATATGTTACCCTGCAAGTTAATGAAGCGCCCTGACAGCAACTTACGAATATGAACCGTTACACTCCCCGAAACTGAGTCTCATATGCTTCTTTGCAAGGGTTCATAAAACAAAAATGGCTGCCCAAGTGGGGTTGTTGTTGATGTTGCTTCGCTGATCTCATATTTATTTCGTTGAGAAATGATGCCAGGTCAAGCGGACATGTAAATTTAGTAAATTGAGGCGATGTTGTACCGCCATGTGCATTAGTAAAATCACTGAGTTCCTAAAGTTAGAGTTATTGAACAAGGTTAGAATTTGATTTTGTATTTGCTATAAACTTGTTCTGGCGCCCACATTAAAATTAGAAATTTGCATTATTAATGAACTCAGTCAAAGCAGGAAGATGTTGCCTTATATTTGACATTTAATTGACTTCGGTTAATTGGTGTTTCGTAAATTCTGCTGGTTAGTTGTTTGGGAATAAGTGTCATTATTCAGTAAATTTTGTTACTGAAATTTTCATTAAATTAGAGCCAGTAATATTTAAATGTGTGACATGTATGTGTGTATAGGGTTGAAACCTTGGCCCATAACCCTGTTTTTCTCTGAATATATCTTTGTGTGTGATATGGCGAGTGTTGATGAGATTAAGGCATTGTTAGAACAGATGTCCGTAAAAACGGAAAAACAATTAGAACAGATGTCCGTAAAGATGGAGAAACAATTGAAGGAACAATTAGAAGCTCAGCGGGAGCATAATGATAAACAATTCGAAAGTCAGCGTGAGAAGAGCGAAAAACAATTACACGACATGAGCGATAATATTTCGGTCCAGTTACAAGCGCAGAAGATAGACTGTGAAAAACAATTACTTGATATGAGCGGTAATATTTCGGTCCAGTTAGAAGTCCAGAAATTAGACACGGACAAACAATTAAATGAACTCAATCACAAATTGTCGGAACAGGCGGTAACACAAATAACACAAACCGAACAATTAGGAAAAATCACTAATGACATTAATCAGAGCGTTAAAAAAGTAGAGAAACTGGCAGGCGAGGTTGCGGAAAACAACATCAAACAGTTAGGCGAAATTAAGAAATTGGAGGCGAAATTTGATAACAAATTAGTACAATTTGACGAGATGGTGGCAGATAAACTCAAGCAGATAGAGACAGCATGTGTCAGTAACACCGCGGGAATGAAGAAAACCCAAGAGAAACTACAGCAGCAAATTAATTCGGTAGACAGCAACGTGCTGGAATTAATAAAGGAAATAGATAAAGTCGAGGTTAAGGCTGAAACCGAACGGATACACTTGCGGGAGAATTTAGAGGAGCAATTAGGCAGAACACAAGAGATCATAAGAAAAGAGATGGAAGGCCAGTTAATAAACACACAAGAGGTCATAAGAGAAGAAGTCGGGGGACAGCTAATAAAAACACAAGAGGTTATAAGAGAAGAGGTGGGGGAACAACTAGTAAAAACGCAAGAACAGATACGTGAAGAGCTAGAAAAAAATCAGGAAAGGAACGAGGAGAAAATAAATAGCTTGAAAAGTAGGATCCGGCGAGATTGGGACCAGCAGGTTCATGCGAATAAGGAAGACCGCTTGACAATTTTAAAACGCCTGGGGGAACACAGTTCAAGAATGCAGGAATTGGAGGAAAACATAAAGTCAAAATTACAAGAACACTCAGAATTAATCATAAAAAACGAGATTAGATCTTTAGAGAATGCGACATTATTTTCCACTGAAAATATACCGGAGAAGCAAACAAGTATTGGAAGTCCTGCAGGTTTAAAGTTGGCTGAGGACACGAGTCGGGGTCAAAGTCCCAGACTAACGACTAATGCATTCCAGCAGTACAGGGGGGAGAAGTCAACACCGCAACCGAACTTGGCACCAGCCCAAGTCATCCAAGTCATTCGGGGTAATGATTTTAAGCCCGATAAGTTTAAGGAACATTCAGGAACCACTCCCAAAGCATTTCTACGGCAATTAACTGATTACTTTAATGACCAGCACATCGGCCCTGAGAAACAATTAAGAATGGTGGAGAAATTTTTAGAAGGACCTAGCCTGACCTGGTTTTTAAGTTTCAAGTACACGTTCACAGACATGGCTCAATTCCGCGAGGTCTTTTTGAAGAAGTTTTGGAGTCCTTCGTTACAACAGGGGTTGAGAATGGACCTGTACACGCGCAAATATCATAGTACACATCCAACCCGTTTTTCAGAATTCTTCAGTCAGCAATTGGTAAAATTCAGAGATTTTGACGACCCGCCTAGCGAACAAAATATGGTTCTAACCATCGGGAAACAACTCCCAATGCACATCCAACAATTATTAGTCGCAGGAAATATTCAGACCGCAGTCCAAGCCGAAGAATTACTCAGACACTTAGACGAGACGAGTATGGTAAGCCCACAGACAGGAAGAAGGAATTTGGAATGTGTCAACACGGCAGAGGTAGTTCAGGGACTCCAAAATAACCACAGCCAGGGGAACCAAACTAAGACACAGTCCACAGGGACACAATTCACGCCAAGAAGACAAGATTTTGACGGCCGAAACCAGTTCCATAACAACAATCAGAATTATCAGAATAACCGCGGGAGATACCATCAGAATAACCAAAATCAAAATAATCAGTGGACGTACCAGCGGGAGTACACAAATTGGAGGGGAAACCAGAGACAAGGTAGACCTTACCAAAGAAATGGAGATGGTAGATGGAATAACGGCAGGGACTATCGCCAAGAAAATAGAGGAGATTATAGGAACAACTGGGACGAGCGATATATTGAATCCCGTAAATACTTGGATCAATTAAGTACTGAAGAAGCGGAGAAGGAGAAGTGGGGGCGTGCCATGGCGAACAGACAGAGCCCAGACCATCACCGTGAAGAAGAGAAGAGACCAGCCGACAAACCAAAACAGAAAAATAATAGAGGAAATTCGCGGGACGAAGTTTCGGGCAAGGGCCTGGAAATATGGTAGCAGAAGAAGAAGATGGGAGAAGAAGAAGACGGTAGGAGAAGAAGATGGGAGAAGAAGAAGATGGAAGAAGAAGAAGAAACAGAAGGGAACCATTTGATGATTAGGAAAGATGATATGTGCAGAATCAGTATTGGAAAATTTTATTTTGAGAGCCAACACTCAAACCTACGGGGAGAGCCTGAGTACGCACTTTGTTTGTAAACAACGAGCAGCTGAGACGATGGGAGTGGCAACTACTTGAGGAGAAGGGGGAGACCTAGTGAAAACATGAATGACATTCCAGCGAGAAGGGAGCACACTAATTGAGTCAGAGGGGCATACACTCGAGCAGCTGAGTGAGATTTAAAGGGATGTGTTGTTACTACAGTGGATTTTGTTTTTGAAATCCAAACCAATAAATTGTTTCGAATTTCAAAACCTTGCTGAGGATAAATGAACCCTTATTGATCTTCGATAAATAAGTATTCATATTTATTATTATTATTACTACGGCCCAGGCAGCACTTAAGGAAGTCGACATGGATATAAGGGAGGCCAGCATTTCGTAATGATTGCAACAGGAGGTGAGCTGGTAGCTATTCTTGGGGAACGGCCAGAATTAGTCGAGTTCAAGGCCAAATTGTGCAACTACTGTACCAAAATTGGAGACATAAAGGAAGAATCACGAGGTACTAGCAACGAACATACGATTGAATCAGCCAATCGCAAGAGACCAAGCCATGACCACGAGGTGGACAGCGTCAGTAGTAAAAAGCCCGCGGAAGTGTGTATCTAAAGAACCGCCGAACGGATTAATCTCCGCTCGAGTGATTTGGGACGTTTGATTTATTTGGAGAAGAATGACACTAGTCCCATCTTTGTGAGACAAAAACTCTGGAAGTTTTTAACCGACTCCGCCCCACTCCTCCGCCCCTGTCAGTTTCTAATAAATAGTTTGGCCTGACGCCATTCTAAATCTATTCTTTGTGGAGCCGTGAGGGCCTGACTTCACGCCAGGTTGAATTGTGATTTTTGACGCTCAAATTATCTATTCTTTGTGGAGCCGTGAGGGGCTGAATTCACGCCAGTTTGAATTGTGATTTTTGACGCTCGAATTATCTTTTCTTTGTGGAGCCGTGAGGGGCTGACTCCACGCCAGTTTATATTGTGATTTTTGACGCTCGAAATTATCTAAGTCTATTCTTTGTGGAACCTTCAGAGGCTTACTCCACGCCAGTTTATATTGTGATTTTTGACGTTCGAAATTATCTAAGTCATTCGTTTTGGAGCCGTGAGGGGCTTACTCCACGCCAGTTTATATTGTGATTTTTGACGCTCGAAATTATCTAAGTCATTCGTTTTGGAGCCGTGAGGGGCTTACTCCACGCCAGTTCGTATTGTGATTTTTACGCTCTAAAATTAGTGAAGTTAATTTATTTTGTGAGCTTTGAGGAGCTAAAGTCACAGCGATTGCAGTATCGAATTTTAAAAGCTATAATACATTTTGTTTTATTCTGGAATCTACTTTATTTGTGAGCTAAATATTTCACGCCAGTGCGTGATAACTTGTAACATTCATTTACAGACGACGAGTTCAGCTCTAAGGGGGAAGTATTGTAACACCCGAATTAGCGCTCACCGGAGCCGAAATCCACAGTACAGGACGGAAATACCGAGCGAGATAGCGACTGCTAGTGCAGCCAGGATTTTGAACTTGTTAACGAGCCAGTGGCGCGGACTCGAGATGTATATTTTATGTATAAATTGCAGTGTATTTTATATGTGTTTTTATGGTGCGTGTGTGCGAGATAGTTAGGGCCAGTCTTCGCTATTAATCGCATTAGGACAATTGTGGGTGAATTGAGTAGCCTGCAAGCGATTATAGATAGGCAAATAATTAACATTGAACTTTTCTGCCAAGGAGTCGATACCAAGATGATCAGCACGTGGTTTGAAGTTGGGATGAGCTTCAACAAATCAACGCAGACGACTACTATGGAGTGCTAATTGTCCATAGGGGCGATGGGTTGAGGAGGATGTCCTTAGTTCTACAAGCAGAAGCGGTGATGTACTAAAATTGGATTATTTCAATTATGTAGTTAGATTTGGCCGGGGAACTTTGTAAATAGTCATGTTTTCTTTTCTTGTTGTTTTAGAGTTTTTCTTCCACCGACACTGTATGTTTAAATGTCCGTTGGCGCGTGGCCAAAGTGTTTGTTTGATATTTTGTTTTTCCTTGAGTCATACGTAATGTGCGCGGCGTGCGTGCGTGATTTTTATCCTTGCAAATGCGGAACCCGTTACATTCGATAAATTGTGCTTTATTAACGTTAATATTTGAAATAGGAATGGGAGGAAATTATTGTAAGATATTTGCTGAACAGGTTATTATTCATATTAGGGTTGCCAAGTGCACCAACTTAAAAGTAATTTGTAGAACACCTTCGTTCTAATTTTGATAGATTTTTCTTGAGTCCTTTTCAGGTGACTAGTCACGGCATAGAACGGTGGTGCCAGCATGTGGATATTATTTGTGTCTTTTTATTTCAGGGTCTGTCAAAACCCATACGTGTGATTGTGTGTGTTAATGTGTCTAGTGTGTGTTGATTCTACGTGAGGAGGGGATAGTTGTCCTACCACTCTCATATTTTTGCTGCTGTTGTATTTTTGATGGAAAGACAGGGTGCTCTTGGGAGACTGCTGATTCTTGTCCATATATTTTTCTGACACACACGTATTGTTGTGCTTTGGGGCACACTTCTTCGAGATTCGACCCCATGTTCTGGGAGGTCGAGGTTATTGACACGTGGGTTGACAGACATGCAGAGTTCCACAAACCGCCCGTTTTGCCTGTGACTTATTTGATAGGCAGTCCTATTTGTCCGACTGACCCCTGTAAGCTTTCATGTAGCAAACCTGTTCATTGTGATGGTGATTTTTTAAAGCCATAATTAATTGGGGAGTTCGCCATGTGTGTAACGGCTTGTTGTACGTTGTATGGGTAAAATATTGTGATTAACGTAAATGTTGGCTGTGTGCCTATTGCTTTGTTTATGACTCGATTCATGTAATTTTGTGTGTCACACGCGTGTGGTGTAGTGGTAGAGTATTTGTAAAATTTTGACAGCGGTCATTTGTGTATTTTTCTATTGGTCACGTGTTAATGTACTTGTGTTGATTTGTGGGAGAAGTCCTAAGTTTTTAGGCAGTAAATGTTGCTACGGCAATTTGATTCCATTTTCACACGGAAATGTTGTGTTTGTTTATAGTAGATTTAGGGAGTGTCGGTTTAGTTTAAGTATTGTAGTTGTGTTTCCCCGTGTCGGTCTAGCTCTAAGAAATGTGGATTCGTTGTCTGAAGGGTTATTCTGGATGATAACGAATCACGCATTCAAAGTACACATCGTGATGCATGTAGAACGGCATACGCACATATATGGTCACTTTTGTATTTTTATTTTAAGGACACTTGGTCCAGGTAATTAATCTCTCCAGAGATATCGCCTAGTGTTGGCATTTTATTAAGCGGGAGTCAGTTGGGAGTGTTTTTGTTGTTAATTGTTTATGTGTAAATATGGTGATTTGTTATTAAATTCAGTTGTTTTAACCCTGGCTTCACTCTTTCCTGCATGTTATTTTGTTATATGTTACCCTGCAAGTTAATGAAGCGCCCTGACAGCAACTTACGAATATGAACCGTTACACCCCCCGAAACTGAGTTTCATATGCTTCTTTGCAAGGGTTCAATATGTTTGACCGTTTTTTCATGAATCCAATTTAAGGGGCCCATGGGGAGGGGTGAAATTCTGGGGGGGGGGGGGGTTGACAGGAAAGAAAGTGTCCTAACTGATTGACTGACTGACTCACTCATCAAACTCAGGGGAAAAAACTGCTTTAAAGTAATTAAATAGCTGTTCGATAGTTTTTTTTTTCATAAATCAAATTTAAGGGGTTCGTGGGGAGAGGTGAAATTCTGAAAAAAGAAAATTGAAAGAAAATGTCCTGACTCACTCACTCACTCATCATCGCCCAGCCAAAATTATTGAAGTTTGAAACATGACAGTTTGGGGATATGTTCATTGTATGTCAAAACCGTTTACTAAGGGAGGATTTTCGGATATTCAGGTTCTAATGGGGTCTTAAGGGGGTTAAACCTGCATTTCATTGAATAAAAATATCTCCCGATTGGTTTAATTGGGGGATGTGATACACGGAATATATGCTCATAATTACAAAGTAAGAAGACACGTGTCTGAGGGTTTTTCGATGTGGTGTATATTATGAGGTGAAAGGGGTGAAAAGTGGGGATTGAAAGATTCCTAACGGAGCGTATATCTCTTCAACGACATAGGCGAGGAGTTTGAAACTCAGCGGGAAAAAATCAGTATAAAAATAAGTAAATTTGTGTTTGACCGTTTTTTTTCATAAATCCAATTTAAGGGGCCCATGGGGAGGGGTGAAATTCTGGGGGGAGACAGGAAAGAAAGTGTCCTAACTGATTGACTGACTGACTCACTCATCAAACTCACGGGGAAAAAACTGCTTTAAAGTAAGTTAATAGCTTTTCGACAGTTTTTTTGATCAATCAAATTGAAGGGGTTCATCGGGAGGGGTGAAATTCTGAAGAAAATAAATTGAAAGAAAATGTCCGGACTCATTCACTCACTCATCATCGCCCAGCCAAAAATATTGTAGTTTGAAACGTGGCATTTCGAGGATATGTTCGTTGTATGTCAAAACCGTACACTAAGGGAGGATTTTTGGATATTGAGGTTCTAAAGGGGTCTTAAGGGGGTTAAACCTGCATTTCATTGGATAACAATATCTCACGAGTGGTTTCATTTGTGGATGTGATACTCGGCATATAAACTAATCATTAAAAATAAGCAGATATGTGTCTAAGGGTTTCTCGATGTGGTGTATTATTATGAGGTGAAAAGGGGTGAAAATTGGGGGTTGAAGGATTCCTAACGGAGCGTGTAGGCCTATCTCTTAAACGACACAGGCGAGAAATTTGAAACTCAGCGAAAAAAATCAGCTTAAAAAGTAAGTAAATCGGTGTTTGACCGTTTTTTATCAATTAATTTAAGGGGCAATGGTGTGGGGTGAAATTCTGGGGGGAAAAAGGAGAGAAAATGTCCTAACTGACTGACTAACTCACTCACTCATCAAACTCAGGGGGAAAAGACAGCTTAAAAAATAAATTAATAGGTGTTCAAGCGTTTTTTCATCAATCCAATTTAAGGGGCCCATGGGGAGGGGTGAAATTCTGGTAAAAATAATTGAAATAAAATGTCCTGTCTGACTCTCCCACTCATCACGCCCAGCGAAAACTATTAAAGTTGAAAACATGAAATTTTGGGAACATGTTCGCTGTATGTCGGAAACGTCAACTAAGGAATGATTTTTGTTTATTCGGGTTTTAAAGAGGTGTTAAGGGGGTTAAACGTGCATTTCATTGAATAACGATATTGTGCCCGTTTAGACCGGAGTCCGCACGACCACATATGCATTTTACCAATAATCAGTCAGCACGAGAGTCAAAATATCCCGGAGCGCCAGATGGGTTAAAGCTAATCGCAAAAACGACATCAAGTGAAAAAAAAATGCTTTACTGATTTTTGGCTCAATGCAACAATAAGGATAGAAGGAGATTCAACTGGGCATAACACAACATGTAAAATTATCTCAGTTTATTTTGAATTTAAAATTGACTGCAAAAATGCTCAAAGCAGCATCATTCACGTGTGGCGACCCACATCCTATTTACACAATGTACAGAAATTTTCCAAACACATTTGACAGTTATCTTTGGAAACACAAGTCTGATTATTAGTCCTGTAGACTGTGTTCCAAAATTATATTCATTTATTTATGATTAAATCCAGTTCAAATTTAATTGTCTTTACTGGAAATATCGTAGTTCACTGTTTGAATTTTTACATAATATTAACACTCGTAGAATAAATGTTCATAGAATTTAAACTTTCACTTATTTTTCCAGTTTCAAAAAAATATATTGTCAAAAAATATTATTATCCTTGAATCAACACAAATTATTTACACATATTAATAACATCTGAAAAGTATTTGACCTTGAGCATAGCATGGAAGAACTGTGCGAAGCACAACAAAATTAATTGTTCTTCTGACATTAAATGTTTCGAGAAGTGACTCGATTATGAACTTCAAGTTCCTAACAAAATATATGATTTCTGAATCATCAACTTGATCAATAAATTGTTGGACCATTCAACTATTTAATTTTCCACTTGGGAACATTATTAAGAAAAATATTTATATTCATGGCCATTTTAGTAACTTTCATAACTTGCAATTCTTCGACAGAATGCGGAAATAAGAATCGTAGCTTCATAATAAATTCATTTAGTTCATGGCACTAGGATTGAAAACATCCTTCAAATTATTCGTGGTTATAGAATTATTTTTAATTGGCAGTGGCCCATTCTATTATTTGTGTAAGAACACAATATTACAACAACAACGGCAAAGGTCTTCCTCTGAAGAAGAATAAAATATTATCATGACAAATCCGGGTTCTAGCAAAATCAAAGTCTAAATGGAATCCGTAAACAAGGTTGAAATAAGAACTGATGGTTTTTAAGAAATAACCTTCGGGTCATTCATACGACGAAATGTGTAGTTCCAATACTCCTATAAACCTGAGCCATCGAACCTGCTATTTGATTGATGCTCGAAAAAATCTCCTCATTCCTGCGACTTAAACATGCGCACCTGGGAATGGAATTTCAACTACTCCACACATAAATTTTCTTCCCAAAATTTATACAATAAATCAAGCCTCTGCTTGTTATCAACACTGGAAGATTAATAAACTTACAAGTTTATTTTATTTTACCATTCAGTTCAACCCGTGAATTTACCATACTTATGAAAATCTTTATTTCACTTTCGAGTGTATTTACGTCATGATTTTATATAAATTCAAAAATATCCTATTTGATACAAATATCATTTGCTTCCCGTTTCATGCCTCTCCGTGTTATCTGAAAAATATACTTTGCTCATTGCAAATATTAACTGTTCAACCAGAACTGAAGTGTTGGTTGAATGCGGGCTTGCGCTAACCACTCTCCTTCGGAAAATCTCCTGTTCCAAACTAGAAATGATTAAACTACTTCATAGGCTCTCTCTCAATACATATGATTATTAGAAAATATAATATCCAAGAATTATTTAGAAAAATTATGAAAATTATTATTATTATTATTAGTGGATCATTATTATTATTATTAGTCATATTATTTTAAATATATTTAATTATCATCTCATTATGTGAGAATCCACATGTTCGAACCTTCGAATATGGAAAAAAATATCCATTCCTCAACAAAAATAATTATTAACTTTTACAGTTACATCGGCTGATTACCGTGATTTCCCAAAAATATGAAATATTCAAATAAATGCTCGATATGCTCGGTCATCGATCCTAAACTGTTCTGAGTGCTGAAAATACTCAGAATAACTCTAATATGTCTTGCGTAAATCATTGCAAGATTTAAATACTGAACCCATGTACCATGGCATCAAAGGGGGTCGAATCCATGTATTTTGAGAAAGGAATGAAAGAATCATACAGTCTCTAAGGGAACGGAGAGAGATTTCAAGCCAGGATTCTAGCCTAACATTGTGCAAGCGCTGGGACCAGGTGTTCCTAAGATGAGCTCATGCCTCTTGACATTTATAAGGAGCCAGTCATGGATATTAATAGAACTAGTGGAAAGTTTGGACTGTAAGACGAAGAAGCTCGACTCGGAAATTGCTCTTACGTTGCAGGAAAACGGCAACCTTGCTGCTGAGTCAGAACAAGAATAATTAAATTTAACCCGTTTACGAGTATAAAAATAAGTAAACAGATACAGTACGGTGAATCATTTTGGATTAGAGATTTTTGTGTAAAGAGAAAGCTTTTAATAATAGTCCAGGAGAAAAGTGCAAATGCAGCATACGTCATTGTGAATTCACCGGGACCCAAGGAGTGGGAGAATTAAAAATGAACAGCACCACCCACACAAGTTGAAGACTAAAAATTAATTAATATCTCGGAAATGCACGATCGATTTCCATGCACAGGAAGATGAGTTTACGTTTGGAAGACGAGCTTTCTGGAGATATAATTTTTATAATTGTGCGACAATTAATTCAAAAGTTGGTCACGAAAACGACTAGGATTTTATCTTTTTTTGATTAAAAGGTATAAAACTCCTGGCCTCGCCAAGCCAATCATGCAGTCTACGATAGCCCAGGGAGGCGTTACGCTGTATCAGTTCATGCAGTATTCAAGAGCCCGTGAGGGGGACGTTACGCTGTATCAGACATCGAAGGCAGTTTACCAGTACTCCTTGAGGGGAGAAACGCTGTATTACACCGCAGAACTAATATTCGACAGCCACGGGCGTCGAAGTATCAGTAACTTGCGTGCCTCCATAAGGAGTTGCAAAGAAGAAGTATTAAAGTATCGCCGTGTTGAAAAATTAGGAAAATCCTAGTTACAGGATTTAGGTCCGACAGGGCAAAGTTTACCGTAAAAGTTCCAAAAATACAGTCAAAGCAGGCTGCGAACTTAGGATTCAGGCGATAGGTCTTTCAGTAAACGACCAAAAGTATCATAACGTACGGAAGTACCGGAACAGCGAGATAAACAGTTTATCAATTTTAAAGAACCCGAACAGGGAAAAACAGAGTAAGGTTCGCAACGTATTTCAGAAAATTAGAAGTGCGAGAACCGGATAAACAAAGAAGAACGGAAACTATAGACATTGTTTTCAAGAAAGTAGACGAACTATTCTAAAGCACTAAGACTCGAGAAGTATTAGTTGCTAAAAAATCCATAGGTCACCGATAGGTTATCGAGGGGACCTCGATCAGAACAGACTTTCGCTAGGATCGATAAATCAGATCTAAAAGGGGAGCCGTTCAAGCTAGAGAAATAGCCGATCATCAGGAACAGGATTCGAAGAATTGTTATTCCAGGGAAGTAGTAGATGATTCGAGACTTTCGTATTCTGCAGGATAGGGAGCCGACATTGAATAAATTTCACCCTTGGAGACGGGAGATTAAGAGGTCACGTGTGATAGGCTAAAAAGACGGCCTAGTGATCAAAAGTTGTGAAGTGTAAATATATCAAGAGTATGTGTTAAAAGTAATATTTTTTAGTGTTTTATTGTGTGTTCAAAACGGATACACCAGTGTATTAAAAATGTTGTCAGTGTTAAATGTATTGAATATGTGTCAAGAAATGTCTGTACATGAGATGAGTTTGTACAATATGGAGTAAGTCAAGAAGGTGGGCCAAAATGACACATCGAACGAGAATAAAGGTCAGAAAACGACCTTAGACATGTGAGTAAAGATTTTCATTATGTTTTTGGGTGTCGGGGAAAATTTTGTGTACAATTCCACCGGAGTTTTGAGCAAAAGGGATGTTTTTAAATAAATAATAACTAAATAAGAACGCGATCTGAACGAAAATAAAGTTTTAAGAAATAATAAATAATTATGTGAATAATAAATCCTGTAGAGGAAATGCCTGGAATAAAATGTCAGTGTATTTAATGAATGTTATAAAAGCAAGCGTAATAATAATAATTATAACAAAGATATTTACATAAAGGTAAATTTGAATTATATGAAAGAAATAGCTTTTGAGCTTTTGTAAGGAATGAAGACATGATGTGAGTAATCATAATAATAACAAGGTAAAGAAATCTAAATAAAGATTAAATTGAAAGATATAAAAATATAGAGCGTTGGAGCCTTAACAAATGTATAAGACATGATGTGAATGCATGTTCTTAAAAATGGAGCGATTTACTGTCAACGGAAAAGATTAATATAAGAATTGAGATATGTATCAATTGTTACTATGAAATTTATCAGTTCTTTGGAAGACATTAGGCCGTAAAGTAATGTGTAGCGTAATGGAACGCAATTAAATAAAAAATCACGCTAGGAATGCGTAGAATTTAAATGTACTTGGTAAATTACTTATGAGGGGTAGTTGATTGTATTGAATTGAGATATGTTGTAAGTCCTCTAATTGTGACGTAGATCACGAGGCCATGTGTGTGCTATTATATAAAAGGGAGCAAATGTATGGTATTATTGAGCGTAGGTCCTGTAAGCTACGGCTAGACCCTAAATCGCGTCTTGTATAAGTCCTCCAATGTGGAAATGGTTCCCGAGGCATGTTAAGCGATTCGAACATAGAATCCTCTTGTTGTTGAAGCCCCTTATTATTCGTCGTAGAATGTGTATTACTCTTCCCAATCAACGAGGACCCTTCATAATTAATAAATGCCAAAATTACGAGAATGGTTTATGAGCCAAAGAATATTGTTGAAAGTGAAAAGAGAAGTTAAAATGCCAGGTCTCTCCATAGAACTGAAAATAAAATAAAGGTTTGTTTTAAAAGCATTGAAGAGAGCTCCAACCGTAGGCTAGGCAGGGAGCCGCTCTCCCTGTCATAAATCACGCTCGAGTATAATGGCCTGACCCTCATAGTACGAGGGTGGGTAAAGACCGTCTTGTAAGCAGTGTTAAATACACCGTGAGTGTTTAAAGTTGTTAATGACCCGGGCGTTGAACCGAGGTCCTTGTAGATTGATATTATCGCTTGCCAGTTCTGATCGTAGTTTTCTTATGTGATAATGGTCTTATAAGACAAATGAATTAAATAAAAATCCCTATTGTAATATTGTATGGAAAATAAGGAATCCACGAGTTTTGTGAAGATAACTAGATTTCGGGAGTAATCATAGTTTTTGACTTTGTCAAGTAATCTTTATAACTCTGGAGTACACAAATAGTTTCCCGATCACCGTAATGAATTTGCAAAACTTGAGAGAGATAGTAGATACTGAGAATATGTGAAATGCCCAAATATTGAAGTGGATAATTAACATGTAATTTTAAATGTAATTATATATTTGTTTTGATGATAAGAAAAGATAAAAATAGTTCTTGAGGAGTACAAAAGTATGACACCATTATTATGGGAAAATATAGAGCCAAAGGAGCTCGTAGTTATATGGAACTTTAAGATAGGTACTTTATGGAAGTGAAAATAATCATGAATTGTTGGTTTTAAAGAAAACCATGTGTTTAAAGTGAATATTTGTTTTATTCTTATGCTATTCCTTGTTCACTTTGAACAAGTAGAAAGATATTGGTCAGTAGTTTATTTGTTTTATTGTTTGTAGCGCCATAATTTTGATTAATTAAATGTGTTAAAATAGGAGTTGTTTTTTTTTTTTTTTTGCAAGTGTATCCTCTATTTAATCCAAAATATGTAAGTCACAGAGTGGGAGAACTTACCGCAGCCCCGAAAAATCCCGAATTGAGCAATGCTGGCATACTGTGATTTGCATATTTCTTGCTAAAAGGGCACAATACGAAGAAAAATAAATGTGTTGGTCATCTGCCGAAAAATAGTTTGTTCCAATTAGCTAGGCATAATATAAAATTCAAATGTGGCTTACATTTCTTGATGGTCTTGAAGCGTAGCGAACCTGGTCTGTACCAGATTTATCCATAGACATGCCCTATCGGACAAGCATGTATAATCCTTGTATCGGCCGCCATTATATACCCACAATCCGTGTAACAAGACATAGTGGTAATATCTCTTGACGTTTGAAGTAACTGTTGATCCATTTTAATATTGGCTTCTGTTAACTCCATAACAGTTTGCAGTACAAGAAAACACTGACGGTCTAACCAATCAACGGCTGTTCTGAAGATCGTTCCCTGGGCATGGCTTCACACCATCTACCATGCGCGAAGCAACATGTAGTTTCCCTGCGTAGACTAATGAACACCACCGTGATAGACTGGTCTTCAATGTACTGATAGATCGAAGAGGTTAACAAGTTACAAATATGAAAACTGACTGAATTGGACTTAAAATATCCAAGTATTAGGTTATTACTGGACTGTGACAAAGTATTAATTCTAGACAAAGTCTAGCATATGTCCATGTGAAAATAAAAATATTTCACCAGTGTCCGTCGAAAATTAACTATCACCTTAGTGATCCTCTCTGCCGGAAACTTACTAAGTTCCACTCGTAGCGCAGCACTTTTGTGACTATCACAACTTTGAAAATAACTTCTGCGTAGATCCGGCAACCATGTGCCTTGGCTCAGCGTAGTGGCACCTTGCTAGGCAAGTGCTTGTGTCGAAGTGAGCTATTGATGCCTGAGCCGGCCGGCTTTTATTCAAAACAGTCAGGGTCACGCGTCATCACGCTGAAATATGGAAATCCTCATATCTCTGGTATCCCTGGTCCGATTTACTTCATACTAAGTGCATTCTCTTTCATTTGGCCGTGCCAGTAATCTGATCCAAGTCTCAAGTCTCTACTCCATGGCTAACTATTTAATCAATAAATAGCCTCGACCTCTGCTATTACTCGCTACGTCACTTGACATGCTCTTAGCGGTATATTCTTTCCAATTGCTTCGAGAAGCAATGTAGCGCGATATTCAAATATCTCGACTTTCAAAAGCGGCTGTAGCCTTTCCCTTGATATCTAGGTGTCTGAATCTCGGAATACCCATTCCTAGAGTTGGGCACAATATCTCATGAGTTGTTTCTTTGGAGATGTGATATTCGGTATATAAACTAATCGTTAAAAATAATCAGACATATTGTGCCCGCCAGACAAGGATGTCGGAAGACCGCTTGACCGCAACGGCCCCTCGACACCCCCATCCACCGAACCCACAACCCTAAAAGGATCAGATGTGCATTCTCAAATCAGCCCGCACGGGACTAGTTACCTCAGGGTCGATCGGTGTTAGTGAGATGTGGAAATGTTATGAACTGACCCAAGAAAGCACATCAAAAAAAGCAACAAAAAAGAAGAAGTCCAGTCTTAAGTTACCTTCTTTGTTTATTTAGAAACAGCACCCTAACCTACTTCTGAGGGTAAGAATCGGATAAGCCGCTAACCTGGATACATGATTAATAATCCCTAAATGACGTTAAGTTACCCTCTTGAAGTCCTATTATACAACAAAACAAAAAAACAGCAAACTAAGGGAATAATACGTAAGTTCGGCCCTAAGCAATTACAATGAGAAATTTAATTAAAGCAAAACAATGTGTATGAAACTAGGCTATGATGGTATTATCCCTGACATTTAACGTTAAAGTTATGTTCTGATTTGATCCTATCGTAAAGGTAATCATAGACGTGACGCGCCTATGCAGAAAAAAAACTATCACACAATTGGTTCACTAAAAATACATCAGTAACAAATGGGAACACAAGTCAACAAAACATAAACACACAATAGAATACACTCTTATATTCAACATCCTCCCTACACAAATCGTCGACTGTTTGTAGACGATTGTCATCTGAATGCATGTCAATGTAGGTTGGCAACAGCATGAACACCGTCATGTCTGACGTTGCATTTGCAAAGTCCAGGTTTCCGTGGATTCGCCTAGAAATTACATTCGAAGATTCAAGGAGTGTCAGCTTGATCTAATTGTATTTAGAAGCATCACCCTCAGGTGAAAAATCGAAGATCGAATCATGACAACAACATACGAAAAATTACATTATTCAAAAAAACTGAAGTTCAAAACTATTTAATTATTTATTTAATTATTAATTATTTATTGCTTTCAAAATAAAACTATTTCATTATTATTTATTATTATTATTATTATTATTTTTATTATTATTATTATTTATTATTATTTATTATTATTATTATCATTATTATTTATTATTATTATTATTATTATTATTATTATTATTTATGGAAGTGTATTTAATATTGTCATTAGACACGAAGAACAGAATCAGACCCATAAATAAACTCTCCCTTCGAGAAGCATCAGTCATCTCGATTCTACAGCATCATCAAACATCTTCATATGAGCCTCACCGCTCAACTTCAATACACGCCAGTCACAGCTGAACTCGTGTATACAAATACCAATACGTGTGGTTACCCAACACACACCTTATGTAACGGTCGACAGTGGTATAAACATCACCTGTCACCTAATTAACATCACCATGAGCGATAATGCATCGTCTTCATGTGGAACAAATTACCCAATCACAATCTAACACGTTGCCCTGGTCTGATACATCTTCGGTCTGTACAAAATTAAGTTAATGGCTGCCCAGAACAGCTGTTACAGCTCTTAAATAATGGTTTCAATATAATACAGGTTACATTTTACTTAACAAATTTATTAACCTTATGGGAGTGTAAATTCATTGACAAAATACTGCTGTGCAGTTCTACGCTAAGTGTAGTATTGAGTTTGTGTGTGCCTTTAGTTGTTGTATAATGTGACATGTGAATGATGCATTTGCTTGCGGCCGGTATATTCGAGTATCCGCCACGGCTTTCAAGGTCCCAATACACTCTCCCGTTGACGAACAATTGAGCTCACCGCTTGTTTTGAAACCAGTTCTAAATCCACGCATTCAGATGTACAATTGTAATAACGCCACACTTCTGGCATAACAAAAGAATAATGTTGTATTCTTGGTAGACCAAAGATATAGATACTGTATGTCACTCTTTCTGCAGTGACTTGAATATATTAAAATGATACGTAGGAGGTATTAAAAATGCTTAAACAAATTATACTGTAGTCATTCCGTCATGTCTATCGACTGCCATACCTTCCCAAGGATCGTGTGTTCGAGAATAACACACACTTCCACCTTCCTTGAGTACATGAAGTTATATTTGCGGCGTTCTTCTTCAATTTATGCATAGTGCTCCCAATGCCTTTCTTAACCATTCTATTTACAAATTGCCATGTAGAAATAGACCGACAGGAAATAATAGTTAATCACATAACTACCATAAAAAACAAATCCTGCCTATAACCAACTGTGTGAATACGTGCGGCCAATATATTATGCTAATTATCCACCACAATTCTACCGTACATAAATGGTTTTATTTGACTTACTCGTTCATGGTTGGTTGTATGAGATGGATGGCTCTCGGTTTGAACCTGGTCCTCGGTTCCCTCACCGTCCTTAACCATCGTTTCTTTCTCCCCATGGTATTATTTGGCATCGGCTCTTCCCATGGTTGAATGGTTTACTCGGACATTCCTCCTGCCATAAGGATGGCGGTAGCTTCCGTGTAGTTATAGGCCCCCATGATGGTAGTAGTATTACACGTTGGAGAAGCCTGAATCACTGATTTTATCGGAACAATAGTTGTAAAATTTCCACTGATTCTAAACTGTGCGGATATTCAAAATTGCCTTTCGATTTCCGCCACTGACTTTATTGACGCATCTGCATCATATTACACAGACTTTACAACTTTTCTCACTCCACAATTACACGGGTTTGATAATAGCACTTCAAAATGTTGACAATTTACAGTTCGACTAGTCATGAATAACAGTTTCAATGCACTTTCCAAATATAAAAGTCTGTTCGATAATAGTAATATTAATGGACTACTCGTCCTTACCCTGTTCATTACCCGAGATCCAGTTGCGGCGTTTTTCAATCACACACGACATGACACAGTACTGTCTAGGTAATGGCGACCAGTGCTTCTTCCTCTCCATCGTCGGGCACCGCGTGAGTCGTTTCCTGACTATGTAAATTAACCGTTTATAACCCAGCATATCATTTACACAACCAGCACTCTCGAAAATTATAGAAAAAAAATCATTGGAGTGCCCTTGTTGTCTGAATTGTCATGTGGTTCATAATCTCACTATTAAAGAAATATGTTACTTCAGTTGGCGACTTCCCCTGGTTGATTGGTGTTCCATGGTTGGATGTGCGGTTGAGCGTCTTTGGGATTTTTTTCCTCGGCAATCAATTTTCGATGAGCCGGAAATGGTCATGGGGTCATGAGCCTTTCGGTCTCATATGCCTCTTCGTCGATAAAAATAAAAATTTTGGCAATTTTTTTTTATTTTCCCGTTATTAATTCCTCCAGCAATACAGTGATATAACGGGTTACCATCGACAAGTTATTTACTCCCTACGATGATATCTCTTGAGTTTGGAAGCGTTATATACCCCAATTCTCTCGTTGGTATTGAAGTCAACAATGGCGTAACTACCATTGTTATATACAGTTTCAATTCGATGTGGGCCATAAAATAGAGACACGAACTTATGGTACACTCTTTCTTGAGGATTTGATATCCCAGGTCGGCGAATTAGGACTAAGTCGCCCACATTCAGTGGTCTTCTGAAGCGTTTGTTTCTCACCCTTCTCAGGCGTTTCTCAGCTTGTATATTGAGTTTTTCTCGTGCTGCTTCGATCCTGCTAGCTACCGATGGCTGAATACACGGTGGTAATGTCACGACATTGTGCCAGAATCTTCTGGGTGTAATCCCAAGGTGTATTTGGGCTGGAATTTGGCCGGTACTTTCATGGACAGTGTAATTTATGCAACGTGTCATTACGACTAGCACTTCTGTCCATTTCCAATGTTCATTTTCGCAGTAAATGCGGCAGAATTTTGAAATTTCCGACATGACGCGTTCACTAGGGTTGCTCTCCGGGTGTCGTATGGATGATAGGAGATGTCCTATTCCTAATTCTTCCATAGCATCAGAAAATTGTGCGGATGTGTACTGCGACCCATGGTCGGTAAGCAAAAATTGTGGCTTTCCTGCTTCAGGTATTACTTGTCGTTTAATTCGTTGGATAATCTGGTGCGCCGTGGCCTTCTGTATGGGATGCAGCATCGTATACTTACTGAAAACGTCTATTGTCACCACCACAAATCGGTTTCCTCTACCAGACTTAGGAATTGGTCCAAATATATCCTGAGCGTACAATTCTCTCGGTTCTGTGGGTAAAATTGGTCGTGGGGATTCCTTTAATAATTTAGTAGGAAATTTATTACGTTGGCATGTATCACACGTTCGTATAACATTCCGAACCGTGGTTCCAATGTCCTTCCATGTGAATGTTTCCTTGATGGTTGCGATTGTTTTATCCGTGCCCCCGTGTCCAATAGCAAGATGTACCATCTGTGTGACCGAATTTTGGTATGTCTGGGGGATCACTGCACGAAGTTGCGTATGGCCGGGATCAACGAACTTGTACAGGAGTCGTTGATACAATACATAGTCAGCTGCCAGGATCGTCGTCCGAGCATAATCGGCATCCTGTGCGTCCATTTTACCCTCGAGGAATCGGATAATATTGCGCAATTCACGTTCACGTTTCTGGCCTTCGTGTAGGTGTTGTAGCCTTCTCAGGGGTTCAGCACATTCTCCCTCGACGTCAATGGCATAAATTTGGCCCTCCGGGTTACGACTTAATATGTCAGCTACGATGTTTTCCTTTCCAGGACGATGTTCGATAACCAAATCAAACTGCTGAATAAACAACGTCCACCTTGTAATGCGGTCGCTTGCCAGTCTTGTCCGGAGAATGAATGTTAGTGCCTGATGGTCTGTGCGAATGATAATTCTCTGCCCCCACAAGAGTTTCCTCCAATACTCCAAAGGATACACTGCGGCAAGTGCTTCGAGTTCTGTTGTATAATAGTTACGTTCATGAGCTCGCAACTTCCGACTCAAGAATGCAATATAATGTCGATTCTTGTCGTCGTCTTCCTGCAACAAGATTGCGCTGATTCCTATGCTGAAGCGTCTGTCTCCATAATGAAATTCCGGGTGTAATCAGGATATTCTAAAGTTATGCTGTTTACCAACATCAGCTTAGCCTTCTCAAATGCGCGATCACAGTCGGTGTTCCACGCCCATCTCGTATTTTTGCGCAATAATTCCTGGAGTGGAGCTACTGTTTCCGAATATTCCGGACAGTGTGCAGCAAAAAATTGCATAATTCCCAGGAATTGCCTGACATGTTTGACCTTAGTAGGTTTTGGGAATTGCGAGATAGCCTGAATTTTAGCCGGATTTGGCTTGTACCCCTCTCCACTGATTATATGTCCCACGAACTTGATTTCGGATTGAAAGAATTTACATTTACTCATGTTAACTTTGAAATTGGACATCCTCAGGTTTTGAAATACTAGACGAAGAGTGTTAAAGTGTTCTTCTTCGATTTCCGACGCAATTATGATATCATCTACATAGCATATCACCTTTTCTTTTACTTCCGGTGTGAGATTTGCGTCTAACGCCCGAATTAAGGCAGCGCCGGCGTTTTTCAAACCAAAGGGGAGTTTGCAAAAAACATAAGTGGTAGATTCGAACAAGAATCGAGTGTATTTTTGAGTTTTTTCGGATAGTTTAATATGATAATACGACTGACGAGATCCAGGGAAGTTAAGTACCTTTTGCCCTTGAACTTTCTTAAGATTTCCCTGATTTTTGGAGGCCTGTCGTGTTCCGGCGATAAACGTTCGTTAAGTGCTCGAGCATCGAGGCATAACCGTAAAGTACCATCTGGTTTAATAACAGTTGCTATAGGATTAACATAAGAAGTTGGCGCCTTTTTTTTTATTATTTTAGCCTCCTCCATTTCTTGAATCTTTCGAGCCGCCTCCTCCAAGTGTCTCTCAGCGATTGGATAAGCCTTACGTTGGAATGGGGAATCATCCAGGACCTCTAGATTATACTCGAAATTTTTGATCTCCCCAGGATTAGAGTCAAAAATATCACTAAATTCCTGAATCAGCTCATTTAATTTTTCTTTTACTGGTCTTGGTAATCGCTTCGCTGCTTTCTTATCTTCAAGTGTATCCGCAATGTGTAACTCATCCATAATCTTCTCAAATATATTTATGGTTCTCTCAACATCGCCCTCATCTGCACCTTCCATCCTTACAACGTTGGATAATCGAAACTGAATGGTGTTAGACTTCATGTCTATGATCCCGTCGTGCTGACGCATGAAATCAACTCCGAGGATAGCATCATGTTTGAGATCCTTAATAACTATGAAATTGTGAGTGTAAACATGTCCTCCAATTTCCATTAAACAATGTACTTGCAAATTACACTTTATCGTACGGTTTGGAATTACGCCTCTAATCTTAATGGTTGAGACTGGTAGTTCTGTGACCTTTCCATTCTGTTTCAAACGAGCATAAAACTTCATCGACAACACGCTGACCATGGCACCTGTGTCGATTAACATATTGATAGGTAAGTTATTTATCTTAGTGGCAATAATGGGCAATTTTGTAAGTCGTACGTCGTTCGTCATTCGTCTCTCTTCCAATAAATCCTCCTGTATGGGCTGCCAGAGTAATACTTCTGCTATTACTTTGGAGCATTTTGTGTTTTCCCGCCTTATTGGAAAATTGGCGTTTTTTTTGTCCATCAGAGGGATCTTCCTCAATCTGGTGGATTTCCGCTTCCGTCACCATCTGGTTTCTGCGAGGTGTTTCTCGGAATTGCACTCCCCCTCTATCTCCTGAATCCTCCCTAGAATTCTGATTCTGATTATCTTCATTGCGTCTCCCTCTCAATTGTCGAATGTATTGTCGGCTTTCCTCCGCGCGACCTTGCCAATCCCGATCGATATTTTGATCCCCACGATCGTTCCGATTTTGGTTTTGATTGTGGTTTTGCCAGGATCTTCCATAATTTTTCTCGTCACGTCGAATGTTCCCTCGCTGTTGGTTGTTCCGATTTGTATTGTTGTCTCGGTAATAACTATCCCGTCTTCCATCATTTCGGCGATCACGATCTCTTCTCTCCGCGTAATTATACGGACCTCGGTTTTCGTACCTCCTCTGATAATTTGAGGGTGTCTGATAGTTCTGATATTGTCTGTGGTATGGGCCAGCACGATCTGCACTGTACGGCCTCTCTACGGTTTCCCGTGCATGTGGCGTTTGAATCTTTTTATCAACCGATGTCACATGGATTTCCCGTACTTCCTGACGGTGTTTATTCGGCGTGAATTGTTCATTACTACTATCCATACGCCTAAGTATCTGATCGCACTCTAGAAATGTCTGAGGTTTCGCTGCTATAAGAAGTTTCTGGACATCCGGCGGATATTGCCTGGTTATCGTATGTATCAACTCTTTCTGTGATAATGGGGGTTGCAAACACTGAAGTTTTGCCAACTGAACTGCAAAATACTGAGCGTATTTGGTCGGCTGAGTTGAAGCGTATCTCTTTGTATACATCTCGACGCGGATGTTTTGCTGGACGTCATCACTCCAGTACGTCTTTAACAATGAGTCTTTGAATTCCTCAAATGTTCTAAACGAATAGCTGAACGCACGATACCAAACGGCTGCAATGCCCTCTAAAAGTTTCTCCGTAACTCGGAGTTGCCTCTCCGGTGGTACCATAGTATCTCTGAGGTATGCTTCAACATTTCGTAAAAATTCTACGGGTGTAATCGGTCCAGTTCCCGAAAATCTCTGAGGTTTTTCCTCCTGCATTCGGATTATCATTATGTTACTCCCTTGGGAATTGTGGGATTGTGGTGTATTGAATTGCAGGTGTGTCTTATTCAAGTCCTCGCTGAATTCGGAGTACGTCCCCTGTTCCTTCAACGGTGGCGTTTCTCTTTCAACTGGTTTAGGTCGATCCTGTGTCTCTAATTTGGTTAACAACCTGCGTTCCAGTTCCTCTATGTCTGGTGTGTTTATATTTGAAGTTTGACTTCCCTTAATTGAGTCAACATGGAGTTCAATTCGTTCGATCTTGCTCCTCAAACGTGTGTCGATTTCTTTGACCTGCTTGGTAACGTTCTCGACCTGTTTGATAACAGCTTCGCTATTTTTCTGCGCGCTTTCATTTATTTGTTGTATGTTCTTCAGAGTATCCCCTTTAATTGTGTCTACGTCCTTCTCGAGACGCTCCTGTAAGAGGTTGACATGACCCTTCAGTGACGAAAAATCTTTGTTGAGATTGTGGTTTGTTTCACTTACATATCCCTTTACGATATCTATGTCCACCTTAAGTTCCGCAACTGAAACTTGCATATCTCTCTTAAGATTCGCAGCAGTTTCGGTTAATTCGCTCCTGAAATCCTGAATACTCTGTGTATTCGTTGTTATTTCGGCTCGAACTGCCTCTACTGTCATCAGGGCCTTCTTCACGTTTGAATTAACCACGACAGCTATACCACGTGTCAAGTTAAGTCCGGCATTTACAACACCAACTTCGGCTTCAAGCCTTTCGACATATTTTCTGCCTTCCTCAAACCGAATTTCCAAACTGTTCAATTTTGTTGCTACGCCGTCATTCGATTTCTTCACGTCCTCCTTTATAAGGTCTAACGCAGCATTGACTTCGACTCGACTTGTGTTCATTTCGTCTTTCATGTCCTGACGACTTTTATCTAATCTGGTGTTCAACGTATCGACAGCTTTTTCTAAACGATCACTCACGTCATCCAAATTGACATTTAATGTGACTAGACTAGCATTCACTTTGTCTGTGCTTGTTTTAGTGTCTTTCCTAACAGCTTCAACTTCTCTCTGAATTCTAGCTAAATCAGCACGAACTTCTTCTCTTTGTTCCTTAATATCCCTGCCCATGGCAGTAAATGCAGCTATTAAGTGACGATTAGCTTCTGCCCTAACAGTTTGTATATCAGCTCTAACGTCAACAATTGCAGCTGTGTTCTCTGCCCTACTTGCTTCCACGTCACCACGAAGTGTCAATAAGTCTTCTCTAACTGAGTTGATCGTAGTATTAATATTATTAAAGCTGACATTCGCCTCTGCTTTATTAGCAGCTAACGCGGCGTTCATCTCCGTTCTGACATTAGCTAGTTCATCCCTAACAGTGTTCATGTCACCCTTAATAGTGTTCATATTAGTATTTAAATCATTGTTCATAAGTGCCATGTTTGCATTTATAGTGTTCACATTGGCACTTATGGAAGTGTTTATGTTGGCACTCAACTCCGCCAACATGCCCTACAGTATCTCCTGATCCATATTTAAATATTCACTATTTGGAGAATACATGGGAATCACCGACACCATTAACCATATACAAAGAATTATGAGGTAGAATTGTGGTGGAACACCTGCTATTCTAAAATAAACATCGAAAGTACGGCTGGACTTAAATTACCATTAAAATATACTACAGAAAAACAACAATCGTTTCAACAATGAATTTACATTTACTTCGGATGAGGTTACAGCAATATAAAAATCCTCAAATTAATTTTACCAGTAACTAGTACCTCACCCCACGGTCTAATATCACTAGGTGAATGCCGTGCGACTTACTAAACGGCAGAACGACCTTTCAATTCGTCCCTGTCCAGTTAGAATGTCTTAAGGAAAAGAATGATCCTTTTAACACGTTGGTACGATTTCTCAAATTCGTTAATCCAACAAGTAAACAAACAGAACATACCAACAAGCAGCTTCGTCGAAATAAACATCTCTTCGAGGCCCCACGTTGGGCGCCATGAAAATGAGGTATATGTGCCCGCCAGACAAGGATGTCGGAAGACCGCTTGACCGCAACGGCCCCTCGACACCCCCATCCACCGAACCCACAACCCTAAAAGGATCAGATGTGCATTCTCAAATCAGCCCGCACGGGACTAGTTACCTCAGGGTCGATCGGTGTTAGTGAGATGTGGAAATGTTATGAACTGACCCAAGAAAGCACATCAAAAAAAAGCAACAAAAAAAGAAGAAGTCCAGTCTTAAGTTACCTTCTTTGTTTATTTAGAAACAGCATCCTAACCTACTTCTGAGGGTAAGAATCGGATAAGCCGCTAACCTGGATACATGATGAATAATCCCTAAATGACGTTAAGTTACCCTCTTGAAGTCCTATTATAAAACAAAACAAAAAACAGCAAACTAAGGGAATAATACGTAAGTTCGGCCCTAAGCAATTACAATGAGAAATTTAATTAAAGCAAAACAATGTGTATGAAACTAGGCTATGATGGTATTATCCCTGGCATTTAACGTTAAAGTTATGTTCTGATTTGATCCTATCGTAAAGGTAATCATAGACGTGACGCGCCTATGCAGAAAAAAAAACTATCACACAATTGGTTCACTAAAAATGCATCAGTAACAAATGGGAACACAAGTCAACAAAACATAAACACACAATAGAATACACTCTTATATTCAACATCCTCCCTACACAAATCGTCGACTGTTTGTAGACGATTGTCATCTGAATGCATGTCAATGTAGGTTGGCAACAGCATGAACACCGTCATGTCTGACGTTGCATTTGCAAAGTCCAGGTTTCCGTGGATTCGCCTAGAAATTACATTCGAAGATTCAAGGAGTGTCAGCTTGATCTAATTGTATTTAGAAGCATCACCCTCAGGTGAAAAATCGAAGATCGAATCATGACAACAACATACGAAAAATTACATTATTCAAAAAAACTGAAGTTCAAAACTATTTAATTATTTATTTAATTATTAATTATTTATTGCTTTCAAAATAAAACTATTTCATTATTATTTATTATTATTATTATTATTATTATTTATTATTATTTATTATTATTATCATTATTATTATTATTATTATTATTATTATTATTATTATTATTATTATTATTATTATTATTTATGGAAGTGTATTTAATATTGTCATTAGACACGAAGAACAGAATCAGACCCATAAATAAACTCTCCCTTCGAGAAGCATCAGTCATCTCGATTCTACAGCATCATCAAACATCTTCATATGAGCCTCACCGCTCAACTTCAATACACGCCAGTCACAGCTGAACTCGTGTTTACAAATACCAATACGTGTGGTTACCCAACACACACCTTATGAAACGGTCGACAGTGGTATAAACATCACCTGTCACCTAATTAACATCACCATGAGCGATAATGCATCGTCTTCATGTGGAACAAATTACCCAATCACAATCTAACACGTTTCCCTGGTCTGATACATCTTCGGTCTGTACAAAATTAAGTTAATGGCTGCCCAGAACAGCTGTTACAGCTCTTAAATAATGGTTTCAATATAATACAGGTTACATTTTACTTAACAAATTTATTAACCTTATGGGAGTGTAAATTCATTGACAAAATACTGCTGTGCAGTTCTACGCTAAGTGTAGTATTGAGTTTGTGTGTGCCTTTAGTTGTTGTATAATGTGACATGTGAATGATGCATTTGCTTGCGGCCGGTATATTCGAGTGTCCGCCATGGCTTTCAAGGTCCCAATACACTCTCCCGTTGACGAACAATTGAGCTCACCGCTTGTTTTGAAACCAGTTCTAAATCCACGCATTCAGATGTACAATTGTAATAACGCCACACTTCTGGCATAACAAAAGAATAATGTTGTATTCCTGGTAGACCAAATATATAGATACTGTATGTCACTCTTTCTGCAGTGACTTGAATATATTAAAATGATACGTAGGAGGTATTAAAAATGCTTAAACAAATTATACTGTAGTCATTCCGGCATGTCTATCGACTGCCATACCTTCCCAAGGATCGTGTGTTCGAGAATAACACACACTTCCACCTTCCTTGAGTACATGAAGTTATATTTGCGGCGTTCTTCTTCAATTTATGCATAGTGCTCCCAATGCCTTTCTTAACCATTATATTTACAAATTGCCATGTAGAAATAGACCGACAGGAAATAATAGTTAATCACATAACTACCATAAAAAAACAAATCCTGCCTATAACCAACTGTGTGAATACGTGCGGCCAATATATTATGCTAATTATCCACCACAATTCTACCGTATATAAATGGTTTTATTTGACTTACTCGTTCATGGTTGGTTGTATGAGATGGATGGCTCTCGGTTTGAACCTGGTCCTCGGTTCCCTCACCGTCCTTAACCATCGTTTCTTTCTCCCCATGGTATTATTTGGCATCGGCTCTTCCCATGGTTGAATGGTTTACTCGGACATTCCTCCTGCCATAAGGATGGCGGTAGCTTCCGTGTAGTTATAGGCCCCCATGATGGTAGTAGAATTACACGTTGGAGAAGCCTGAATCACTGATTTTATCGGAACAATAGTTGTAAAATTTCCACTGATTCTAAACTGTGCGGATATTCAAAATTGCCTTTCGATTTCCGCCACTGACTTTATTGACGCATCTGCATCATATTACACAGACTTTACTACTTTTCTCACTCCACAATTACACGGGTTTGATAATAGCACTTCAAAATGTTGACAAGTTACAGTTCGACTAGTCACGAATAACAGTTTCAATGCACTTTCCAAATATAAAAGTCTGTTCGATAATAGTAATATTAATGGACTACTCGTCCTTACCCTGTTCATTACCCGAGATCCAGTTGCGGCGTTTTTCAATCACACACGACATGACACAGTACTGTCTAGGTAATGGCGACCAGTGCTTCTTCCTCTCCATCGTCGGGCACCGCGTGAGTCGTTTCCTGACTATGTAAATTAACCGTTTATAACCCAGCATATCATTTAAACAACCAGCACTCTCGAAAATTATAGAAAAAAAAAATCATTGGAGTGCCCTTGTTGTCTGAATTGTCCTGTGGTTCATAATCTCACTATTAAAGAAATATGTTACTTCAGTTGGCGACTTCCCCTGGTTGATTGGTGTTCCATGGTTGGATGTGCGGTTGAGCTTCTTTGGGATTTTTTTCCTCGGCAATCAATTTTCGATGAGCCGGAAATGGTCATGGGCTCATGAGCCTTTCGGTCTCAATATATCTAAGGGTTTATCGATGTGGTGTATATTATGAGGTGAAAGGGGTGAAAATTGGGGGTTGAGGGATTCTTAACGGAGCGTGTATCTCAGAAACAACATAGGCGAGAAGTTTGAAATTCGGCGAAAAAAAAACAGCTTAAAATACAAGTAAATAGGTGTTCGACCGTTTTTTCATAAATCCAATTTAAGGGGCCCTTGGAGAGGGGTGAAATTCTGGAAGAAAAACGTCAACTAAGGAAGGTTTTTTGTATGCTCACTCTCATCGACCAACCAAAACTATTACAGTTTGAAGAATGATATTTTGGGGATTTGTTTGTTGTGTGTCGAAAACGTCTACTAAGGAGGGATTTTTTGATATTCAGGTTCTAAAGAGGTGTTAACGGGGTTAAACATGTATTCCATTGAATAACAATATGACACGACTATGACGCGAGCGAAGCGAGGCTAAAAATGAGATGGTGTGTGTCTGTGTATTACTCAATCACGCAAGTACCACTGGTCCGATTTACATGAATTTTACATAGAAGAAGCTGATTTACCTGGTTAATATATAGGTTACTATTGATTTCAATACTTTGCACTATTTAAAGATGGCGACCATTTGAGTGACGTCATTACACCCTTTGGTTTCAAACTTTCATATGTCCATTTCATATAAAAAGAGAACCCTAAGAAATAGCAAACTTTTGATGGCATATAGGCTACGAGGTTTAAAATTACATTTTATATCCGAAAGGTATCTCCAACGGTTAGTGAGTAAAACCTAAATGTGTGCTATAAAACACGGTCAACGCCGAGCGGTGTAGTTGGACAAAATGTTCCATCCTTAATCTCCCTCCGCGCAGCACCTCGCCTATCCCCTGTTTTAATTGTCACCTTCACATTTTAATTTATTTATGACGCGTTGCGAAGCACGGGTACTTCAGCTAGTCATCAATAAAAGAAGCACGTTAAATGCACTTCAGATGATATTTCAACTGCATTTACCATCAGATATCTCAGCATACGATGTTACATTTACCTCAGGCAAAAGCTACACTGCCCTCTACCAGGAATGCCGTCAATGCAGAGATGGGCTTCAAGTTTAAATTTGATACCAGGGATTCTGGCCGATGTAATTCGTGTAATGGAAGTTACAGGCCACAGTAGGTCCTCATTCATACATGCAAGTTATTATGGCTGGAGGACTTTTTTCCAACTGAAAACAGCCTGTGTACCTCGATTTTGACTCTAAAATGACTAAAGATATGCTTGACCAAGTGACTATCGAGCTTGACAACGTTGGGTACAATGTGGTAGCCTGTCTGAGTGACTGTGGAGGTGGGAACATGGGTTTGTGGAGGGAATTGTCTATGTCAGTGAACTGCTCTTCTCAACAGCCTATATACTTTTTCGCAGATGCACCCCATTTGCTAAAACTTATCAGGAACTTGTTCTTGGATTTTGACTATATTCTTGAAAACGGACAGAAATTTACCAGTGCTCTTGTGGGAGAATTAGTGAAACAAACCAATTCTGAGATAAACTCGAGCCATAAACTGACACCGAATCACATACAGTGTGAAAAAAACAAACGACAAAATGTTCGACTAGCAGCACAGATTCTGTCACACACTACAGCTACAGCTTTAAAGCACTACAAACCAGGTCCAGATAAATTACTAGCAGAGGCAACAGGGGATTTCATAGAACGTATAAACCAGTGGCATGATGTTGTGAATTCATAGGCTACTGTCCTAATCCGCCTTTAGCAACAAAAATAACCCATGTTTTACTAATTGAACAGCAACATATAATTTTGGACAAGATGGAAAATTTCTTGAGTAATTCTCTTTGCTTTGGTAAAAATTATTTGCAAATAATCCAGAAAGCAGTCATCATTTCAATAAAATCCCTTCGATTTCTGTGCCAAGATATGGCCCGTAGGCATAATATAAAGTACATTCTCACACATAGGATAAATCAAGATGTACTGTAAAACCTCCTTTCACAATTGCGAACCCGTGGTGGCTCTCACGACTGCATTTACAGACTGAGGATGATTATTTTAGGGAAAAATCCAGGAGTCGTTCAAAAGCAAACAAACACTGCTGATCCAGATTCAGATGAATATTTAGTTGTTAAAGCACTAAACAAAGCTGGCATAGTGTCTGAATCAAGTAACGTGCTTCCAGAACCAACCTTAGACAGCAATATGCAACCAGATTCCTTCATTGCCAATATCATGGAACAAAGTGAAGAAAATGGCAAGGCTTATGTTGCAGGTTATGTAGCCCACAAGTTCCAAGATAAATTTCCACAACTTGGGAACTTAACCTATGGAATGCAAACTCAACACGATTATGCATTACCAACCTGGATTAAACACTTGTCATACGGTGGTTTGAACGATCTCTCAGAAACTTGGCTAAACCAGTTCTGGCACATTACAGCAAAATTCGCCACATTTCACGGTAAATACAGATTTCAACGAGGCAAGAACGTTCTAAGAAAAACGACAGATTTTGTGTCGAGGAAAGTTTCTGACGTACCGTCTAATGTGGTCGAGGCAGCTGTGAGAGCAATTTTCTTCATCAAAGGTTATTGGAAGTCACTAACACCCACACCAGCACCATTGATACTGCTACCGAGTCTAGGCAAATTTCCAAGAAATTCAAGAAGGTCACAACATAAAATGTAAGTAGGCTACATTCAGTTATTTTAACACCCATTTACCAATAATTTCATGAGAATAAACTGTTCTTTGCCCACTCAACAGTAGATGTTGACAGTTTCGTTACGTTCGCCAGATGGCGCGTTTGGTATCTTGTGACGTCATCCGCCTTTCGAGCGCTGATTGGTGACTGAAAATTGAGGCAACCTCTGTAGTTTATAAGTCTTGGTCATCCACAGCCTCCTCAATGTCTCTGTACAGTGCTGTCCTCTTGCGGGTTACGTGGGTAATTGTTCCAAATATTCCGCTTTGCAAAACTCTGGCCTACTGAAGTACAGTATGTTACAATCTTCTAATAGTTCAACTTCTAGCCATGACCGCGCTCCGATTACCTTCAAGTGAGGTAAAGAAGAGTGCTGAGTTCCTTGTATAAGAATGGCGGAAGTCGATCCTTGCCATTGAACTCTAGGTAATACTGGAATGCCGACTGTATGGCAGTAAAGTGCGGCTTTTGGTGCGACTAGTTACGCCTGGTAGTGCACGTCAAGGAGGAGAGTTTGCCGTATACGAACGCAAGGAGAGATACGAGAGATACAAGTAAAAGAGGTACTTTTGAACATTTAGGAGAACGGTAAACTAAACGGAACTTACGCTGAAATACATATTTCAAAATATCATGGTAATTTGAGGTACTTAAAAAGGCTAGGAATATACGCCAACATAAAATATTATATTGCAGCCTGATTGTTCATCATTTTTATCCTTAGATCAAATGCTGCGTTTACAATACGTATAGGCCTACTGGCAAAAAATACAAGCCGTACGTACATTAAAATAAAATAAATATAAGGTTAGACAGTGAATGACTAATATTAAAGATCAAAAATATGATAACTGGTATTCAACATTTTTATTAACTCAAAGGCAGCATTCATATATGTGTGAATATGCATAAGCCGAAAGCTTCTGTAAATTTAACACAAGGCCTATTCTGAACAGCAGTTCCTTGAACTCAGATTTGCCAACATGTTATTGTATCATTCCATGTGGTAGGCCTATATCTCTGTACCTCAACATACAGAAGAGTGCTTTCAAAATCCCGTCTTGTGTACATTTCTCAAAGGGTAGTGATTGTGTTTTTTGGCGAAGTGGATACTCGCTCGTTATTTCAGTAAAATAGACTGGTTCACAATTTTGTAAGTGCACATTGAGGTATGTGACGGCAGGTTGCCTTTAGTGTTACGGAAACGGCAATAGCCGCCACAGAGCTTCGTTGCTACTGGCATAACGACCAGACTGATATTTGTACTTAACTATACGGGATTTGTGAGCCCAGAGTTAATGGAATTGACCGTAGCTATATCGCTACCTTTATTTAGTAGCCGCTACGGTAGTGTTTAAAAATTAAAGGTGGTATTGGAAGGCGCAATCTCACACTAATTTTCGTTATTGGAGTTCTAAAACATAGAATGTTATTTATTTTTAAATTATGATATAGATATATCTTGAAAGAGGGATGCCCGTTTAAATTTGTAATGCTCTTATCGTGTTTTAAAAATAATGTTATTGGATTTACGTTCCTTTTAACTACTCTGGTTTTTAGAAACGCCGGGTTGCTAGAATTTTGCCCCGAAGGGGATCTTTAACGTGACAGTAAATCTACTGACATGATTCCCTTGCATTTGCGCACCCTCAAATGCCAGCTGATTGCGACTGGATACGAACCTGCAACCTTGGCCCCAGCAAGCTAGAACGTTACCGCTGAGCCTCGCAGCTAGTTTATAGTGTTTTAGATACTAAGTGGATTGGCTTTGCCTCCTACAGGGATAGAGGGGGTATTGGATGTCATGTCTTGAGCTACTGTTGCCATGGATACGGACTTGCCATTAGTTCATCAGTTTATCAGAGCGAAGATAGTTTTCTGGGAATAACTTTAAAACTGTTGATTTTAGGGCCTTAAAATGTGGTTTTCGGTGTCCGAGTATTGTTTCTCGCATCTAGGGGCGTAAAACGAGCTATGTACGGTCTTTATGCGAAAACCTCGATATTTTGTCCCAGTTAATTATAACAAAAATGTGAAGTCACATTTCACCCCTTTTCATCCCTTCAAAATCGTAATTTTAAAAAATCCTTTCTTAGAGCGCATCTACACTACGGTAGGAACATATCTTCAAAGTTTCATGCAATTATCTCCAGTAGTTTTTGCTGTGAGAAGATTATCAGTCAGTCAGGACATCTTCCTTTATATATATAGACGATATCTGAACGTTTCCATGGAAATCTGTAGGCTAATGTAAGCTACTCCTAGGTTATAATTCTGTACTAATAACTTAGTCTATAACCTATAATAGGTCCTACGTGTATTTGTCATGTGCTATTTAGGTCAAAATTTGATGCAAGACGTATCCATAAACGCAGAATAGGCTACTTCATTACAAATCTCAATTCGAAAATAAAGTAGACCGTAAACCAACCGAATTATTGGAAAATACCATACATATAACGTTGCAAAGAGGTACGTACGATCAAATATATGAAAAGAATCATGACATATCAGCTGACTTGCAACCTCGAGTTCAATGGTATGACAGTTTTTGGTGTGACTAGTTACGCCTGGTAGTGCACGTCAAAGAGGCGATGACCAGGAAGGAGTTTTCAGCGAGGGTTACCATGGGGGAAGTTGTTCCAGTAGTACCTTCAGTTCAGTGATCCGTGCTTGCTAATGGCTTCTACCAGGTTCCAGGGTTATCACAATATGTCAGATATGTCCTAGCCAGGGAAACCTTTGTGATTGAGGACTTAAGAATGCAAATGCAACTGCAAAAACCTCGGTCGATTACGAGAACTAGAGGAGAAAAGGGACTTGATCGAGGAAAGTTTGTGCACTACCAATGCTATATTACATAAGGAGAGTATGAATGAGGAATACGAGTTGAGAAATCTGATGACACACTTTGCGATACATGGTCTTCATCATAATATTTGTGGTAGGAAATCTCTTCACCAAGCCAATCGGGAGTGTAAGCTGTTTGTGTTCTACTAATACTGAAGTGTTACGGACATGTTTGCCTCTGTGGTATAGTAATGGTCTCTCACGCTTTACAAGGAACTCGCGATGAAGTGAAAGATTAGAAGAGTATCACTAGCTCAATTTTCCTCTTCTTGACTTACGTATCATGTAATGTACAGACTTTGCATATTGAGCGCAATAAATTTATTATTATATATTATTTGCAAAAGTGTAGGAAATGAAATATGGGAAGTGTTGTCATTTGAGAGTAATTTGCAGTTGGTTCGCATTATGAATGCAAAGCGGGTGGGATTCTTGCTTTGAATAAATTTGAAAACATGCCAGACACTAAATTATAGAAAATAATGTTTCATTCTAATATATTTAATTCATTTATTTGTTTATATTGCTGCTGGGATTTCGACTAGAATACGAAAAGCAATTCGATTGGTTGATGTACTCAATCTTCCATTAAAACTGCCGGGGAAATGGCACCTGTTCATTTCCGTGAGCTGCATAAAAGTTATCATGGAAGGCAGAACCTAGCCTAGAAGATACAATTTTCACGGGAATAATGGCGTCTCTACCAGCGTGTATAAACGTACTGGAAGAAGCTTCCATGCCTACGAGTGTCGTGTGTTACAGGCTTTAGGACCAAAGTCTAGCATGCTAACCAATTATCCCTGGTGCCGTAAGAAGACTCGGGAAAAGTTCCACATTGATTTACGCAGTCGGTAATAGGTCCAGTAAGTACCGTAATAAGTGAAAATAAGGAAAATCATTAGCATAGTATAACGTACAATACACCAAGTTGCATTTCAACAAGCTACTACAACGAACATTCAATTATAGTCTACTACTTGATAAGGATAAACAGTTATAACTATACCCATTCATTTGGGAGAAAGTAGGCTATATGCTATTTACTGAATATCTTGTTTAGTAAGTGAAGTCTAAAACGTTGGACGTGACTCATTACCCTTAAAACCTTACACACATAAACCGGGAACCGAACTCGGTCCACCTTGGTGAGAGGCATGCAGCAACACCAATGTGTCATCACGTCCGGACTCATGTCAGGAGATACCATCCAGGCATTTGTCTGGAGTAGGGCTTGGACGTCGTATTCATTCAGCACCATGTAGTTGGGTGTGTGTAGAAACCATGGGAAAGCACTTCCAGGATGGCTGAGGTAGGAATTGACTTCGCCTCATCTCAATTTTGCCTCACGAGGCTGTTCCAGCCCTCACACCAGAATTAAATTTCTTAGCAGAGCCGATAATCGATTCCGGACTTTCACGATGACAGCCAAGAATGCTAGCCACTACGCAACGAAGTGGACGCAACATAATATTCGTCAAGCAGTTGTACGTACTCGAATGTGTACATGTTGAACTAATTCAATGCAGACAAAATTGAGAATATCAATGTCTTCGAAACAGCGTACCTGTCATTTAAAGGGCAGATGTCCTTGATGTTCCATTCCTTTAAACAACACTAAACACCACCACATTTCGTTTATATAAAAAGAGATATAAAAAAATTGCATCCTATATAAATCTTATGGCGAGAAAGGCACGCAGGATAAGATATCTGTTCATTCAAATTGAACCAGTAGCGAAGTGACGCGCACTAAGTCACGTATCTCATCGGTTGTTAGAATCATGGCGCTTACAGAGGCAACTCTGGGAGTGGTTTTTCCACAGTTTTATTTGAAGTTCACATACATCTACCCCAGTCCTTGACCCTAATAATTATAGTCACACAGACTAAAACAGTCAATGCAGAAACACAGGTTAGCAAGCAATTGTAACTCCCATCTAAGTATACGGGATTGATGAAAAAATGCTCCAAGCAATTGAAATGACGTAAATAAATGCAAATGACGTTTATAAATGCAACAGAACAATGTTCACCCAGGCAAAGCCAGTACAATTGCTAATGTGAGTTAGCATATGAATTATACCCATAGAGATACGGAGCAGTCCTATTGCCGGAAGCTGAAGGCAATCTGTGCACTGGAGAAGAATTACAGAATTCAGAGCTCTTTATAAATATTTATGGGAACTAACTTATTCTTGCATGAATTTTATTGAAGCTTAGAGACGTTTATGTCAGGTAAGAAAAAAAAAATTAATAGAGGTGGAATATTTATTCAGGATGGGCACAAATAATGCTATTGCTCGCTTTGTTTTACCCCCTAACGAGGTTTCTTTGTAAGTTGATATAGACTAATGACATACCAACGTAGGTTAGTAAGTATTCATCATCACCATTGTTATGTGCAAGAGCCCGTCCCAACGTTTTCAAACATGTATCTTCCCTGGATGTGAATTCACGACCTTTGAATCGACCGCCTGGTGAATTGGTTCCGTTTGTGAACACGAGATGGCAGCTGCTGTCGGACTTCGGGGTTTCTTCTCGTGGTTCCTTCTTCTCCGCTAGAGTGTGTTTGTGCTGCCTTCTGGTGTCATCCTATTCGTATCATATGTGAAGGCTATTATTTTCCTACGTCATGAAACAATGGAATGTGTATACATGATACCGCCAAATTAATTACTTAATAATCACATTGTTGTTTGATGTGTCAATCTGTGATTGGACTATTTCCAAATATCTAGCATGCAGCGCGCCTGGCTTCCTTGTCGGCGCCATGTTGTTGTCAGCTGTGACTTGATATACTGTATTGGACTGAGTGGTAGTGAATTTGATTGTCTATGGAGGCGGGGGCCAGTGGCCCTCGCCTCACCAAGAAATGGAATTAAATTACAAAAATATGTGAACCGCAGTGGGTAGGAAGTGAAATCGTCACCCCTGAAGCAAGGTCTGCAATTTATTTTCGCCGGAATGGAGATGTTTGGTGTCCGTGGTTGCATGTGCCAGCCGGAGCCATGTTGGCAGTGTTCATTATTTAAAATTATTTATTTGTGTTATGTTTGTTTTATCTTTAGTGTCTCTGGAAAAAGGATTATTTAAGGTATGTTAAAAGTTTTTTAAAATTTTATTTGTGTGCATTCACGAGTATGTTTTATTATTCTTTTTTTTATCTGGCGTCATGGCCTAATTGTATTCACTAATTTGGTGAAAATTTGTTTGTAATTCTGGGGACACGTTTCTAGTTTTTTAACTTATTTATTTATTTATTTATTTAATGCTCTCTAGGGGTATTTTCCTTTAATTGCGTAATTCTCTTTCTTCTCGTAGGTCAGAGGTTGGCCTATATTTTGGTCTTTAGTTTTTATGGTGTTTGATCCGTGGCTTCCTTTTTCTGTTTCTTCGTGTGTGGGTATTATTGATAAAAGGTTTTTTTTTTCTCTTTTATTGTCATTTCTCTCTGGCGGAGCTTCAATTTTAAAAGGTAATTGTTTACCGTAATTCGGCTAAGACATGCAGTCTCCTGTTTTTAGTGGCCATGTTTGTTTTTGTTTTGCCGAAATGCATTCTGGTCTTGGAGGGCAGTCTCTTGGCGTCAAGCGGTAAACTCAAACGTGTTGTGGTGTTAGCTTAATATGTTTTTTTATTAACTTTGTTGGTTTAACTTTGTGTTTTTGGTAAATGTTCCTGTGTTTTTTCTCCGTCATGCAAATTACGGATTTATTTTCTGATCCAATTTTATTTTATTAATTTAATTTTAAATTTCTTGTTTTGCATCATGGCCTCGGTCTCTGCATGTCCGGTCGGTATTGCGTCCTACTAAATTATCAAGCCCGTTCTCATTTAATTATGCCTGTAATTTTATTTTTATCTTTGGGCTTTAACATTTTAATTTAATTCTTTTCGTTTTTTTGCTTTGCAAGCAAGCATGTTAAGCGGTCTCTTGCCTTCTTTGTAAATTATGCTGGTTGATGCATGTTCTGTTTTCTGGTGGAGGTGTTCTTTAAATTTTAACAATTAAATTTTTATTTTAAATTTTTAAGCAACTGTTGTGACATTATTTCGTCGGCAGCAGTTTTGTTGGTTATTGGGGGGTGTCTGTAGAATAGCCTGTGCGTTGTCCCCTTCTCCATCTTCCTTCCACCCCCTTTGGTGCTCTTCTGTTGGGGCATGTCATCTGGAGGTGATTTTGCTGTGGAAGCGAGGCGGACCTCTAAATAAAAGGTAAGTTGGCCCATCCACGCTGGCCGTCCACGTGTCATTTTGGTAGCAGACCGAGCTCGAGTTCGCTTCCGTAACTATCCCCTCCTCAATACCCGCAGGCTCGATTTATGGACCCTTCTAGTGCTGATGGAGCGGTTGTTGGTGGGATCTGTCATGTCAGTGCGCTTGATGTTATGTAAAGCTAATCCTTGTCGTTTGTTTAATTTCATGTTTGCCTCTGAATATCCATGTGCTGTTATGTAAGTGTCCGGTTCAAAGCGAGGTGTTTGCTGCTGTATTTTATCCTGTTTGTATGCAACATTCCCACTGAAAAAGATGCTCGGTAAGTGGCTGGCATGTGTTCTTGGCATGGGAAATGTGGATTTGGTAATATTCTGATAGCCTACATGCTACGAGTGAAGGCATCCTGGAGCCCTGTCTGAAGCTGTTCGCCATGTGTTTTGTGCCAATTTTTGTAATTTAGCTTCCTGTTCTCTAGCCAAGCAAGCGGTGACGTATGCAGTTCTGGGCAGCATTGTGCATGATCTTGTATAATATGGTGGCGGTATTCGAGTGTCAACCTAATCTATGGTGTTGGTAATTGGTAGTTATGGTATTGTTGTGAAAGTGTAAACTGTCTTCGTAATTCCAAAAATTTGTTTCCTTCTGTATTGTCTGTCTGCATTCTGTGTTTTGTAAAATGGCCGACAATAATAGTGTTTTCGATTTAATTGACTTAAGAGATAACCTTGAGAATTTGGAGAGTTCTTCTGGGGTTGAACGTGAATCACCTCTGTTTACTAGCTCTGCGGTTTTGGGATCGATTACTAGTAGTAGTTTGCCTGCCCCTCTGTTGTCTGGTTCCGGCTCGCCCAGACCTCTTAACCCTGCATAGGTCATTCTTCTCATGTATGGGCACCTAATGATTTCCTGGGTCCTGCCGACCCATGGCATCCCAGTTCTTTCTCTAGCAATGTAAATGTTTTCTCTCCTGTAGAGGGTGTGCGAGCGGGCTACCCTGGTAACAATGTCTCTTTTCCAAATGCTACGTTCTCGCCTACAGTTAATTATGGGTCGATTCCTCATCCTATTTCTGGTTTCTTAACTAAGTTAAAGAGTTTCAACCTAGATGACGTTACCCAGGTAGTCCTATTTTTAAGGCAAGTGGTCGAATTGGGTAACCATGCCTCAATTTTTGGGATGTCGGAAATTCAGATTTTCCAACTTTTGTATCCTGTTGCATCCGGTATGCTGCGCGATAAGCTAATTGAAGCTATCCACCTCCGCATGTCCTTAGCCATGTTCATTAGGGAAGTGTTGTGTTTTTTTTTGTCCCTGCGAGTGCCCTTAGTACTCTTGAGCAAAAGTTCTTGTATCGTGTCCAAAGGTTGGACGAGTCACTTAGCGACTATGTCAGTGACATCAAGGTGTATGCCCAGGTATTTGCATCCCCTTTAACTGAACGACAGTTGGTGTCATCGATTGTAAATGGGGTTTCGCCTCAATATAGGTCATACATGACTATGTGTACCAGGCCTTCGTCATTTGTCGAGCTAAAACAGGTCATTATAGAGGCTATGGCTGTGAAACATGCAGATTCCCTCCGTGTAGCTAATGTTCCTCCTCCTTCCTTGATGTCTCGTCCCCCTCCTTCCTTGATGTCTCGTCCCCCGCCTAAGGTTATGTTTCATCCTAGACCCAATATTAAGTGCCACACGTGCGGTGGCGTGGGGCATGTTAAGAAGATGTGTCCGAATAACCGAGTTGTGTATCGCCAATGACGGGAGATTTTGGAGACCAATTCGGATGTTACTTCTAAGGATATTTCTGTGCATGAGGATTTGGGAAAACCCTGTGAAGTTTCTGGTCGCCCTACTGATGAAAATCTTGGTAACTCTTTGAAAACTAATTCATCACGTGCTAATTCTGCTTATGTCGCTGACCTACCTAACCTGTCGGTGAGCAATGTCGTGGCAAGTCAGCCTAATTCTAAACATAATGTGAAACCTGTGGTGCGGGTGTCCTCGTCATCTAATTGTAATCGTTTTAGAGTGAGTAATGATTTTGGAATTTCTCCTGTGGCTAAAGGAATATCCCCGTTTATTGAAATTTGTGTTAATGACGAGCCCGTTTCTGCATTGCTTGATTCTGGTAGTGTCGCATCCTTTATAAGCGAGGACTGGTTTTTATCTATGAAGAGTGTTTGCAAATTTCCTGAGTTAGAGCCTAACAATGAATCTTTTATTTCGGCAAATTGTTCAAACTTAAATATTTTGGGTAGTATGACAGTCAAAATTCATATTCTAAATTTTTCTTGGAAGTTTAAATTTTTTGTTGCCAGAAATCTTTCTTGTTCTGTGGTCATTGGAGCTAATTTCATGTCACACGTTGGTATGCTTCTTGATTTTGGTGCCCGCAACTTATGGTTTAAGTTTAATCCGCAGAGTAAGTTATCGTTCAACCCGGTTTTATCTTCTCCTGCTGTCAATTCAGTTAGTGAACCTGTGACTATTGAGGATCTCGATCTAGAAAATTTAACGAATCTTCAAAAGGATGCCATAAAGAGGTTATGCCAGGAGTATAGTGATGTATTTACTGACAAGTTGGGTGTAACCCATTTGATGGAGTACAAGATTGAGCTAACCGATTCTGTGCCGGTGCGTTCCAGCCCGTATCGCCTTGCCCCGCCCAAGATGGCTGAACTTCGGAAGATTATCGATCAGATGTTGGAAGAAGGTGTAATCCAACCTTCTATCTCGGCCTACTCATCCGCTGTATTCCTTGTGCCAAAACCTAACGGTGGTTTTCGGCCGGTGGTCGACTTTAGGGCTCTTAATCAAAAAGTTGTTTTACAATCCATTCTTTTGCCGGACATTCATACTTGTTTTAGTTGGTTTCGCAACGCGAAGGTGTTCACGATCCTCGATTTAAATTCTTCTTACTTCCAAATTTCCCTCTCTCCGGAATCCAGGCATGTTACTGTTTTTTCCACTGACTGGAACCTGTTTGAGTATGCCCGTGTCCCGTTTGGCCTATCCACCGGAGCCGCTGTGTTGAGCAGACTTTTGGACAAGGTGTTTTCAGAAATTAAATTCAAGTTTGTGTACCACTATCTTGACGATGTGGTGATCTATTCTGAGTCCTTCGAGGAACACGTTGATCATCTGAAGGTTGTACTTGATCGATTGCGTGACGCTGGCCTTACCGTTAAATTGTCCAAAGTTCCCTTTGCCAAGCCCAAAATTTCCTTCTTGGGTCATATTGTTTCCGCGTCTTGTATCTCCGTGGACCAATCTCGTACTCAGGCCATCAGAGATTTTAAACCACCCAAGAACGCCAAGGGTGTTGCTCGTTATATTGGTATGGTGAACTTCTTCCGTAAGTTTATCAGTAATTTTGCCGACCGTGCTGCTCCTCTAAATCAATTACGCAAAAAGGCTGTGAAGTTTGAGTGGGGTCCCTCTCAGCAGGCAGCCTTCGAAGATCTTAAGCTTGCGCTCTCTAACGCCCCTGTGTTAGCCATTCCGGATTTTGGGAAGCAGTTCATTGTGCAGACTGATACGTCTGGTCCTGGTGTTGGTTGCGTCCTACTGCAAGAGTCTGATCTGGGTAGGCAACCCATTGCATACGCTTCTCGTACCTTAACGGACGCAGAGAGGAAGTATTCCATATACCAACTTGAGGGTTTAGCTGTGTTGTTCGCTCTGGAAAAATTCCGTATGTATCTTGAGCACACTAAGTTTCTCCTTGAGACCGATAACCAAGCCTTGAGCTGGGTCTTAGGGAAACCCCGTAAAACTGGTAGGATTGTCAGATGGGCAACTAGGATTCTGTCATTCCAGTTCACTGTCCACCATATTCGTGGGTCCGAAAATGCGGTAGCTGATTCATTAAGCCGCATGTATGAGGAAACAGCCGAAGAGGATATTCAGGGATGTGAACCCATAAACCTTGTATCACCCGTAAATTATGTCAATGTCGTTCTCAGCAATTCCCCTGTGCTTTTTGAAGATGTGAGGAGATTTCAGAAAGAGGATCCCTCCTTATCTAGCCTAATTGACCGAATCAATTCTGGTGAAGTGATCAAGCCCTACTCTCTAAAGGATGGTGTATTGTGTTGTTCGTCTCGTCATGACCGTCTTCCTAAAATTGTACTACCGTCGGTCCTCATTCCGAAAATCTTTCGTTACTATCACGAATCTCCTATTGGTGGCCACCTAGGAGTATTCAAGACCCGAGCTAAAATTAGACAGTTTTTCATTTGGCAAGCTATGGATGGCGACATCAGGAGACTCATTAGAAATTGTGCTTCATGTAGTATTAGCAAGCCTCCGGTTTCTACTAAGGTTGGCCTGTTGTCATCCGAACCGGCATCTCGACCCATGGAGAGGATTTTTATCGACCATGTTGGGCCGTTCCCTCGCTCTGGTTGGGGAAACCAATTTGCGCTTGTTTGCACTGACGGTTTCAACCGGTTTAGTTGGATTTTCCCCACCAGACAGGCTACGACCAGTTCCGTCATAAAGTGTCTTAATTCCATCTTTTCATCTTTTGGGCCATGTCAGTACCTGGTGTCAGATAATGCCAAGTGCTTTGTATCTCAACAGTTCCGTCAATTCTTATTTGATTATGCTATTTCGCATGTAACCACCACTCCCTATTTTCCTAACCCGTCTCGCTGAGCGAGTCAATCGTAATCTCCGTTCTGCTCTGATTGCTTTCCACCACGACGACCATTCCAAGTGGGATTCTAATTTGCATTGGCTCAATTTTGCTTTCAACACCGCCGTGCATGAGTGCACGCAAACCACCACTTTTTCGTTAATGTTTTCCTTTATGGCTAATTCTCCATTGTCTGATCTGTGGAACCTGCACGATCTCCTTCCAGACAGTTTCACGCCCGAGGATATGAGGGCGAAATTCGACAAGGCTAGAGAGAATATTAAGGTATCACATGACCAACTTGCCAAGCGACACAATGCCTGTCGCAAGCCAACTGATTTGGAAATTGGAGATGTTGTGTACGTCCGCAATTTCGAGCCCAAGGGCGTCAGTAATCTAGTTTCTAGCAAGTTGAACCCTCGTTTTAAAGGCCCGTGTTATGTAGAGGCATTCCTGACTCCCGTGACTCTGCTTATTAGAAACCCGAAGGCCAAAAAAATTTCCAGAGTGCATCTGTCGCACATTAAACGAGGTGGAGAGGTTTCTAATGAGAAAATGCTACCATAAATTTTGTAAGCTGATTTTGTATAATGTAGAGTATCCCTAACCTTCATTGAGGCCTTCAGGCATCTGTTCCTTCTGGAACTTTGAACTGGATATGAAAACTCTGCTGGGATACAAACTGTAACTGTTGGGTAATTCCCATTTAATGGTAAATTGTAAAATTGGAACTAAATTTTGATGTTTTCATTGAAGATGCTAACATGTAAGTTGGACTCGGTGGGAGACATAACTCATGGTAAAATTTATATACATGATTCCTTGGGAATTTAAGTGGTCATTCCTCTACCGTAGTTCCTTCTAAATGTATAGTCGTTTAACTCATGTAATCTTGAAAGGTACTTCTAGCCTGTAAAAAGGTAAACTTGTTAATGAAATTTTGTAAGCACGGGTCTAGGTCATGGTCAGGATTTTCTTCATTTAAATTCAACTTTGTTTCTCTTTTATAAAATATGTTAAGAAGTAGTAATTTCTGTAAACCTTTTTGAAATAAGATTAACTTCTGTTTTGTAAATGGCTGCCCACGCGTCGCATGATATCTGGCACATTGCTTCCACCTACTTCGTTTAAAGCTAACTACATTGGACCTTTTGAAAATTTACATAACGTGTCTCGGACTCTGAAAGCACTGCTGGTGCTGGTGTTCTGCGTTTCTGAAGACTTATGAACACGGTGAAGCTGTTAACTAAGTGGTTTGCGAGGTGATCAATTATCCCTTCACTGATAATCTGACCCTGCACTCTTCCTAACCAAAACGATGCGGTTTCGTCCATCAATTGGAGTTAACTGGTGAACATTATCTTCTGGAAACATGCTTGGTGAATCGACTAGTTTTGGAGTACTGCCTATGCCTAGGCATATTCGTGAACGGTGTTCACGCTTAAGGGAGGGAGACTGTTACGTGCAAGAGCCCGTCCCAACGTTTTCAAACATGTATCTTCCCAGGATGTGAATTCACGACCTTTGAATCGACCGCCTGGTGAATTGGTTCCGTTTGTGAACACAAGATGGCAGCTGCAGTCGGACTTCGGGGTTTCTTCTCGTGGTTCCTTCTTCTCCGCTAGAGTGTGTTTGTGCTGCCTTCTGGTGTCATCCTATTCGTATCATATGTGAAGGCTATTATTTTCCTACGTCATGAAACAAAGGAATGTGTATACATGATACCGCCAAATTAATTACTTAATAATCACATTGTTGTTTGATGTGTCAATCTGTGATTGGACTATTTCCAAAAATCTAGCATGCAGCGCGCCTGGCTTCCTTGTCGGCGCCATGTTGTTGTCAGCTGTGACTTGATATACTGTATTGGACAGAGTGGTAGTGAATTTGATTGTCTATTGAGGCGGGGGCCAGTGGCCCTCGCCTCACCAAGAAATGGAATTAAATTACAAAGTATGTGAACCGCAGTGGGTAGGAAGTGAAATCGTCACCCCTGAAGCAAGGTCTGCAATTTATTTTCGCCGGAATGGAGAAAACTTGTAGATGTTTGGTGTCCGTGGTTGCATGTGCCAGCCGGAGCCACGTGGGCAGTGTTCATTATTTAAAATTATTTATTAGTGTTATGTTTGTTTTATCTTTAGTATCTCTGGAAAAAGGATTATTTAAGGCATGTTAAAAGTTTTTTTAAATTTTATTTGTGTGCATTCACGAGTATGTTTTATTATTCTTTTTTTATCTGGCGTCATGGCCTAATTGTATTCACTAATTTGGTGAAAATTTGTTTGTAATTCTGGGGACACGTTTCTAGTTTTTTAACTTATTTATTTATTTATTTATTTAATGCTCTCTAGGGGTATTTTCCTTTAATTGCGTAATTCTCTTTCTTCTCGTAGGTCAGAGGTTGGCCTATATTTTGGTCTTTAGTTTTTTTGGTGTTTGATCCGTGGCTTCCGTTTTCTGTTTCTTTGTGTGTGCGTATTATTGATAAAAGGTTTTTTTCTCTTTTATTGTCATTTCTCTCTGGCGGAGCTTCAATTTTAAAAGGTAATTGTTTACCGTAATTCGGCTAGACATGCAGTCTCCTGATTTTAGTGGCCATGTTTGTTTTTGTTTTGCCGAAATGCATTCTGGTCTTGGAGGGCAGTCTCTTGGCGTCAAGCGGTAAACTCAAACGTGTTGTGGTGTTAGCTTAATATGTTTTTTTATTAACTTTGTTGGTTTAACTTTGTGTTTTTGGTTAATGTTCCTGTGTTTTTTCTCCGTCATGCAAATTATGGATTTATTTTCTGATCCAATTTTATTTTATTAATTTAAGTTTAAATTTCTTGTTTTGCATCATGGCCTCGGTCTCTGCATGTCCGGTCGGTATTGCGTCCTACTAAATTATCAAGCCCGTTCTCATTTAATTATGCCTGTAATTTTATTTTTATCTTTGGGCTTTAACATTTTAATTTAATTCTTTTTTTTTTTGCTTTGCAAGCAAGCATGTTAAGCGGTCTCTTGCCTTCTTTGTAAATTATGCTGGTTGATGCATGTTCTGTTTTCTGGTCGAGGTGTTCTTTAAATTTTAACAATTAAATTTTTATTTTAAATTTTTAAGCAACTGTTGTGACATTATTTCGTCGGCAGCAGTTTTGTTGGTTATTGGGGGGTGTCTGTAGAATAGCCTGTGCGTTGTCCCCTTCTCCATCTTACTTCCACCCCCTTTGGTGCTCTTCTGTTGGGGCATGTCATCTGGAGGTGATTTTGCTGTGGAAGCGAGGCGGACCTCTAAATAAAAGGTAAGTTGGCCCATCCACGCTGGCCGTCCACTTGTCAACCATCATCATCGTTCCTTCGCTCCAGAAAGCCGGGTTTGGTTATATATGAGCGGTCTCCAAAGTGTCCTGTCCATCCATAACTGTTGTTCCTATATTTGATGTCAGTTGTTATCTCTAGGTCCTTGTAAATTTGCTTCTCCCACATATCACGAGGTCATCCACTTGGCCTCTTCCAAGGAACACTGGCCAAAGTACACTCGAGGTATCCTGTGGGGAACCATCTTCTTCATGTGACCATACCATCTCAATCTCTTGAGTTCGAGTAAAGCCGATGGGCCCATGTCATAGATGTACGGCATGTAAAAGAATCTTCCACTAATTTCAATTGTGTGAGCAAAATTTGTAGGTTTGATTTGATTAATGCTCTTAAGTTCCGATGTTCATCACCAGGTGCTAGTTGTGATGGCATCTAGTAGCCAAGTTCACAACTAGGTGACGTGGATGGTAGCATTTGGTACCAAAATTAGGAACTACTTGAAATTATCGTCTGCAGTCCTTACTTGAATTAAAAACAGATAACACACACTATTACAGACATCACAATTAACACCCGTTATCAGACAGATTCTACACACACCCAAAGGACACGGGACTACATGAACGCGTTGTTGCAGCCCCTAAACTGAGGAACCAACCAACCAACCAACCGATATACAGGGTGTAACGAAATATGTGGGAAAGCTCCGGAGATTCGATAGAGGACCTGACAACAAGCAAAACATGTCCTGTAAACATATGGTGTATTTGCGTTCGTTGCTGTGTTACAAGCATTGTTTGTAAACAATGGTGTGGTGTGGCGGTACGATGCTAGTTGGTCATTTGTGAAGGGCACACATGCTGCTAGAGCAATTTTACATCAGCGTTCCCAAACAAATGGATAGGGCGTCAGGGACCGACACCATGGCCTGCTCGTTCTCCCGATCTCAACCCATTATACTTCTACTTATGAGGTCATAAGTATGCCACGCCTATTCATATAGTTGACATGCTGCGTCAGCGAATAGAGCAAGGATGTCAGCAGATACGACAGACGCCGGGAATATGGGAGCGTGTGAGACAACATATAAATTACACTAAATTTCATTTCTCCAGTGTTCAATTGATACAATGGCACAGTCATTAGCTTCTATCAAGTCCTGCATAGCACATGGTCTTGATAACATGCTGCAATTCAGAAGGTGCTCAGGGTCTTGTCTTTCACCACATCTACAAAGTTCTTCAGCACTGTATCCCCACTTCATTAAATTGCTTTTGCACCGACTCACACCAGTTCTCAGTCTGTTTAGCGTCTTCCAGGATTCGTATTGTAGATGGTAGCCAGCTGCCGGCTTCTCCTTCATTTCCCACGATCCTCCCGGTGATTTTGTTTTCCAAAGTTCAATTCGGCGAGCTTCAGCTGAGGAAGGAGTTGATATTGTTGTTTGGAGGAAGCTCTTTCTTGATTTTAGCCTAGGTGGATGGACATCAAGTCCATACATTGAATGTCTTGGATCTGTTTCTTGCTTTTTCTTCTCTGCTTCTGCCGCTACTTGTCTTCTAACTTCTGGAGGTGCTACTCCCATAAGCGGAAAGATCTTATCGACAGAAGTTGGACGTAGCCAGTCTGTCACAATGAGGCCTGTCTCATGGAGGGCAACATCTACTTGGTTGGCATGAGCAGAGTTCCTCCAGACTGGAGCAGCATATTCTGCAGCAGAGAAACTCAGAGCAAGGGCAGTTGTACGCAGGACACTAGGCTGCGCTCCCCATCTGGTGTTTGTGAGCTTCCGAACGATGTTGTTCCTGGTGCATACCTTCCGTTTGGTGTCCATGGTATCCGGGATTCACTAATGACGAACGGGAGGTCGAATAACTGGGTTCCTAAGGGGTATCCTTTAATGCAAGCAGGGTACGTCAGGATGCCAAGAGATAACACCCTGACTGTCGCTTGCTATATGTTCCTCAGTGCTCTCGTCTAATGCCCCCCATTGCGTTATGAAACCTCGAGCTTTTACAGAAATATGACCAGCTTATCTATAGATTAGTATGATGTTCGTGTACTCGTTGTGTTTGAATACACCAGCCATTGTCCATATGTCCATATGTTGCCAGCAACTGTCGTGTTGGTGGACCACATATGAGACTATAACGCCGCCAAATGCAAGGTTTCATAACGCAATGGGGCGCAATAGACGGGTAGCGCTGAGGAACATGTCGGTTGTTATCCCTGCGTATTGTGACGTAATCTGTCAGCATGCAGTGTGACCCTTGTGGAAATCAGTTATTAGGCATCCCCTACTGCAGTAGTGTATGCGGGACACTTGTGAGTAGGTTGTACTGGGTAAATGAGCCACCTGGCATATACGATGACAAGTCTGCAATTGTGCTCTAAGTGTCGTTACGTTGGATGTATGGCGTTGTATTCTCACCAGCCACTAGATGGCACCGTTTTCCACGCCTGTGGTAGGTTTCAGCGTTATCAGATTAGTACAGTTTGCGCTGTTGCGACGTAAAGATGGCCACGCCACTCTCCGTTCGCACCAAGGAAGAACAGCGTTCCGTAATCCGTTTTTTGTGTTCTGAGGGCGTACCAAGAGCGAAAATTCATAGATGACTTGTAAAAAGACTTGTTAATGTGCGTTGAGTCATGCTACAAGATTGCAATTTGGACCTGCAGTAAGTGCGGAGATCGGAGGTTTGAATCCCGACACGGACAGTGGCCATCTTGAGTGTGGGGTTTTCCCGGGTTCCTCCGTACTCTCTCCAAGCAAAACATTGCCCCCGTATTGTGCTGAAGTTATCCAGCACCCTATACTTGTTTCCTTGTGAATATTGTCTGATTGTCCGAGTACAGTACTTGCCTCCGTATTTTGGAAGGCTGTTTGAAATTAGAGCCCTAATGCAGGCTACACACATAACATTTTGGTGTAGCGGGGAACTGTATTTCAGGCTGTAATGAATTGATGGTAGGCAAATTGACTTGCCTACGTATATGCTATATTTGTTGTGAAATTTAGAAGAAAACTCTAGAACTGGCAATTGAACTGGGAAGATACAAAACGTATACCTATACAATAGACTATGGCAATTGAAATATTCGCAAAAACTCCACCGCAGAGTTAATTCATTGAAAGGAACAATATGACTGTAACTGAGCGTGAGGAAATCTGGTTAAAGACATAGCCTACGTCATTAGAAGAGAATTTCCGTGACTGGATCATAATATTCAGGTCTCTCTCACTTTTTTTCCACGTTAGCGAGCAGCTCGGATAGAGCGCCCCATTGTTGTACTGTGGAGAATGGGGAATACAGAAGAACAGAACGCTGATTATTCCTGGAGCTCCTACTCGGCTTAAGGGAGCACGTTTTTGTGTGTCCAGAAAAGGCTACCCTGTAAATAGCGCGGGGAAAGAACATCAACTAGACTGGCGGCGTGGCATGGCGGTCACTTGGGAATCCCGCTCTCAAAGCAGTTTCATATTCACACTTGAACTGAAGAAAACCGGTGCTGAAAATGGAACATGCCAGAAGAATTGACAGGAAGTTCACTTTCATGGCACTGTGTTATCAAAAAATAAATACAGTGCATCAATTGTAAATGTTTCATATAATTTAATCAATCTTAAGTATTTTATAAAAATTACAGTGCGAAGATCGCAAGTGTGTAATATAATTGAATAAGACGCAAAAGCTGGGATATGAACAACGCCAAAATATATTAATGTGTTATAAATATAATGGCATGTAGCTTCCACAGGCTATCGGTGACCTACTAAGGATAGCATGAATAAAGAAGGCGTAACAGACTCCCTGTCTCCAAGCTTGGTAAAAACGAAGTTAAATTCCCATAGACTGGTCAGGAGTGGAACCTGAGGCCTCCCGAAACAAAGCCCGCTGTTCTATCAACTTTAATTTATTTTCGTTTTTTTTCTCTTACGACCAGCCAAGGTGACCACGGTGACCAAGAGCACTAACGTGCTAGCTCGTGCTTCACTGGTTTCTAGAGAGTATGTGATCCAATCCCACCTCAGCCGTCTTGAAAATATTTTTCGTGGTTTCCCATTTCCATCCGGGATAGTTCCAACAGGTCCAAGTACGACTCCCTTCCAAAATCCCTTCCATGACCCTTCCATAATTAGACCCAAGTTAGCGATTGGTCCATCACCATCCCCAGTTATATCTGCTGATAATGTGTGTTCAGCTCTCAGACACCGTTCTTGTGACGGTAAAGTCCGAGGATGAAGCCGACCTGGAAGGATAAGCGATGAAATAAAAATAAAAATAAAATATCACTTAAATTGATTTTCGATTTTTCTTTCATGAAAACGGCATAAACATCCAGTCTCCGCGACAGGGGCAATTAACCATAGCAGATTATAATACCCACTGCCTCGCCGGGATTCGAAATCGGGAGCCTTTAAGCCAAGGACACGCTGATTGTGTCTTTATCTGATCGCCGATCAGAGACGGAGTGTAAGCATGTGTTATGGAGCAACCTTTGTAGACGCTCGATTCCCGGCTCTGCCAAACTGACAAGAGTTCGGGACGAATCCTGCTCTGCCAAACTGCCTACCTCAGCCATCCTAGAAGTGATTCTCCATCGTTCCGTAGATCGGATTTTAAGTGGCTGTATAACATAGTTGAGAAATCGACGGAGTCACTAAGCACCTGACAGCCGTGCAGCGATAAACAACCCCGTGCCAACTTGGAGAGCATGGCGCAGCTGATATGATTTAGTCTACCTCGTGGTGTAGTGGTTAGCGTTCTTGGCTGACGCTCCATTCCCGGCTCTACCAAACTGAGAAGAGTTCGGAGCGAATCCTACCTCAGCCATCCTAGAAGTGATTCTCCATGGTTTCTACCGCTACTCAAGGTGAATGCCAGGGTGATACCTAAATTAAGGTCATGGCTTACATAAATCCTTGTCTGAACACAAATACACTCACTACTACAGCCATCACAATCACACAATTTATCGGATAGATTTCACACTCACCCAATCCTACGGGGCTAAATGCCACGATGTGTCAACGCCCGTAAATGAATTCACAACAACAAAGATATAAGTGAACATTGCTTTTCATTGTTTTTATTTTATTTAGGGGCACGAACAACGTGGTCATTTAATCTCCGTGATCTTAGGAGATAACTTCTGTTTTTTGACGTCTGTAGAAGTGTGTGTATTTCTGATTGAGAGGACGATTAGGAAGGAGACGGTCGTGGACTTAAGTTGGAAACCATCCCGGCATTTCGTGGAATAGAAGCGAAGAAACCACGGATAACCACTTCCAGGATGGCTGAGGTAGGAACCAAACGCACCTCTTGCCATTTCTGCCTCACGAGGCTGAGTGAACCTCATTGCAGCCCTCAGGCCAGAATTAAATTTCTTTGCAGATCCGAGAATAAATTATATGTGGAATATATGACCCACTAGCTGCAGAATGGTATCTATCATTAGTATTCATTCCACAGACTGGTCTGTTGTCAGAATGATACTCGTACAAAGCAGTAACGTTGTTTGTTAATCTTTACATTGCTACCTAGTTTCTCAGTCTGGTATCTTCTTGAATTTGTTTGCGATAAGTTGTATTCAGAGGTGTGCAAATTTTTAGACTCGATAGCAGGTTTCCGAAGTCGTCGGATTTTTTTAAGAGCGTTAAAAATCCTTCAGTATGCCTTCCTTCGGAGGGTAAGTAAAGCCGGCGGCCCCATGTCATAGATTTATGGCATGTAAAAGATCCTTCCACAGACTAAACTTGTGTGAAGCTAAATTTCTAGGTTAGATTTCGTTGGAACGCTCTATCAAAGTTCCGACGTTCATCACTAGGTATCAGTGACATCTGGTAGCGAAAGTTGGAACTACTTGAAATTGAACGTAACTTGTAGCTCTTCCTATGGGTGTCCGCTTGAAGCAGCTACAGCTTCTCGCGAGCCGAACATGTCTTCGGACACTCCCGGCACTAAAAGCCATACGTTAAATAAATAAATTCCAACATTTGCTTGTACGTTTTGTGACTTAGTACAGTGGAAATGTTTTGCAAGGTGCAGATATTATTACAAATGTTTAATCAATAGTATTAATAACTTTTTTTTGAAGAATCTGGCTGGAAACATTGTTTACCTACAATTTCCACTAAAAGAGGAGCCTTGTTAATGCAGAATGCCACACGTTTTGTTTTGATTGCTTTATTCACAACTCGAGAACAGTTGGAGCCATAGAGTTATGTACAATTAGATGATGATTATTGTGCACGTTCTTGTGAATTTAGACCAGAGAGATTAGAAGTCTTTTTATTAGTCTACTGATTGTCCACTCTTGAAATATTCAAAGATTCGTTGCCAATGGATTGAAATCACAAGATTTATAGGATAAATTAAAAAGGCAACGAAAAAAAAAAAGGAAAAACGGACCCAGCTCAGGTGCCTCTCAGAATATCAAATTTAAAAAAATTGCAGATGCAATTCCTTATGGTAATCGTTGTAAGTCCACAGGGAAGAAACATTAGTGAGTAGGGTAATAAAAATAAAATTAAATGATTTTGAATACACAATTGTGACTGATTTAAATTCTTTATTTGAGTCTAATAATTTCCACACATCTGTATCTTGGACGTCCTCTAGGTCTCTTACCATTAATGAATTCTTCCACAATTAGTGGCAAATGGTGCCTATATAACTTTTTTTTTAATTACATTGATTTATTCATTCTTGTGTTTACAAAATAAACAGCTACAAACACTGATCGCTAAATACAATTCCCTCCTCAAGGTAATGATCAAAGTTCATTGTAGTCTTTGAGAAAAAGCGAAATATAAAAACACACATAACACAAGAACAAAACACCGAGCATCATAAGACTGTAGCACAATAATGACCACACGTATGTTGTTAGAATTTATATAAAAGATTGCCAAAAGCACTGTTGAGACACTTCCGCTGTACGAGTTTCCATCGTTCTTTCCGGAGGTGATCCAGAAAACCAGGCAGCCTATTCACCAGGGGTGTCCGGTAACCAGTATGGTTGTAACGTTTGAAATAAGGAGGCAACTTGGACTCACCGTGATAAATACAATTCCCCAGGAAATTGCTTTCTTGTTTCAAAATGTATAGGTATGTTTATTGAGATTTTAAGAGGTTTTAATTTTGGTATTCTGTTGTAGAAGCTGAAGAAAGGCTGTCTTTAAATCCAGAACATGTAGTAGTAATACTTAATTCAGTCGAACTTCTATATCTCGAAGTAATTTTAATTACCCAGTGAAGTTCTACACAATTTATATGTCAAGGTTTATCTACAATTCGAAGTTCTACTATTCGAGTATTTCGACAATTCCAATTATATGTTGTTCCTCAGAAATAAAATAAGTGCCTTTATTCCGATGTTGGGGTGAAAATGCAGTTGAATTACGTTTTCTAGGTGTGACATGGGAATTACACTATGGATTCAGTTGTGTAGGGCACCTGGACTGTGTATTTCTGTCAGTAGCTTATTATGCTTCTGTATTTAAGGTTGGGAGCCGGATTGAGGCCAATGTCTGAGGGACAGTGAAAGTAAGAAGGTAAAGTCAGCTAACAACAGTAGCAACAGTCGAATAGTTATGCATTTATGTTCGACCATCTCGAAATGTAAATATTATATGTCAGAAAACTGTATCATAATGAGGCTCATTATAACACTATTTTTCATTATGAAACAGTTTCTCCCACCAATCAGAGCTCAATAAACTGTTGTGTGACCAATTAGGTAAGGATAGCATCGCACCTGCGCTGACTTCCACGGCCTCCTATTTTAAATTTTACTGCGTGGCGTCTAGTGTCATAGTGGGGTATTTGAGGAGGCCATGGTCAAATGTGGATTCAGGTATTCTCTGCGTCCCATGCGCTCTGTTCAGTACATAAAACTGGCGAAATCTCGACAGATATTTATGAATATTTATGTTCGAACATAAAATTGTTATAATTATCGTTGAACATAAACAGTCGTGTGCAACTCGCCTATAATTATTGTCATTATAGGCTCGTTGCATAATGTACTATTATGATAATAAAATCCTTTTTTCATGTATTTTTATATCTCAAATTATCGATACTCGAAGTAAATTTTATCTCCGAAAGCACTTCGAGACATCGACGTTAGACTATATTCTGTATATTGACATGTGTGGAGGTTGAGTGTTAATACTGTATATTTAGTTGAAGCAAGCAACCTACACAGCTGAATCATGGTATTTATCAGATCATTAAATTAACACGCATGACTCCGCAGGGCAGTGTGACTTATTGAGCAGCTTTTATACTCGTATTTCTCCAGCAACTTCAGGTCAGGAGATTATGATGAATTATTCAAATTCTCATTTTTTTCTTTTTCTGCTCTTATCCAATCAGGTTATTTGTTTAGCTAGATCGTTAACCTCATTATTTCTCGTCGGAACTCTTCCAAGGCTTTGTAATGCGCACGAATGTAAGAGATAAATCTCTTGAGACTGTATTCGTTACCAGCAGATCTAATTGCATTAACTTGTTCTATGAATACCATCTCCTCCTTAGGTCTTCACTCTGCTAGTATTACTTCTCCATTCATTAAGAGATCAGGACGTCAACACGTCATTGTACGCATTACCTTTGGGGAGAATTTTAATATAACCAACCACTTTTTGAGGGAGAGCTGATTCTATTAACTTTTGTGGCGGTGAGAATGCTTGAAGGTAATGAGGGACTGTGTGCGAATATCGGTTTATGAGGTCAGACGCTGTGACACAGGATGTGTTTTAACGAAACAATCAAGAAACGGCAAAATTGAGTTAAACCTAAATTTAACGGTGGTGAAACTAACGCCTATTTTGACAGAGTTCGTTTCCTGGTGAATGCATGTGAGACTTTTGAAGTGTTTTCGAATCCACGTGAAAAGGTGGTCTACTGATTTTCGATCGCAAGGTTACTCCCCACGTTAAAGAACGAGCGTGCATTACTTGCTTCGCTAGTTACTTCAGACACCGGAGAAGGAAACAAATGGCAAATACTTTTAGATATCAGTAGTTGCTAATTCGCCATCGTTTCTAAAAGTAATTTTAGTTTCCTCTAAATATACACGATTCAAATAATGGTACCTCCTATTGGAAACAACTACACTTCTATTTCAAAGGTCTGGGGTTCAATTCTCCAGCTATGCAAAAATACTTCCTTCTGGTCCAAGGGTTGTAACGGGATACATTCAGCCTCGTGAGACATAACTGAGAAGAGTTTAGTTCCAATTTTAACCTCAGTCACTCAAAAAGTCATTTCCCGTGGTTTCCTCACTTATACTTGATGCAAATGCTGCAATGGTTCCAAACTTAAGACTTAGGAATACTCACCTCAATTACAAATAGCCTACACACGTTACTAGCCTACTTACACAAAAATAACACACGTTTTCAGACAAATTATCCACCTCACCCAACTACAGGGACTGAAATAACCACGATATCCAAGCCCTTAAATGAAACAACAACAAGAACGTTAATTGCACATCCTACGTTCGTTCACAAAATAAAACCCAGGATAATAAAAATAAAAATAAAAATAAAAATAAAAATAAAAATAAAAATAAAAATAAAAATAAAAATAAAAATAAAAATAAAAATAAAAATAAAAATAAAAATAAAAATAAAAATAAAAATAAAAATAAAAATTAAAATTAAAATTAAAATAAAAATAAAAATAAAAATAAAAATAAAAATAAAAATAAAAATAAAAATAAAAATTAAAATTAAAATTAAAATAAAAAAAATTAAAATATAAATATATAAAAGTAAAAAAATAAAAAATAAGAATAACAAATAAAAAAATAAAAATAAAAATAAAATAAAAAATAAAAATTAAAATAAAAATAAAATTAAAATTACAATAAAAATATAAAAAAATAAAAATAAAAATAAAAAATAAAAATATAAATAAAAATAAAAAAAAATTTAAAATTAAAAATAAAATGAATAGACTATAAAATAAATAAATAAATAAAATAAAGAAATAAAAATAAAAATAAAAGTAAAAATAAAAATAAAAATAAAAATTCAAATAAAAATAAGAATATAAATATAAATAAAAATATAAATAAAAATAAAAAATAAAATAAAAATAAAAATAGAAATAAAAATTAAAATAAGAATAAAAATAAAAAAAAATAAAAATATATAAAAATAAAAATAAAAATAAAAAATAAAAATAAAAATTAAAATTAAAATTAAAATTAAAATGAAAATTAAAAATAAAATTAAAATTAAAATAAAAATTTAAATAAAATTAAAATTAAAATTAAAATTAAAATATAGCTTAAGTAAAAATAAAAATAAAAATATATAAATATAAAAATAAAATTAACTATAAAAATAAAAATAAACATAAAAACAAAAATAAAAATAAAAATAATTAGGCTATGAAAATTAAATAATAATTAAAATTAAAAAAATAAAGTAAAGTCGTCTAAACATAGAAATAGAAATAGAAATAGAAATAGAAATAGAAATAGAAATAGAAATAGAAATAGAAATAGAAATAGAAATAGAAATAGAAATAGAAATAGAAATAGAAATAGAAATAGAAATAGAAATAGAAATAGAAATAGAAATAGAAATAGAAATAGAAATGGAAATAGAAATGGAAATAGAAATAGAAATAGAAATAGAAATAGAAATAGAAATAGAAATAGAAATAGAAATAGAAATAGAAATAGAAATAGAAATAGAAATAGAAATGGAAATGGAAATAGAAATAATAATATCGTATGGCCTCGGGTGCCCGGTGCAAGCTTTGTAATTTGACACACAGAGGGTAGCTTGCATGTCGAATTTCGTTGTTCCTTGTAGCACTATGAAAGTCAAGGTGGTTAGATAATAGATATCTAAACTCCTTGTACACTATAGCGCTTTCTAGTAGAGAAATGAGGAACTTTGTGTTGGCGGAAACTCCCGAGATTAATTTTGCCATTATGAAATAGAAATAGAAATAGAAATAGAAATAGAAATAGAAATAGAAATAGAAATAGAAATAGAAATAGAAATAGAAATAGAAATAGAAATAGAAATAGAAATAGAAATAGAAATAGAAATAGAAATAGAAATAGAAATAGAAATAGAAATAGAAATAGAAATAGAAATAGAAATAGAAATAGAAATAGAAATAGAAATAGAAATAGAAATAGAAATAGAAATAGAAATGGAAATGGAAATGGAAATATAGTCTAATTGAAAATGAAATTGATAAAATTTGGCCATTAAAGATGGGAATTTGTGAGAAAACCAATACCTTAACTGCAGTGGAACCGTCAGCCTTGGAAGATTACAAGAGATGACCTAGTGATGTCGGAACCTGGTACAAATGGAAGCAAAGCTAGGTTTAGCTGGGGCCCATTGGTCTGTATATCCCTCTGTAATATGTGAGTGAGACGAACGCATTACTGCAGTGATTGGGGGGTTGCTTATATAATAATTCATGCTCTTAGTCTATATATCTTCTATCTTCTATATATATAAAAATCAATGTAACGTGATAGTTTGTATGTGGGTGGGTGTGTATGTCTCCTATGCGTTCATATACCATTCGTCCGATTGCGATGAAACTTGGGTGAGATGTTGAGTACACTCCAAGGAAGGTTTCTTAGCATGCTGAGCTTCTATGCCCAAGATAGCGGGTTCAAACCCGGCCGAAGCCGTCGGATTTTTTAAGAGCGTTAAAAATCCCTCAGTATGCCTTCCTTCGGAGGGGAAGTAAAGCCGGCGGTCCCATGTCATATATTTATGGCATGTTAAAGATCCTTCCACTAATTGCACCTGTGTGAAGCTAAATTGGATAGGTTATGAATGTAAACAACGCTCTTAGGTTTCTATGTTCGTTGCCAAGAGCCGACTGCGGCGGCATCTAGTAGCTCAGTCCTGAACTTGGCCTAGTAGTCGTTGACGGTGGCGATTGGCGGCAAAAGTAGAAACTATTTGAAAAATTCTTAGTTGCAGTACTTAAATTAACAAACAGATAACACACACTAATACAGTCATCACAATTAACACCGGTTATCAGACAGATTCTACACACACCCAAAGTACACGGGGCTACATGACCGCGTTGTCGCAGCCCCTAAACTTAAGAACCAACCAACCAACCGAAGGTTTCTGACTTAGTAAATCCATTTTACAATAGGTAGCGCACGCGTAGATTGAACAAATGAGCGACGATGCGCGAAGCATTTCAACAAAGTCCCGTATGTGTTCATATACCATTCGTCCGATAGCGATGAAACTTGGGTGAGATGTTGTGTACACTTACGTGAAGGTTTCAAAATTAGTGAATACATTTCACAGTAGATAGCGCACGAGTAGATTCAACAAATGAGCGACGACACGCAAAGCGTTTCAACAAAGTCCCGTATGCATTCATATACCATTCGTCCGATAGCTATGAAACTTGCGTAAAATGTAGTGTACACTGCAGGGAAAATTTCTGGCTTAGTACATCCACTTTACAATAGGCAGCGCACGAGAAGATTCAACAAATGAGCTACGACGCGCGAAGCATTTCAACAAAGTCACGTTTGCGTTCATATACCATTCGTCCGATAGCGATGAAACTAGGCTGAGATTTTGTACGCACTCCAGGGAAGGTTTCTAGCTTAGTAAATCCCTTTAAAAATAGGTAGAGCACGAGTAGAATCAACAAATGAGCGACGACGCGCGAAGCGTTTCAACAAAGTCCCATATAATTTCATATACCATTCATCCGATAGCGATGAAACTTGGGTGAGATGTTGTGTACACTCCAGGGAAGGTTTCTGGCTTAGTACATACATTTTACAATAGGTAGCGCACCAGTAGATTCAACAAATGAGCGATGACACGCGAAGCGTTTCAACAAAGTCCCGTATAAAGTCATATACCATTCGTCTGATAGTGATAAATGTTTGGTGAATTGCTGTGTACACTCCAGGAAAGGTTTCTGGCTAAGTAAATCCATTTTACAATACGAAGCGCACGTTTATGTTCAACAAATGAGTGACTACGCGCGAAGCGTTTCGACAACGTCCCGTATACGTTCACTTACCATTCATCTGATTGCGATGAAACTTGGGTGAGATGTTGTGTACACTCCAGGGAAGGTTTCTGGCTGAGTACATCCATATTACAATATGTAGCGCAAGAGTAGAATCAACAAATGAGCGACGACACGCGAAGCGTTTCAACCAAGTCCCGTATGCATGCATGTACCATTCGTCCGTAGCTATGAAACTTGGGTGAGATGTTGTGTACACGTCATGGAAAATTTCTGGCTTAGTAAATCCCCTATACAATATGCAGCGCACAAGTTGATTCAACAAATGAGGGCCGACGCGCGATGCGTTCCAACAAAGTCCCGTATAAGGTCATATACCATTCTGCCGTTAGCGGTGAAACTTGGGTGAAATATGGTGGACACTCCAAGGAAGGTTTCTGGCTTAGTAAATACATTTCACAGTAGGTAGCACACGAGTAGATTCGACAAATGAACGACGACACGCGGAGCGTTTCAATACAGTCCCCTATGTCTTCATATCCCATTAGTCCGATAGCGTTGAAACTTGGGTGAGATGTTGTGGACAATTACGTGACGGTTTCTAACATAGTAAATATATTTTACAGTAGGTAGCGCACGAGTAGATTCAACAAATGAGTGACGGAGCGCGAATCGTTTATACAAAATCAGGTATGCGTTCATATACTATTCATCCGATTGCGATGAAACATTGATCAGTTATTGTGTACCCGCCAGGGAAGGGGACATAGTAAATCCATTTCACAATAAGTAGCGCAAGAGTAGATGCAACAAATGGGTGACGACGCGCGAAGCGTTTCAACAAAATCCCCTATTGTGTTCATATAACATTCATCGATTGCGATGAAACCTTGATGAGTTATTGTGTACACGCCAGGGAAGGGCTTCGACTTAGTAATACATTTCTCAATAGGTAGCGCACGAGTAGATTCAACAAATGAGTGACAGCGCACGAATCGTTTAAACAAAAACCCCTATACATGCATATACCATTCATCCGATTGCGATGAATCATTGATGAGTTATTGTGAACACGTCAGGGAAGGGTTTCGACTTAGTAAATCCATTTCACAATAGGGAGCGTACGAGTAGATTAAACAAATGAGTGACAGCGATGAAACTTTTGAAAGTTGTTGTGCACGCTCCCACGAATGGTTCTAAATTAGAAAATCCATTTTAGGATAGCTTAGAGGCAGTTAACATGTTGTGTATCCAAAAGCACTTCAAGAAACAGAATTTCAACGCCAACACTTTCTTTGATTGGCATTGCAACGCATGCCGGGTACAGCATGTTCTTTATATATTTCTGTGAGTGAGGATGGTCGAGAGTATTTGATGACATGGGTGGAATTACGTACTGATGGCACAGCACTCAGTGAATAAACATAATAACTCGGGAGATTACTCAGCTGCAACTATTTGCAGAGCTCACTGTACCTGTCACCAAGTAAACAACACTGCCTTCGCCTAGGGAAATAACGTCAACTGGACTGATGTCCTCAGACAGTGGGAGAATTAAATTTCAGTGTTCTTTTCGTTTTATACTGCTATATTTATTTATTTATTTATTTATTTATTTATTTATTTATTTATTTTCTACACTGCTGTACTTATTTATGTGCATGTTTATTTATTCATAAATCTCATTGAATGAAATAACAAAGGTTCTACAAGACAATATAATATGTGCACAAAGAGCATTCAGCCCACTTATATTTACGAAACTTCAGTATGGTGTTGGAAGCCATTTTAAGTGTTGCCTTAGTAAATGAATGTATAATGATTTTCAGTCGGTCAACACCATTGTACCCAATGGATCTGATGCGACAGGGATTCAAGAATTATTGAAAAACTGATTAAGGGGTTAAACGAGCAGTTAGTATAGAACTAAATGTTTACCATTGATTCCTGGAATGTAATGAATCCGATGATGATGGCTCGACGATCGAAACTGGTCATCAAAGAGTATTTATTGATCTCATGTAATTTTTTTCAGGATTAGGGAATGACGCTTCTCATTTGGGTACAATCGTGTTGAACTACTGAAAAGCACCAAATTTCCATTTACGAAACTCTAAAACAAAACTATTGGCCTATGCAACAATAAATTAGAGATTGATAAATGCAAAAATGTGTCTAAAATAAGAGCATAAGAAATGCACAGATGTTTAGTATAACGAGGGAAAGGAACAAAGAAGGAAGGAAAGAATGAAATACAGAACGAATGAAAGGTTTTCTTTTTAGCGTATGGCTTTTAGTGCCTGGGAGTGTCCGAGGGCATCCAATGGGTGAGCTAAACGTACCGTCGCGTGTGGAGAGTTGTCTGGGGAGGAAAGTTTGAATGTAAGGACGAGGAATTGGAAGGTAGCGGCTGTGGCCTATAGTTAGGGACCAACCCCGGCATTTGCCTGGAAGGAAGATGGGAAACCACAGAAGACCATCTTCAAGGTTGCCGGCGGCGGGATTCGAACCTCCTCGCCTCCCGGATGTGAGTGACTGTCAGCAGCCACACCGTAACGACCACGGCTAACTCACCCGGTGAAAGAAAGAATGATAGAAAGAAAGACAGAAAGAAAGATAGAAAGAAAGAAAGAAATAAATTATGATGTTAGCGTCTTTCTATACTACGGTGTATGAAACCAATTTTTAATAACCAGAGTTTTTGTAGTGTCTATAGTAGTGTATTACCCTTGTAACTGACTAAAGGAGTGGGCTGGTGGTGGCCGTGGCCTACAGTTAGAAACCATCCCGATAATTTCCTGGAGTATCAGTGGGATGTACGGTACCACGAAAAGTAATTTCGAAGATAGCTGAGGTAGGGAGTGAGTTTACACCTCTTCTTAGCTTACCCTCACGGGGCTAAGTGTTTTGAATTTCAACCAACTACAATTAAATTTTCTGGGAGAGCCATAAATCAAACCCTGTTCTCAGGGGTAAGAACGAATAATGTTAGCTACTACACAACGAGGGGGTCGGAATTAAATAAACAAATAAATAAATAAATAATATAAATAAATAAATAAATAGTTCCCTAAAGAACTATACAGCCTATTTTCATATATCCTACTAATATCAATTGCCTCTATCATCATACAAATTATCAGTTTGATTGCTGTAGTAGATTCGTAGATATTGAGAACCGTCCAAATATTTTGGATGGTCACCATGTTGGATTTATATATTATAGGCCTTAGATTTATGTACGATTACATGAAGATTATTGTGTAGGTGTTTCACTCAAACTTCTATCGCATGATTAGGACACAAGAAATAAAAGCGGCATTTTAAAATTTCGCTCAGCCGCCATCTTGTGGTTATGAAAATAATTTAAATGAATTAGATGCCAGTCGATTAAAATTTGTATAAGCATTTACCGTATCAAGTTTCACTGCGCTCGGATGGTTAAAACGCAAGAAACGTCCATTTGAATATTTAAATTTCGCGTCACCCCCATGTTGGATTACTGCTCGCCAGGTTATTAAACGTCCCATAGGTGAACTTAAGCTTATAGCCTCTACACACTTACATAATTTCAGTTTGATCGATGTAGTAGATTAATAGATATTGAGAACTGTCTAAATATTTCGGATGGTCGCCATGTTGGATTTTGATATATGTAGGCCATAGGGTTATGTACTATTAGATGATGATTATTGTGTATGTTCATTATGCAAATGTTGATTTCGATCGCATGATTAGAATACAAGAGATAAAAACTCAATTTTAGAAATTCACACAGCTGCCATCTTGAGGTTATATAAACAATTGAACTAAATTAGATACCAGTGCATAACAATGTGTATAAACTCAGCAATTCTTCTAGGTTTGTGCCGTGTCTTGCGGTCCAGGCGGGGACACCAAGAGCCCGCCGATGAGCCAGCTTGGTGTCCTAGGCGAAACCCCACACAAGACACGGCACAAACCTAGAAGAATTGCTGAGTTTAAATTCACCGGCCGTGAAAGGCAATATACCAATGTGTATAAACATTTGCTGTTCCAAGTTGTATCATTAAATCGCAAGGAAAGTCTATTTAAAATATTTCAACTTCGCTTGGCCGTCATGTTCGTTGTGTCGTTAACCGGTTTTTGAATGTATCATAGATAAACTTCCGTAGTGCCCATTATGTGTGTACAAAATGTCATGGTGATACTGGTAATTGTTTCAGAAATATCGAATACCGGTGAAATATTTCGCAGAGCCGCCATCTTGAGGTTATGTAAACAATTGAACGAAGTTAGATGTCGGTGCATTACAATGTGTATAAACATATACTGTACCAAGTTGCATTGCGTTTGGTTGATTAAATCGCGAGACACGTCTATTTAAAAGTCGCAAATTCGCTTTGCCGCCATGTTGGTTTTGTAGTTACCAGGTTTTCAAAAGTCTCATTGGCGAACTTCTACTAGTTCCCTTTATCACCGTACAAAATTCCAGGGTTATATGGGTAGTCATTTCGGAGATATTGAACCTGGTGAAATATTTCGCACAGCCGCCATGTTGGATTGGTGAGACGTAATAAACTTTGAAGGGCACGGTCGGGGTCGCCCGGAAGAGTGCTATGAAGTTACCGATTATAATTGAAATCGCTTCAGCCGTTTAGAAGTTCTTAGGGGGGGGGGGACACACCATCACACACACCATCAAACACACACGCACACACAGACAGACACACGGACAAAAGGTGATCTCAGAAGCCTATTTTTGCATAAATGAAAATAGGCTGATAAATAAATAAAATAATAACTCACCGGAGTTTCCTAGAAAAACCTGAGCTTAAAACAGGCATTAAGTGAACGAAAGTTTGATGTTTTTCAGTTGGTCAACACGATTGTACCCAAATGAGATAGGTTCTTCCCTAATCCTGAAAACAAATTACATAAGTAACAAGTAGTTCCGTGAAGAACTAAATAGCCTATTTTCATATATCCTACTAATATCAATTGCCTCTATCAACATACAAATTGTCAGTTTGATTGCTGTAATACAGTGAGTTCCTCTCATGACACGTCCGGCCAGCGTACCGAGCTTATCTCCCGTTGACTCAGCACCTTCCGCTCGGTATGCATAGCAATAAGAACAGAACTGCACTTGGCTCACTTTATCCATGCATGACATGAGATAACAATTAAAATGAAGAAAGGAAGAATTAACAAAATTAGGTCGTACCTTATGACAGGAGATGTTGGAAATGTTCTCCTTCTACATCCACACATTTCCGGCATCGTCTTAGGAAACTCCGATTCACACTCATAAGTTCGTCTTCGGTAATTGAGGCTATTTCTCTCCGGATATATTCTTTCAGTTTGTCCAACATGGATCAATTGTTTCATCATGAACGTTTCGTAACATCCAATTACAAAATCGTACCCGCTTATCATGATCGCGTGGATGCAGTTCGTGTACTATAGTAATCTTGTATGGCTTCAGTTTCAACATTTTCGTAGCCCGTCCTGCTGAGGTCTTCGAAACCCCGACTTCTTGTCCAAGTCGTCTTAGAGGTTTACCAGTTCCTCTCAATTCGTTTACGAGATTCCGCACGGTTTCTCTATGTGGAGAGCGTAATCCTGGAAAATGGGTTATGAAACTTCTAACGACTTCCCCGCAAGACTCTGTTTTTACATAATTATCGTACATAAATACCCTTTCCTCAACCGTGTACACACGTGGAGGCATTATGAGAATTATGCCCCCAGTAACACTTCACAACTCGAGAACAGTTGGAGCGACAGATCAACACTAAATACACGTTATAAGCACGGACCAGAACTGAGAAGTGCGCGCTGTGTAACAGGAAGTGATCAGTCAACGCGAGGCAGATAAGCTCGATGCGCTGATCGGACGAGTTATGAGAGAACCGTCTAAATATTTTGGATGGTCACCATGGTGGATTTTTATATTATAGGCCTTAGATATATGTTCTATTACATGAAGATTATTGTGTAGGTGTTTTATTCAAACTTCAATCGCATGATTAGGACACAAGAAATGAAAGCGGGATTTTAAAATTTCGCTCAGCCGCCATCATGTGGTTATGTAAATAATTTAAATGAATTAGATGCCGGTAGATTAAATTTTGTATAAGCATATACCGTATCAAGTTTCACTGTGCTCGGATGGTTGAAACGCAAGACACGTCCATTTGAATATTTAAATTTCGCGTCGCCGCCATATTGGATTTGTGCTCGCCAGGTTATTAAACGTCCCATACGTGAACTTATGCTTATAGCCTTTATACAATTACAAAATTTCTGTTTGATTGCTGTAGTAGATTAATAGATATTGGGAACCGTATAAATATTTCGGATGGTCGCCATGTTGGATTTTATTATATGTAGGCCATAGAGTTATGTACAATCACATGATGATTTTTGTGCACGTTCATTACGCAAATGTTGATTTCGATCCCATGATTAGCACACAAGAAATAAAAACTTAATTTTCGAAATTCGCACACCCGCCATGTTGAGGTTACGTAAACAATTGAACTAAATTAGATACTAGTGCATTACAATGTGTATGATCATTTCCTGTACGAAGTTTCATTGCGTTTGAATCATTAAATCGCGAGAAAAGTCTATTTAAAACTTTCAACTTCGCTTGGCCGCCATGTTCGTACTGTAGTTAACTGGTTTTTGAATGCCTCATAGATTAACTTCCAGTAGTGCCCTTTATCTCCGTACAAAATTTCCTGGTGATACCGGTAATAGTTTCAGAGATATAGAATGCCGGTGAAATAATTCGCATAGCCGCCATCTTGAGATTTATGTAAACAATTGAACGAAGTTAGATGTCGGTGCATTACAATTTGTATAAACATATACTGTAACAAGTTTCATTGCGATTGGTTGGTTAAATCGCGAGAAACGTCTATTTTAATTTCGCAAATTCGCTTGGCCGCCATGTTGGTTTTGTAGTTACTATTTTTCAAAATTCATATAGGTGAACCTCTACTAGTTCCCTTTATCACCGTACAAAATTCCAGGGTGATATCGGTAATAGTTTCGGAGATATTGAATGCTGGTGAAATATTTCGCACAGCCGCCATGTTGGATTGATGAGACGTAACAAAATTTGAAGGGCAAGGTTGGGGTTGCCCGGAATAGTGCTATAAACTTACCGATTTTCATTGAAATCGCTCGTGCCGTTTAAAAGTTATTAGGGGGCGGGGGCACTCGCCATCACACACACCATCACACACGCACACACAAAAGGGGTTCTCATAAGCCTATTTCTTTCATAAATGAAAAGAGGCAAAAAATTCAGACTTTCACGACCGGCGTTGAGATAGGAATCTCGGTTTCGAGGGCTTCAATGTTCTAAGGACATTTTGTCATCCTGACGTTTCGCTGAAGACTGCGTTCAGCATGTTCACAGGTTACATTAATGGAGGTAAAACAAATAAACAGAAGATATATAAACAGAAACCAGTTGAAACAACGTGGTCCTTAGTTGGCCGAAACGCAACAAGAGGAATAAATAAATAAATATATAAATAAATACATATTTATTAAATAAATAATTAATAAACAAACAAATAGCTAAATAAATAAATAAGCAAATTATTAAAAATATAAAAAATAAAACAAACCGAATAAATAAATAAATAAATAAATAAATGAAAGAAAGAATGAATGAATGAATGAATGAATAAACGCTGGAAGAAAAAGAAAGTAGGATAGAAAGAAAGAAAGAAAGAAAGAAAGAAAGAAAGAAAGAAAGAATATGAAAATGAATTTTATATCCAACTGCGGCAGGGACAAGAATTGTTATAAACTGATTACGGAGTAAAACCAGCAGATAATTTAGAACTAAATGTTCACCATTGTTTCCTGCCATCCGCCGTACAATACACGCAGATAGTCGTAAATATGCAGTTTCTTAAATAAATCATGTAATTTTATGAATTTATGAATTTATGTATTTTATGAATTAGTAGATGTTTTTTGGAAAACTTCAAATGCTTTGCAATTCTTATATTCAAATTTTAATCATATGGCATCTACGGGTGATTTCTTTGCACTTTGGCTAAGCTCCGGTCCAAAGAGTCATGGATTCTAGTGTGGTACAGTTTTCTAGATTATAATCTCTTAAGCTTAATTCCTTAAGTTCGCGGACTACGTGCTTGTGACGTGTTCATCATTAATTTCATCCTCATCACGATGTACATTATTCCCATGGAGGTCCACTCGAGGAAGGTAGGCATGGAGGAAGGAAGATAGGAAGGAAGGAAGGAAGGAAAGAAAAAAGGTAGAAAGGCAGGAAGGCAGGAAGGAAGGAAGGAAGGCAGGAGGGAATGAAGTAGGAAGAAGGAAGGCAGGAAGGAAGGAAGATTGGCAGGAAGGAAGGAAAGAAAAAAGGTAGAAAGGCAGGAATGAAGGAAGACAGGCAGGAAGAAGGAAGGCAGGAAGGCAGGAAGGAAGGAAGGCAGGGAGGCAGGAAGGAAGGAAGATAAGCAGGAAGGAAGGAAGGCAGGAAGATAGGCAGGAAGGCAGGAAGGCAGGAAGGCAGGAAGGCAGGAAGGAGGGAAGGTAGGAAGGAAGGAAGATAGGCAGGAAGGAAGGAAGGCAGGAGGGAAGGAAGCAGGAAGAAGGAAGGAAGGCAGGCAGGATGGAAGATAGGCAGGAAGGAAGGAAGGCAGGAAGGAAGGAAGATAGGCAGGAAGGAAGGAAAGAGAAAAGGTAGAAAGGCAGGAAGGCAGGAAGGAAGGAAGGAAGGAAGGAAGGCAGGAAGGAAGGAAGGAAAGAAAAAAGGTAGAAAGGCAGGAAGGAAGGAATTAAGAAAGGAAAGAAGGCAGGACGATAGTCAGGAAGGAAGGAAGGCAGGAAGGCAGGAAGAAGGAAGGCAGGAAGGAAGAAAGGAAGGAAGGAAGGCAGGAAGGAAGGAAAGAAATAAGGCAGAAAGGCAGGAAGGAAGGAAGAAAGGACGGAAGGAAGGCAGGAAGAAACCCATGACTGTTAAAATCGTTAACACAAGTCACGAGACCTCATATTTTCTTTGACCTGGAATTTGACCCATCTGATGTGACATTTCACCTCGGTTGGCACCTCAGAAATTCTACATCGGGAATCGAACCCCTTCCATCTTGGTGAGAGGCAATCAGTTTTGCCACTGGGCCAACTCACCTACGGGAGTTGGGGAAAACACGCGGGAAAACCATTTATAATTTGGCTTCTGTCAGCGCCGCAATTTGAATCTTTGATCTCTCGACTTCCAGTCCTCCTTTGCAGTCGTGTTGCCCAACTTAACGCGCACAGCTGCGGTACACTTAGGGTACACTTGGGAACATGGATGTAATCCTAAGCCTCCTTGAGTAACACCGCCGGGATGGAAAAAGACGAGGAGTACATGAAAGGAGGTCTGCAGCAATGATGAAAGCAAGCAGCCTGTTAGCACAGCACTGCTCCCTGGAGCTTCAGTCTGCTCTCAGCTAATGGTAACCTGTGTGCTGGTGTAGTACTTGCGTCTTAACAATAAAGGAACAGACTTTACAATTTCAATGTATATATAAACTACAAAAACATCAAAGACCTGGATAGAGTTAAAGCCAGATACCTCAAGAAAACCCAGTGCGTATCGAAGTACGCCCCAACCAGATTAGTTTATCAACTGGTGGGAACAAAAACATTTATAGATGACCTAATATTAAATCACAATCTGATTCAAACACAAGCATGCATCAAGTTCCTGGAAGAAAGAGCCCAGAAATCAACAGAAATAGACCCAGAATTCTACCGCACCCCAGCCATGAAGGGGACGGAATGGAGATCAGCGGGCTATGAACTATGGCACCTCTACACCCGAGGAGCAATACACGGCTTCCACCATAAAATCTGCAACAGGAGAGGTTACCACAACGCCGACAGTCAATGCAGCTGTGAACTCTGCAACCAATCCTGCACACAGTATCACCTATTTGAATGTGCACAAAGAACAATGCCAATCTCGCACTATGCAAAGGACGAATGTCAATGATATCTGTTATATAATAATTCTGTACACATTGTATTTAATTCCAATAATTATAATGTATATATGAGTATATTCTTTTTTGAATTGCTTATCCTCCTAGCTCGGCTCCCCTCACGGACTATGTGAGGGCTCATTCCTCTACCGTCGCAAGGACAGTGTCTTGAAGCTTGACACACTTTATCAGCAGACGCAACGGGGGATGGCAACGGGCCGATCACCCAGGCGACGACTAACCTGGGTCTATTGAGGAAGGGTCAGGGAAGGGTTTTTGGAAGGAAGTGGCCGTGGAGCAGTTGAAAGGAACCGTCCCGGCATTTGCCTGGGAGTGAAATTGGTAAAACACGGAAAGCCATTTTCAGGACAGCCGCGGTGGGAATCGAACCCACACTCTTCCAATACCAGTGAGGCACGAGGTAGCGCGTAAACGCTCTTCGCCTCAGTGGCCGGTAATTTCAATATATTCATTCATAAACAGTGTAACAACTGCAGATCAGACTGTTCTCAAACCCAAATCCCCTGTAGCCCGAAAAGATGTGCTTTACAGTTTCATTAGGATGGTTTAAATTCAAGCGAGGCACACTTTTACGATGTTGAATTTTTACTCAGAAAATGACTGAAATTTGTCTGGATTAGGTTGGTATGTCAGAAAACCTATGGGATAGGGTCAACATTTGGCATTGGAAGTTCAACGATACTTCATTGTCACTCTAAACACATCGATACATTATGCCGCACGATAAAACTTTTAGTTGTCTCTTGTACGCTATAAACTGATTGTGAAATTTACCATTTAATCCCCAGGGTACTCTCAAACGCAATTCATAATGAATATTCACCACTGATAGTTTAGCATACGCACAGTTATTCATTCATGCATAGGTTCATTGGTTCATTCATTTTTTCACTTGTTTATTTATATATCATTTATCACTTATTCATTCATAAGTTCATTCAATTATTTATCAATTCAATTATTCATTTGTTTATGAATGAATGAATTAGTTAATGTATGTATGTATTTATTTATTTATTCATGCATGGATTTATGTGTTTATTTGTTTATCTACTTATTCATTCATGCATTTTCAGCCTATTTTCAATTTTGAAAAAAATAGGCTTATGAGATCACCTTTTGTCCGTGTGTGTGTGCGCGTGTGCGTGCGTGTGTGTGAGGTGTGTGTGCGTGTCCCCCCCCCCTAATAAAATCTAAACGGCTGGAGCGATTTCAATAAAACTCGGTAAGTTCATAGCACTATTCCCGGCGACCTCGACCGTGCCCTTCAAATTTTGTTACGTCTCACCAATCCAACATGGCGGCTGTGTGAAATATTTCACTAGCTTTCAATATCTCCGAAACTATTACCGATATCGCCCTGAAATTGTGTACGGTGATAAAGGGCAGTACTAGAAGTTCACCTATGAGACTTTCAAAAACCTGGTGACTACAAAACCAACATGGCGGTCAAGCGAAATTGAGACTTTTAAATAGACGTTTCTCGCGATTTAACTATCCAAACGTAATGAAACTTGGTACAGCAAATGTTTATACACATTGTAATGCACTGGAGTCTAATTTAGTTCAATTGTTTATATAACCTCAAAATGGCGGCGGTGCGAAATATTTCACTGACATTCTATATCTCCGAAACTATTACAGTTATCATCATGCAATTTTGTACGGTGATGAAGGGTACTAATACAAGTTTACCTATGTATATTTCATAAACCTGTAAAGTACAAAACGAACATGGCGACCAAGCGAATTTGAAATATTTTAATAGACATCTCTCGTGATTTAACTCTCTGAGCGCAGTGAAATGTGGTACAGTAAATGATTTTGCAGATTGTAATGCACTGCCATCTAATTTAATTCAATTGTTTTAAATTTTAAAATTAAGTTTTTATTCTTGTGTCGTAATCATGCGATCGAAGTGAAAGTTTGAATAATGAAGCTAGGCAATAATTGTCCTTGAATGGTACATAACTCTATGGCCTATACATATAACAATCCAAAATGGCGAGCTTCCGAAATATTTAGACGGTTCTCAATATCTATGAATCTTTTACAGCAACCAAACTGATTTTTTTAATGTTCATAGAGACTATGAACATATGTTCATCTATAGGACTTTCAGTAACCTGGTGAGCACAAATCCAACATGGCGGCGACGCGAAGTATAAATATTTAAATGGACGTTTCTCGCGAATTAACTATCCGAGTGCCATGAAACGTTGCACGTTAAATGCTTATACAAATGTTGATCTACTGGCATGTAATTTATTTCAATTGTTTGCATAATCACAAGATGGCTGCTGTGCGTACTTTTAAAATCTCGTTTTTACTTCTTGTGTTCTAATCATGCGATTGAAGTTTGAATACCACACGTACACAATAATCTTAATGTAATAGTACAAATATAAAAATCCATCCTGGCGACCATATGAAATATTTAGACGGTTCTCAATATCTACGAATCTGTTACAGCAATTAAACTAAAATTTTGTATGTTGATAGAGACAGTTAACATGAGCAGGATATATGAAAATAGGCTGTATAGTTCTTCACGGAACTACTTGTTTATTCACGTATTTATTCATCCATGCATTCATATATATATTAATTAATTAATTAATTAATTAATGCAAGAATTCATTCATACATATGGTTATAAATTATTTTATTAATTAACAAATTAGTTTATTTGTTTGTTAATTTATTTATTTATTTATTTATTTATTTATTTATTTATTTATTTATTCAAGCATTCGTTCATATATTATGTTTATTAATTATTTTAATAATTTATGTATTTGTTTATTTGTTTATTTATTTATATATTTATTTATTTAAGCATTCATTCACATATGTTTATTATTTATTTAATTAATTAGTTAATTTATTAATTTATTTATTTTTTATATTTTTATTTATTTATTTATTTATTTATTTATTTTGTGCTTGATGTGGCATTTTACAGGATATAACTCTTTTACGTAATGTAAACCACCCACACACTACATTGCCAGTTATCTGTGTAGGTGGTTGCCTTATCTCCAGTGATCTAGTGCCTGGGTTTATCGCGTTAGAACTACACCAACAGAAACGAGACTGCATGCATACAACAAAGGGGATATAACACTACAGGGCTGAACGCTTTAAGGGCGAGAGGGGGCAAGACGTATCGCGTTATACAGAGAATGTTAATTGAAATTCTACAGCTCTAATATCGAAGTGTTGCTATCCAGATTATTCTCGCCTACAGTGCATGAACAGCATGGGTTGTCAGCCTAGAACATTATTGACTACACAGGGGACTGCGTAACTCAGTCGGTAGAGGAGTTGTGCTATGTAGTGGATTTTAGAAACCAATTTAATACTTCCAGCAACGCAAATAGCTCAGCGATTCACAGAAATGAGTACCAGGGTAATTCTTGGTAGCAAAAGCGGCCTTGACCCCAAATAAGGGTGAGGGGGGGGGGGGGGTGAGGAGAAAAGGTTTTAATTCCTACCTCAATCATCGTGGAAGTGGTTTTCCATGATTCTCCACTTATACTCCAGGAGAATGCCAGGATGGTACCTAACTTAAGGCCACGCTCGCTTTCTACCCAAATCCTACCTCAATGCACACACTAGTGCAGACACACAGTGACACAGGTTATCAAACACATTCTACACACATCTATGTACACGGGGCTACAAGACCAAGATGTCGCAAAGCCCAAAAAGAATCAACAACAACTATTACACCTCCTCTCCAGCATTACAAAGCCTTTTATAAGTTTTTGTCGTTGTTTCATTTGAGGGGCTTGTACTTCGTTGTCATTTAGCCCCGTGTACTTGGGTGAGTGTGAAAATTTGTCTGATAACCTGTGATATTGGGATACTGTATTAGTGGGTGTATTTGTAATACAGGTGAGGATTGGAAAGGAGGCGGCCGTAGCCTTACGTTAGGAACCATCCCGACGTTCGTCTGGAGTAAAATTGGGAAACCACGGGAAACCACTTCCAGGATGGCTGAGGTGGCAATAGAACCCTCCTCTACTCAGTTTGGTCTGACGAGGGTGTGTGAATCACATTCCAGTCCTAAGAACAGTGTTTTAAATTCTTGATAGAGACAGGAATCGAACCAGGACCTCCAAGGCAACAACTAAAAGTGCTAGCCACTACACCACGAAGTGGTCCTTTTATAAGATAGTTATTCATCCAGTGTTATTGTACAGCTACTAAACATGAAATTAGAACCAAAACACTACCTGGGTTTGGAAAATAAAAGTATTGCGGTTAATCTTGAATTTATTGACGGAACCATACCACGCCAAAGCAACACAGTCATCCATACTCGATACGGAAGAGCAAGTATATAAACAAATTCATCAGAGAAAGACTAGTCCGGTGGACTTGTTGACCGTGAGTAGTTACGGTATGTTGGCACCCGTGGTGTTTGAAGTTTTTTTTTTTTTAAGCGTATGGCTTTTAGTGCCGGGAGTGTCCGAGGACATGTTCGGCTCGCCAGTTTTGTAGCTGCTTCGAGACGGACACCCAATGGGTGAGCTACAAGTACCGTTGGGGAGGGAAGGAGGGAAGTTGGAATGTAAGGACTAGGAGTTGGAAGGTAGCGGCTGTGGCCTATAGTTAGGGACCAACCCCGGCATTTGCCTGGAAGGAAGATGGGAAACCACAGAAGACCATCTTCAATGTTGCCGGCGGGGGGATTCGAACCTCCTCGCCTCCCGGATGTGAGCGACTGCCATCAGTCATGCCGTAACCACCACGGCTAACTCACCCGGTGGTGTTTGAAGTGTTTTTATAGAACTGATCAGATTGCCACTTCAGTAAGGTACTTACTAAGGATTGGTACAAGATATCGTGAGACACTATCGTTACAAGTTAATTTTGTTAGCACGATATTAAAATCAAACAAACCTATGAGTTCATCAGACCGAAGGGCGACTAACAAGGGTTAGTCTTCATTTGTCATAATTGAGATCGTGAATTCTTGGAATGTATAGATAGAGCCCCACGCGGTGGCTGTGCAGATAGCGGAACCACTGCGGATAATGTTTGGAGTAAATTTGCGGATAGTTTTTGGATGACAATCCGAACTTGTTGGATATAGGACGCGGATCTTATGACACATATTTCTCCGTTATGTTTCTTTCATGACAAATGCAAGATGATGATTTAAGCCACTATCATTCAAATTACAGTAAGTCATTACGCATAATTAACACCCCGGACTGGAAAGGTTTGCAATTCAGGCTGTATACCATTCATTTTAAACATAGGATATGATGTACACAGCCTAGGGGGAACGACTTTCTCCTCAAATGTCTAAATGTGTTGCTTTAATATGTTATGAAAATCCACAGCCTGCTTCCAGTTCCGACCGGGTCAGGAATGGAATGAATGAAGCCCCCATCTAGCGGCGAGGATATGAACTGTGCCGGCTGCCGAGGCCTGACGCACTCCTCTGGGGCAATGATTAAATGAATGACAGATGAAATGAAATGATAGTGGAGAGTGTTGCTGGAATGAAATTATGACAGGGAAAACCGGAGTACCCGGAGAAAAACCTGTCTGCCTCCGTTTTGTCCAGCACAGATCTCACATGGAGTGACCGGGATTTGAACCACGGACCCAGCGGAGAGAGGCCGGCGTGCTGCCGCCTAAGCCACGGAGGCTTTTCGTTGTTTTAATATGTTATACTTTATCTAACTTAAAATATTATTGTAATGCCAGTAGATTCGGATAACAAAAGTTCGGATGCAGGGTGGATGTCGATAATAGTCAAGCAGATGTGGGGCGGATGCGGATCACATTTTGTCTATCCATGGAGGACTCTATCTATAGATAAAAATGTTTTCCTAAACTAAGTTCTGATTAGATAATTAACTAATTTTTCTATATTAAAATATTCAATGTCCATTGTAATGGTAATTAAGACACGACTATGTTTATAAGACGAGCGTAACGAGTCTTATAATTTCCATACGAGTGCCATTATAGGGTCGTTACATACGACTGTTTATTTTCGACGATAATTATAACTTTATCTTATGCCCTAACATAAATATTCATGAATATCTGTCGATATTCTGTCGGTTGACTTATTCTTCTTGGGAATTGTGTGGGCTCAGCATTTGATCACTACCCAGTAACGAATCCCAAAGTTTTGAAACATTGTTGATCCTGAAGTTGCACCAACAGATAGCGCACAGGTACTATGTATGATCATTTTGTTATTTTGGTCACACAAAAAATAGGCTGTTATAGACGCTTTAAATATAAAATGTATCGTATTATCAACTAGTTATTCTTCAAATTCGATGCGTATATAATGTCAACGGAAGGCAATTCAATGTAGTCCCAAATAGAACAGTAACGGTATCTGATGGAATAGTTTCGCATAAGAAATCCATTTACTGAACAGGGAGCTTGATTATAATTTCCGTGGAACTAATGTCATAAGCTTGCTTCATCCATGACGTTATGGTGCGTTTATATCAACAACAGCATTCACTAAAAGTGTCGGCGAAATCTTACGAATGTGTAGAAATTGGAGTTGCGGATATTAAGGTACAGTGCTATTTATTTTGCAATATTGCCCTGTTTGTGTATGCATTGTAACTACAATGTTTGATCCATTATAGGTTTCTTTGTCAACTTTCAAATCATGTAATTCATGTCCAACATGTTGGATTTTCAGTGCATATCAGACGGTATCCTTACCTATTTGGTCAATGAATGAAAATATTGAGCTCTGATTGGTTGGAAAACTGTGTTATAATGAAAAGTAGTACTTTAATGACACCCCATTATGATACAGTTTTCTGACATATAATATTTACATAACAAAATCTTCGATCATAATAGTACATTATGCAACGAGCCTATAATGGCTATAATTAAGACACGAGTATTTTTTATAAAACGAGCGTATGCGAGTTTTATAATTTCCATACGAGTGTCTTAATTACCATTATAGGCGAGTTGCATACGACTTTTTATGTTCGACGATAATTATAACTTTATTATATGTTTTAACATAAATATTCATAAATATCTGTTGAGAGTCAGCCACTTGAATTTTGTGATCGCAGTGCGAGCGCTGGGTATATCTCTGTCTTTCAAGATCTCTGAACGACCGACGCATGCGCTCTGTGTGCTTGCAATGCCATATGGAGGCCATATGTTTACATCTGCCGTCCACCAGTAATATTGTCACCGGAGTCGTTTGAAGGCAATGCGCTGTGTAGAATTTAGCGTTGGTGATATTAAGGTACAGTGCTATTTCTTGTCTCATATTCGCCAGTTTATTTACGTGAACATATGGGCGGTGCGTATTCCATGTCGGTTATTTATTATTGTTCGATGTTGTGTTTATGTCCGACATGTTGGATTTTGAGCGCATCCGTGAAGGTATCGTTACCTAATTGGTCAATGAACGAGCTCTGATTGGCTGAAGAAACTGTATCATAATGAAAAACAGTGTTATAATGACCATCATTATGATACAGTTTTCTGACACATAATAGTGAGGGTCGAACATAAAGTATTATATTTTTCCAGTGTTGTGTGTCATAGCTGCGCAGTGTAGCACAATGCACATCATCGGTGCTTTGGCATCTGTGGTAAGCCACATTTCCGCTGGGAACCCGCTTATTGCCAGATACAGGGCTATGGAGACCCATACAGCCGGTGGGATTTGTAAGCGGACATAAATAATGCCGTACAATACAACACGTATCGTACATACACTAGTGATATAAACTTAATCATATCTAATAGCTTTTCTTATTGACGATTGAATACCGATTGGTATTTGGTATTGGGATAATATCCACGAGAACTACAATTGAAAACTAATACTGTACATGACGTAAATGACGATATCTGACTTCATTACAATTTCGATAAGGAAACTACCATACGTTATGGCACAACAGGTTTTTTTTTCAATGAGTTTTTAGCCTACTTTACCCATTTTGCTAAAATGATGAAAAAGTAGTCTTATGAGATCACCCGGGCAGATGTGTGTCTGTCTGTCTTTCTGTTTGTGTGTGCACCCCCCCCCCCCCCCCTCCCTTATCAATTCCAAAATGTCTGCAGCGGTCGAAACCAAATTGGTATGAGCAAATATCTATACCTGAGTATCCAACGGTCATATTTTTTAAATGACGTCAGTGCTACCAAATGCTGAAAAATCACAATTGAAATTTGAGCTCTATGTTGGATACCTCAGACGTTATGTATGGGAACTGTTTCAAAATTGGTACACTTATGGATAATAACATTCGAGAATTATTTTCAGGAGCCCCTAAATGACAGTGTTGTCAACATGATTCTAAGCCTGGTGGTAGGTCCAATTTTGGAATACATGTAACTTCCCTACTAACAAATGAATTTCATCCAAAATTGGCACAATAATAGTAGGCTACATAACATTTCATATTAATTCTGAGAAACACGTACAGTACATGACATGGTTGCCACCATGATTTAACTTGCGCTGATAGATCCAATGTCTAACTGCGTGTAACGTCCATTCTATCCATTGGACATCAACCAAATTTTTTATGTGCATTCTGTACCTTAAGATATAAAACTAAGTATATAATCAGTCACCATGGATGCAAACTGTAGTGCTCTATTAGGCTACACTATTTGAGATATATTTCGAACTAATTAAATATTTTGGTATTAGCAACTTAATTTCGTAATTATTCTAGATAGGTCTACAATCATTGCCATGCATCTTAAATATTAAGAAAAGTAGGATATTTAGTTCGTCGGGGAACTACTTGTTTCATCTCGGATCAATTCATAATTTCCATTGGAGCAACGATATAAATTCATAGTCCAACCTATGGTCCATTCCACAAAGAGTCTTTATTCACGTGGAGAACACACTTCACATTCTCTTGACCATCTCAACGTAGTATTGCACATGGACATTGAATACGTACATGATGAATTCCAAAGTATTTTTAATGACAAATACAATTTTTGCAAAATGATTATTATTATCAAATTAATGTCAACAGATTTGTTTTTAGTATTTTTATGATATATTCCATATATTATTATTATTATTATTATTATTATTAGAACCCCAATATCGTTAGTATACGGTATAGGTCAATGTTAAGATTTTTTTTTTTTTTAGGTTTGAACTATTTTCATTCGAAATTCTATTTTCTAGCTTAATACTTTTATTAAGATTATCTTATTATGTTTTACTAATAATTAAAATTAATTTCTTGCATGTTTTGATTTAAAAACTCAAGTGAAATATTAGCAACAAAGCTTTGCTCACACTTTCTTTAGTTCTGTACCAACACCGCTGAAGAAGGCCATGATGTGGCCGAAACGAGTACATTATTTTATTCATTAATTTGTATTAATATAATTATTATTAACTAAGGTGTAATGAATTTATTAAATACCAATTCATATTAAATTTAAAATACAACTCGTACTAATGCGTGCTTACAAAATTATTATGAATCTGTAGGATTTGTTGACAGGTAAATCAATTTAATACGTCGAACACTGATTTAATGATTCTCATAAACATCAGAATGAGGAAATATGAATGTAGACGTATTATAAGAACATTTATGGGTCAAAAGAAATGGGCTGACTAAATTATTCATTATGCAAAATATGTGGACGCTAATATACCTAGGAAGTTGACTATTTCCATACAAAAGGCTATGACGTAGGTTGATTTCTATGAGTGCCTAATGCCGGGATGGTACTTAACTTAAGCCCACAGCCACTTCCTACCCAAACCCTACCTCAATTACAAATACACACACACTAGTACAGATATCTCAGTGACACAGGTTATCAGACAAATTGCAAACACACTCAAATACACGGGGATGCATAACCACGATGTTGCTAAGCCCGTAATAGAATCAACAATAAACGTCTTTCTATGTATTTCATAATCCTATAATCAATGTAGGACAAGCTAATTCAGACAAGAATAATTATATACCTAGGTATTTAAAAAATAACTGTCCTTTTACTGGTTTCAAGATACTGAGACAGTCTTACTCAAAACTTGCAACCCGCGCGGCTTCGCACGGTATCTTAAACGGTTTGCCCAGCGTAAGCTTAAAAGGCACACGGAAGGCAGGTCCCAGACCCAATTCAGAAAAACCGAGGTGAACAGTGAAACTCAAAACACATTTACTCTTCTCTGAAGTCTTCACTCGACACGTCTCGACTGTTTGATGCTGGCCAAAGCTGAGGAGATAGGCTCGCTCCCTAGCTCATTAACTCACTCCGAAGCTTGTAATTTAAATTTCCACTGAATGGAGATTGTTGGAAGAAATGAAAACGTAAAAACACTTAGAGTGGGTGATATATTAAAGATAGATATATACTGTCGCAGACTTTTTTGTAGAACTTTTCATGCATAACAATACTTACACTCATAGTATTGAACCCTTGCAAAGAAGCTTATGAGACTCAGTTTCGGGGCGTGTAACAGTCCATTTCGTAAGTTGTTGTTAAAGCGCTTCATTAACATGCAGGGTAACACATAACAAAATAACATGCAGGAAGAAGTGAATACCAGGGTTATAACAAATGAATTTAATAACAGATCAACTATTTACAAGTAAAAATAAACAAAACAAAACTCCCAAAATGACTCCCAACTGAATAAAATACTTGCCAAAACTAGGCTTAATCTCAGGAGAGATTATCAATTGGACCAAATGTCCCAAATGCTTCAATGACATTGTGTACGTGTGCAGCTGTTCTACATGCTTAACGATGAGTACAAATAAATGCGAGATTCGTCATCCGGTCAACCTTCAAAGGACGAATCTGCATTGTTTAGAGCTAGACAGACGCGGGGAACCAACTATACACTACTTAAATTAATCTGACACTTCCTACACTAAATAAACAACAAATAATTTCCGCTTGAAATTGGAATCAAGAACTGCCGTAGCAAAAACATTAATGCCTAAAATTAGGACTTTTCAAGAATCAACACAAGTAAATTAACACGTGACCAACAACAGAAACACACATATGACCGCCTGTCATTTTTACAAGTAAATACAACTACACCACACGGGTGTCACAACAGACAAACTAACATGACCTGAGTCATAGAAAAACACTAGGCTCCACGCCAACATTTACATCATTAAAAAAACAATATTCCATCAATACGACATGCGATAATTCGTAACAAACATGGCGAACTCCCCAATTAATTACGGTCCCAATGACCATCACAAAAGAACAGGTTTGCTAAAGATAGCTTATAGGGATCAGTCGGTCAACAGGACTGCCTAACAATGAGTCACTGAACCTAGACGGGCGCTAAGTGGAAATCTGCACATCTGTCAACCCACGTGTCAATAACCTCGACCTCCCATGGCACGGGATCGAGTCTCGTAGAAGCGTGCTCCCAAAGCACAATATACGTGTGTGTGTCAGAATAAAATATCTCAGCATTTCCCCTAGGAAATCTGAGAAAATCAACACTGGACAAGGTACAGTAGCCTCCACGGAGCGCTCTGCCTTTCCATCAAAAAGAATACCACAACAGCAACAACTATATGAGGGCGGTAGCACCACCTACCCCTCTTCACGAAGAATCAATACACACACCTGACACATGAACACACACAGAATCACACGTATGGGTTTGACAGAAACCTGAAATAAATGACATAAATATCTTTCCACAGCTTGCGCTTCCGTTCTAGTCCGTGACTAACACACCTGAAAAAGGACTCAAAAAAAAAAAAAAATGCTAAAAATTTAGAACTAAGGTGTTCTACAATTACATCTTAAATTTGTTGCGCTCGGCAACCCTAGCATGAGTAATAACCTGTTCATAAAACATCTACAATAATTACCTCCCTTTCCTATAACAAGATGAACTTTAATAAAGCACCACTTATCGAATGTAACGAGTTTCGCATTCGCATGGATAAAATCAAATACACGCGCCGTGTATACTAAATATGACTCCAAAGAAAAATATACAACAAACAAATTTGGCCACGCGCCAACGTACATTTAAAGATGATAGTGTCAGCACAAAAAAAAACAATCTAAACACAAGAAAAAGATTGAATGAACTATTTACAATGTTCCCGCGCCTTATCTAACTACATATTGAGTAAATCAATTTTTGTACATCACCGTCTCAGTTTGCAGAACATTAACCTCCGTCCCGGTGCATTTCCCTACGGGAAATTTAGCTCTCCATCGTCGACGTCGTTGTAGAAGCGATGCACATCAATCCATCACCTGACCAAATGTCGGACATCTTGGCGAAGTTTCTTGGACAGAAATGTTCAATGTCAATAATATTTCCTAGCTATAATCGCTGTGAGCTACTACTTTCACTCACGAATATGTCCTAATGCGATTACTGATCGTAGACTTGCCCTATCTTAGCATTTGCTTCACACACGCACAAATATCACTCAAAAATAATATACACAAATTTACATAAAATACGCACTTCAAACTCATCGCCACTGGCTTGAAAACAAGTCTTAAATATGACTATCTTGCAGTCCTTATCTCGCCTAGAGATCTCCACTGCTATACGTGAACCTTGCTCACTTGAGCACAGAGTAAAATGTTAGTAAAGTACGCTCATTAGCGTTTGAAAATCGTGACGCAGAGTGACGTGAACCTTGCTCACCAGAGCTCAATAAAGTTGTTCTAGAAACAGCTTCTCACTGACCAATTTATTGGAAACTGACATAATGAGGTAGAGTGGGGAGAATTCGAAAAAATTATCTGGAGTTTTCATCACACAAACTTGGGACTAGTATCAATCTTCATCATTTTATCCAAACGTCTCAGAGCACTAGTGCGGAATTAATTCGGATCGGCGGTTCTTTAGATACACGCTTTCGCGCGTTTTTCCAAGGTACGCAACTTACCGCGTGGCTTTTGGCGTGGTCTCTTCTGATTGGGTGATTCAATCCTGGGTCAGTTGAAACTTACTCATGACACTCCCTCAATGACTCTAATTTAGGTGCGCGCTGTTACAAAATTTGTCCTTGAACTCGGCTTAACCGGTCGTCTTCAGGAATAACTACCAAGCTTGCTTCTGTTGTAATCATTGCAACACACTACCTCAGCTCCCCCTTTGTCAATTTCAACATGTACTGCCTGGGCATCAGTAATAATAATAATAAAATCATGCATACTTATTCATCGATAGATTAATAAGGGTTCAGTATATAGATATTTTTAACGGTTTACCCAGCGTAAGTTAAAAAGGCGCACGGACGACAGGATTTTCTGCGACTTGATTCACTGAAATCGTTACTGCTTGGTTTTCTTTGGTCATAAGTGAATATTTTTCGACAGAATTCTTCCTCCAGATATCCTTTACAAAATGAACAAGATGTTCAGGAAAGAACATATAGCCTTCTTTCTCCTAAATATATGGGTATAGTTATAACTCTTAGTCCTTATCACCTCCTAATTTCTTCCAATTCGAACTGCAAATTGGCACACTGGATTTGAGCAGTGGTGTTCAAACCATAGTTTATAATTTACCCCAGGATTTTGCAATTTCATCTGCAAACACTCCAAACAACGTAGGTATTCAGTATATTAACACCGACTACTTACAATAATTGAAACTTCGTTACTCTAATCGTATCAATGGGAGATACATATTTAATATAACTATTACACAGCTAATTTGTAATCGCGCACGGCTAACGAGATAGACAGGCCTTGGCGCGTAAACCAAACCCTTCTGTGACGTAGGCAATGTACTGCTTGATGGTGCTTGTACGTTTAAGTCGAGAGCAATTCATAAGCAGCAGAAATGAAATATTTTATATCAATCTTCATAAAATGGACGCAGTTTAGATGTTCCGTGTGTTTTCAAACACGATAAATTATACTGTATAGGTTTGCAAAACTACGGCTGTTGAAGTTACTCGTTACAAAACTCCACGCGAATTAGGATTCAAGGGTTCGTTGTGTCTTTAATAGCTGCAAAGAGTAGGCTACATTAAGTTGAGTTGTAGAGTCTGTGACCTTCGTTGTGAGTTAAACTATGTGCACATGAGTATAATTAGATCAAAGAATTTTGCAGCACAGTATAGATATCATTAACTTATTGTTGTTTCAAGGGGCGGAACATAAATTAATACGTTTATAGAAGAGATATGCGGAATACACTCGCCACCGACTAACGACTTGTATCAATACCTTCTATGAAGGCAAGTGATAAATGAATACCAACGTTTATACAGGTTCAATGATGTAGACAAGATGACTAGGTACCACACAGGCAGTAAAACGAAGACCATAGAATATTATGTTCGTGAATATATTTCAATTATAAAAACGTTTGATATATTTATGTACGGTATATCGTTCAAGACACATGCATACATTGTCCGGCGTCATTCATAGCATTTCATAACCTTCCTGGGCCAGTCATTCTCGTAGGCCGTGATAATCACGCCTTATCGTGGGGATGTGTGCCCTCTATCAGCAAAAATAACAAACTTTTCAATTATACTGTAGGCATGGGTTCACTAACTGGCCGGTATAGAGCGAAGCTCGCATCTAGAAGGCTGTGGTTAGCTATAACATAGTTCAAATAATTACTATTAGATGTCACTCCGGTGGAGAATGTTGTATTAATTAAATATATATTTGCCATTGCGAAATGCAGCATATAATGCTTTATTTTATAACGTCTCAGTACTCAAGAAACAATAAATATAAAAAAAATCAAGCTAAAATTTCAACTCTGATAGGATTTGAACCACGGCCAGCCTGATGAAAGGCCAGAGCCCTAAACACTCAGTCAACTGTGCACACACGAATAGAGCGTTAGGAACCAATTTAGATACAACGTTAGAGCAAATAATGGCTTGGACTAAATGATTTCTTCACTGGAGTATATTTCAATCCGAGTTCATTTCTTATAAAGTTCATATAATTTTTATCACTAGGCTATATTGCATGCAACATACTGAAATTAATAAAATTTAGGTCAGAACGAGAGATCAGCTGCCATCCTGTTAAATAACCGAGACGACTCAGCATTCAAAAATCAATTCTAGACTATAATATTACAATATAAACTTTTAATTTCAAACGGGCCACGTCGTTTAGAACAGATTAAACGATTCTTGGTTTGATAATCGGAACTGGTGGGTCCCATGTTATGGATTATAAAGTTTGAATAATTCACACGGCTGCCATCCTGAAATGGTACGGTTGATGACCTCGTAGTTTGGGCACAAGACGCGCCCCATCTGAAGGTATGTTGTTGCCAAATTTGGTAATGATCCGATGTTTAGTTTGGTCGTAATGCATTATTAAATTTTGACCATTTGAGTGGCCGCCATTAAGTTTTGGTAAAGATGGTGGCATTATAAAACATGACACTGAGGTGCACTTTGCCAGTGCTACCTCTGTACCAAATTTCGTTCAATTCGGTTTCACCGTGTTCGAATTGATAGGGGTGACAGACATTCAGAGTACACACTCACACACACAGACTCACACACAGACACACAATTTTTGGTCCTGTGTTGATCTCATAAGTCTACTTTCATTTTTTGCAAAAATTGAAAGTTGGCCAAAAATATCGCATATACATCCCTCCAGTGGTACTCGAGATTACCCGTTATATCCAAAAATTGGGGACTTTGTTTTATACTAGAGATAGAGAAAGAATGAAAGCTTTGTTGTTGTTGACTCATTTTGGGGCTTTACGACATCGTGGTCATGTAGCTTCTTGTACTTGGGTGTGTGTGTGGATTCTATCTGATAACCTATATTAGTGTGTTTAGTTGTAATTGAGATGATGATTGGGGAGGGGAGGTGGCTGTGGGCTTAATTTAGGAACCATCCTGGCATTCGCATGGAGTTAACGTGGGATGGAGGATGGCTGAGGTAAGAATCGAAGCTACCTCTTCTCAATTTTGTCTCACTAGGCAGAGTGTACCCCGTTTCACACACAGACACACAATTTTTGGCCCTGTGTTGATCTCATAAGTCTACTTTCATTTTTTGCAGAATTAAATTAAATTTCTTGGCAGAGCCGGAAATCGAACCCGGGACTCCGTAGTGACAAAAACAGAAGCTTGTAGTTTAACGTGACCGTTAATCCCGCGATCATGAGCCAAGGGACCTCCTTTTTACGTGGAATCCGAACCACAGGACATAGCATTTCACTTCGAAAATCTCACATGCGTTGACCGGGAATCGAGAGGGCCAACAGCTTGACCGCTGCGCCACCGCGCCCCCTCCGTAGTGACAGCCAAGAGTGTTGTCCACTACGAAACGAGGCGGAATAATGAAGCAAATACAACAAACATTTATTTGTTCCAGATAATGCTCCTGGAAAATACTCAAATAGTAACATTTGCGATATTTGATACCCTACAACACACCAGAGTGTCACCACACAGATGGGGCAGATGACCTCAATTTTCTGCTCCTTGAAACAACAAATACCACCAGCAGTCTCACCCTACAAGTATGGGATTCCCCAACACAAGACACATCACATCTGGCCATAAGCTCCATAGTAATTGAATTACCAGGGTGAGATTGTATTCTCAAGAAAGCAGTAGAACATTTGCCACGCTGTAATGCTGCCAATAGAGTGGTCTCCGTAATCCCGGTGAAGTAAGGAGGCAGTTAATCTCCGGTCCACTGCCGCCCACTCCGCTAAGTAGAACGAGCAATGCATTTATATATCCTAAAGGTCGCTAGTTCGATTTCCGGCTCACATGAAATACGAGTGAACTTTGATGATCTTAACTGTAATACTGATGTCGACCGACAGCGGTAGCTATGCTCACTAAAGCGCAGCGCTAAGCCAAGGGGCAAAGCTTTCTGCGGACTCGGTAGACGTGGCCGTCCTTGAAATGGTATTCAGTGGATTCCTCATTTTCAACTCCAGTCGAATGCTGGGACGGTACCTTCTGATTGACAAAGACCGCTTCCATTCGCATCCTTGCCCAGTTTCATTCTTCTTCATTTATTTAATCTCTTATTAACTGCTCTCATGAGGTTGGCGTCAGGAAGGGCATCCGGCCGTAAAAACCATCCGCAACATTAGAATTTCATCACATCTCATCCCCGACCCCGCTGCAAACGGGAATAATAAGGGGTAGACTTACAGCACATACACACACTAATACTCATGTCAGAATGCTTGATTGTCAAAGCCCTTTGAATATTGTTGTTGCTGTTGCTGCGACATCATGGTCATATAGCACCGTGTATTTGGGTGTGTGTATAATTGGAGTTAATAGCCTGTATTATTGTGATTGCTCTACTAGTGTGTGTATTTGGACATTGGGGGTAGAATTGGGAAGGAGACGACCGTGGCCATAAGTTAGGAACCATCCCAGCATTTGATTGGAGTAGAACTGGGGAAACCACGGAAAACCACTGTCAGGATGCCTGAGGAGGGGACCAAACCCTCCTCTTCTCAGGTTTGTCTCACGAGGCTGAGTGTACCCCGTTCCAACCTTCACACCAGTTTTGTAGCCTATTTTCATTTTATGGAAAAACAAGATGTTCAGTATAGAACATATAGCCTACTTTCTCCTAAATGTATGAGTATAGTTATAACTCGTTGTTATTATCAAAGAGTATATTAGAACTATTCTTTGTTGAAGACCTTAGAAACGATTTACCTCTACCAAACGCCACAACCTAGATAAAAACTGCTACCATCATTGAAGAAAGATAAGAAGTATCTAAAGAATGTTATGGATCTGGAGACATAATCGACCGGACTGGCGGCGTGGCTCAGCGGTAACGTTCTCGCTTGCTGGACCGTATGTTTCAGGTTCGTATCCTGGCGCAGTCAGCTGGCATTTGAGGGTGCACAAATGCGAGGGAGCCGTGTTAGTAGATTTACTGGCACGTTAAAGATCCCCTTCGGGACAAAATTCTGGCACCCCGGCGTCTCTAAAAGCAACAGTAGTTAAAAGGGACGTAAAACCAATAACATTATTATTATTATTATTATTATTATTATTATTATTACATAATCGGCCTGACGCGGGCAACATCCAACTTTGAGTTGAGGCATGTCTTTACACGTCTGGCTGCGTATGACTTTCACAACCCTAATTGAATTAACAAATCTTTCCATGACCCTACAGAGACGTGTGTATACCAACTATGTGGATATTTTCGATTGCTATTTGGCTGAAATAGAAGTATTAATTAATATCCTGAACTAGCACCAACGGTAGAGTTCAGATACTATGTGAAATCGTTTTGTTCTTTACTTCAATTAACATTTTCAAATAACGCACAATAGGCTGTTACAAACCCTTTAAAATAGAAAGTAAAAATGTATCGTAGTATCATCTTGTCATTCTTCAAATTCGATGCGCATAGAATGCAAATGGTATAGTAATCAATGGAGCCCCACGTAGACTAGTCGTGATATCTAGTGGTGAAATATCTAACAATATAATCCTAACAGAGCGAGTGCATTCTAGCGGCCAGAAGAAGAAACTTCTCAATAAAATCTGGTCGGCGTGCAGTTACCTTTTTGGCAGCTAGATGTCTCGAGTAAATCTGCTGGCGAATTATGTTTTAATTAAATATATATTTTACACCATAATATGCACAATATAACGCTTAATTTTAAAACATCTGAGTCATTACAAAACAATAAACATATAAAATTTCAAGCAAAAAAACTAGCTCTGATCGGGTTTGAACCATAGGCATTTGAGCGATAGGCTAACGCTCTACCACTGAGCTAATTGTGTCAACGAATATCATTCTATATAAAATGACTTACATAGAACTTGTTAGCAAATAGTGATTTATACTAAACGATTTCATCACTGGAGTATATTATTTATATATAAAGCATTTCATACAAAGTTTATTTATTTTATATCAGTACGCTATATTGCATGCAATACTCAAATTAGTGAAATATAAGTCAGGCACAAGATATCCGCTGCCATCTTGTCTTATTACTAAATCAGCTCAGCTTTTTAAAATCACGTCTGCACTATAGTATTACAAAATAAACTTTTAATTTCGAACGTGCCTCTTCCTTTAGAACAGTTAAAACGATTCTCGGCTCGATAATCGGAACTGGTGGGTCCCATGATATGGATTATAAAGTTTGCATAATTCGCACGGCCGCCATCCTGAAATGGTATGGAGGACGACCTTGTAGTTTGGTCACAAGACGCATCCTATACGAAGGTATGTTGTTACCAAATTTGGTAGAGATCGGATAATTTGGTTAGTCGTTATTTGATTTTACGTTTTGAACGTTTGAGTGGCCGCCATTCAGTTTTAGTAAAGATGGCGGCGATATAAAACATGACACTGAGGTGTCCTTTGCTAGTGCTACCTTTGTACCAAATTTCGTTCAATTCGCATTCACCGTGTTCGAATTGATAGGGGGGGACAGACATTCAGAGTACACACACTCACACACACACACACACAGACACACAGACACACACACACACAGACTCACACACACACATACACACACACAGACAGACACACTTTTTTTCGCCCTGTGTTGATTTCATAAGTCTACTTTCATTTTTTGCAAAAATCGAAAGTAGGCTAATAAAAAAAGGTATGAGATCACCTTTTGTCCGTGTGTCTGTGTGTGTGATTCGTGTGTATGTCCCCCCTAATAACTCCTAAACGGCTGGAGCGATTTCAATGATACTCGTTAAGATCATAGCACCATTCTGGCCGACCCCGACAGTGCCCTTCAAATTTTATTGTGTCTCACCAATCCAACATGGCGGCTGTGCGAAATATTTCACCAGCATTCAGTATCTCCGAAACTATTACAGATATCACCCTAAAATTGTGTACAGTGATAAAGGGCACGACTAGAAGTTCACCTATGAGACTTTCAAGAACCTGGTAACAACAAAACCAACATGGCTGCCAAGCGAATTTGAGACTTTTAAATAGACTTTTCTCGCGATTTAACCATCCAAGCGTAATGAAACTTGGTACAGCAAATGTTTATACACATTTTAATGGACTGGAGTCTAATTTAGTTCAATTGTTTACATAACCTCAAAATGGAGGCTGTGCGAAATATGTCACTGGCATTCTATATCTCCGAAACTATAACAGATATCACCGAAAAATTTTGTAGGGCGATAAAGGGCACTGCTACAAGTTTATCTATGTAACTTTCAAACACCTGTAAAGTACAAATGAACATGGCGGCCAAGCGAAGTTGAATCATTGTAATAGACTTTTCTCGTGAGTTAGCCATCTGAGCGCAGTGAAATGTGGTACAGTAAATGGTTATACATATTGTAATACAATGACATCTAATTTAGATAAATTATTTACATAACCTCAAGATGGAGACTGCGAAATTTTAAAATCTATATATTTAAAACACTAAGGCGATTTTTGTTACATCGAGAATGAGATAACGTCTTAACCGATGGACTTCGTAATGCATTCTAACGAGAGCTCTTGGCATGTAGATTTGCAGAGTGTCTTTATAATAAACAAATATGTTACAGAATATTTTTAAATTAATAAACAAAAATTCAGAAATCTTGCCTAGCACGCATGCGCACAATCGCCTTGCCGCATGACAGTCATGGCGGTTACAAGTCCACCGCGTTTTAATTTCATAGTTATGTATAAGAATTATAATGGAAGGGAACATTGTTTATGATATTTCCATAATATACACTGGAATATAATTATACCAGGCAGAAAATATTGAAAAACGTAAACTGACATCAAATTTTGAGTGTGCATGATGTTTAACTAACTTAACATTGCGCGCCATTACCAGTTGATCGGTAGCTCAGGTGGCAGAGCCGTGATTTCTTAATATATTCATCGCCCAATGTGAGGGGTTCGGATCCCCTCTCCAGCATGTTTTTTTATTTCCGTATTTTCCTTTCTTGCAATTGCTATTATATTGTCAAAACATATTTAAATTTTGGCATTCCCGTAAACTAAGGAATTCTGCGTTGCCATCTCAATTTAAAACGCTATGGTAATTTCATTGAAACGCTTTATAAGTTCCAACATTCGACAGATTACATTTGCAATACCGGTAGGCTATTTATCTTTATTGCTACAGAAGTTTTGGCATATTGTTGCACATGGGAAAACTGTTAAGCCGACTGTGATTCAAGGATTGTACGAATTCCAACACATTACAATCCACCTGCTTGGGCGACTTACTTCCGAGTGTCTTCAAATCGCGCCATGTGCTACGGTACTCATTTGTTTTCCTCAGTTCTTTCTTTGTCTTATAAACATACAAGGCATGTCCAAAATGTTGTTACATGAAATTCCACTAATGAACCAGTTATACGGCAATAATATACAGTAGGCCTACGTTGAAATTCTGATATTACAAATGTAGGCCTATTTTTGATTCCATTGTTTTCCAAATTAACTTCTATGTTTCAGTAGCAGATGCCGCTGCAGTCGAATGTTGAAACCGCCATTTGTATTGTGTTTCCGATATTTCTGTTATATAGTCTTTGGTGGTCAGTCCAGGTCAGTCGTTGTCTGTCGAGAATACATATCGCTGCTTCTGCGAATTATTAAGCCTTTCATTTTGTATACCATAACTATGGCATACTAGAAAGTGACTACGCAGAATTATTGGGCCGGTTTGTCTCGATAATTCATTGCCAGCTTTAAGAGTGGGCTTCCCTGTGTAAATACGACCTTTGACACGCACAGGAAATATAATTATAAAACTGACTCCATTATTAAGGTGACTGGCGAAGTGGTTCTATGCTCCTATTCATAATTTACTGTCATGGATATCCGAAGAATTGTACCAATAACAGGTGACGGAAATTGCTTATTTAGAGCAGTATCGTACTGTTTATATCGAAATGAAGACCGTCATAGTGAGTTGCGTTTGCAAACTGTTACAAAAATTGTTGCTGACTGGAATATTTAAAAGGATTTTATTATTGGCGATGAGTCTTATCGCCTTCCCCTCAGCAACCAACTTGAGTATGAAAATCTTATGGCTTTGAACGGTGAATATGCTGGTCATGTTGAACTCCATTGTATAAGCCAATTGCTTAATGATTATTTGTTTAGAGTGCATAACAATGAGACTAACCACGTTGTAGATTATGGCAATGGAAGTGTTATTTTTCATTTATTGTTTAGCGGCTCCGTTGATGCAGCACACTATAGTGTGATCGAATACGACATTAATTTGGGGATAAATTCTACTGTAAATAGACGCATTCGACAAAAAAGAACATTAACCGGTCGTGTGGAAACTACAAATAGACGCAAAACAATGAGAAATCGGAGAAAAGGTGAAACCACTTTTAATATACAATATAAATCTGCCATTTCAGAAAGAATGCCAGATATTATGCCGTACAGCGTTGGGTCCTTGACGAACGAATGTAAACATTGTTCTGCATTGTTCTTCTCTTGCGAAAAAACTACGCGTGGTTACTTTGGCCTTTGCAGTTGCAATGGTAAAATTGATCTGCCGAAATTTAAAATACTTGACAGGCTTAAACCATTTTTCACTGGAAATGATGATACCTCAAGGAACTTCAGAGAGAATATTCGGCAGTTCAACAATTCTATGTCCTTCGTTTCCTTTGGTGCCAATGTTACCGTACCACCTGAACACGGTCCATATTGTTTTATCATTTCAGGAATTGTACATCATCGCATTTCTTCCATATATTCCAAAAATATAAGCGACAGTTGTTACGGCCAGTTGTATATATTAGACTGCTTAGAAGCTAATCAAATCAGACTAGCAAATCGAGCGAATTCTTGCATCAGGGAGGGTACACTTCATATTCTAAATAATATTTTGCAAGAGAGTAACCCTTACATTCAACTGTATAAGACAATGCATTCAAAAATATGCAAAGAAAATGAACTGGCTTTAAGAGAAAAATGTCAACCGTTAGATTTGGTCATGCGCTTTTACCATGAACCTCAAGAAGATCCTAGACGTTACAATAACCCAGCCTCCTCAGAGATTGCAGCTATTTTTGAAACACCAGACGATGCTCCGGCTTCACACCGCCACATAGCCGTATTTTCCAATCAGGGAGTTTTAAAGGAAATTGATGTCGACAGTATGCATTGTGATCCATTAACTTACGTTTTAATCTGGCCTTGTGGAGAAACAGGGTGGCATATTTCACTGCCAACAGGAGGGAAACGTAAGACGAACGTTAGGCAAAATATGACAATGCGTGAATATAAATTGTATAGGCTGTCGATTCGAGGTTGTCCTCCCGCAGGAGGTTTCAACCCTTTACTTAATGCAGGTTAACTTACCCAACAATAAATAGTTGACTATTATTGTCGAATAGAAGGAGATAGACTAAAATATATTCGCAATCAACAAACGAAATTGCGTGTCGATACCTACGTTGGTCTTGCTGATGCTTTACACTTTAGAGCTGAAAATGAAAGTTTAAGAGCTGGTCGCATAGTTATTTTGCCTTCTACTTTTATGGGTAGTCCCAGAAATATGTTGCAAAATTATCAGGATGCAATGGCAATTGTGAGAAAATTTGGCAAGCCAGACCTCTTCATAACTTTCTCTTGCAACCCATCATGGCCTGAAATTACTACTAGCCTCCAACCTTATGAAAATGCAAACAATAGACCTTATGTCGTTGTTCGCGTTTTTCATGCGAAAGTGAAGGAACTCTTACGTTTAATAAATCAAAAGCAAATTTTTGGCGAGGTGCAAACTTTCTTATACACGGTTGAGTTCCAGAAGCTAGGTTTACCTCATATACACTTACTGGTTTGTCTTCGAGACAGTTGTAAATTACGAGAAATCTTATCTCTGATATTGATATGACAGCTTCTGCAGAAATACCAGGTCCTTCCAATACAACATTGTACAACTTAGTAAAGACACACATGGTACATGGACCTTGCGGCCTTCTGAATCCCAATTCAATTTGCATGAAGGATGGAAGATGTAAGAAGGGTTTTCCAAAATACTTTGTGCCAGAAACTAAAGAGATTATGAACGGCTATCCACTTTACCGTAGGCGACAGAATGGAAGATCATATACTAAACGAGTACAAGGCACCAATGTTTAAATCCACAATCGCTTCATTGTTACATACAATCGATATCTATTGATGTACTTTCAGGCCCATATTAACGTCGAAATCTGTGCAAGTGTACACAGCATCAAATACATACATAAATATGTTTATAAAGGGCATGATTGCGCTAACTTGAAAATCACGGCAAACGATGGAATGTTACATCATGACGAAGTTTCTACGTATTTGAATGCTAGATATATTGGGTGAAGTAAAGCTGCATACAGGATTTTTGGTTACAACATGCACGAACAGTCCCATATTGTTGCCCGGTTACCTGTCCATTTACCAGACCAACAAGATGTATTTTTTCATGCCGATGATGCTCCTAAAACATTAATACGGGCTCAGTTAAAAAGTACACAACTCACTGCATGGTTTCAGCTGAACCAAAATCCAACAACTAGGAGTGCATATATTTATCCTGAAACACCCGTTCATTATGTATGGGATAAATGCAAATGCATTTGGAAAAAACGACTTAGATTCGAAAAGGTAATAGGTCGGATGTACAATGTTTCTCCATCTGAATCAGAAAGATACCATCTGCGCTTACTTTTACTTCATATAGTAGGTGCCACAAGCTTTGAGGATCTCCGAACATACCAAAGTGTTACCTGCCCAACATATAAGGATATGGCACTTAAGTTTGGTTTGCTTATCGATGATTCAGAATGGCAACGCTGTTTGATGGAAGCATCGGTTTTCCAAATACCCTTTCAACTGAGACAGTTATTCGCCTACATATGCATATTTCATCAACCTTGCAATGCCAGTCACTTATGGGACATGCACAAAAACTCTCTCTGTGACGATTATTTAAAGTCTGAAGACGAAAATACAGCTTATCAACTATCTCTCAGAGATATTATTAAAACTCTGCAATTGCATGGTTTCTCTCTCCCAACATTTAACTTTCCTGTTGGTACTGACACACACTCCAACGAATAAACTACTAATGAGCCAGTGTTCCCTTTTGATTTGTCTGACCTGATGTCCTTAGCAAACCAGGAACAACTTTCAATTAATAATGAAATCACTAGCGTTCTTCAAAATAACAACACAACTGTCACGAACGCATTCTTTATTGACGGTGCTGGGGGCACAGGAAAAAAATTTATTTACCGATATTTAATACAAAAGTTCTGCAGTTTAGGGCTTCATGCTATATCAGTAGCATGGACCAGAATAGCCGCTGTTTTACTACCCAACGGTCGAACAGTACACAGTACATTCAAAATTCCTCTAAATTTAAATGAGAGTTCAGTGTCTGGATAAAAATTAAATTCCATAGCAGCTGACGATATTGGATTAGCACGGCTCATAATATGGGATGACGCCCCAATAGCAAATATTCATTCATTAATGTGTGTGAATCGTCTCCTAAAAGATATTATGGGTAATGACATTCCATTTGGTGGGAAAATTACTGTTCTTGGAGGAGACTTTAGGCAGGTTTTGCCTGTTGTGCCACACGCTTCTCGCCAAACAATTATTCAAAACTGTATTAAATACTCTCCTCTCTGGCCCTTCTTCAAAATACGCTGCTTACATAAAAACATGCGGTTGAAACCAGAAGAAATTGAATTTTCTAATTTTTTGTTACAAATTGGTAACGGTGACTACCCCTCTGTAGATGGTGAGGAATCAAATGTTATTGAACTACCACCCAGAATTTTAGCTCATGATGATATCGTGACTGAGATTTACGGCGAAACATTCATTTCTACGAAAGATATAATCAATTTCTCGAAAGTATGCATTCTAACACCAAAAAATGAACACTGTAATGAAATTAATTTGACAGTCATCGAACTTGTACCTGGTAGTTCAAAAACATACACCAGCGTTAACAGATTAATTACTGAAGATGAAAGCCAGCTACTTCAATTTCCTACAGAATTCTTGAATTCCTTGGAATTAAGTGGTTTGCCTCCACATATTCTTACTCTAAAAGTTGGAGCCATAGTTATGCTTCTCAGAAATCTGAACGTTTCCCAAGGGCTCCTGAACGGAACCAGATTATTTGTATAGAATATGTATGAACATTGCTTTGATTTGGAAATAATCAGTGGAGATAAAATTGGGCAGAGAGCTCTAATCCCTCGAGTTGATTTAACACCATCCGACAACACCCTTCCATTTTCTTTTAAGAGACGTCAATTTCCAATTCGCTTGGCATTCTGTATCACAATCAATAAAGCTCAATGGGAAACTCTCGAACGTGTAGGTCTCTATTTACCTCAGCAAGTTTTCAGTCATGGCCAGTTATATGTTGCAATGTCAAGAGTGCGATCTTTCGACGCCCTTAAAGTTTCAATAGTGCCAAAAAGTAGTCGTACAAAGAATGTCGTATATAAGGAAATCCTTCGGTAATTATTTTACCATTGACCATCATGTTTCGACATCGTAAAGCACTCTGACAAAAGCTCTTGGCCTGTAGAGTTGCAGAGTGTCTTTAAGAGAAAAAATTATGTTACCGACCTGTGTTATTGTGATGGTTGTATTAATGTGTGTATCTGTAACTAAAGTGAGGATTGGGAAGGAGAACGCCGAGGCCTTAAGTAAGGAACCATCCCGGTATTTGCCTGGAGTGGAAGTGGGAAACCGAAGAGAAACACATCCAAGATAGTTAAGGTTGGAATCGATCCTACCTCTCCTCAGTTTTACCTCACGAGGCTGAGTGCGTCCCGTTCCAGCCCTCAGGCCAGAATTAAATTTCTTGGCAGAGCAGGGAAATGAATCCGGATCTCTGGGTCGATGGCCAAGAATATAGTCTTAATAGTGGGCTTCCCTATGTTAATGCGTTTTTTGACATGCACGGGACATATAATTCTAAAACTGCCTCCATTACGGTGGCTGGCAAAGTGAGTCTGTGCTCATCCTGTAATTGGTGAAGTGATTCTATGCTCCTCTGCATAGTTTGCTGTCATAGAAACCTAAAGGATTGTACCTATAACAGGCGATAGAAATTGCTTATTTCGAGAAGTTTTGTGCTGTTTATATCAAAATGAAGAACATTGCCCTGAGCTGCATTTGCAAACTATTGCAAACATTGCTGCTGGCAAGGATAATTATAAGGATTTTATTATTGTCGAACAGCTTCATCGCATTATCCTCAGCAACCACCTTAGTATGAAAGTATCTGGACGGTGAATACACTGGTCATGTTGAACTTCATTGTATAAGCCAATTGTTTATTGATTTTATTTGATTAGAGTACATAACAATGAGTCTAACCATACGGTTGTTTTTGCAATGGGAGTATTATTTGCCATTTAATATTTAGCGGCTCCATTGATGCAGGGCACTATAGTGTTATCTAATAAGACGTTAATTTTGGGAGAAATACTACTATAAAACCCAGTTCGACGAAAAGGAACATTGGCCGGTCGTATGTAAACTACAAATTGACGCAATAAAGTGAGAAATCGGACAAAATACGAAGCAACTTTAAAAATCCAATATAAATATGCCATAAAAATACTCCCATTTTCTTTTAAGAGCCACCAGTTTCCAATCGCTTTGCATAATTTATCACAATTAATAAAGCTCAAGGGGAAACTCTGGAACGTGTAGGTCACTGTTTGCCTCATCAAGTTTTCAGTCATGGGCAGTTATATGTTGCAAAGTCGATCTTTCTCTGTAATCATACAAAGAATGCATATAAGAAAATCCTTCCGTAAATATTTTCCCAATGACCGTCATGTTTTGACGGGTTTCAACTAGTTAAGTTTTTATTTCTTGTGTCGTAATCATGCGATCGAAGTGAAAGTTTGAGTAATGAAGCTACGCAATAATTTTCCCTTAATGGTACATAACTCTATGGCCTATACATATAACAATCCAAAATGGCGAGCATCCGAAATATTTTGACGATTCTCGATATCTACGAATCTTTTACAGCAATCAAACTGATATTTTTTATGTTCATAGAGGTTATGAGCATAAGTTCACCTATAGGACTTTCAGTGGTTGGTTGGTTCTTAAGTTTAGGGGCTGCGACAACGCGGTCATGTAGCCCCGTGTACTTTGGGTGTGTGTAGAATCTGTCTGATAACCGGTGTTAAATGTGATGACTGTATTAGTATAGGACTTTCAGTAACCTGGTGAGCACAAATCCAACAAGGTGGCGACGCGAATTACAAATATTTAAATGGACGTTTCTCGCGATTTAACCATCCGAGTGCAGTGAAACTTTGCACGTTAAATGCTTATACAAATGTTAATCCACTGGCATCTAATTTATTTCAATTGTTTTCATAACCCCAAGATGGCAGCTGTGCGAAATTTTAAAATCTCGTTTTTACTTCTTGTGTCCTAATCATGCGATTGAAGTTTGAATACCACTCGTTCACAATAATCTTCATGTAACAGTACATAAATAAAAATCCAACCTGGCGACAATCTGAAATATTTCGACGGTTCTCAATATCTACGAATCTATCACAACAATCAAACTGAAATTTGGTATGTTGATAGAGGCAATTAACATGAGTAGGATATATGAAAATAGGCTGTGTAGTTATTCACGGAACTACTTGTTTTTTTTTTGGCAGAGCCTGGAATCGAACCCGGACCTTCCTTCCTTCCTACCTACCTTTCTACCTTCCCTGCTTTCTTCATCCCTGTCCCTCCTCTCTTCCTTCCTTCCACGCTCTCTCCCCCCCCCCCCCTGTTCCTCCTCCACGTCCTCTTCCCTCTCTTCCTTCCCTCTTCTCTTCTTCTTTTCCTTCCTTCCACGCTCCCTTCCCCCCTGTCTCTCCTCCCCGTCCTCTTTTCCATTCTTCCTTCCCTCCTCTCCCTCCTTTCTTCCTTCCCTCATCTATTCCTGTCTTCCTTCCATCCTCTCTTCTTTTCTTCCTTCCATGCTCTCTTCACCCCTGTATCTCCTGTCTTCCTTGCTCTCTTCCTGTCTTCCCTCCTGTCCCTCTTATATTCCTTCCCTCCTCTCCCTCCTCTCTTCCTCTCTTCCTTCCCTCCTATCTTCTTCTCTTCCTTCCATCCTCTCTTCCCCCCTGTTCCTCCTCCCCATCCTCTTTTCCTTTCTTCCTTCCCTTCTCTCCCTCCTCTCTTCCTTCCCTCCACTATTCCTCTCTTCCTTCCCTCCTCTCTTCTTCTCTTCCTTCCATGTTCTCTTCTCTCCTGTCCCTCCTCTCTTCCTTCCTTGCTCTCTTCACCCCTGTCCCTCCTCTCTTCCTTCCTTCCTTGCTCTCTTCCTGTCTTCCTCTTAGACGAACTTGATTATGAAGATAGCTACCATTACTAAGATCATTATTACTACAAATACTAACTCCTGTAACTACTGCTCGGGTCCAAGCTCTGTGAACTTGCGGAGTGAGGTGACGCGGGAGGCAGGAAGAGAAGGACCTGTTAACAGCCCACGGTGTTATCTGGAATTCCTGTCTATTCCAATACTGCCAACATAGGGCCGTTGCCTAAACCACTGTGGTGTTGCGAATAAGTGAGTGAGTCACCGACCAATGTATTCGGTTCTGTTAGTACACACGGACCGGGAACCCCACATGACACTCATCGTCGTCCGCGATCCACATTCCTCTCAGGTGCACGCAGCTTGGACTCGAGCAGTACAGTACTTCTAACTTTTTAAGAATAAGGAAATAATTACTCTCAACTCTCTGGGATTGAGGGTTGAGGGAATAGGAAAGCAGGAATACGATAAAAGTCAGATATGTAAGAGATAGAAAAGAGGCTATGACACAAATTTACTTGAAAAAGAGTAAACAAACCAATCTTACTTTTCGGGTCACCTACTTATGAATTCACCTGTTGTGTGTTCCGTAGTGTGTGTGGACCACCTTTACCACACCGTGGGATAGTAGCTAAAATACCCTGCCCTTTTAGTCACCTGTTATAACAGATATGGAATTTCGTAGGTAATTTCAATCCACCACAATATTTTATTTATTTAACGTTAGTGTAATACTCTCATGTATATAATTCAGTTGTCCCTACATTTAAAATTAGAAGATGGCTGCTAATTGTGCAAAGTTAACTTAAGACATTCTTTATGTAACATCGATTTTTAGCCTGCTTTTGATTTTTGCAAAAAATGAAAGTAGACTTATGAGATCAACACAGGGCGAAAAATGTGTGTCTGTCTGTGTGTGTGTGTATGTGTGTGTGTGAGTGTGTGTGTGAGTGTGTGTACTCTGAATGTCTGTCCCGCCCCCCTATCAATTCGAATACGGTGAATGCGAATTGAACGAAATTTGGTTCAAAGGTAGCACTAGCAAAGGACACTTCAGTGTCATGTTTTATATCGCCGTCATATTGACAGAAACGTAATGGCGGCCACACAAATGTTCAAAGCATAAGTTAAATTACGACTAACATAACCATCCAATCTCTACCAAACTTTGCAACAACATACATTTATGGAGGGAGCATCCTTTGACCAATCTAATAGGTTATTAGCCTAATAGGTTGCGGATGGCGGCCATCTTTATGTCAAAATTGATTCCCCCTATTAATTCGAACACGGTGGAACCGAATGGAACGAAATTTGGTACAGAGGTAGCATTAGCAAAGGGCACTTCAGTGTCATGTTTTATATCGCCGCCATCTTGACTGAAACGTAATGGTGGCCACACGAATGTTCAAAGCTTAAATCAAATTACGATTAACCTAATCATCGGATCTCTACCAAATTTTGCAACTACATACCTTTATGGAGGGAGCATCCTTTGACCAATCTAATAGGTCATTCGCTTAATAGTTTGCGGATGGCGGCCATCTTTGTGTCAAAATCGATTCCCCCTATTAATTCAAACACGGTGAAACTGAATGGAACGAAATTTGGTACAGAGATAGCACTAGCAAAGGGCATCTTAGTGTCATGATTTATATCGCCGCCATATTGACAGAAACGTAATGGCGGCCACACAAATGTTTAAAGCTTAAATCAAATTACGATTAACATAACCATCCGATCTCTACCAAACTTTGCAACAACATACCTTTATGGAGGGAGCATCCTTTGGCCAATCTAATAGGTCATTAGCCTAATAGTTTGCGGATGGCGGCCATCTTTATGTCAAAATTGATTCCCCCTATTAATTCGAACACGGTGGAACTGAATGAACGAAATTTGGTACAGAGGTAGCACTAGCAAAGGGCACCTCAGTGTCATGTTTTATATCGCCGCCATCTTGACGGAAACGTATTGGCGGCCACACAAATGTTCAAAGCTTAAATCAAATTACGATTAGCCTAATCACCCGATCTCTAGCAAATTTAGCAACAACATACCTTTATGGAGGGAGCATCCTTTGACCAAACTAATAGGTCATTAGCCTAATATTTTGCGGATGGCGGCCATCTTTGTGTGAAAATCGATTCCCCTTATCAATTCGAACACGGTGGAACCGAATGAACGAAATTTGGTACAGAGGTAGCACTAGCAAAGGGCACCTCAGTGTCATGTTTTATATCGCCGCCATCTTGACGGAAACGTAATCGCGGCCACCCAAATGTTAAAAGCTAAAATGTAATTGTGACCAACCTAATAATCTAGTCTCTACCAAATTTTGCAACACCATATCTTTATGTGGGAAACATATTCTGACCAAACTGCAAGAACATCAGCCCAATAGTTTGGAGATGGTGGCCAAGTAAGTGTGCAAATCGATTCCCCCTATCAATTCAAACACGGTGAAACCGAATTGAACGAAATTTGCTACAGAGGTAGCACTAGCAAAGGGCACCTCATATTCATGTTTAATATCCCTATAGCACGTTGTATTTCAACAAGCTACTACAACCAACATTCAATCATAGTCCTTGAAAAGGACAAAGAGTTATAACAATACCCATGCATTTAGGAGAAAGTAGGCTATATGTTCTTTCCTGAACATCTTGTTCTCTTTGTTAAACGCCATGACTTTCTCTCATTCGATCTGTTAATTCTCACGCTCATTAATAACGAACAAATTAATCTAATTCAAAAAACTTTTGTCTTGTTCTCTGAAGTCTCTAATCATTAATGATGATCTTCAAACCCCATTTAGAGTTCGTTTTTTTTTTTTTAGAAAAAGAGAGGGCAGAAATAGTTTGGAACATTGATCTCAATCAGTAAATACAGGTTAAGGATTGTACCTCGCCTTTAATAAGATCTGCAAGCGACGGAGATGAAACGTCAAAAGCCTTTGTCTGCAGGATTAAAGCCTAATGCAATTATTCCTGGAGTGAAGCACTCAAAGGAACGTTCCTGCTGATAGCGCAGTGAAAGAATTCAATACTCTTATTTTGTAACTGGGACGTGTAATTCAAGGTGCAACCGAGGTTAATCTCTTCAATATTTTTCTGAATAAAGATTATGTGTTTCACGATTTCCTAGACACCGCTGCGTTAATGCTGCCGGCTGTTAGTTGGGATTCTCATCTCAGACACACACCCTATGGGGAAAAAAGAATTGGGATACCATTTTTCGTTACAACCATTACATTAATTTGGTTAACAATTATTCAAAAGGCCAATTTTTTAAAATTAAAATTTGATGTTTGGTTCTTTTAGGAATAAGGAGTTAACAAAAACACTGATATTGCATCTCATTAAACAGAAAGATCCGATTTATTGCATTACTTAAGCATTGCCTTGAGTTGAATTCCTTGGCATTAATATTGAAAGAATATATTTCCATGTTTTAAGGAATTAATTATGATAAGCCGATAGAAAACAATCCTCATTGCCTTATTCCATCTGCCATCTTTCACTTGTCGCAAACAACATAATATTTACCAATTGATCCAGGAGGACACAGTTCGCTTTCTCAAACCTTGGCTGTCACCACCGAGGGCCGGGTTCAATTCATGACTCTGTCAAGAAATTTAATTCTGATCAGAGGGTTGGAACTGACTACACTCAGACTCGTGTGGCATAGCTGAGAAGAGGCGGGTTTGATTTCTATCATGTAAGTGGTTTTTCATGGTTTCCCACTTCTACACCAGGCAAATACCGGGATGGTACCTAACTTAAGGCCACGGCTGTCACCTGCCCAAATCCTTCCCCAATTTCAAATACACAAACTAATACAGACAGCACAGTGACACAAGTTATCAGATTAATACTACACACACCCAAGTACATTGAGCTAGACCACGATGTCGAACAGCCCCTAAAATAATCAACAAAAACAACAACAAGCTTCCTCAAACACGTCCGTGGCTGTTGGGGCAGTTACAACTCGAATCTCCCTCCGAGCTGAACGTGGTCCCCAAGCAAGTACTGTAGTAGAGCTACCGCTGTCAATTTATAATTCTTCTCCCCTTTTTTCGATTTAAACCTTGCATATATCCATTAGATATTTCTAGGACATTCACTCTACCTAAGCATTGGCATTGGATCAAATCCGAGAGGTAATACAGCAGTTAAAACAATGTGCCGTTATATATATCCATTAGCAATATGCACACACTTTTTTCTATGAACTGTAATTGATAAATGGGCGATATAAACCTGTAATATCCCGTGAATTACGAGTGTGGATTAGCCATATGTTCGGCAAGCATCGAAATGAGAAGTAGTAGCACATAAACAAGAAAGTATCAGTGCGTAGGATGCATGCATATTTTTTACTTAAATTGAAAATAATTAAATGATGGCTTTCAGTCGATCAACGCGTATTTATGCCCATGAGAAATATAAGCATTTGACGGGAAAATGTACATATTATTATGCACAAATCACAAGGGTGGCAAGTTTTGTTCGTGAAGCGAACATCGTAAGGTCTATGTTAATCATCGATCATGACAAGAGAATGAACTAGCCCTACAAAACATCCACAATGCCACCCACAGAAACCTGGAGATATGCTTTAGCGAAAACACCCAGAAATAGAACTAGAGACACAGATAAATAGGCTAGTATTTGCTTGCGAACAATTTGTTAGAATATCGTGATATGCGAATTTATCGCGTAGCGTTCTAATTCTGAAAGCTGCACTGTCTACTAAAATATTAGCCACTGATAGATCAGGGGATTGCCTGTTTTGCTGTTCAATCCTAGAATTATAGCGTTCGTCTCAGCGGCGAACACGATGATAATTGTTGTTTTAAGGGGCCTAACATCTAGGTTATCGGTCCATTATTGTTTGTGTGATAGTGATAATGATGATGTAAACTAGAACCAAAACTAACTACACACTTACAGACTTGAAGAAGAAATGGTAAACAATAGAAGAATGAGGTAAATTACGACAGGATAAAAAGGAAAGTCCTCAACCCTCAAAGATTGAGGGACTTTGAAGGAAGGAGAGCCAGGAATGGCAGATAGGAAAGAGAAAGAGGTGAGGGTCCGCCCCAAAGTCAATAGAAAAAAGGAAAAAACCGGACCCAGCTCAGGAAACCCTCGGAGTCACCAACTCCTGAACTCACCAGCCGTGAGCCCTTGAGGGTGTAGTACTATCCAGGGTGCAACAAAAGTGGTGGGGTTACACACACCCTGCCTCCCTGAGGGCCTTGTGCAGAAGGCACGAGATGTCTTGAAAAGAAAAAGAAGACTGACCACTCGAAGGATGAGGGTATTTGGAAAGATGAGACAAGGGCCAATTAAAGCGGGAAAGTGAAAGACTCCCTAGGTCTAGGATACCCTAATACTGTTGGTGTCGGAAGAGAACAAGTGTTGACCAAGAGAGGTCGATAGAAAAGAAGACGGAGAGGAGCCAGGCCCAAGTAAGTGGGAGCAATGCCGGACTCAGCTGTGGTCCCGCGAACGCCAATCCATGTCCCACTAGATGTGAGACCCTGGGAGAATCGCGACAAAAAAACGGGATACACTTCTACTTCCCCCACTTCTCCCATTTGTGCAATCCCCAACAGTGTTAGATAATCTTAAAATACTAATTTTTTTATGTAGGTTGGTGGTTCCCACGGACTCAGCGAGGGAACTCACCACTACCGCCTCTATGGGCAGTGTCCTGGAGCTTGGAACATCTGGTCGGGATGGATACAACTGGGGAGGTGTGATCAGCACATCGCCCAGGCGGCCTCACCTGCAAAGCGAACAGGGGCCTCATGAGGGAGGGGAAGGGATGGAAGATAGGGATGGATAGGCTAGGAAGAGGGAAGGAGGCGGCCGTGGCCTTACAGTAGGTACCATCCCGGCATTTGCCCGAAGACGAAGTGGGAAACCACGGAAAACCACTTCGAGGATGGCTGAGGTGGGAATCGAACCCCCTCTACTCGTTTGGACCACCCGAGGCTGAGTAGACCCCGTTCCAGTCCTCATACCACTTTTCAAATTTCGTGGCAGAGCCGGGAATCGAACTCAGGACCTCCGGGGCGGCAGCTAACCGTGCAGACCGCTACGCTACGGAGGCGACAAGAATACTAAGCAAATTAGTGAAAAACAAACGGAGCGCTGTTCACAAAGGTAAACGAGGATTTTAAAAAAGTTGGAAATACGTACAGCGATATTCAGATGCGTACGCCCCTTAAGTTGAAACTAAAAGAACAGCAGAGTTTCCTGGGAAAGCCTAGACTAACAACAGGCTAGAAGAGGACTGGTGCCAGGAAACAGCAGCATTGAGAACACATGAGGCGTTACTGGGCGAATGTTGAAGCTCGAGGAGAGAGCAGTTGAATTAACGTGGTCCATAGCTGGCCGAAACGTCAATAATAATAATAATATACTCCCTTAATATAAAACTAAAAGAACACCAGAGTTTCCTGGGAAAGCCCAAACTAACAACTGGCTAGAAGAGGACTGGTGCCAGGAAACAGCAGCATTGAGAACACATGAGGCGTTACTGGGCGAATGTTGAAGCTCGAGGAGAGAGCAGTTGAATTAACGTGGTCCATAGCTGGTAGAAACGTCAATAATAATAATAATAATAATAATAATAATAATAATATACTCCCTTAATATGAAACTAGAAGAACAGCAGAGTTTCCAGGAAAAGCCTAGACTAACAACAGGCTAGAAGAGGACTGGAGCCAGGAAACAGCAGCATCGAGAACACATGAGGCGTTACTGGGCGAATGTTGAAGCTCGAGGAGAGAGCAGTTGAATTAAGGTGGTCCATAGCTGGTAGAAACGTCAATAATAATAATAATAATAATAATATACTCCCTTAATATGAAACTAAAAGAACAGCAGAGTTTCCAGGAAAAGCCTAAACTAACAACAGGCTAGAAGAGGACTGGTGCCAGGAAACAGCAGCATTGAGAACACATGAGGCGTTACTGGGTGAATGTTGAAGCTCGAGGAGAGAGCAGTTGAATTAACGTGGTCCATAGCTGGTAGAAACGTCAATAATAATAATAATAATAATAATATACTCCCTTAATATGAAACTAAAAGAACAGCAGAGTTTCCAGGAAAAGCCTAGACTAACAACAGGCTAGAAGAGGACTGAAGCCAGGAAACAGCAGCATTGAGAACACATGAGGCGTTACTGGGCGAATGTTGAAGCTCGAGGAGAGAGCAGTTGAATTAACGTGGTCCATAGCTGGTAGAAACGTCAATAATAATAATAATAATAATAATAATAATATACTCCCTTAATATGAAACTAAAAGAACAGCAGAGTTTCCAGGAAAAGCCTAAACTAACAACAGGCTAGAAGAGGACTGGTGCCAGGAAACAGCAGCATTGAGAACACATGAGGCGTTACTGGGCGAATGTTGAAGCTCGAGGAGAGAGCAGTTGAATTAACGTGGTCCATAGCTGGTAGAAACGTCAATAATAATAATAATAATAATAATATACTCCCTTAATATGAAACTAAAAGAACAGCAGAGTTTCCAGGAAAAGCCTAGACTAACAACAGGCTAGAAGAGGACTGGAGCCAGAAAACAGCAGCATTGAGAACACTTGAGGCGTTACTGGGCGAATGTTGAAGCTCGAGGAGAGAGCAGTTGAATTAACGTGGTCCATAGCTGGTAGAAACGTCAATAATAATAATAATAATAATAATAATAATAATAATAATATACTCCCTTAATATGAAACTAAAAGAACAGCAGAGTTTCCAGGAAAAGCCTAAACTAACAACAGGCTAGAAGAGGACTGGAGCCAGGAAACAGCAGCATTGAGAACACTTGAGGCGTTACTGGGCGAATGTTGAAGCTCGAGGAGAGAGCAGTTGAATTAACGTGGTCCATAGCTGGTAGAAACGTCAATAATAATAATAATAATAATAATATACTCCCTTAATATGAAACTAAAAGAACAGCAGAGTTTCCAGGAAAAGCCTAGACTAACAACAGGCTAGAAGAGGACTGGAGCCAGGAAACAGCAGCATTGAGAACACTTGAGGCGTTACTGGGCGAATGTTGAAGCTCGAGGAGAGAGCAGTTGAATTAACGTGGTCCATAGCTGGTAGAAACGTCAATAATAATAATAATAATATACTCCCTTAAGTTAAAACTAAAAGAACACCAGAGTTTCCAGGAAAAGCCTAAACTAACAACAGGCTAGAAGAGGACTGGTGCCAGGAAACAGCAGCATTGAGAACACATGAGGCGTTACTGGGCGAATGTTGAAGCTCGAGGAGAGAGCAGTTGAATTAACGTGGTCCATAGCTGGTAGAAACGTCAATAATAATAATAATAATAATAATATACTCCCTTAATATGAAACTAAAAGAACAGCAGAGTTTCCAGGAAAAGCCTAGACTAACAACAGGCTAGAAGAGGACTGGAGCCAGGAAACAGCAGCATTGAGAACACATGAGGCGTTACTGGGCGAATGTTGAAGCTCGAGGAGAGAGCAGTTGAATTAACGTGGTCCATAGCTGGCCGAAACGCCAAGAAGAAGAAGAAAAACCACCAAAAGAACAAAGAAAATAGTCAAAATCCATAACCCCCCCAAAACAGTCAAAAACTGTCTTTGCCCTATTCTTAATAATTGGGTTCGCCGGAGCCAAACATACACTTTTTGATTTTAGCCGGGGATTTAAGGCCAAATGACCTTCCTGACGACACGTGATTTTTCAGGTAAAAATTTCACCCCATTTTCACCGGGATTCGAACTCCGTCCATCCGGGTGGAAGACGAGCAGCTAAGCCACTGTGCCATCACGCGCCGCCCAAAAAACATTAAAATTAGTAAAATTTGTCAAACAAGCTCAAAAGTAAAGGGAAAGATATTTACAGAAAACAAAAACAAAAACAAAAACAAAAAAATACTCAAAATACAACACAACAATCAAAATTAGTCAAGAAAGCTCGAAAAAAAAACAACACAAAAAACCAAAATTATTCAAAATCCAAAAAAGAAACAATCACAATTAGTTAAAATTAATGAAAACCAGCTCAAAAATTCAAAATAAACCCCGTAAAAAATAGATACAGTCAGTCTGAGAATCTAGACTTTATATCATTTCAAATGACGCATGCTACAAATGCTACACATGTTAGAAATGCTCAGGAGGGCTCTTTTAACAGACTCCATCACCCATTAACTTAGGCTTCCCGCGCGGGAACTGAGAGCGGGAGGTGCACTCTGCTGCATGACGTCACGCACTCGCCGTCTCCGTATCGCATAACGCCAAACCCCAGGAGTAAACTCAGACTCAACAGACTCCATTACCCTTTAACTTAGGTTTCTCGCGCGGGGCACGGAGAGCGAGAGGTGCACTCTGCTGCATGACGTCATGCACTCGCCGTCTCCGTATCGCATGACGCCAGACCCCAGGAGTAAACTCAGACTCGGTGCATATACACTGAACAATATGATGACGTCATACACGCCGTAACTATAAGGCATAACGGTAGACTAAAGCATAACGATGAAGTCGACAAGACCATTTGAAATGTAAAAAAAAAACAAAAAACACAGAAATCAAACAAAAATATTCAAAACCAGTCTACATTCTGCTAACCTAGAGAACAAAATTAAATTTGACGTATGTGCTATTTATTATCAGTTTCTAGAATCGTTACCGTAGCCGATGCGATGTTCTACCGATAACAACGTTGCAAATACCGCTACCGTTCTAGAGTTAAGGTAGAAATCACAAGTTTGAGAATAATTAAAGAAGAATATTTACCTTCATATCAGAGCAAGGTTGGAATCTCTTATGGATCAGACAATTCAATTCTCTACCTTACACAGTAAAACCTGCCTTCAACGGACCCTTATTAAACAAAAACTTGTCCTAAACGGAAATATTTGACGGTTCCGTGAACTCAGTGGCGAAAAAGTGTCAAATTCCCTTCATTAAACGGAAACTGTGTTACGCGGACAGCGAAAATCAAAATATGCATTTTGATGGAAACTTTCCAAGTTCCGGAATGCAGTATTTAGAACATTTTCAGGCACCCTCTGAAAGTCTACCTTGTCTGCTGTAACAGTTGATTCTGCAGTTAACAAGGAATGTGTAAATAGGTCTTCCTCATTTTGTTCTCCAACTTACTTGTCGAACTGAACCACTATTTGCCGTTTCCTGTTGCCCAAGCCTTTCCCAATGCTGGTTTTAATGAGCTGTTAACCAACAACACTGAATAATTGGTAAGTGCACTATTTAATTCTTTCTCAGCATGTCCATTCTGTACATGTTCATGATTTAATTATCTTAGCATATACCTACCTGCGTTAAACGGAAACCTATATTAAACGGAAATAAATGCGAGTCCCGTTCGATTCCGTTGAAGGCAGGTTTTACGGTATCTACTGTACTTTTGTACATTGCACGATTTGATAGCCCACAACGGGTAACAAACACAGTATGATGCAGAGGGTTGTAGTTGTTTCGTTGAAGGGGCATGGACATCGTGGCAATTTATCCCCGTGTAGTTGTGTGTGCCAGCCCCGTGGTGTTGGGGTCGCTTGCCTGCCTCTCACCCGGAGGCCCCTGTTTCGATATCCGGCTCCGTCAGGGATTTTAGAGACTGAAGTGAGGGCGGGAACGAGATGCATTCAGCCTCGTGAGGACAATTGAGTAGCTGCCTTACAGTGAGGCAGAAATAAGATAAACGGCCGAGGGAACCGATCGATATGTTAACCTCGCGATGTGTGTATAATTTGTTTGATAGACTGTGCTATCGTAGCGTCTGTACTAGTGTGTGTATTTGTAATTAAAGTGAGGATTGGGAAGGAGGCGGCCGTTGCATTTACCTGGAGTGGAAGTAGGAAACCTAGGAAAACCACTTCCAGGATTGCTGATGTGGGAATCGAAATACCCTCTTCTCAGTTTTGCCTCACAAGGCTGATTGTACCCCCACTCCATCCCTCAGACCAGAAAGAAATTTCTTGGCAGAGTTGGGACTCGGTTCCGGGACCCATCGGGCTAGAGCGTAGCACGCTAACCAATTAGCCACGGAGCCGGACCCATTAGCTCAGTGATCATTAGTAATGGTTTACAAAGGCTAAAGTCGTGGATTCGAATCGATAAAACGGTTCAATTCTCTGATCATCTACATGTTTTTGTAGGTACTGTTTGAGCGTTATATGGCTAATAGCCTGAAGTCCTCATTTGTCAGTACCGTAACTAGGAACATTACTCTGGGTTTAGTTTCAGTAGCTGGAACCACAATTACAGAAGGCTGTAATATCAGCAACCCGATACCTCCCGTCTAATTGTGCAAGTGTAAAACTGACATTAATTAATCTGCAGGATAATTATTACAGACTGAGTCGTAATTGTGGTTGTTTGTCGAAATCGCAGTCTGCAGATTACTGTGTGAATGCTTTTGAGACTTGGGGCGTGGTAATCGCCATCGAGCACCACATCAATGTTAGGTTGTGTTTCCATTTGAGTGATAGATCTCATTGAAGGGACTCATACATTGTGGTTTCATTTGAGGGTTTAGGACATCGCCCTTTGTTCTCAACCATTACGTAGTGAAACAAGGGTGGGTCATCCAAATGTAACCAGACATCCGACTATCTGTAAGAAAAAGTGACGTTGATGTAAAATATATTGGGTGACCTTATCATGGAGTAGTAGCTCGCATTCTTGTCTGCCACTGCTGAGGTCCGGGCTCGATTCCAAAACTCTGCCAAGAAATTTAGTATTATTCTGGTTTGAGGGCTGGAACAAAGTACACTCAGCCTCATGAAGTGTAACTGAGGAGAGGTGGGTTCGATTTCCACATCAAACATCCCACATATAGTTTTGTATGGCTTCCCGTTTGTACTCTAGGGAAGGTCGAGATGATACGTACTTAACTCTTTATAGGGCAAAATCTTTTAATTTTTATCTGTGTGTACATTTTAATTATTATTATTATTATTATTATTATTATTATTATTATTATTATTATTAATATTATTATGGTTATGTTTGGGTGAAGACCAGAAGGGTCACCTATTTTAGTGTTTACCTAACTCCTAATGAGGCAATTGAGCACTTCCGCCGCAAAGTAAATTCTTTGGAAGATGCAATTCTAAACGCCACAGATAGTGTCATAGTGGCTGGAGACTTTAACGCCAAAGCAGTGGAATGGGGTATGCCAAGTACAGATTCCCGGGGTAAGTACATTCTAGAGATGGCATCCAGGATAGGCCTTCTAATATTAAATATTGGTACAGGTCCAACTTTCCGACGTCCAGGATGTGAAGGAACAATTCCGGATGTCTCCCTGGCATCAGAAGTAATTGTGCCATTCATTAAGAGATGGAAAGTGTTGGAAGATTATTGTGCTAGCGATCATCAATTCATCGCCTTTGACTTTGAATCAAATGTTCAGGGACGGGAAGTACCTCCCCAGAAATGTCAACGGTGGAATGTAAATAGGATTAGCATGGACAAGTTCAAAGATATCATTGGGAAGGGTGCAGAACAGATTCGAAGTGCTGAAGCACGGAGAGAGTTTGAGGTTGAGGATCTGGTTTCTGCAACCATGAAAATTATTACGTCAGCTTGTGATGTTTCGATGCCCTCCTCAGTACCACGTCACCGAAAGAGCCCTGTATACTGGTGGACCAGAGAGATAGCAGAATTAAGGAAGAACTGCCTCAGGCTTCGCCGTCTTGCCCAGAGAGCAAGAAATCGGGAAGAAGCTAATGAAAAATCAGCGGAGCATAAAGCAGCAAAGAAGCTACTTCGAAAAGCCATAACTACGAGCAAGGTTCAGAGTTGGAGAAAGCTTCAGGAAGATATTGACACTGATCCATGGGGTTTGGGTTATAAAATTGTAACACAGAAACTTGGAAGTCACAGAACATCGTGCATCATGGAGGATGATATTATGAACACCATTGTTCAAAACCTTTTTCCAACTCACCCCACAAGACCTGAGAGGAATTTTGAAAGTGATCTAGATTTCCCACTGTTTACTGAAGATGAACTTCGGGTTGCAACGCATTCTTTACGGAACAACAAGGCTCCGGGGTCGGATGGGATTCCTAATGAGGTTCTGAAAATAATAGTTGATCAAGATATGTTGTTGTTATTGTTGAGAATGTTCAATGTGTGCTTGAAAGCAGGAATCTTTAGCTTTCGCTGGAAGATCTGTCGCTTAGTGCTCATTAGTAAGGGCATGGGTGACCCTGAGTTACCATCATCGTACCGCCCACTTTGTATGCTTGACACAACAGGCAAACTATTTGAGAAACTCATAAGACGGAGATTGCTTGAAGCAATAATCGCAGCCGGCGATTTATCACCAAGACAATTTGGATTCAGGGTAGGCCGGTCGACACTGGATGCAGTGCAAGAAGTCGCCGAAAAAGTATGAAGAGCGGAGAGTTATAATCATTACTCTCGCCGGGTGATTCTTTTTGTTACACTGGATGTTAAAAACGCTTTCAACTCTGTCAAATGGACAGATATCATGGATGCTCTAGAATTTTCATTCCATGTTCCAAGGTATCTCCTTCGGATCTTAGACTCTTACTTGAAAGTTCGTGCTCTGCTCTACGATACTACAGAAGGGATCCGTAGAGTACAAGTCACGGCTGGGGCTGCCCAGGGTTCGATACTAGGACCTGATCTCTGGAATGTTACATACGACAGCTTGTTGAGGCTTGAAATGCCTGAAGAAACTATTCTAGTAGGGTATGCAGATGATGTTGCTGCTCTTGTAGCAGGAAGAAGTGTCGAGCAGGCACAGTTGCGACTCAATATGGTAATGCGCAAAATCAATAGATGGATGGAGGAACATGGTCTGTCTCTAGCACTTAGTAAGACGGAAATTGTCATCCTAACAAAGAAGGGAATTCAGACAATACTTCCAATACAGGTAGGACAAATTCAAGTAGAGACGCAGCCAGCAGCAAAATACCTGGGCATCATGATCGACAGTAAAATGAATTTTGGAGAACAGATTAGACGGACTGCAGATAAGGCAGCCAGAGGAGTAACGTCCCTCAGTCGGCTCAAGGCCAATGTTGGTGGGCCAAAATCTAGTAAGAGAAGACTATTGATGACAGCCATCCATTCAGTTCTGCTGTATGGAGCGGAAATATGGGCGGATGCCCTGGATAAGGAAATTTATAGGAAGCCACTGGCGCAAGTGCAGAGGTGGGGGGCTTTGCGCGTGGCATCTGCATATCGCACGGTCTCTGAGGAAGCAGTTCTCGTTATTGCCGGGATTATTCCGATTTTTTTTCTTGCGAAAGAACGCAAGAACATTTACTTGAGGAAATCTGATATGGGTTTACAAAATGCAAGACGATCGGCAAGAGTACAAACCTTTCAAAATTGGCAGATCAAATGGGAGCAACGAGATCAAAGCCAATGGACTAAGAGAATGATCCCTCAGGTGCAGGTTTGGACAGAGAGGAAACATGGTGAGGTTGGTTACTATCTCACTCAGTTCTTGACTGGTCATGGGTACTTCTGTTCCCATCTTAAGAAGATGGTGAAGGTGGATTCATCAGATTGCATCTACTGTATCAACGAATTAGATAATGCTAATCACACCTTCTTCTCTTGTGGACGGTGGGTCCAAAATAGGCAGTCTCTTCAAGATCACATTGATGTAGAGATATCCCCGGACAATATTGTTGCAGTGATGCTACAAAATGAGGAAAACTGGAAACTAGTAGCAAGCTTTGTTGAAGATATCCTCCGAACAAAGAAGACGGACCTGGATCGCCACTGAAGATGATTCATTACGGAAGAGTGCCCTACAGGCAAATATAAAATGACTCTAGCCTGAAGTAATGTGCTAAACGGTTCCAGGCTAGTGTTCAGAAGTAACGGGGGAGTTTTAGTCGGTAGTCTGCTACTCAGGAGCAGGAGCCCGACACTCTGTGCGTAAATGCATTTCTTCCCCTAAAAAAAAAATAATAAAAAAAAAATTAAAAAAAAAAATATTATTATTATTATTATTATTATTATTATTATTTTGATCGTTTCGGTCGACTATGGACCACGTTATTTCAACTGCCTTTTCCCTCATTCTTTCACATTGGCCCAGTATTCGCGCATTCTTCTTCGGAGAGCTTCCCTTCGTTCTTCGGTCCACTTCTTGCCGGTTTTCAATATAGATTTTTGCTGAAAACTCTGTATCTCCCCAAGTTTCTTCTTCAATGAGTCACGTTCCAAGATGTCCTCATGTGATGTCCCCAGTTCTTGCAGGTCCTTTTCCACCTCTGTAAACCAGATCCCTTTGGTTTTCTTTCCCACAAAGTAGACACAGATTCGATTGGACAATCTTCCGGAGTTCATTCGTGTTAAATGGCCATAAAAAGTGAGTCTTCTTTTGCGAATGGTGTCCGTTATTTTCTCCATATGTAGATAAAGTTCAACGTTGTGTCGTCTTCTATACTCTCCTCTTTCCTTGACCGGGCCCAAAATCTTTCTCAGAATCTTCCTCTCTTAGGCTTCGAGTTGTTCTGCCAATCCTTTCTTATTCATCGCCAGGCATTCTGACGCATATAACGCCTCCGGGCGAATAACGGTATTATTATTATTATTATTATTATTATTACTATTAATGTTAATTTTGTTTCTATAATTTTAATGTTTTTATATTTATTTTTCATTTTTATTTTATGTTCTTATAGATTTAATTTTGATATATTTTTAAATTTAATTAATTAATTAACTGTGAATTGATTTTTACAATTATTTTAATATTTTTATAGTTATATCTACTATTTGCTATTGTACCCGGCGTTGCCCGAGAGGTGTCTTTATATGTTATAGAAAGATACATGCTTATATATTTCGCAGTGCGTAATCATTTTTTCCTTAAGTGAGTTTAGAACAAGGTTCTCCTCGATTCTGATGTTACTCAAGTTCAATATTAACTCACTGTAAATATTCGAAAGGTACAGTACTGTGGAGTACAATAACGTAGCGGAGAATGCAACAATAGTAAAAAGGGATTTACTATATACACAATTCCTCGAGAACTCAGTCTCACAATTACTTTCCTGATAGTGTTTATTTTTGATTTAATGGGGTCAGCTATTCCTATGGCAAAGTATCAATACTTACAGGTTGGTTCTCGTAAAAAATTATCGAATAATAATATATATTCGTAGTTTAATTACCGTATGTTTTTGACATGTTATGAACTAAATTCATAATTTAACATCCTGTTCTATTACAAATTAGCAGAATCATACAACAGGTTAATAACCAATTACAATATAACCCGATTAACAGAAGGAAATATTATTCATAGAACAATCTGCATTATCATGTAAAATTTACTGTATTGATGCTTTGTAATACAAAAGACAGCTGGTAGACGTAGAAACTGTCAACATTAAAAAATGCAGTATAAGGACATTATGATTAATAAAACATAAACGTCAACATATCAGTAGTAAAACACACCTTAACGGAGAGTATAAAACTTCGATTCTAGCAGATATTACATACAATATATTACGCGTTATACCTTTCGTCATAAGGTAAAGATTAAAATTCTCCTGTAACAGCAGCGGCATTAGAGTATAAAATTATATCCAAAATGTCACATAGGTTTCTGTGACCTAAAGACTGAAGGTTAACTACAATTATTATACATAAAATGGACAAGTCATTTAGATGACCACGTGTATTAGCGGCTAACATTTTCGGCTTTCACCTTGGAACTCTGAGTTTGAATCCCGGATTTGTCAAAAAAAAATCTGTTGTGATAGTTGGAATGAGCTACACTGAACCTCCCGAGGCAAAACTTGGAAATTGTTTTCCGTGGTTTCCCACTTCTACTCGAAGCAAATACCGCGATAGATCCTAACTGAAGGCCACAGCAACCTCCTTTCCAATCCTCATTTGAATTACTAATACATTCACTACTACAGCCATAACAGTAGCACATGTTATCAGAAATATTCCATACACACTAAAGTACATGGGGCTATATGATTATGATGTAGCAAAGTCTCTAAATGAATCAACAACAGAATCATTTATGCTCATTTAATCTTAATAGTAAGTTTCGTGATGGTATCTCCAGCTGTTGTAAACGTTACGCCACATGTAGGGTTAGCCAATGTATTTCTTTTTTAATTTAAATTCCCTACAATGAACCCTGTTAATAACATTTACAATAATACGTATTCAGATTTTTATGGCGTTCAGATTCTTAATAGAAAATGGATTATCATGGGCTCTTACAGAGATATTTGGAAACCTGGTAGTCATAGCTTTGACTAGTGTTTCTGTGGAGTGCCGTGGCCTCTTACAGAGATAGATGGAAACAACCTGGTGGTCATTTCTTGAGGTAATGTCTTCATGGAGCAAATAGAGTGACATGGCCTCTTAGAGAGATAGATGGAAATCTGGTGGTCATAGCTTGAACTACTGTCGCCATGGAGAATATGGAATGGCATGGCCACTTACAGAGATAGATGGATACTTGGTGGTCTCGTCCACGGCCTACTAAATGCAAGCTGTGCTCCGGCCTTGCCATTCCCTCCCAGTTAGAACCCATGCATAACGTGTATTTGAAAAATTTCCTCTAGTTGCTGATAGAATGCACTCCCACCCAAGAATAGGAGCGATTAGTTATGTACCCAATCGCCATCATATGGAACATGTGTTCGTATCCCAGCTAACTCAGGTCTTTCGAGGTATGGGGCGTTCAACCCACTATACGAGCACATATTCAGGATTTGAGTCTGTCAGGTGACTACCCTACTTGAAAGAAACAACATATTCCTAAGTGTAACATTTAATGATAGTAATTCATGGCAAAACAACATAAAACACAAAAAAATACTTTACATTTATTTCCCACAACAAAAATCAAAATTATCTGTGAGTCTCTTCTCCTAAAATTAGGGCTTCACCGCACTCAAGTCTATCCAAAACATCCTATTATTGATACTCTTTGACATTTGCGAGTGTCCAAATTGTTCTTCACGTGGCACAATTTAACACAAATTGGAATATCACAACACAATAAACACAAATTATATTTAAATGACATTAAATCTGCAATTATTAAACATTTATCCGTTTTACACGGGACATTTACTTTAAATAACCTTAATTCATTAGCTTATGCCTTGTTTAATAAGTGTTGTTTCGTGCGAATCGTATTCTTTTCCCATCAGTTTCAAACGCTGAAGTGGTACACGTTCCCCTCCAAAATACACATAGATATAGATATTTTTTTATAGCTTCACCATACAACGATTTTCTGGGTCTGGTCAAAATATTATCGTTACAAACGTGTCATCTCATTCAAATTACGCTACCCGTATGAATAAATTAGTGTGAACTGGGCAAATACACTTTACAAAAATGCCTCTATTTATTTGGTGCAGTTAATTCCTCCTCAGAGAATAACTGGGCCAAATGTTATCCGATTACTTCATTCCAACATTGCATGTGTATGGAAATAGTGCATCTAATTCAATTGATAACATCACATCAAGCATATCTTAATTACTTTTCGAAATATCGAGATTCTTCAGTGTCCCACTACAATCTCAAAATAAAAGGATGAGGTCTATTGACTTCCTTCCGTGCGAACAATGAATTAGTCATAGGCTGGCCTCGGCAAGATGGCCGCCGGGTTAGTGGACTATACCTGCTACCCCGTCTGACTCCCCGCACGGTCAAGTTCATTCACTGGTGCAGCTGTGCTAGAGGTACCCTGAATGGGTCGTGTCCATACGAATTGAGTCAATCTAATTATATAATACCTACATTTAGAGTATTTAATGGGCTCACCTCGGCTCCTAATTACTATTCAAGGCAAGGGATGGATCACGGAATAGCTTTGCCGTTCTGTGGTCGACATCAGTGGCTTTTGCGCGCATCTCAAGTGAGTTTCACCGTTCTCTCACTGGACAGCATGCATACAACAAGAGAAAATCGACGTTTCCTATACGAAGAACCATTTATCTCTCCTCTAAGGGCAGATCAATTAATATATGGGCCTACCTAGGGTCTCTAGCAGTTATCCCTGGTGACGAAGACACTGCGAACAGTGGATACGGACAGACTCTGTCCCGGCTCTGTTGCGAATACAAATGTATGCTCTAAGGCAATAGTATATCGTAGATTCGAAGATTAGCCGACTAGATTCGCCAACGCGCAAACTCTTCTCGGATGATCCCCGCAACTTATTGACGTAAATCTCTTGATTCTACGTTACATGCTCGCTGATCGCGGCTCAAACATTATTTCTTACAGATGACTCAATTCTTAAATCACTCACGTCATCTATGCAATTACTCATAAACCAAAGTTCTACGTAGCTCCAAAACAAGTATAAATTTACTGGCATACATTAACTATCTTAATGGCTCTCAAATACAACCCTGTAGAATATACCATAATAAAACATTTATTTAACATTTCAATGACACTGAAAGGCTCTCTTTATCTCGATATTTATGTTTCTTTCTTACTGTCTACAATAACACAGTATTCTTACGCTAGATATGACACACTTTGCACGTACTATAGGCCTGACATGCCCATTTATTTATTTATTATTGTTACCGACCCCAGATTATTATTATTATTACTATTTAACGTTACCGTTACTTTCATCAATGTCTTACGCCTGATTGGCCGTAAGCATGTCATACTCAAAGCCATATTTTTACCAAAATACGAGGGATGTGATCTCGTACATAAATGACTGTTAATTCTTAATTGTTGAGGGAATGCTTCGTTGTATAGCGAGCTATTAAATCATATCAATATATTAAATTTGTACTCACTTTCATTTTAGCTGGGTTGGTCCTGCATGCCAGCCTCTTGCCTGCCATGATGCTTGTCTTAAGCCATCATGATATTTTTCTCACGACACATTGCATAAACTTGACACATGGTAATTATATTTTTCATTACTGGCATTTTCACATTAACACAATACATATTCTTTTACCATGTAAGCATAAACACTTTTAAAAAACACTGTAATATAACTTTATACACAATTCTCGCACAATTTTCACACACGGACCCTTGACTGGATTCCCACTATCGCCTGACCTCAGAGATGCGATGCAACTAACTCCTGACAACCGCTGGTCTCCTTGAAAGTCTATCTTGCGTGTGTGTGTTCGACTCTCGTCACCTAGAGTTTATGTCTCCTCTGCTGCAATGTTGTTCAATCCTAGGTCACGACTACTTGTGATGCCTCCCAGGCTCCCGTAACTGTAGTGTTCATTACCGTAATATGTTATTTTACCCATGATAACACTTCCTGGGGTAATGTTCATTGTCTGTAATCATCATCCTAAATTATCTCTACGCTGTACTGATTCTATACTCACGTATACTGTTGCTTATACGTCTGCTGTAGACTAGTTATTACATGATGCAGAATTACTGTTATTAAGCTGCATGATATGCCTTTCATTGTTCACCGCTAGTACATTTGTGCGTCAATACTTGATAAATTCCGCCCACTTTCTTGCGTGATCCACCAGCGTGTTACCTCACGGGTTGAGTCAAGACGAACTGAACTCTCTGCTCCAGCTTCTCCCATATAAAGCTTCCTTATGAAAAGTAGTTCACTGGATTTCCAGGAGCGACTCTTTTCTTATAATAATACATTTTCAGACAAAGTAAAGTATGATCCTTAATCGTCTATTCATGGAGGTTCCAAAATCACTCGCGTGCAGGCAATCGCTTCGGCCAATTAATTATAATTAATTGCTTTCTTCCACGGCGTCATGATGCTACTCCGGTACTTCCCCTCGGCTCCTTTACAAATCCTTACTCTGTAGCGGATTATGTCTGTGCAGAGGTTCCCTTATAGATGCAGGCTTTAATTTAGGCGAGAGAACACTCCTAAAATATCTTTCCTAGAATACATGCATCTGGGTGTAAGTTTCATCTCAATTCATTGCTCCATTTGGTCGTAATAAACTAATTTCTGTGGGCGACCGCCCCCACTCCCCTGTTTCGCCTTGTTGAAGGGGTATTTTCTCGGTCGTTAATCACGGCTTTCAGCCTCCAGCCACGCCGAAAGTAGTAAGTAGGCGCCAGGTCTACTCCGCCCATATTCAACTCCGCTTTGTCAAAATGTCAAGCTGGCTCGCTTTCTTGCGCTCTAGCATCTAAAACGTACATAGGCTTGTATTTTCTGCAATAATCCACCTTTAAAGCTATAATATTCCCGTTCTGGCCGTGAAATCCTGCTATTATAATTATATGCAGATATAACTCATTGTTCCTCGGGTTCACTGTGGCTGTTCCCCTTCAGAGATCAAAGATTCGATTCTGTGCAGAATCATGGGCCTGGTCTTCCTTGTAATAAAGACCCCGGCTCGATGCCAGTCAGCCGTGTCTAATTGGGCACACATTTCCCCTGCTAAGTTCGAAAAATTCATTTTACAAGTGAAGTCTTTCGAGCCTCTAGACGGCATCGACTATGTAGACAGTGTTTACTTTAGGCGGTGAGTACTCCCGGGCAGTGGGTCGTCTCGTTCCCCCACTCCTCTATGTCTACCGTCTCGTATTTCGTTGTTTTCTTTTCTTAGCAATTCATTCATCGCTTGGAGCTCTCTCGCTTCCTTCCGTAACTGGTTGTAAAACTCTTCCAACTGACAGCTGCACTCTTCCCTCGTGCCCCTTGGGTCTACGAGCTGGCTGTCTTGTTTCCTTTCCCCTGGTGTAGGCTTTTCTGAGGATTCTCTGCGTGCATATATATAATGACTCCCGTCCATTTGGGTGTGCATGGCTTGCTCTCCTGTGGTTTCATATTCCTCCGGTGGACTATACAGTTTGAGGTTGGCAGCGTTTACTACTACTTCACTGCCTGTTTCTTCATCTTTATTTCTTTAGGCATTATTTTGCAAGTACCTTATAATCAGATAGGGCCTATCAAACTTACATTGGCTTTCGGGTATCTCCTTCTCCCCGAGTCATAATTGGCTGGTTTTTCTTATGGCTCCATTTCTTGTGGAGTCCTTCTGTCTGTCTTCGTGCTGTTGCATCTCCAGACTCTTGGCTCCGTCATCATCCGTATAGATGTCGGGTGACCTTCTATTTTTAATTGCTTCATCCCAATGCACTTGCGATTTTCTGTTATCATCTCCACGCTCCTCCATATATCTTAGTGATGCGTGATAACGTTCTTCTGCTTCTTCTTCGAACCCGCGACTGTGTTCTTGGGATCTCCAGTCTTGATTATTCCCATCTCGGCCGTAATTTCTCCTGTTATCAGGCTGTTGATTACTTGTATCGCGCTGATTCCAGGTTTTCCTTCCTCGGTGTCCGCGGTTCGATCTCCCTCTGTATGCTGGCCTCCAATTCTGGTTTTCCTTTTCTTCTCATTGCCAGTCTGACTTCTCAGTTTCCGTGCTAGTAGATTTACTTTTGGTCTGCACCCTAGTCGGTTCGGTTGGTGCACTAGTCATGTGGACTTGTTCCGTGTTCCGACTCTGCCTCGTATGCTGCGTTGTGGTGAGATCGAGCTGTCTAAGTACTTCCTCCATTTCAATCGCTGTCTTGGCGTTTGCTGAGATTAATAGTCGTTGCACTCGTATGGTAATTGTTTGGCTATCGCTATACAAAGGTCTGGTTCTCTAGGGGCCTCGTCAAGCTCTTTAAAACAGCATAATTGTGCTATGAAAAGTTCAGCATATTTCGTTGGATTATTTGTACTATAGCGTCTGGAGTACAAGTCCTATCTTAGATTCTGCTGAATATTTGCATCCCAGTATCTTCTTAAAAATGCCTGGCGGAATTCTTCTATGGTGTCAAACGTGTAACGAAAACTTCTGAACCATAAGCCGCATTCACCTTCAGTCAGTTTTTCGATAGCTCTTAATCTTCGCTCTGGCGGTACCTTTGCGTCATTTAAGTATTCGGAAACTTCTTTGAGCCAGTATTTGGGTGTCATATTTGAGTTACTCCCAGAATACTTCCTCGGTTTCTCGTCACTAGCCCTTACAACAGTAACTATCTGATTTTGTACAGCATTTTCATGCGGTGTGGACATAGCGATAGGTATACCAGGTGTGGTATACGGGCTGTCACTTGGCATGGCTGTATTTTTCGGAGTGGGCTGTACCTCTATATCTGCCCATCTATTTCTCCTATTTTCATCTATGCTTCCTTCATTAGATCTAGGATTTCGCAATATGGACTCCTCATGTGCGATCATTCAGGTTTCCATTTGGCTGTGCCTGTTTTCCGCTCTTTCTAAACGTGCTAATACTTCTCGTTCTATTTTTTCCAGGCGATCATGGTTTTTCTCTGTCATAGAAAAGATTTTCTCCTTGTCATCTTTAAGGCTCTCTTTTATATGAGAAATTTTCCCCGCTAAACCTTGCCTTACCTCGGCAAGCGTTTTATCACTGGCTTTATTTTTCAAGCCCTCTCGAAGTTCCAACTCTTCTCGTAAACCTGCAACCTCTTTCTGGATGTGACCGTGCATATTGGAGATTTCGGTCCTTATTTTGGTAATTTCTCCCTGGTCCTCATCCTGCCTTTTATGAATGACTGCTAGATCGTTTTGAGTTTGTTCTAACTCTTTTTGAACTTTTCCAACCTGCGTCTTCATATTTACGATTATTCCCTTATTTTCTTTAGAGGAAGTTTTTATTTCACTGATCTCCTTGCATTGATCAAGGATATTCTGATCCTGCTTCCTTAATGCTTCATCTACAGCTTTTGCGTAGCCCGCCATACGATTACTCCATTTCTCGTCACTGTCTTCAAGCCTTTGATCAACGGTCTGAGTGAACGTTTTAAACTGCTCTTGCTGCCGCTTAGTATTCGCTTCGTTCTGATTCTGAATATTTTTAAGCTATACGGACACATCGTTTAGTCTATTATTGACATCAAGTTGCGATTCTCTGCACGCTTGCAGATTATTCTCGAGCTTTACTTCTATTGACTCAAAGCGTTTGTCATTATTTGCTTGCATCTCTGAAACCACGCTAACAATCTTTTTCGTTACCTCTTGTTTAATAGATTCTTTAACATCATCAATGTTTTTATTGACCTCTAATAAATTTGAATCTAACTGAGTGTTTACCATAGCCAACATCTGGCTCACCTCGGTTTGATTAGTCTCTAACTGAGTATTTACCGTAGCCAACATCTGGCTCATTTCATTTTGATTAGCATCCAATCTATTGTTCATTTCAGTTTGATTACCATCTAACTGATTGTTTACAGTATCCAATCTACCCGTTATTTCTTCTTGAAATGCCTTAGCATCTTCTCTACTCTTGGCGTGAGTAGTATCGAAATGTTCCTTCAACTCTGCGATACATTTTAGTACCCCCTCAGTACCGGTCATCCTGTATTTCTTATCTTTGAGATATAGGCAGGCCGTTGCTGTGCATGCTGGTGCGTTATATTGGGAAAAGAATTCCGATGTCGCGAAAACAACAACATTCATTTTAGCACAGTGCTGTGACCACCTATGGAATGGGTTTAGACCCTCGTACCCGTTTGTATATTCACTCGTCTGACAACAATGTCTAATGTCTGAGTATCACCTAAAAAGGCTCACAATCGCTCAAACACAGTTTGAGGAAAATTATACTATTATGGTTTTCCCCCATGGAAACCATACTATTATTATGGGGTTTTCTGAATCCCATAAACCCCACGTTGGGTGTCAAGATAAATAAAAGAGATCATCCTCATGCGCCTATGGTGACCCATATTTTCAACTGGCCCCACTCACGGGTGACATGATAATTAAAGAGGAGGGTGCTCATGATAAATACAAGAGAATCATGCGTTACGTTTACATTTAAGCATGTCTTATGGAGGATTATCAACATTTATTTCATACGTGAAGGCTTATTAACTACGGAACGCGGCCTTTTCCTAATATACCCTAGCTTTGCAGCTATACTCGTCTCTACCATTTAATACCTTGGCCGACTTTTAGTAGTACCTGTGACTCAATCCTAGTACTATAACATGTCCTCCATATACCCAATCGTCATCATATGTAACATGCGTTCGTATCCCAGCTAACTCACGGTCTTTCGAGGTATGGGGCGTTCAACCCACTATACAGTACGAGCACATATTCAGGATTTGAGTCTGTCAGGTGACTACTCTACCTGAAAGAAACAACATATTCCTAAGTGTAACATTTAATTATAGTAATTCATGGCAAAACAACATAAAACACAAAAGAAATACTTTACATTTATTTCCCACAACAAAAATCAAAATTATCTGTGAGTCTCTTCTCCTGAAATTAGTGCTTCACCGCACTCAAGTCTATCCAAAACATCCTATTATTGATACTCTTTGACATTTGCGAGTGTCCAAATTGTTCTTCACGTGGCACAATTTAACACAAATTGGAATATCACAACAAAATAAACTCAAATTATATTTAAATGACATTAAATCTGCAATTATTAAACATTTATCCGTTTTACACGGGACATTTACTTTAAATAACCTTAATTCATTAGCTTATGCCTTGTTTAATAAGTGTTGTCTCCTGCGAATCGTATTCTTTTCCCATCAGTTTCAAACGCTGAAGTGGTACACTTTCCCCTCCAAAATACACATAGATATAGATATTTTTTTTATAGCTTCACCATACAACGATTTTCTGGGTCTGGTCAAAACATTACCGTTACAAACGTGTCATCTCATTCAAATTACGCTACCCGTATGAATAAATTAGTGTGAACTGGGCAAATACACTTTACAAAAATGCCTCTATTTATTTGGTGCAGTTAATTCCTCCTCAGAGAATGAAAATGAAAATCCACAGCCTGCTTCCAGTCTCCGACCGGGTCAGGAATGGAATGAATGAAGCCCCCATCTAGCGGCGAGGATATGAACTGTGCCGGCTGCCGAGGCCTGACGCACTCCTCTGGGGAAATGATTAAATGAATGACAGATGAAATGAAATGATAGTGGAGAGTGTTGCTGGAATGAAATTTTGACAGGGAAAACCGGAGTACCCGGAGAAAAACCTGTCTGCCTCCGTTTTGTCCAGCACAGATCGCACATGGAGTGACCGGGATTTGAACCACGGACCCAGCGGTGAGAGGCTGGCGTGCTGCCGCCTAAGCCACGGAGGCTCCTCCTCAGAGAATAACTGGGCCAAATGTTATCCGATTACTTCATTCCAACATTGCATGTGTATGGAAATAGTGCATCTAATTCAATTGATATCATCACATCAAGCATATCTTAATTACTTTTCGAAATATCGAGATTCTTCAGTGTCCCACTACAATCTTAAAATAAAAGGATGAGGTCTATTGACTTCCTTCCGTGCGAACAATGAATTAGTCATAGGCTGGCCTCGGCAAGATGGCCGCCGGGTTAGTGGACTATACCTGCTACCCCGTCTGACTCCGGGCACGGTCAATTTCATTCACTGGTGCAGCCGTGCTAGAGGTACCCTGAATGGGTCGTGTCCTTACGAATTGAGTCAATCTAATTATATAATACCTACATTTAGAGTATTTAATGGGCTCATCTCGGCTCCTAATTACTATTCAAGGCAAGGGATGGATCACGAAATAGATTTGCCGTTCTGTGGTCGATATCAGTGGCTTTTGCGCGCATCTCAAGTGAGTTTCACCGTTCTCTCACTGGACGGCATGCATATAACAAGAGAAAATCGACGTTTCCTATACGAAGAATCATTTATCTCACCTCTAAGGGCAGATCAATTAATATATGGGCCTACATAGGGTCTCTAGCAGTTATCCCTGGTGGCGAAGACTCTGCGAACAGTGGATACAGACAGACTCTGTCCCAGCTCTGTTGCGAATACACTTGTATGCTATAAGGCAATAGTATATCGTAGATTCGAAGATTAGCCGACTAGATTCGCCAACGCGCAAACTCTTCTCGGATGATCCCCGCAACTTATTGACGTAAATCTCTTGATTCTAGGTTACATGCTCGCTGATCGTGGCTCAAACAATATTTCTTACAGATGACCCAATTCTTAAAGCACTCACGTCCTCTATGCAATTACTCATAAGCCAGAGTTCTACGTAGCTCCAAAACAAGTATAAATTTACTGGCATACATTAACTATCTTAGTGGCTCTCAAATACAACCCTGTAGAATATACCATAATAAAACATTTATTTAACATTTCAATGACACTGAAAGGCTCTCTTTATCTCGATATTTATGTTTCTTTCTTACTGTTTACAATAACACAGTATTCTTACGCTAGATATGACACACTTTGCACGTACTATAGGCCTGACATGCCCATTTATTTATTTATTATTGTTACCGACCCCAGATTATTATTATTATTACTATTTAACGTTACCGTTACTTTCATCAATGTCTTACGCCTGATTGGCCGTAAGCATGTCATCCTCAAAGCCATATTTTTACCAAAATACGAGAGATGTGATCTCGTACATAAATGACTGTTAATTCTTATTTGTTGAGGGAATGCTTCGTTGTATGGTGAGCTATTAAATCATATCAACATATTAAATTTGTACTCACTTTCATTTTAGCTGGGTTGGTCCAGCATGTCAGCCTCTTGCCTGCCATGATGCTTGTCTTAAGCCATCATGATATTTTTCACACGACACATTGCATAAACTTTACACATGGTAATTATATTTTTACTACTGGCATTTTCACTTTAACACAATACATATTCTTTTACCATGTAAACATAAACACTTTTAAAAATCACTGTAATATAACTTTATACACAATTCTCACACAATTTTCACACACGGACCCTTGATTGGATTCCCACTAACGCCTGACCTCATAGATGCGATGCAGCTAACTCCTGACAACCGCTGGTCTCCTTGAAAGTCTATCTTGCGTGTGTGTGTTCGACTCCCGTCACCTACAGTTTATGTCTCCTCTGCTGCAAAGTTGTTCAATCCTAGGTCACGACTACTTGTGATGCCTCCCAGGCTCCCGTAACTGTAGTGTTCATTACCGTAATATGTTATTTTACCCACGATAGCACTTCCTGGGGTTATGTTCATTGTCTGTAAACATCATCCTAAATTATCTCTACGCTGTACTGATTCTATACTCGCGTATACTGTTGCTTATACGTCTGCTGTAGACTAGTTATTACATGATGCAGAATTACTCTTATTAAGCTGCATGATATGCCTTTCATTGTTCACCGCTAGTACATTTGAGCGTCAATACTTGATAAATTCCGCGCACTTTCTTGCGTGATCCGCCAGCGTGTTACCTCACGGGTTGAGTCAAGACGAACTGAACTCCCTACTCCAGCTTCTGCCATATAAAGCTTCCTTATGAAACGTAGTTCACTGGATTTCCAGGAGCGACTCTTTCCTTAAAATAATACATTTTCAGACAAAGTAAAGTATGATCCTTAATCGTCTATTCATGGAGGTTCCAAAATCACTCGCGTGCAGGCAATCGCTTCGGCCAATTAATTATAATTAATTGCTTTCTTCCACGGCGTCATGATGCTACTCCGGTACATCCCGTCGGCTCGTTTACAAATCCTTACTCTGTAGCGGATTATGTCTGTGCAGAGGTTCCTTTATAGATGCAGGCTTTAATTTATGCGTGAGAACACTCCTAAATTATCTTTCCTAGAATACATGCATCTGGGTGTAAGTTTCATCTCAATTCATTGCTCCATTTGGTCGTAATTAATTAATTTCTGTGGGCGACCGCCCCCACTCCCCTGTTTCGCCTTGTTGAAGGGGGATTTTCTCGGTCGTTAATCACGGCTTTCAGCCTCCATCCACGCCGAAAGTAGTACGTAGGCGCCAGGTCTACTCCGCCCATATTCAACTCCGCTTTGTCAAAATGTCAAGCTGGCTCGCTTTCTTGCGCTCTAGCATCTAAAACGTACATAGGCTTGTATTTTCTGCAATAATCCACCTTTAAAGCTATAATATTCCCGTTCTGGCCGTGAAATCCTGCTATTATAATTATATGCAGATATAACTCATTGTTCCTCGGGTTCACCGTGGCTGTTCCCCCTCAGAGATCAATGATTCGATTCTGTGCAGAATCATGGGCTTTGTCTTCCTTGTAATAAAGATCCCGGCCCGATGCCAGTGAGCCGTGTCTAATTGGGCACAGTAAACAGCTGTTCAATAGGTTTATTAAAAATGTGTCTCTCACAGTGTTACGTTTAGAACAATGAAGTTTTGTTTCAGTTTCAATTATTGTAAGTAGTCGGTATTAATATACTGAATTCCTACGTTGTTTGGGGTGTTTGCTGATGAAATTGTAAAATGCTGGGGAAAATTATAAACTTTGGTTTGAATGCCGCTGCTCAAATCCAGTATGTCATACCGTTGTTTGTCATTTTACACTTTAAAGAGGAAGAGCAAAGGGGGTGTGCTTTCATTTCCCAAGTTTACGTAAGACAGAGATAGTTGTGATGATTTTCTTTTCGTGATTTCCCGCGATAACTTTGTACCGGACAAAAAATCTCCTTCGTCTGTTTAACCCAGCACCGATAACTCTCCTGAGTGTGGTTTTTCTACACTCTGTCCAGGCAAATGCCGGGATAGTACTTGACCACTGCTAGTAACGCACATGATACGGACATCTTTGCCCCTGAGGCCTACGATGATATCCGATTAACTACGGAATCAACCGTCCAGTGCATACCCGTAAGTTATCTTCTGAAAAGTGGGTATCATAATGTTTTCTTGCGATTCTGTTGAATCATTCTTCAGTACATCCCCCAAGGGCTCACGACTAATGGGATGTGGGTCTGGTGACCACGGGACCCCAGCTGAGTGCGGTATTGCTTCCACTTGCTTGACCGGGCTCACTTCTGTCATCTTTCCTGTCAACCACCCTTGGTCACCTCTCGTTCACTTACGACATTACGATACTCCCCCTCCTTCAGGCGCTTACAACTTGTGGGACGATGGTTAGCAATGAGGGGGACCCCAGCTGAATTCGCGATTGCTTCCACTTAATTGTGCCGGGGTCCTCTCTGACATATTTACAGTCGGCCTCCCTTGATCAACTCTAGTTCTCTTCCGTCCCTGAAGGTATTAGGATCTCCGAGGTCTAAGGAGTCTTTCAAATTCCAGCCTTAATGTGACCTTGTTTCTTCTTTCCTGATACCCTCATACTTTTCATCATATCTCCTGCCTTCTGCACAAGATCATAAAGGAGGCAGGGTGTGTGTACTCCCACCACTGCAGGTGCTACACCCTCAAGGGCTCACGGCTGTTGATTTTGAGAGTATACCTGAGCTGGAACTGTTTCTTTTTCCTTTTCCCAGTGATTCTGGTTCGGACTCTCTCCTATCTCCCTTCTTATCTGCCTTTCATGACACACCATTCCAAATCCGTCAATTCTCATTATTTGGGGGTTGAGAGCATTTCTTTTACCTGCATTTTATTTCCCTTATTTCTTCCTTTTTGTCCTTTGGTCCTCCTAATCCGTAATTTGGTTGTAAGTTGTAGTTATTTTTAGTTCTAGTGTTCATTTTATCATAATTAATCATTTTCATCCCAAAGAATTGGAGGCCTATGACCTCCATGTTAGGCACTTTAACATCAACTATCATCATCAAATTACAATTTCAGCAATATCTTTTCCGACAATGAATGAATGAATGAATGAATGAATGAATGAATGAATGAATGAATGAATGAATGAATGTTTATTGCAGCAAAATAGCCAGAGAAAATACACAATACATCTGAAAATAATATTATTTGCCTATATCTAATCACTGGACAGTTTCGTTAGTGATATTAGTCTTTTTTTTGCACACATTCGCATGATATCGGGAACATTATGACATAATTCACTCACACAGTCCTCATTTGGGTAATGAAATCTTTTGTTGGTGCATAGCTTGTGCTGAAACCCGGGTACTACAAATCGTGTGATGGCGTGTCTCAGTTTATAGTTGGATTGTCTCCAGTTTGGTGTCAGTATGACGTCTGTCCAAATGTTGTTCCGTTTTCCAAGTAATATTTGAAAGGTTTTCTCATATGCCTTTGTGTTTGGAAGATGCAACTGCAACCTCGTATCTTCTATGAAGAAGTTCTCACTAATCATAATATGAGTCAGTCTTGATGGTGCTGTTATTCCTATTCCCAGCACTCTTTTCATGTAGCGGGCCTTGATTTTTTCTAGTGTTTTCTGTGACAGGAAGAGTATCCCAATTAATGTTGAGTCCGTAGGTAGCTATTGGCATTATTACAGTTTGGAAGAGAATCATTCCAGCAATACCACCGCTATATTGCACCAACCACTTTTCCGTCAATGAAAACTGAAAGTCTGGTTTAAGTTGTATTCGCAGAGGAAATAATTTCTTGTATGAAATGTTTGGATTGCATTTCTCAGAACTGTAATCCTCTCTACTCATGAACCTCACCGCAGCAGCGGTCTTACCAGCATCATTGTAGAGAAATTGGTATCACCGATTACGAATATTATTGCGGAAGCCGAAATACCGGTCTCTTCCAAATAACTTCTGTACTAACCACTCAGTAGGAAAGTTCATGAAGTTTTATAAAAATCAAGTGTACCTAATGGAATTCTCTTTTAATAAGGTGCAAAGAGGCCTGTGTGCCATCTCTTGATGAATGCAGTACATTTGCATTTGTCTGTTGGCACAGGCTAAAGTAAACTGTGGCTTTTCACCGCTGTCTCAGTCTTACTCATAGCTGTGATTATATGGAAGCTACTGAGGTATGGGTGGTGCTTAGTAATGGCATTCAGGGCACAGTCAGTGCCTGTGGATGCTGTGAAGGGTTCTACTGGTAGGGTTAGAACTGCTGTTCTGACTCAGTGAGGAAAACAATGGCAAACTACCTCACTCCTCATCTTGCCTAGTACGCCTCAAGATAGTGCTGCCACATAACCTAATGGCGGTCCTTTTTGAGGATCCAACCAACCTTCGGGCTGACTACCTAACAGAAGTTGCAAAGGTATGTTTAGTTTCTGTCATTTAATATCACGCTATTGTATTTTGTGATATAATTTGCGTTTTGATATTGCGGAAATTATATTGACAAATAGTGTCTAGTCTTTGTTTTGCTATCCTGGGTTGACAGTGCTGTGTGAGCAATTGAGTAACTAACGGGATTTCAAGTAAAGAACCTCATTTTCTATACCAGTAGTGGCGAGCGCAACTCGCATCCAGTCGGCCGTGTCTCGACTTGAGCTATGTTGCCATGGAAACTATCTGCCTTGCCATTCCTTCATGAGTTAATTAGGTAGATTTCATTAGAAAGCTAACTATTGCAATGGGTACCATGTTTCGACTTCCGGAAAATTTCGACATATCTTCGCGTTTCACATCCCCCAGACCCCAAAACCACCGTCAGTTCAAAAGTTTATATATAATTTATGTATATATGTATCTATATATATATATATCAGTTTCTTGTGGACACGATAACTGCCGTAATTTTGTACCAATCACTTTGAATTTTTTACATAATATGTATCCCTATAAAATCTCGGTCGAGTTCGTTAATGGGCAAAATCGGTCGAAGGGGGTGAAAATGGGGGGCATTTTTCGAAAAAGTGAAATTTCACTATAACTCTCTTAATACGTGAAATATCGAATCCATTCAAAGTTCATAATATGTGTCGCATAAGTGCCAGAAATTTATGTCAAATAAGTTTTTTGATAGCACCAACCATTGACCAAAGAGGTGGAAAAAAAGTGGGTTTTTCGGGAAACATTAATCATATCTCTCTTAATAGGCACAATATCAAAACCGTACAAAATGGAAAATATTCCCCTAATAATTACCTAAAACGTTTGTCTGAAATAATTTTTGATATGACCCACCATTACGCCAAGGGATGAGAAAAATGATTTCGGAATTTTTAAAAATGCCAAGTGCCATCAGAGGTTACTACAACAACGCTTTTAAATTGATAAGGGATGAACTATCAGAGGTTGCGAAGACAACGCCATTGACGAGATCACATTCATTTTTAGCCTACTTTTCACACTTTTCAAAAATGAGGAAAAAGTAGACTTATGAGAGCGATCCGGGAAAATGTGTCTGTCCTTCTGTCTGTCTGTCAGTCCTTCTGTCTGTCTGGCTGTGTGTGTGCGTCCCCTCCCCCTATCAACTCCTAAACGGCTGCAGCAATCGAAACCAAATTTAGTATGAGTAAAGTTGTATACCGGAATATCTCAGGCCCATATTTGATAAAGATGCCAGTGCTACCAACCGCTAAAAAAAACGCACTAGAAATTTGAGTTCCATGTTGGATATCTTGGAAGGTATACATGGGAGCTATTCTAAAATTGGCACACATGTAGATAATACTATTTCAGTTTAATTTCCAGTTGGCCATACATGATAGCGTTGCCAAAATATTGTTAAGCCTTCTGATAAGTCCAATTTGTAAATGCATATAACTTCTACAGTATCAATTGGATTTCAACCAAATTTTGTATGTACTATGTGTATATGAACAGATATGACTGAGTGTATTCTTAAGAGCCACCAGGGCTGCCAACCGTTAATAATTGCTCTATATTTTGTATCTAAATATATCAGAAAGTATGCAAGCCGACAGCTTTAAACAATGCACACGTAAATTACCTGACATTTTACATTAATTTGGAGTGACGTATATACGTCAGTTCTACCAACATGATTCTAAGCCTGCTGATAGGACCAATTTTTAAATACATGTAATTTCTATATCAACAAATGGATTTCATCCAAAATTGGCACAAAAAGATATAATATTTAAGATTATTTCTGACCAGCACTCGCATGACATTGTTGCCAACATGCTTTTACGTGTACTAATAGATCCAATGTCTAAATCCATGTAACGTCCTTTGAACTTCAACCACATTTTGTATTCTGTACCTTAGTAGATGGAAGTAAGAATATATTCAGTCACCAGAGCTGCCAACTGTATTGCTGTATTAGGCTACATTATGCCTAGTATACCTTATTTCGAACTAATTAAGACATTTCGATATTACCCACTTAATTTCGTCATTATTCTAGATAGGTTCATATACTGTAGATTAATCTATGGCATGAATCTTAATTTTAAGAAAAGTAGGCTCTTTAGTTCGTCACGGAACTTCTTGTTCCATCTGACTATGAGGGAAGCGGCTAACTGGTAGCATGCTGAACTTCTATGCCTAAGGTCGCTGGTTCAAAGCCGGCCAAAGTCGCCGGATTTTCTAAGAGCGCTAAAAATCCGTCAGCATGCTTTCCTTCGGAGGGGAAGTTACAACGTTCGTTGCAAGTTGCTGGTTGCGGTGGCACCTAGCAGCCAAGTTCACAGCTAGGTGTCGTTGACGTTAGTATTTGGTACAAAATTAGGTACTACTACTTAAAATTGACCGTCTGCAGACCTTACCTGAATTACAGACTAATACAGTCATCACAAATAACACCGTTTATCAGACAGATTCTACACACACCCAATGTATACGGGGTTACATGACCACCTTGTCGCAGCCCCTAAACTGAGGAACTAACCAACATCTCTGCGGGAGATAAAATTTTGCGTGAAGAAGTAACAGACTGTTAGACAGTTACACATCAGTTCCAAACCTCGCATAAGGACATTGTGATCACAAGTATAAAAATGAACCCCAAATGACAAGAAGGTTACCATCCCCATAAGACAGTAAAATGTTAAAAATATGCATAGAAAGACGACAAAATGTTAACTAACCGCCAATTGTAAAATACTTTCTCGCAACAAATGAGGTATGATCCTCCTACGAAAACCTGCATATTTTGCCTATTATAGCCTATCCCCTAGTTTGCCCGGTGAAATCTACCTCCGCCTTCCGGCGTGCCGAGAACTTTTTTATGATTTGATTATCCTGTGCTTGAGTGCAAAAGGGCCGAAATCAGAAGAATGAGAAAGACTATTGACACATGGATGGCCAGCGTGGATGGGCCAACTTACCGTTTATTCAGAGGTCCGCATCGCTTCCACAGCAAAATCACCTCCAGATGACATTCCCCAACAGAAGAGCACCAAAAGGGGTAGAAGGAAGGTGGAGAAGGGGAACGCACAGGCTATTCTACAGACACCCCCCAATAACTAATGGAATTGTCGCCGACGAAATAATGCCACAACAGTTGCTTAAAAATTTAAAATAAAAATTTAATGTTAAAAGTTAAAAGAGCACCTCCACCAGAAAACAGAACATGCATCAGCCAGCATTAAATTACAAAATAGGCAAGAGAGGGCTTAACATGCTTGCTTGCAAAGCAAAAAAAAAAAAGGAAAAGAATTAAATTAAAATTAAAATGTTAAAGCCCAAAGATAAAAATACAATTACAGGCATAATTAAATGAGAACGGGCTTGATAATTTAGTAGGACGCAATACCGACCGGACATGCAGAGACCGAGGCCATGATGCAAAACAAGAAATTTAAAATTAAATTAATAAAATAAAATTGGATCAGAAAATAAATCCATAATTTGCATGACGGAGAAAAAACACAGGAACATTTACCAAAAACACAAAGTTAAACCAACAAAGTTAATAAAAAAACATATTAACCTAACACCACAACACGTTTGAGTTTCGCGGTCGGCGCCAAGAGACTGCACTCCAAGACCAGAATGCACTCGGGACCAGAATGCATTTCGGCAAAACAAAAACAAACATGGCCACAAAAACAGACGACTGCATGTCTAGCCGAATTACGGTAAACAATTACCCTTTAAAATAGAAGCTCCGCCAGAGAGGAATGACAATAAAAGAAAAAAAAAACCTTTTATCAATAATACGCACACACAAAGAAACAGAAAAAGGAAAACTAAAGACCAAAATATAGGCCAACCTCTGACCTACGAGAAGAAAGTGAATTACGCAATTAAAGGAAAATACCCCTAGAGAGCATTAAATAAATAAATAAATAAATAAGTTAAAAAAACTAGAAACGTGTCCCCAGAATTACAAACAAATTTTCACCTAATTAGTGAATACAATTAGGCCATGACGCCAGATAAAAAAAAAGAATAATAAAACATACTCGTGAATGCACACAAATAAAATTTTAAAAGACCTTTTAACATACCTTAAATAATCCTTTTTCCAGAGACACTAAAGATAAAACAAACATAACAATAATAAATAATTTTAAATAATGAAAACTGCCCACATGGCTCCGGCTGGCACATGCGACCACGGACACCAAACATCTACAAGTTTTCTCCATTCCGGCGAAAATAAATTGCAGACCTTGCTTCAGGGGTGACGATTTCACTTCCTACCCACTGCGGTTCACATATTTTGTAATTTAATTCCATTTCTTGGTGAGGCGAGGGCCACTGGCCCCCGCCTCAATAGACAATCAAATTCACGACCACTCAGTCCAATACAGTCTCTCAAGTCACAGATGACAACAACATGGCGCCGACAAGGAAGCCAGGCGCGCTGCATGCTAGATATTTGGAAATAGTCCAATCACATATTGACACATCAGGCAACAATGTTATTATTAAGTACTTAATTTGGTGGTATCATGAATACACAGTCCTTTGTTTCATGACGTAGAATATAATAAATGGCCTTCAAACATGACTCGAATAGGATTAGTTTATAAGGCACCGCAAACACTCTCTATCGGAGAAGAAGGAACCACGTGAAGAAACCCCGAAGTCCGACAGCAGCTGCCATCTCGTGTTCACAAACGGAACCAAGCGACCAGGCGGTCGTTTCAAAATGTCATGAAGTCACATCCAAGGAAGATACATATTTGAAAACGTTGGTACGGGCAATGCACGTAACAACTATCGAGAATTCATGTAGCCAGCGGTTCCTTCTGGGTCCTAAACTATGTGTATGCAAAATCTGGTTGAGATTTGTGGAACGGTGTGGATTTGTATACGGAACCAACCCACATACATACATACATACAGACTTTCACTTTTATATCGTCTATAAGATTTTCATTTTTATATTTCATTTATTATTGTACTAACATTTTTATGATTTTTATTATTAGCCTACTTTCGTTTTTTGCAAAAAATGAAAGTAGACTTATGAGATCAACACAGGGCGAAAAAAGTGTGTCTGTCTGTGTGTGTGTATGTGTGTGTGTGAGTCTGTGTGTGTGTGTGTGTGTATGTGTGTGTGTGAGTCTGTGTGTGTGTGTGTGAGTGTGTCTGTGTGTGTGTGAGAGTGTGTACTCTGAATGTCTGTCCCCCCTATCAATTCGAACACAGTGAATGCGAATTGAACGAAATTTGGTACAAAGGTAGCACTAGCAAAGGACACCTCAGTGACATGTTTTATTTCGCCGCCATCTTTACTAAAACTGAATGGCGGCCACTCAAACGTTCAAAACGTAAAATCAAATAACGACTAACCAAATCATCCGATCTCTACCAAATTTGGTAACAACATACCTTCGTATAGGATGCGTCTTGTGACCAAACTACAAGGTCGTCCGCCATACCCTTTCAGGATGGCGGCCGTGCGAATTATGCAAACTTTATAATCCATATCATGGGACCCACCAGTTCCGATTATCGAGCCGAGAATCGTTTTAACTGTTCTAAAGGAAGAGGCACGTTCGAAATTAAAAGTTTATTTTGTAATACTATAGTGCAGACGTGATTTTAAAAAGCTGAGCTGATTCAGTAATAAGACAAGATGGCAGCGGATATCTTGTGCCTGACTTATATTTCACTAATTTGAGTATTGAATGCAATATAGCGTACTGATACAAAATAAATAAACTTTGTATGAAATGCATTATGTATAAATAATATACTCCAGTGATGAAATCGTTTAGTATAAATCATTATTTGCTAACAAGTTCTATGTAAGTCATTTTATATAGAACGATATTCGTTGACACAATTAGCTCAGTGGTAGAGCGTTAGCATATCGCTCAACTGCCTATGGATCAAACCCGATCAGAGCTAGATTTTTTGCTTGAAATGTTATATGTTTATTGTTTTGTAATGACTCAGATGTTTTAAAATTAAGCGTTATATTGTGCATATTATGGTGTAAAATATATATTTAATTATAATATAATTCGCCAGCAGATTTACTCGAGACATCTAGTTGCCAAAAAGGTAACTGCACGCCGACATACATACTTGAAAAGTTTCTTCTTCTGGCCGCTAGAATGCACTCGCTCTGTTAGGATTATATTGTTCGATATTTCACCACTAGAAGTCACGACTAGTCTACGTGGGGCTCCATTGATTAATATACCATTGGCATTCTATGCGCATCGAATTTGAAGAATGACAAGATGATACTACGATACATTTTTACTTTTTATTTTAAAGGGTTTGTAACAGCCTATTTTGCGTTACTTGAAAATGTTATTTGAAGTAAAGAACAAAACGATTTCACATAGTAACTGAGTTCAAGCCGTTGGTGTTAGTTCAGGTATTAATTACTACTTTTATTTCAGGCAAATAGCAATCGAAAATATCCACATAGTTTGTATACACACGTCCCTGTAGGGTCATGGAAAGATTTGTTAATTCAATTAGGTTTTTCGATTCCCGGTCAATGCATGTGAGATTTTTGAAGTGAAATGCCATGTCCTGTGGTTCGGATTCCACGTAAAAAGGAGGTCCCTTGGCTCATAATCACAAGATTCACGGCCACGTAAAACTACAATCTTCCTTCCTTTTTTTTCAATTAGGGTTGTGAAAGTCCTGCACAACCAGACGTGTAAAGACATGCCTCAACTCAAAGTTGGATGTTGCCCACGGCAGGTCGTATAGGTAATAATAATAATAATAATAATATATATATATATATTTTTTTTTTAAGGGCAAGAAATGCATTTACGCACAGAGTGTCGGGCTCCTGCTGCTGAGTAGCAGACTACCGACTAAAACTCCCCCTTTACTTCTGAACACTAGCCTGGAACCGTTTAGCACATTAAAACAACAACAACAATAATAATAATAATAATAATAATAATAATAATAATAATAATAATAATAATAATAATAATAATAATAATGTTATTGGTTTTACATCCCTTTTAACTACTGCTGCTTTTAGAGACACCGGGGTGCCGGAATTTTGGCCCGAAGGGGATCTTTAATGTGCCAGTAAATGTACTGACACGGCTCCCTCGCATTTGTGCACCCTCAAATGCCAGCTGACTGCGCCAGGATACGAACCTGCAACCTAGGGCCCAGCGAGCGAGAACATTACCGCCGAGCCACGCAGCCAGTCCGGTCGATTATGTCTCCAGATCCATAACATTCTTGAGATACTTCTTATCTTTCTTTCTTTCTTTCTTCAATGATGGTAGCAGTTTTTATCTAGATTGTGGCGTTTGGTAGAGGTAAATCGTTTCTATGGCCTTCAACAAAGAATAGTTCTATTATACTCTTTGATAATAACAACGAGTTATAACTATACTCATACATTTAGGAGAAAGTAGGCTATATGTTCTTTACTGAACATCTTGTTTTTATATTTATATTTTTACACTTTAATTGTCAATGTTCTTGGTTGTATTTTTTTTTTAATTTTATCGAGCACATTACGTCAAGTAGATACGTATATAATATTTGATTTTTAGAAATACTAGTACTTTAGCATGAAAATTCTCTGAAATTTGATTGAAAGATTCAACCATCAGCATCTTAGAAAACATAAACTGTGATTATGACAGGAGAATCGAAGCATTTGAAATGTGGTGTTACACGAGAATTATGAAGATCAGATGGGTAGATAGGGTTACAAACGAAGAGGTATTAGGACTAGTGGGAGAGGAGAGATGTTTCTGGCGACTGCTAATGAAGAGAAGACATAGGTTGGTAGGACACATACTAAGACACCCAGGAATAGCAAGCTTAGTTATGGAAGGAAGGATCGAGGGCAAGAACTGTATGGGTAGACCAAGGTTAGAATATGTTAAACAGATTTCCTCAGATGTAGGGTGTGGTAGCTATGTAGAGATGACATGATTAACTCAGGAAAGGGAGGCATGGAGAGTTGCATCAAACCAGTCAAAAGGCTGAAGACTCAAACAACAACAACATTACAGGTGGTTAATATAGAGACCACTATCTCATAAAGGGTTAAGGCCTCTACCCGCTCCTATCCAATCGTAGCTCCTATTACATATGCACACACCAGTACAGTCAATACATTGAGACGGACTGCGTGGCGCAGCGGTAACGTTCTCGCCTACTGTGCCCAAGGTTGCAGGATCAAATACTGGCGTAGTTAGTTTGCACACGGCGGTGCGCAAATGTGAGGGGGCCGTGTCAGTAGATTTACTGGCATATTAAAGATCACCTTCGGGGCAAAATTCCGGTACATAAAAAGGGACGTAAAATCAATAACTTTATTATTATCATTACATCGGCACAGGTTATTAGACATATTAGCCTACTCACACACCTAAGTAAATAAATACAATACCCTCTGTTCCGAATCTCGGATAGCCAGTGATTGGGAGGAGAGTATTATTTATTGCAACCATCACTTGATACATGTGATTATTAGTTACAGTGATTCCTTGATAGCCTAATATATCCTGCTCAGTGAAAATGAAAATCCACTGCCTGCTTCCAGTTGACCGACCGGGTCAGGGATAGAATTAATGAAGCCCCCATCTAGTGGTGAGGATATGAACTGTGCCGGCTGCCGAAGCCTGTCGCACTCCTCTGAAGCAATGATTAAATGAATGACAGATGAATTGAAATGATAGTGGAGCGTTTTGCTGGAATGACATTTTTGACAGGGAAAACCGGAGTACCCGGAGAAAAACCTGTCTGCCTCCATGTTGTCCAGATCTCACATGGAGTGACTGAGATTTGAACCACGGACCCATCGGTGAGAGGCGTGCTGCTGCCTAAACCACGGAGGCTGCTCAGTAAGAATAATAAATCACAACATGAACTTAAAATATAAGACACATAACCTACATATACTGCAATTTAAATGGTATTAAATATCGTAATCAATTATCAAAATATGTACTAATAATGGCAATAAATTTTTACTATCTCAATATTATTTTAATTGATACAGTGTGGCTATTCTAGACTTTAAGTTATGTTTGTAGTTTCACCCGCTGTCACATGCGACTTAGAAAATGTTTGGCCACATCTGAATCTGAAACAACTAGAGTAATTGAAAAGAGTGAAAGCTACCTTTTTGAAAATAGCCCTCTGTGTGTTCAAATACACATCTTAAGGCTCGTATATGAGTTAACAAGTGCACAGTTTTACGTCGAGGAACTTCGTTCTATCTTGCTGGTGCCATCCATATCGAGGTATGTACACTTCGTAGAGAAATTTGGTTGGTTCCTTAGTTTCGGGGCTGCAACGACGCGGTCATGTAGTCCCGTGTACTTTGGGTGTGTGTAGAATCTGTCTGATAACCGGTGTTAATTGTGATGTCTGTATTAGTGTGTGTTATCTGTTTTTAATTCAAGTAAGGTTGCAGACATTGAATTTCAAGTACGAGTAGTTCCTACTTTTGCCGCCAAACGGCACCGTCAACAACTACTAGTTCGGAACTTAGCTACTAGACGCCACCGCAGTCAGCTCCTGGCGACGAACGTAGGAATCCTAAGAGCGTTGTTTAACCTATAATTAATTTAGCTTACTACAGGTGTAATTAGTGGAAGGTTCTTTAACATGCCATCAATCTATGACATGGGACCGCCGGCTTTACTTCCCCTCCGAAGGAAGGCATACTGAGGGATTTTAACGCTCTTAAAAAATCCGACAACTTCGGCCGGGTTTGAACTCGCGATCTTGGGCATAGAAACTCAGCATGCTTCCAACTACGCCACCGAAGCCGCTTCGTAGAGAAAGTACGGGTAAATAAGAGAAACATATGGAGTGAATTTAACTACACGGATGCCATAATCTACAAAGACTGGCATGGAGGGGGTTACGAACTGCGACATTTGGTTACACGCTTAGCCATACATGGTTTTCACTTTAAGTTGTGCAAAATTAAGAAAGTCCATCAACCAGGTTCAAATTGTGTTTGTGACCGCTGTGGCAAGAGTTGCGAATGGTACCATGGTATGATTTGCGAACTTCGGCTCGAGTCCTTAACGACATTTTGCAAATATTAATTTATAGTTAATTACATTATACTTTCATGTAAGTTGATTGCAATAAAATATATTATTACAGTTTAGGATAACGTATCCTGCACCCTTACATTTATTTCACTGCATCCTTGATGGGTTCCTCGTATCTCACATTCCCCCGATAACATTAAAACATTTCACTAATTTACCTGGCTTCCTTCATTCCCTAATTAGTAATTTTATTAAAGTCTGATGTTCTTTTTCACTTTCTATTCTGTTTATATCTCCCTTATCTACACACTTTGTTGTTATTATTTTGGTTCCATTGCATACTCAGATCACGTGTGCTGCACCAATATCCTTCCCACAAAAAAGACAAATTTGTCATTTGTACTTGTTCAGTCGGTCAACTCGTTTATACCCAATAAAGGGGCAGGGTACAAGATATACATACTGTATATAAATACATTCCTGGAAAAAAATACGTGTATTAGTTAATTATCACTATTAAATGGGGCAATTTAGTATTACGAGTTTCGACCCTGAAGGGGCCATCATCAGATCCTTATCACTGTGTTGTGGTTTGAAACTTACACTATAGTACATTAGGAACGAGCCTATAATGGCAATAATTAAGACACGAGTATGTTTGTAAAACGAGCGTATGCGAGTTTTATAATTTCCATATGAGTGTCATAATTACCATTATAGGCGAGTTGCATACGACTGTTTATGTTCGACGATAATTATAACTTTATTATATGTTTTAACATAAATATTTGTGGGATTCAGTTAATTCAGTTAGTGAATAGGGCGCACTGGCTTTGCTGACTGAACACAACAAATGCGTGGGTCAAGGCACTCCGAAAGCAGAGACCATTCACTTTGCTTGCCAACACAGAAATATGTTGGATTTTGAGCGTATGCGCGAAGGTATCCTTACCTAATTGGTCACACAACTGTTTATTGAGCTCTGATTGGTGGGAGAAACTGTTTCATAATGAAAAATAGTGTTATAATGAGCCTCATTATGATACAGTTTTCTGACATATAATGCTTACATTTGGAGATCGTCGAACATAATAGTACATTATGCAACGAGCCTATAATGGCTATAATTAAGACACGAGTATTTTTATAAAACGAGCGTATGCGAGTTTTATAATTTCCATACGAGTGTCTTAATTACCATTATAGACGAGTTGCATACGACTGTTTATGTTTGACGATAATTATAACTTTATTATATGTTTTAACATAAATATTCATAAATATCTGTTCAGTCACTAGAATGTTGTGATCGGGTGCTGCGGTGGGTAGTATATCTCTGTTTTCCAAGCTCTCTGGACAACCGACGCATGCGCTCTGTGTGCTTCAATACCATATGTCCAGATTGTGCTCCAGTATTCAGTAAAACTGTCACTGAAGTCGTGTCAAAACCACGCGCTGTATAGAAATTGGTTTTGGGGATATTAAGGTACAGTGCTATTTCTTGTCTCATATTCGCCAGATTATTTACGCGAACATATGGACGGTGCGTATTCCATGTCGGTAATTTATGATAGTTCGATGTTGTGTTTATGTCCGACATGTTGGATTTTGAGCGCATGCGCGAAGGTATCGTTACCTAATTGGTCAATGAACGAGCTCTGATTGGCTGGAGAAACTGTATCGTAATGAAAGACGGTGTTATAATGACCATCATTATGATACAGTTTTCTGACACATAATAGTGAGGGTCGAACATAATAGTACATTATGCAACCCGTGGCTCATGATCTCAAGATTAACGGTCACGTTAAACTACAAGCTTCCTTTCCTTTCCTTGTACATTATGCAACGAGCCTATAATGGCTATAATTAAGACACGAGTATTTTTTATAAAACGAGCGTATGCGTGTTTTATAATTTCCATACGAGTGTCTTAATTACCATTATAGGCGAGTTGCATACGACTGTTTATGTTCGACGAGAATTATAACTTTATTATATGTTTTAACATAAATATTCATAAATATCTGTTGAGAGTCAGCTACTGGAATTTTGTGATCGCAGAGCGAGCGTTGGGTGTTATATCTTTGTCTTTCAAGAGCTTTGAACGACCGACGCATGCGCTCTGTGGGCTTGCAATGCCATATGCAGCCATATGTTTACATCAGCCGTCCCTCAGTAATATTGTCACCGCTGTCATTTGAAGACAATGCGCTGTGTAGAAATTAGTGTTGGTGATTTTAAGGTACAGTGCTATTTCTTGTCTCATATTCGCCTGTTTATTTACGCGAACATATGGACGGTGGGTATTCCATGTCGGTAATTTATTATAGTTCGATGTTGTGTTTATGTCCGACATGTTGGATTTTGAGCGCATGCGCGAAGTTATCGTTACCTAATTGGTCAATGAACGAGCTCTGATTGGCTGGAGAAACTGTATCATAATGGAAAACAGTGTTATAATGACCATCATTATGATACAGTTATCTGACACATAATAGTGAGGGTCGAACATAAAAATAATTACGCTACTATTGTAGTAGCGAGTCTTTGTTTTATTTTTTACGATTCAGAATTGTATCTCGTTATATGTTAGGTTTATTTTGTCCCAATGGTTTCATGAATTACGTAAGTAAATGAGTTTATACCCGTGTGTACAGTTTAGAAAACGCAATGTACTACTAAATCAATAAATAAATAAATAAATAAATAAATAAATAAACGAAAGGTCCTCTTTTCCTACTTCTCTCAATGCTTTGTTGTTATACAACCCCCATTAACCAGCAAGTTATCCCTCTCATTTGTCTGTTACACACACCTAACTACATGAGGCTATGACGACCGTGATGTCACAAGCCACTTAATGAATCAACAACAACTAATCATACAGGGAGGAAATTAACTCATGCACGGAAATACAGCTGGTAACAGATCTTGATGAATAGATTACAATGCCACTTCCTGTACCTCCATGCATTTGACTATAAATTAATAACGCAACTGGAACGTCATTTGGAGAACACTTGTTGTTGTTGTTGTTAGTTCATTTTAGGGACTTGGAACATCTTGGTCATGAGCCCCATGTAGTTGGGTGTTTGTTTAATTTGTCTAATAACCTGTATTTATGTGATGACTGTAGTAGTGTGTGTAACGGTATTTGGGACAGGGATGAGGTAGGTGCCCCGAGACTAGCAATAAGGTACTATCCCTGCATTTACCTGGAGGTAGTTTGGAAAAACATGGGGAAAGCATAACATTCAAGATAGCCGCTGTCAGCTCCGGGATTCGAGTCTTCGATCTCCAGATTTTCTGCAGCTGCCCTTGCGCCAGTGGTACACGATTTAATGTCACAGGGGTGTACACCGTATATGTAGAATTTGTCTTATTACACCTGTTATTGTGGTGTCGATAGTACTATGTGTATTTGTAATCGAAACTGTAATTGTGAAGGAGACAGTTGATTTAAGTTTAGAATCAACAATTCCTCTAAGTGGGTGGGGTGACGAATGTTTGACATTCCTCGCCGTGAATTACAGCTTCTCAAAGAAGGATATTTTGATTATAAAGGATCTAACATAAGCTTTGTTCTCAATTTTAAGTGAATTTAAATGATGCGAGGGTTTCTACAACCGCACCTGTTGAAGAAAAGCCTTCCTTTCCAATTTCTTAGACAACAAACTTGATTGGTTTTCCCTTTCTATAATTAGTGTTCTGCAAGGAAGGACCAGTCGATGGCAAATGCTTAGTTGTGGAACATAACCAAGTTACTGGAGGAAAGTTTGAAAGTAAATTAATATTTTACCCGCCTTCACTTTGGTTCTTTAAGAGGTAGGTAAAGACTTTCACTGATTAACACAGGCGTTAATTAAAGTCAGGAAGTAGACAATTCTCTGCCCTCGCTTTCTGAAGCTATTAATCTGGAATATCAACTTGGGGAAGTTTGAATATAACAAGATTTCATAAATTAATTAAATTAATGAGTTATAACTTATAGATAGAATATTCCTTCCTATCAGTTTGGATGACTTAACAGGTTGATTGCTTTTGTTGATTCAATTAGGGGCTTTGTGACATGTAGCCCCGTGTACTTTAGGTACCTGTCAAGATTATAGTGATCATCTTTGATTTCTTGTATTCATCTGTTATTGGCTTTGTTCGCTCTTTATACGAAATTCCCGTTGAAAGAAGTTTAGTTACTCTCTTCTACGTTTGATGGCATTTTCTTAGTGTGACTCAGCTGGTTTTGATGAGCCAATATAAAGGCGTTTAAGAGTTTTAGTGAGCCTTTTGTTGTTGTTGTTGTTGATAACTATACTCATATATTATTTATATATGAATTGCAGCCGAATGGTCATAGCAGGGTATTTAATTGAACGCCCGTGGGCTCCCAACAAGTTCAATTTCAAGTAGTTCCAACTTTGGTCACCAGATGCTACTGTCCCTGACACCAGGCGCCGAACGTCGGAACTTGATAGAGAGTTTCAAACCAGCCAAATATAACCTACAAATTTTGCTACACACTAGCAATTGTAGTGGCAGGTTCATTTATAAGCCAGAAATCTATGACGTGAGCCCGCTGGCTTTACTTCCCCTCCGAAGGAAGAAATACAGAAGGATTTTAATCCTCTTAAAAATCCGACGACTTCAGCCGGGCTTGAACCCGCGATCCTGGGCATAGCACTTCAGCATGCTGCCAACTACGCCACCGAAGTGTTGTTGTTGTTGTTGTTTGTTAAAATGTTTGTCACAGCTGTATTGTAAATAATAGTAAACTTTTGGTAAGTAAGTTCTTTGTTACAAATCCTTTCTTTTACACGGATATCAGTTATTTCTTCATGCAACATAATCTTCATTATAATGAGGAATTTAAGAAATCATTCACCCTGGAATAAGGCATCCGTCTTCATCCAATTTGGAATTGCGATTGTTTACAAAGATAAATAAGTTGAAGAATGATCGTATACGGTATCAAGTGCCTCTGAAATAGATAAAGAAATAATAGGAAATGGAACAGGTTTAGGAACAATCCAGCACACGTAGGAAGACTTTACCCCAAACGTGTAGGTGATTATAAGAATGTGTTCAGGTACTGTCGGTGTGTTGAATTTGTTTGATAACCTGTGTTATTGTGATGTCTGTTTAAATGTGTGTACTTGTAATTGGAGGGTTAGGTCTGGGTAGGAGATGGCCGTGGCAAAAGTTATGAAATATTGTGGCATTTGCTTAGCATGGAAGTGTAAAACAATGGAAAACCACTTCCAGGATGCCTAACGTACGAATCAAACCCTCCTCTTCGCAGTTCTGTCTCACAAGACTGAGTAAACACCATTCCAGCCAGGCGTGGATCTAGAGTTTGGCGTTGGGGGGTGGGGTCAGAGAATCGAAATTGTTAAGAAAATGGTATCACTAAAAACGCAATCACAAAATAACCAAACGTACAAAACCAGACCAATATTTTTGCAAGCTACATGGATATAAATTTGATGCGTTTAGCGCACCAAAAATATTCGTACAAATTGCAACGGCGTGTTTTGCGACTTTTACATCGAGCTTCAATAAAAGTATCAAGGTACGTTACAGTTTCGGCAAGTCGAGTTGGTACCGACAAAGGGAGAAAGTCACAGCTTAAATTGCCAACCAAGCTTGCAGATTGGACGTCGGCAAAATTTTTTGGTGCGAAAAAAGCCCCAAATACCTATCCGTGCATTGCTGCAAATTCATCGTGACATCACTATAAATATCGATTCGGTAATCACAAGGTTTGCTAAACAAAATACCCGAGTTGATTTTTTATATAAATCATCGTTTGTACGTAACAGGTTTTGAACCCATGTACCATTGGCTCAAAAGGGGTCGAATCCATGTATATTTGTAAAAGGAAGGAAAGAAATATACAGTTTTAAATGGAACATAGATAAATTTCAGGCGAGGATGCTAGCAGAACGTTGTGTAAGAAGTTGAACCCAGGTGGCCAGGAAATGAGATCATGCCTGACTCATGGATAAGGAGCCGGTCACGAATATAAATAGAAGCAGTGGAAAGTTCCAGGCGTACGAGAGAGAGCACGTTTCTGAAATCGCTCTTACGTTGCATTAAAACGGCAACAGCGCAACTGTGCCAGAAGAAGAATAATTAAATTTAACCCATTTGCAAGTAAAAGTAAGTAAATAAATACAGTACTGTGAATCATTTCGGATTAGAGATTTTTGTGTAGAGAAAAAGCTTTTAATAATTGCCCAGGAGAAAAGCGCAAACGTAGCATACGTCATCGGGGATTTACTGAGACCCGAGGAGTGGGGAATAAAAAAATCAACTGCAACACCCACACAGCTGAAGACTAAAAATTATTTAATATCTCAGAAATGCACGATCGATTTTCATGAGCAGTGAGGTCATTTGACGTTTAGAAAACGAACTTTCTGGAGATATAATTTTTATAAATGTGCGACAATTATTTCAAAAGTTGATCACGAAAAGGACTAGGATTTTATCTTTTTTTAACTAAATAGTATAAAAGTCCAGGCCAAGCCAGAACAATCATGCAGTTATTGTCAGCCTGCGGGCGTGACACTGTGTCACTATCATCGAATGCAGTATTAGCCCGTCTAGGGGGGGCGTGACGTTGGAGCATCATCATGCAGTATTATTCCGTCCAGGGGACGTGAAGCTACATCACACCGAAGACAGTCTACAAGCTTTCCGTAAGGGGAAACGCTGTATCACCTCGTATAGACATTATCCGATAGCCCAGGGCGTCGTGGTATCGATAACCAACGTGCATCCGTAAGGAATAGCCAAGAAGGATTATTACAGTATCGCCGGGTGGAGAATTAGGAAAATCCTAGTTACAGGATTTAGTTCCGACAGTATAAATTTTACAGTGAAAAGTTCAGTAATTACAGTCAAAGCAGGCTGCGAACTTAGAACCAAGGGCGGTAGGTCTTAAATTAAACGATCAAAAGTATCATAACGTATTGAAGTACCGTAACAGCGAGATAAAAATTCTATCAACTTTAAAGAACCCGAGCAGGGACGGTCAGAATAAGGTTCGCAAAGTATTCTGGAAGGATAGGAATTCGAGAACCGAATAAGCGGAAAGGAGAAGGAAACTCTAGACATTGTTTCAAGGAAGCAGACGAACTATTAAAAAGCACTAAGATACGAAGAGTATTAGTTGCTAGAAATCAATAGGTCACCGATAGATTATCTAGGGGACCGTGGGCAGAACAGACTTTCGCTAGACCAACCAATAGGGTCTAGAAAGGAGCCGTTCGAGTTAATAAGAATAGCAGATCGTCAGGAAACGGGATTTGAAGGAGTACTATTGCAGGGAGGAAATAGATGGTTCGAGACTTTCACATTCTGGCAAGATAGGAAGCCGACACTTACTAAATTTCATCCTTGGAGACGGGAGGTCAAGAAGTCACGTGTGATAGGCTTAATAGCAGCCTTAGTGATTAGAATCTGTGAAGTTTAAATATATATAATTTGTGTTAAGAAGAAATATTTTTCAGTGTTTTTATCGTGTATTATAAACGAATACACCAGTGTATTTTAAAATGTTATCAGTGTTAAATGTATTTGAATTAAATGTGTGTCAAGATATGTCAGTACATGAAATGAATCTGTACAAAATGGTGTAATCACAAAATAGTGGGCATAAATGAAACATCGCAAGAGAAGGAAGGTCAGGGACCGACCTATAACATGTGAGTAAATATTTTCATTATGTTTTGTGCTGGGAAAGTGTTTGTGTACAATCCACTGGAGTTTGAGGTAGAGGGATGTTTCTAAATAACAAATAACAGAATAAGAGCGCGGTCTGAACAAATACAATTTGAGAAATTATAAGTAATTATGTGAAAAGAATATATCCTGTAGAGGAAAGGTATGGAATAAAATGTCAGTGTATTTGACGAATGTTATAAAAGCAAGCGTACTAATAATAATAATAATATAAAAGAAATATAAATAAAGATTAAATTGAATGATATGAAAGTAAGAGCGTTTGAGCCTTAATAAAAGTATAAAGACATGGTGTTAATGCATGTTCTTAAAATATAGCGATTATTGTCAAGGGAAAGGATTAATATAAAAATTGAGATATGGATCAATTGTTGATGTTGAATCTATCAGTTCTTTGGAAGACGCTAGGCCTTAAAATAATGTATAGCGCATTGTAGCACCTTAAAGTAAATTGTCACGCTAGGAATGCGTAGAATATAAAGGTACTTGGTAAATTACTTATGAGGGACAATTGATTGCGGTAATTGAGCCATATTAAAGTCCTCCAATAGTGACGTAGATCACGAGGCCATGTGTGTTATGTTGTATTGTAATAGGGAGCAAATGTATGGTATTATGAGCGCAGGTAATATAGGCCACGGCCGACCCTAAGTCGCATTTGTGTAAGTCCTCCAATATGGGAATGGTTCCCGAGACATGTTAAGAGAGTCGAATCTAGACTCGTCTAGTAGAAGCCCCTAAGTATTCGTCGTTGTATGTGGATTACTCTTACCAATCAATGATGACCCTTCATAATTAATAAATGCCAAGGTTACGAAAGTGGTTTATGAACCTAATAATGTTGTTGAAAGTAAATGAAAGAACGCCAGGTCTCCCCAGAGAACTGAAGAAAAGAAAGATCTGTTTTAAAAGCATTGAGTATAGCTGCCACGCGCGGGCAAGGCGGGAGGCTCCCCTCTTAGCCATAAATCTCGCCCAAGAGTACGGTCCAACCCTTGTTATTGTGCTAGGTCGGAAAGGACCGTCTGAGAGAAGCCATAATACACCGTGAGTGTTTAAAAGTTGTTAATGACCCGGGATTTGAACCGAGGTCCTTGTAGATGAAAGTACCGCTTGCCAGTTCAGATCGTAGCTTTCTTATGTGATAATGATCTTATAAGACAAATAAATAAATAAAAATCCCTAATGTAATGTTGTATGGATGTAGGATTCCATGAGTTCAATGAAGATAACTAGATTCCGGAGTAATCATAGTTTTTGACTTTGTCAAGTAATCTTTGTAACTCTGGAGTACACAAGTATTTTCCCGATCACTGTCGTGAATTTGTGAAACTTGAGAGAGATGGTAATGTTGAGAACATTGTTGGATGCCCAAACATTTAAGTAGAGAAGTAACATGTACTTTAAATATGATTATATATTTGTTTGATGATAAGAAACTCATAAAATAGTTATTGAGGTGTATGAAAGAAAGACACTGTTATTATGGGAAGATATCGAGCCCGTGGAGCTCGTGATTATGTTGAACTCTAAGATAGATACTTTATGGAAGTGAAAATAATTATGAATTGTTGGTTTGAAGGAAACCATGTATTTTAATACAATAGTTGTTTGATTTTTACATATTCCTTGTTCACTTTGAACAAGTAGAAGGATTGGGTCAATAGTTTATTTGTTTGTAGCGCCATAATTTTGGTTAATTAAATGTTTTAAATAGGAGTTGATTTTGTTTTTATTTTTGGAAGTGTATCCTCTATTTAATCCAAAATGTGTAAGTCACAGAGTGGGAGAACGTACCAAAACCCCGAAAATCCCGATTTGAGCATTGCTGGCATACTGTGATTTGCATATTTCTTGCTGGAAGGGCACAGTATGAAGTTGTAAATATGTACAGTTGTAACAGAACATAATAATTGCAATAAAAATGTTTTCAGTATTGAATAAAATGAATAAAAAACAACTGGTTTTCAGTAAAAAAAAATATTTGTCTGGTTATAGTGTTTTCGTTTTTTGAGTTTGCAAAAAAAAATGGTCTTCGTTGGGGGGGGGGGGGGTTTCATGACCCCCGTGACTCCCCTCCCCCTTGAATCCGCGCCTGATTTCAGCCCTGAGGCCAGAAATAAGTGCCTTTACAGAGCCAGGAATTGAGTCCAGACCTCAGGGGTGACAGCCAAGAATATTAACCACTACCCCATGATGTGCTTGAATGACTTTAGGCTTGCTTGAAGTCACGCAGTGGGTATCTAGAATATAGATTTATACGGTAAACAATGTAGGGGATGGCATATTGGCTTTCACGGCCGGTGAATTAAAACTCAGCAATTTTTCTAGGTTTGTGCGTGTCTTGTGTGGGGTTTCGCCTAGGACACCAAGCTGGCTCATCAGCGGGCTCTCGGTGTCCCCTCCCGGATCCCCATGGGAGTAACGAACTGCGCGTTACCTCTCTTTTTATGAAGCACACCTGCGGCTCTTCACTGCGAAGACTCCACTGTCCCGGGCGGGGACACCAGGACCCACTGATGAGCCGGCTTGGTGTTTTGGGTGAAACACCACACAAGACATGGCACAAACCTAGAAGAATTGCTGAGTTTTAATATAAGATATGTGAAATTGAATACCGTATTAGCCTATAATATTAAATATTAAATAAGACTTGTAAATGAGTTGGTAGTTGGGATTCGAACCCGATGTTCCGGACAGGTGCATTTAGACAGTTAAACCACTGAAGCCACGCTACGACAAGGGCTCGTATCTAAATCTTAGATGAAGAACGCACTGAAGAACGCCTTTCTGGATGTCGTAAAGATAACCGAGATTCTATAAATGTATCGCCCAACCCGCAACAAAGATGTTATTTCTTTCTAACCGCTGGGCTATCTGGAGCTACCACTTCTGTCACTTTCAATTCTGGCCAAACACTGCATATAGGCTACAATACAATACATTTGGACAAAATCGGCGATAACGAGTAGGTGCGGTCCCCTTGTTAGAATTGACACGTTGCTAGGCCTCGATGGTGTAAATGGCTAATCGTGCCATTCTAGACAGCAGGATATTCGGGTTCGAATCCCGACTGAGTTCACATTTTCAAACAGTTATGACCACTCTATTAACTAAAGTCATTTTTAGAATTCTCTTATTGTATTACCTACAAATGGCTGGACTAGGATGATGCTTGTTGAGCCTCGTAAGTCGTAATGCATGAACGCTACTTATTCATTCAAAACTCGTTGTTGAAAAAAATTCCATTGGAATATTTCCACACAGGGTTTCACAAAATTAGTTTAAATGAAATTCCAAGACTCTCCACAGTGCGAATGAAGAGAGCTATGATGGTAATTCGTCCGTTGATGGGGTCATTGTGCTTTGGAGATCTTCATGTCTTCCATCTGTACTGAACTGCATGCTCGTGGCTAACACTATGTCTTCTCATAATATAATAATGACACGTGGCTTCCGGAGAGGCCTGATGAAGGACTTAAAAATTGAAGCTCATATGGAACGTACACATCGCGATGAGGATGAAATGAATAATGACGATGTCACAATAACCCAGTTACAAGTCAGGGAAATTAACCCTCCGAAGTTAAAACACGACCAGGAATGGTATTTATGACACTCGTATGGAAATTATAAAACTCGCATACGCTCGTTTTATAAACATACTCGTGTCTTAATTATTGCCATTATAGGCTCGTTGTATACGACTGTTAATGTTCGACGATAATTATTAGACTATAGCTATTTTATGTTCGAACATAAATATTAATAAATATCTGTCGAGATTTCGCCAGTTTCATGTACTGAACAGAGCGCATGGGACGCAGAGAATACCTTGTATTTGACCATGGCCTCCTCGATTACCCCACTATGACACTAGGCCACGCAGTGAAATTTAAATTAGAAGGCCTTGGAACTCAGCGCAGGTGCGATGCTATCCTTACCTAATTGGTCAAACAACTGTTTCTTGAGCTCTGGTTAGTGAGAGAAACTGTCCCATAATGAAAACTTGTACTATAATGAGCCTCATCATAGTACAGTTTTCTGACATATAATATTTACATTTCGACATGGTCGCAGTGGTTTATCGCTCATTCATATTTCTCCTTGTTTCAATGTCCACATGTTTAGGCTGTGCAGTTCTTATTTCATAGCGCACTGTGGAACCGGGTATCAGTGCACCGGTCTTGTAGTGGTCAACTGAAGACATATCAAAGTGTCAACTTCCTTCGGCAACGCACGCAATCACTCGTTAAATCTAAATTTTCTAATATTGCGTATCCTCCCAGTTTGATTCATCCCACGGACTCAACGAGGGATCATTCCTCTACCTTCGCAAGGATGATTGGAAGCTGAACACACTTTGTCAGCAGATACAACTGGGGATGGTGACAGGCCGATCGCCCAGGCGACCGCTAACTTAGGTCTAATTAAAGAAGGGTCAGGGAAGGGGTTTTGGAAGGAATTTCTGCCGTGCATTTGCCTGGGTTAAAAATGAGAAACCACAAAAAAAACTTCAGGACAGCTGAGGTGTGATTCGAACTCACGCTCTCCCGATACCAGTGAGATATGAGGTAGCTTGTTAGCCGGTGTTAGCCTACTTCCTAATTTCGGTGAAATGTTAAGTTCTACAGTAAGCAACTCTTCTCCTGTCTAATCTGTAACATGATTTGGGCTAGCCATCATATTTGATTTATACAGTGATTTGAAAGTTGGGTGATTATTAAGTGAATTCTAGTCATAATAATTGGGCAATGAGGCAGTGGTTTCTTCATTGTCTTCTGTCAGCCCATTTCATGGCGTAGTGACTACCATTCTTAGCTTTCACCGTGAAGGTCCGGCTTTGCCAAGAATTTTAATTCTGATCTGAAGTTTGGAACAGGGTTCACTCAACCTTATGAGGCAGAACTGAGAAGAGACGAGTTCGATTCATAACTCACACGGGGGCGTGGTGGCGCAGCGGTCAAGCTGTTGGCCTCTCACCAAGGTGGACCGGATTCGATTCCTGGTCAATGCATGTGAGATTTTCGAACTGAAATGCCATGTCCTGTGGTTCGGATTCCACGTAAAAAGGAGGTCTCGTGGCTCATTATTGCATGATTAACGGTCCCGTAAAGCTAAAAGCTTCCTTCCTAACTCAGACTTCTTAGATGTAGTTTGTGTTGTTTCCCATTTCTACGTCTACTGCAGGAGAATGCTGGGATTGTAGCAAATTTAAGGCCACAGTCACCTCCTGTCCAAAACCTAACCCCAATTGTAAACACAACAACTAGCATAGTCAATATAAAAACTCAGGTTTTCAGACAGATTACACACACCCAAGAAAACGGTGCTACATGATCACGTCGCAAAGCCTCCAAATGAACCAACAGCAACAAACACTGTAATCAGCGTTTCCAACTCCTAAAATTGACGGCTTAAGAAGAAGATTGATTACTGCCTACTTCATAAGAATTATTGCAGACTCTAGGAAACCTAATCCCATCACGACCTTGGGTAGGGACTCCATTCATTCCCGGGCTAGTCCAGGCTCCTTATCTGTCTCGAAACCTGGGGAGAACATCCTGTGTGGAAGAGCAGGTGGGGGCGTTCCACTATTTTACTGACTAAATTGTAAAAAAAATGCATTCGTGCTGGCGTAATTTGTTGACGGAATCTCTATCTGGGTTTAGCACTCTGAGCATTTTATATACAGTGTCAAGTCATAAAGAAAGAATCTGGCTGGCCACATTCGACGTCAAGTTACGCCGAGTGCCCGCGCAGGGATTTTACTCGGAATACTGATGATGTATTTTATATTCAATCAAGCGAGGCAGCAATCACTCTACACAGGGCCAGGTTCGTTAACAATGAAAAGCTTCCACAGTATTTTACGTGGGAAGTCACTCAATTTATAGCAGAAGCCAGTGAAGGTCATTTATTCAGTTACTGCAAAACAAATGATGTTCGTGCATACAAGACACATATGGGCCCGTATTACTTTTAGAGGTCGACTTTTGTGGTCTAGGGGTACGTATCGAGACTGCATTGTTGTTGTTGTTTTAGTTGAGGGGCTTGTGCATCGTGGTCATTAACACTATGTTCTAGGGTTAGTGTAGAATTTGCCTGATAACCTGTGTTATTGTATTGACTGTAATAGTGTGTGTATTTGTAATTCAGGTGGCGATTAGAAAGAAGGCAGCCCAGGAAACAATCCTGACATTTGCCTGGAGTAGAAGTGGGAAACCACGAAAACCCATTTTGAGGATGACTGTGGTGGGAATCGAACTCACCTCTCATCAGTTTTACCTCATGAGGCTGATGTAAAACCATCTGTTCCTTACATGTACAATAGGTGTTAAGTTAGTATACTGTACACTGTTAAATTGAGCAAGTGATAAAAAGTGAAAAGGATGTCTGAATGGTTTCTCACACGTACTGACTCTCATCGGTGTTCTCTTTGTTGATCAGGACTATAGATGGGTGAGTATGTGTAGAATTCGAAGTATAATCAGTCTCTCCTGCGTGCCATTCTGCCACGCCTTAGCCTACTGTACCGACGACGAAACGTCAGAAACGAAGAGACTCGGATGCGTTAAAACAACCCGAGACACTACAGCTAGCAACATTAGCTCAGGTCACGAAAGTTGACGAAACATAATCAGTGTTATTGTAGTAACAACAACAAAACCAACAACACTTGGTTTCAGTTTGCTGTTAAACGGATTGCAACGGGAAATTGTGTATTTTCATTTAATACTACGAACACCGATCACAGAAAAGACACTTGTGAAGCCATTTTTCAGTTTTGCCGTATTGACAATTGATATTGTAACTTTTCAGTCGGTCAACACATTGTAATCCCAATTATTGGGACATGGGAGAAAAAAAACTGAAACAATTACGCGTGTTTAAAATATACAAACATTACGAGAACATTCTATTATACTTTTTGACAATGACAAAGAGCTATAAAAATACCCATACATTTAGGAGAAAGTAGGCTATATTTTCTTTACTAAACATCTTGTTTTCTTCTGCTTTATGCTTTAGCCTGTATCAAATTTTCTATTTTTCTCTGTGTTACTTTAACCTAACTAATTAAATCAAAATAAATGCACATTTCACTTCATGCATTTTCTTTCTCACCATTAACCTTTTACACATATGATTTTAATTTCACATTGTAATTTCAAAGGATCTTTCTTCAGATTGTACTAAAATTGTATGCTAGAAAACGCTAAATAGCAAATATATAAATGCTAGAAAATAATAAATGTTCAATCCGAAATGCTAATTAAAATCACCACAGCCGAACATGGTGATAAAAGGATACTCCTCTTTAGAAGTTCATATAAAAATTCGTACAAAAAGGTTAAATTAAAGTTATATATACAAACCTGGATAGGAACATCTTATGTCCTCCAACCACTAAGTCTGGGACCAGGATTTTATTGTTCTTTTCTATCCAATCCAATGTCGATACGAATAATTTAACTCGAAAACAGCTGCTAATCAACACTTGCCGTGAATCGATAGCTGAAATCAAGGGACACATCAGTATCGACGTAGCAAATGCCATTGAAGGCTGAGATGTTTAATGTATTTCACAGATGTATTGTAACGTCTGTTACAGATTAAACGCTGTGGATTTGAAAATGATGGAGTACAGAATATTTCTCTGTCAACAAATATCGATACAAGCCCGTCACTGCTAAACATTGAACTCGTAATCTTTTTTGAATGACATCACTCAAGCCACTACGACTGTTGGATATTTATCTCTGGCGTCTTTAAGAAGCTAGAGTTTCTTCGATAGCAGACCAGAGCCTAATACTTGTCTCGTTATATCATTTAGGCACCCTTGGCGTCAGTTTCCTCCCCTGTTGCTCATATTGCATTTAGCACCGCTCGTCAAGTCTCGTTACCTCACTGACCCAGACAGATATTACCGTACATCCTAGTCTACTCACCACACATTGTAAGTTATGATGTGTATAGGCTTTGCTTAGCAGTACATTCTCTCATATTCCTCTCGTCAATACTCATGATACCTGTCAGCTAATATAATTAAATTTTCAACAATATTGTTTTTATCACGATTGCCACGATTGCACAAAGAGTTTGCACTTAATAGACTATGCCGAATTAGCTCAGGTAGTTGGGCAGTGGTAGTTAAAGACAAAGGTCACGGGCTCCACTCTCACTTTTGTGAGACAGTTTGGGTTTTCTACTCTATTTCTCTGTTGTGCTCTTTGTCCAATATACGATCTCATAGGTGAACAGTCTCCTTGGCCAGATATTTTACTTGCTTGTGTTTTTGTACTCTTTATTCCCGATCCTATGGGGCAGGTGATGAGCTCAAAAGAATATCTACGTGACAGATGCCCTTCGAGATGCAAAACTAATTATATGAGTTATTGAGAGATGGACTGATTTGGGCGAGAAATCGGAAGGAAGCGGTTGTGGCTTATTAGAAAGTACCGTCCCGATGTTTAAAAATGGGAAACCATTTTACTGACTGCCAACGGAGAGGTTCAATTCGCCGTCTCCCAAGTCAGGAGATATCTTGGTATTATGTTGCACGTTAACACACTGAGTTACTCGGTTGGTAAGGATTCGTTAACTTATTCCAATTATTAGGGGTTTAAGGAGTCAACCTGGATCATTTTAGAACTTACAGAAAACGTTGCATGGAGGATTTAGGATTCCCTTTGATGTCTGAAGTCTCATACTTTGAACAGTTTATGTAAACCTAATAGATAATGGTAGCGTGAATGCTTTCAGGAATAGAACATATAGATTAAGAGCTATTTTTACGAGAATTTATTTATTCTTTATCGGCAGGCTGTGCCAATTTAATTAAGAATGATTTTGAACTTAACGTTAACTATAATTGAATCTAACAGGCTGTTCTCGCTTTGCTTGTTTACAGCCAGTGTGGTCTGAGAGGTCGGAAATATAATTGAATCATGAATAACGATACATAATATTCTCTCTCATAGATTTTATGCCTTTAAATAATCTACGATAAGTTGTGACAATCCTAGATATTAACGACCTTCTGTACTGAATATAGGTGATATCACCAAGCCATGAATGCCGCGGACGCTTAGGCAGATGGCCCATGGCTGGATCGGGTATCTGCATGTTTAGAGATCATATGATTGACAAGGGTAGCGGATTCGGTGGAGTAGTCGGTAGCATGCTGAGCGTCTACGCCGGGTTCAAACCCGGCCGAAGCCGTCGGATTTTTTAAGAGCGTTAAAAATCCCTCAGTATGCCTTCCTTCGGAGGGGAAGTTAAGCCGGCGGTCCCATGTCATAGATTTATGGCATGTTAAAGAACCTTCCACTAATTACACCTGTGTGAAGCTAAATTGGATAGGTTAAGAGAGTAAACTACGCTCTTAGGTATCTATGTTCATTGCCAAGAGCCGACTGCGGTGGCGTTTAATAGCTAAGTTCTGAACTTGGCCTAGTAGTCGCTGATAGTGGCGCTTGGCGGCAAAAGTAGGAACTATTTGAAAAATTCTAAGTTGCAGTCTGTACTTAAATTAAAAAGCAGATAACAAACACTAATACAGTCATCACAATTAACACCGGTTATCAGACAGATTCTACACACACCCAAAGTACACGGGGCTACATGACCGCGTTGTCGCAGCCCCTAAACTTAAGAACCAACCAACCAACCATTGACAACGGCCATCCTGAGGAAGATTTCACACTCTCACTCCAGGTAAATACGTAACGCCGCGGCCAAATTGATACGAAGTAGCTAGATGTTCCGTTTAAACACATAAACATTTGATCCATTATTTTGTGATTACTGTTAACTCATTTAAAGGGCTTGGAACATAGTGGGGTGTGGGATGAATGTGTTTAATAACCTGTATTCCTGTGGTGACTGCAGAAGTGTAAGTATTTGATTGTTGTTTCATTTCAGGGGTTTGGACATTAAGGTCAGTTAGCCCCGTGTAGAATATATCTGATAACCTGTGTTATGGTGATGCACGTAGTAGTAGGTGTAGTTTTAATTCAGGTGAGGATTGGGAAGAAGGCGGCTGTGGCCTGAAGTTAGGAACCATCCCGGCATTTGCATGGAGTAGAAGTGGGGAAACTTCGGAAAACCACTTCGAGGATGTCTGAGGTGAGAGTCAAGCCCAACTCTTGTCAGTTTTACTTCATGAGGCTGAGTGTACCCCGTTCCAGAATTGATTTATTTGAGAGTCGGGAATCGAACCTGGACCTACGAGGCGAAAGCCAAGAATGCTAGCCGCGACACCAAGAATTTAACACTGTATTGGGGACAGTGATGGGGTAGGAAGAAAGTAAATTTATAGCTTTACGTGACCGTTAATCCCGCGATCATGGGCCACGGGACCTCCATTTTACGTGGAATCCGAACCACAGGACATGGCATTTAACATTGAAAATCTCACATGCATTGACTGGGAGTCAAAACCGGTCCACCATGGTGACAGGTCAACAACTTGACCGCTGAGCCACCATGCTCCGAATGAATGGGGTAGGCGCCCCTGGTCTTGAAGTACGGTAAGGTACAATCCCGCCATTTGCCAGGAGGGAGCGTGGAAGAAAACAGGGGGAAGACACACTCAGGATAACCGCTTTCAGTGCAGGGATTTAAACTTGTGATCTTCGGACTTGCTACAGCTGGCCTTTGGCCGTGGTGCACGATTTCACGAGCACGACCACGCTGCGGGGTTATCATTTTGAGAAATGACTGCAACCAAGAAAAATCACATTTTCCTTTCGGCATGAATTAACGATGACAACAGCAATGGGCTATAAATTTCATCACCTTTCAAAAATTCGACTACCTCTCCTGGAATCATTTTTCAGCATTGAGAATATACGGCTGTTGCCTTTCAATTGATCATCCGAGTGAGTGAGCACGTGGTTGGGAGAATGTCTTCCTTGCATCATTTAAGTTGCTCTCCCTCGTGTTCGTAGCAAATTGCGGTTGAATTGATTTCGTCGCACCATAACACAATTAGCCTAATTGTCGGAGTGTAGGAACTATTGTTCAGTTGCTATTCATTGTGGTTGCTTTGAGTCTTCAGTGGCAGACAGTCGGCAGCCATTTGTTTCACCAAGACGTATCCGCCTCCCGCAGACAGGATGAGGGATATTTAATTGTCTGCCTGTGAGATGTGTCTTACGGAGTCTGGTTACAATTTCTTGATTCAGAGTACCATTTCCGAAATACTAATGATTCTTCCTCGGGTTTCATTTGACAATGAAGACGATAAAGGACAACACAACGTTTTAGAAGTGAAAAAAGAACATTTTACAAGCCTGAAAATGTTAATAAAAAAAATAATAATAATAATAATAATAATATAATTATTCATGTTTCTATCGGACAGTGACTTGTGACGGAAGTTGATCGAGAACGAACATCACATCGCCCATATAACTAGCTAAGTACTCTAATCCATATTCAAGTTATAACACCAACCTGACCATTTACTAACCATTACAGTTTATCACGCTAAACAAGTAAACTAGAAGGTATTGACTAACATTCTCAAAACAATCACATAACACTAACAAGTCTGACAAGTTACGGATGTTTACAATAAACTTCTGTAACTAAGATATTGTATACTAGCAACCCGCCCCAGCTTAACCCCGGTATCATTAACTTTTTACCCACCGTGAGATTAAAAGACGCACGGACGGCAGGTCCCAGACTCAATTCAGAAGAACCGAAACAATGAAACTCCATAAACATAATATACTCTTCTCTGAAGTCTTAACTCGACACGACTCAACAGTCTGATGCTGGTCGAAGCTAGGCTAGAAATCTAGCGCGAAAACTAAGTCCGAAGTTAGTAATTTAAATTTCCACTGAAAGGAGATTGTCGGAAGAAACGAAAACGTAGAAACACTTATAGTGGACGATGTATTAAAGATAGAGAAATGCTGTTGTGAACCATATTGTAGAACTTTCAATGCTGAAAAATTTCTACACTCATAGTATATAGATAGTTTTAACGGTTTGCCCAACGTAAGCCTAAAAGGCACACGGACGGCAGGTTTTTCTTCGACTCGATTCACTGAAATCGTTACTGCTTGGCTTCCTTTGGTCATAAATGAATGTTCTCCTACAGAAAACTTCCTCAAGAAACCCTTTACAGAATGGTGAAAACCGCATAATTCCATCCAGTGGTTCTCAAGATTACCCGTTACTTCCAAGATTCAGGGACTTAGTCTTATACTACAGGGTCTTTCACTCAAAGTGGTGCCGGCTGCACGGCCTGCTCAGCGCTGCAGGTAGAAGGTCGAGCCGAAGGTGAGATGAGCTGAGACAGTTGCGACGCAGGATTTGCCGAGTAAAATTGACTTCGTTATTTCGTCTATAGCCTATTTTAAGTTAGAAGTGTTAAAAGTTTATAACGTGTGTACGTGGTTATTGTTTAATTGTTATTTAAAGATTTTATAACGTGTTATTGATAAGTGTTAAAGCCTATTGCTTCAATTTTTATTCATGGGGAAAATTGAAAAATAAGGTTTATGCAACAAACCATCACACAGTGAATGAACTCAAACAAAATATCACGAAAGAAATTGAGTCTATCTCAGTAGATGAACTAATGCGCGTGAATGAAAATTTCCTTTGACGATGCCAGAAATGTGTAGATGCAAGTGTAGGACATTTTCAAACCTCTTTGACAAGTTGAGTAATGATTTTACTTTGATTATGTGTTATTTTGTGTGCTTGTTATTTACATGCGATTCGCACGGGCACTCTCTGGAACCCAAGCTCAGTGAGTTGCCATGTGTTCGTCCGACCCCCCACGCTCCGCGCAGCCAGCCCCACTTTGAGTGAAAGGGCCTGTATGTAGAGATAACTTAACCCACATATCCGTATACAAAGATTAATAGCATGAGTTTAAATGAACCGATGATGGTCGCATGACGATCGAAACTAGTTATCCAAGTTCCCAAATTAATCTCATGTTCTTTTAGGTGTAGGGAATAACAATTTTGGTACAATCGTGTTGGCCGACGAATAAGCAATTACAATTTCAATTATTATTACACTGGACTACAAATTTTAACTTTTTGGTTTTTACAAAATAGTTGATTTATATGGATTTGAGTGCGCTGAAGTTGAAAATGAAAGTTAGAAATCTAGATTAGCTCAGGTTTGGAAGTTATTGAAACATTTATATTCTTTGCTTATTATAATGGGCCAAAAATTGCTGGGGTTATTAGCACATCTGCGGAGCACGAAAACGGGAGCTGAAAAACGTAAATTATTGTCATTTTCGAATTCAGCGTACCAGAATCTATAAAGATTGGGTATTCTTCTTTATGTAAAAGCTTCATTGTTGAAGAGTGTTATTAGTAATTAAACTTGACACGGTGGGTGAGTGGTTAACGTGTCGGTCTACTAACCCCCAAGCTTGCAGGTTCGCTCATGGCCGTTGTAAGTGATTTTTGAAAGGCGGCAAAAATTACGACACGCGTGTCATACGAAGTTGGCAAGCCTAAGAACCCATTTGAAATCAGTACGCCGTGTTCATAATGGCAAAATTAATCTTGGGAGTTTCCAACAACACAAAGTTCCTCGTTTCTCTACTAGAAAGCGCTATAGTGTTCAAGGAGCTTAGATATCTAACCTCTTTGACTTTCATAGTGCTTCAAGGGACAACGGAATTCAGCATGCAAGCTACACTTCTGGGTGTCAAATAACAAAGCTTTCACCCGGCACCCGAGACCATACGATATTATTATTATTATTATTATTATTATTATTGCGGAGCCTACGTGGCTTAGGCGGCAGCACGTTGGTCTTTCACCGCTGGGTCCGTGGTTCAAGTCTCGGTCACTCCATGTGAGATTTGTGCTGGACAAAACGGAGGCAGACAGGTTTTTCTCAGGGTACTCCGGTTTTCCCTGTCACAATTTCATTCCAGCAACGCTCTCCACTATCATTTCATTTCATCTGTCATTCATTGAATCATTGCTCTAGGGGAGTGCGACATGCTTCGGAAGCCGGCACAGTTCATATCCTCGCCGCTAGATGGGGGCTTCTTTCATTCCATTTCCTGACCCGGTCAGTCGACTGGAAGCAGGCTGTGGATTTCATTTCATTATTATTATTATTATTATTATTATTAATAATAATAATAATACAGTAACCAAAACTGCCAACCTGGGCCCATCATATGGGAAGCCAGGCAATGCCTGTCACAAGCCAGGACAAAGTGGTGAGTGATAGAGGAGAAACACCTCTGTAAAAAACTTGGTCCAGCTGGCCCGGCTGGTAATACCTCGTAAGGGCCCCTTACCAGGGTTACGGTGAAGATGGACAACGGTTTTGAAAGCGGAAGAAGACTTAGGGTCTCAACGGTGGATGAGGCGGAGGAACTATCTTCATTTAGCAGCGTCTGTTCTTCAGTGAAGCGGCTGCGAAAGGCGTCTGTCTCCAGAGGAGCGGCCTGTTATTGAGCTCCGGGGCTTACAACCTCGGTTGTATTACTGGGAAGGAGCTTTCTGCCCCACACTGGTTTGAACAACCAAGCATCATGGAATGTCGTCACAAAAAGGACACTGCCTCAGGTAGTACCTCGTTGGGGGAATCTACCGTTCTTAGGAGCGCAATCAGGCCTGTGGATTCTGGGGAGTCTGAAACTAGATGCTTTGAACGTATTACTACAAGTACAAAATTTAAGACGGAACAGAAATACTACTTTGGGACGCTGAACGTCAATTCACTACTGAAAGTGGGAAACACAAAGAATTGACAATGATGATGGACAAACATGACATAACCATCTTGGCCATACAAGAAACGAGATACCTAGATGAGGACATAATGGGCATTGAGGGGTATAGGATTTATAAAGGAGAAAGGGCTGTGAAAATAGGTAAGAACATGCCTCTACTTGGCACGGCTTTTGTTGTTCGTAAGAAGGTTGTCAGTTCAATAGTGGAATTCCTTAGCCCTTCTGAGAGACTTTCTATTCTAACTCTCAGCTGCAGTAACAAAGGATACACGCTGATCAATGCGCATGCACCGATCAATGAGGACAACAGACGTAATCCTGAGAAAGTTGAACAGTTTTGGGACCTCCTTGAAGAACAGTTGGAGAAAATACCATCAAAGAACATCAAGATCTTACTAGGTGACTTTAATGCTCAGCTGAGAATAGAACCGCAATTCAGATCAACAATTGGAAACTATCCTGCTCACATGATGATTTACAGAAATGGTATAAGACTCGTCAATCTGTGTCGCACCTTCAATCTTCAGATAATGTCAACGTTCTACAAACACAAACCAAACACACAAAATACTTGGCGATCACCGGGCAATGTGTGTGGAGAGAAACAGATCGATCATGTCGCAATCTCTAGGAGAGCGATTAAGGAAATAATAAATGTTAAAGTGCAAAGAGGTGCCCAGTTTGATTCAGACCTCTCTAAGATCAAAATCAATTTTATTCCTCTCAATAAGACCGAGAAAAAGGGAAATAGGATTCGTAAATAATGACCTTGAAAAGTTGAAAATCGATCAAAATGTGTTAGAACAATACCACCAGCAACTGACATTTGAATCTCATAAATGGACGGACATTGCCTCCAAGATCCAACAAGCAGCTAATACTACGATCCTGACAGCTAAGAAGAGAAAGCATAGATGGTGGAATGAGGTTTGTGATGAAGTGCTGACTCAAAGAACAAATGCCTGGAAAAAGTGGAACTCGACCCGAAGACCTGAAGATTTTGATGTGTTCCGTGAAGCTCGAAAAGAAGCTGCCAGAACTTTCCAAAGGGCCAAGCGATTATATGAGAAACAACAGTTAGAAGAGATCGATCAGGATTCCCGGAAAAACAATACCAGAGACTTGTATCAAACGTTCAAGTCCAATTTGAAAGGGTATCAAGCCCCCAGCCTCTGTTTCAGAGATGAAAATGGAAAGCTGGGTCTGACCAACAAAGAAAACTGTACGATCATGTCCCGTTACTTTGAAAAACTGCTTAATTGTGATGAACCGAAAGAACGATTCACTGTGTGCGATCTGATCCACAAATTACTCACCTCATCCCCACCATGTAAAGAGGAGATCAAATAGATTAACAACAGTTTAAAGAATAATAAAGCAGCTGGTGAAGATTCAATAGTGGCGGAACTACTGAAGCTGGCGAATGATGAAACTCTAGATGTACTAGTCAAGCTTTTTGAAGAGATATGGAGAACTGGGATGTTACCAATTGAATGGCTGTCAGCACTAATCCATCCTCTACACAAAAAAGGTGATAAAAAGAATATCTACAACGTAAGGGGCATCTCATTAATATCTGTTCCGTATAAGATTTTCTCCAAATCAGTCCAGAACAGAATAGAAGCGCATCTTGACCAACAGATCGGGGAATACCAGACTGGCTTCAGATAGGGTCGTTCATGTCCGGAACAGATCATTAACCTGAAGAACATCATCAGGTACAAGAAGACAGGAGGACAAAGTTATGTGGTCATGTTTGTTGACATTCAGAAAGCTTATGACTCCATCGACCGGGAGTCATTAATGAATATTTTGGGTTTGGAGTGGATGATACATCAAGAAATTTGATCAAACAAACTCTAACCAACACAGTGTCGAAAGTCAAATTTATGGGAGAGATATCAGAACCGTTTACAATCAGAACGGGCGTGATACAGGGAGACGGACTATCTCCACTCCTCTTCAACTCTGTTTTGGAAAAAGTCATTCAAGAATGGAGGAAGATGTTAGACCAAGAATAAACAAAAGAAGATCGGTTCAGACTTGGTCCTAAGCACAAAGAGATATACATTGACTGTCTGGCCTTTGCGGATGACCTGACCATTTTTTCTAACGACATAGATTCAGCAGTCAACAAGATCAATAGGCTGTCAGAAATTGCTGGAAAGGTAGGACTCCAGATTTCTATTCAGAAGACAAAATATATGACAAACATCTGCGATAGCCCTAATGGATGATCCCTAATCTTGGAAAGATCAGTCGAGTCACAAATTTCCGATATCTCGGTGAAGTCATCCAGCAGAATGGATTCGAAGAGGAAGCAATTAATGTCAGGGTGAGGAAGTTAAACCAGGCAAAGAATACCTATAACAAACAAGTATATGAGTATAGGGAAGAAATTCCGACACTACACCACAGGTGTAAAACCTGAGGGATTATATGCATCCGAAACTTGACCATGAATAGTAAAGGTCAAGCTGACCAACTGGAAAAAAGGGAGCGTAGGATATTAAGAAAAATCCTAGGTAATAGAAGGGTTGATGGACAGTGGCAAATGAGAGCTAATGAGGACTTGTACAACAACATAGACCCTATCACAGCATCAATTAGGAAGAGACGGCTACTAATTTACGGTCACCTTTTGAGGATGACTGATGATCGATTAATTAAAAGAATATGGAGTTTCATCAAGTCTAAGGCAACAAGGCCGAGATGGTTCGAGGAATAAGAAAAAGATCTCAGGCAAATTGGTATTCAAGACCGAGAAATTCATGACAGGAACACATTTAGAAGATTGGTGAACAATTACCAAGGTTTTAAATGGTATCACCTTCCGGAAGACGGAGAGGACCTTTGTCCGAAGAACATAAACAGGCACTCGTCGCTGGGGTCAGAAGATACTGGCAGAAGTCAAAGCCGGAACAAGAACAAGACCTAGACACTGAAGTGAAGTTGGTTGTTGCCACGCAGTCCATAAAGGCTCAACTCGATGTATATCTTCTATATATTTAAAACAGTAAGGTGATTTTTGTTACCACGAGATTGAGAGAACGACAGAACCGATTTACTTCGTAGAGCACTCTAACGAAAGCTCTTGGCCTCTAGATTTGCAGAGTGTCTATAAAATAAACAAATATATTACGGTATATTTTTGAATTAATATAGAAAATAGCAGAATTCCTGCCCCTCACGCATGCGCACAATCCGCCTGGGGTCATGACAAAATGGCGATGAGAATTCCATTAAAATGTAAGTTATTTAATAAGCTTGCATGTAATTGAAAACATACATTAACCAAGTTCTGACAATAAAATATAATAACAGTATGAACGTATACGAATGTGCAACATTGATTTATTTGGATAATGAAATGGATTATTTCCTTCAGACAGCGGCTTTTAATGATAAAGAACGGCTGCGTCTGCTGCTGACCAAGAGTGCGCGAGTAGCTATGTGGTTAAGGCGACAGACTGTGATTCCAAGGTTCACCGGTTCGATCCCAGCCCTCGCCCATTATTTTTTTTACCACTGAAATATTGTTTAATCAAGGAGTATTAGTAAGGTTTTATGTCTGTTAAAGATACATATTTCTACATTCCCTCTCGGTATATTTTTGAATTAATATAGAAAATAGCAGAATTCTTGCCCCTCACGCATGCGCTCAATCCGCCTGAGGTCATGACAAAATGGCGGTGAGAATTCCATTAAAATGTAAGTTATTTAATAAGCTTCCATGTAATTGAAAACATACATTAACCAAGTTCTGGCAATAAAATATAATAACAGTATGAACGTATACGAATGTGCAACATTGATTTATTTGGATAATGAAATGAATTATTTCCTTCATTCAGCAGCCTTTGAAGATAATGAATGGCTGCGTCTGCTGCTGTACAAGATTGCGCGAGTAGCTATGTGGTTAAGGCGACAGACTGTGGTTCCTAGGTTCGCCGGTTCGGTCCCAGCCCTCGCCGCTATATATGTATTTTTTTTACCGTTGAAATATTGTTTAATCAAGGAGTATTAGTAAGGTTTTATGTCTGTAAAAGATACATATTTCTACATTCCCTCTCAATACGTTTTATTTCCGTTTTACCGTTGCATTACAGCATGTGATCAAAAGAGCAAACTTTTGTCCTCAGTACGCCGTTTAAATATCTGCTATCAGTTCCTATAACTGACAACAGATGGCAGTACATCGCCCATATAGTTCCAGTAACTGACAGAAGATGGCAGCACCATTGCATCGATATATTTAAAACCCAAGACATGGCACGTTTTCACGTGATGGAGAATTATAAAGGAGGGGAATATTTAAGAAGGGAAATTTTGAGGAACATTAACCGACAGTTGAATGTGTAGGCTATGTTGTTTATGTACCTTAATATTGCAATTTCTTCCCAATGCTTCGGTGGTCAAGTTATTAGCGTCCTAGACTAAAAGTTATAATTATGCATCGTCGATATACTCTTAAATTATTAAAGAAAAAAGTAGTTTTCCAGGCACTCGCGCGTGTCCACAATTGCTTTCGCCATAAGAGACACTTGGCAAACATAATTTGTTTGAAGGGCTCCGACATCGTAGTCACTCAGCCCCGTGTACTTGGGTGTGTATGTGTGAAATTTTCTCTCATAACCTGTGTTATTGTGATGGCTGCATTACTGTGTGTATTTGTAATTAAGGTGGTAAATGGCAAGGAGACGGCCAAGGCCTTAAGTTAGGAACCATCCGGTATTTGCCTTAAGTGGAAGTGGGAAACCCCGGAAAACCACATCCAAGATTGTCGAGGTGGGAATTAAACCTTCCTCTTCTTAGTTATACCTCAAGAGACTGAATGTGCCCCGTTTTTGCCCTCAGACCAGAATTCAATTTCTTGGCAGAGCAGGAAATGTAACCCGGGTCTCCGGGGCGATAGACAAGAATAGGTGGGCCTCCATGTGTTAATACGATTTTTGACATGCACGGGACATATAATTCAAAAACTGCCTCCATTAGGGTGACTGCCGAAGTGAGTATTGAGTATAGGCCTATGGTCGTTCCAGTAGTTGGCGAAGTGATTCTATGTTCCCCTGTAAAATGTACTGTCATAACCTATAACAGGTGAAGGAAATTGCTTATTTAGAGCAGTTTCGTACTGTTTATGACAAAATGAAGAACGTCATTCTGAGCTGCGTTTTCAAGCTATCGCAAAAAATTTCGCTGGCAGGAACAATTATAAGGAATTTCTTTTAAGCGATCAGTCTCATCGCATTCTCCTCACCAACCAACTTGAGTATGAAAGTCTCTGGACGGTCATGTTGAACTTCATTGTATAAGACAATTGTTTAATGATTATTTGTTTAGAGTACTGAGTCTAACTACGCAGTTGATTTCGGCAATGGAAGTATTATTTGTCATGTAATATTTAGCGGCTCCGTTATTGCAGGACACTATAGTGTTATCGAATAATACGAAGCCACATTTAAAATCCAATATAAATAGGCCATTTCAGAAACAATTCCAGATATTATGCAGTACAGTGTACTGTAAGGTCTTTGACGATCAAATGTAAACATTGTTCTACATTGTACTTCTCTTGCGTAAAATCTATGCGTGGTTACTTTGGTCTTTACTGTTGTGAGGGTAAAATTGATCTGCTGGAATATAAAATATTTGCCAAGCTGCAACAATGTAATGATATTAATTTAAAAGTCATTGAACTTATATCCAGTAGTTCAAACACATACATCAGCGTTAACAGTTTGGATACTGAAGATGAAAGCCAGCTACTTCATTTCCCTATTATTGAATTTTTCAATTCCTTGGAATTAAGTGATTCGCCTCCACATACTCAGAACGTTTGAGCCATAGTTATGCTCCTTAGAAATCTGAACGTTTCCCAAGGACTCATATATGGTAATATATTAATTGTAAGAAATATGTAAGAAATTGCTTGGATTCGGATATAATAGGTGCAGTAATATTAGGCAGAGAGCTCAAATCCTACGACTTGATTTAACACCTTCCGATAAAACACTTGCAGGTACAGTACAATTTCTTTTAATAGGCAACAATGTCCTATTCGCTCGGCCTACTTTATCACAATCAATCAAGCTCAAGGAGAAACTCTTGAACGTATTGGGCTATTTACCTCATCACGTTTTAAGTCATGACCAGCAGGATAGTGAAGGTACAAAAAAGGTCCTGTATGGGATGGTAAAGAATAAGAGGCGGAAGGATCCTACGGATTATGTCAAAATGGTGAACAAAAGGGGACAAGGGATAGAAAATAGGGAAGAACTGAAGAAAATGTGGAAAGAATATTTTGAAGAACTCCTGAACCCAAATGGAAACCACGGCGAGGAAGAAGAAATCGGCGAAGAGGTACAGTAGATGAACTGCAAACAGAAAAGGACTTAACATGGAAAGAAGTGGAAGATGCAGTGAGGAAGATGTAAGGAGGGAAGGCACCGGGTGTGGATGAGTTGAGTGTGGAGATGGTGAGAGCAGCAGGAGAGGTGGGGATACAATGGTTGTACCGAGTGATGAAGGCAGCATGGATGGAAAGGAAGACCCCAGAGGACTGGAAAAAGGGAATAATTGACCCGATCTTCAAGAAAAGTAGTAGAACAGAATGCAGAAACTATCGGGGAATAACACTGATGAGTCATTGTGCAAAGATGTTTGAGAAAGTTTTAGAAAGGAGAATTAGGACAAGGATAGAAGGAGGGATGAGGGAAGAACAACATGGCTTCAGAGCAGGAAGGTCCACAGTGGATTTGATTTTTGCTGTAAGTCAGTTACAAGAACAGCACTATGAGTATGGAACAGATCTACTGATGGCCTTCCTGAACATTGAGAAAGCATATGACAGTGTATGCAGAAACAAAGTATGGAAGTCCCTGGAGGATAGAGGAGTAGAAAAATGGACTATAAGGAGGATAAAAGAGATGTACAAGGGAAGCGTGAGCTGTGTGAAAGTGGGAGGAGAGAGATCGGACTGGGTGGAACAGAGAAACGGCCTGAAACAAAGAAGTGCACTGTCACCGTTACTTTTCATTGTGGTGATGGATGACAAAATGACCCGAGCGGCACAAGTAATTGGGGAAGGAAAGATGAAAGCAATGGTGTTTGCGGATGATTTGATGATTGTGGAAACAAGGAGGAGGAGGTACAGGAACAGTTGGACGTGTGGGAAGGAATAATACAAGGATATGGGATGAAATTTAGCAGAAATAAGAGTGAGATGGTGATCACAACAAGGAAGAAGGAAAGGACCACAACGGGAATAACAATTGGTGGGGAACAGCTGAAGAAAGTGGAGAGTCTCAAGTATCTGGGAAGCCTGATACAAGAGAATGGAAGAAACGGTAGAGAAATAAATGAGCGGGGGAGGCAGGCAGAAGCATTCCGGAGGAGTGAGAGAAGCATGTTATGGAGCAGGGATGTCCCTCAGAACAGCAAGTAGATCATATATCGTACTATGTCCCTATCCTGACGTATGCCTCGGAGACCTGGGTTTTGAAAGGAAGGGAGAAGAGCAAAATACAGGCCAGTGAGATGAGGTTCTTGAGAAGCAGTATTGGAGCTACAAAGAGGGACAGAATAAGAAATGAGAGGACCAGAGAATTAATGAAGGAGGAACCATTACAGGATGGTATAGAAAAATCTAGACTTAGATGGTATGGACATGTAAAACGAATGGAGGAGAGGATACCCAGGAGGATACACGAGACGAAGTGGGAAGGAAAGATACCAAGAGGGAGACCGAGAGACAGGTGGCTGAAGGGGGTGGAAGAAAGCGTGAAGAAGAGAGGAGAAGACTGGACAAGGGTGGAGGCTGAGCGATGGTGGGAAGACAGAAGACGTTGGAGAGGCTTGTGTTCCAAACAGACCCGGCCAGTGGCTGGAAACTGTGCAAGATGATGATGACCTCATCACGTTTTCAGTCATGACCAGCAATATGTTGCAATGCTGAGAGTGCTATCTTTTGACGCCCTTAAAGTTGCAATAGTGCTAAAAAGTAATCGTACAAAGAATGTAACTTATATAAGAAGCTTCTTCAGTAAATTTGTTTTCCATTGTCCGTCATGTTTTGACGGGTTTCATCTAGTTAGGTTATTAATACAGTAACCCTTCAAAATCTTGCAAATGGCTGATCCAATTATGACCAAACATTGTACAATAAAAATATGTACCACCAAGATATAATGTTTAGCCTATTTTCATTCATGAAAAAAACAAGATGTTCAGTAAAGAACATATAGCCTACTTTCTCCTAAATGTATGAGTATAGTTATAACTCGTTGTTATTATCAAAGAGTATAATAGAACTATTCTTTGTTGAAGACCTTAGAAATGATTTACCTCTACCAAACGCCACAACCTAGATAAAAACTGCTACCATCATTGAAGAAAGAAAGATAAGAAGTATCTAAAGAATGTTATGGATCTGGAGACATAATCGACCGGACTGGCGGCGTGGCTCAGCGGTAACGTTCTCGCTTGCTGGACCGTATGTTTCAGGTTCGTATCCTGGCGCAGTCAGCTGGCATTTGAGGGTGCACAAATGCGAGGGAGCCGTGTTAGTAGATTTACTGGCACGTTAAAGATCCCCTTCGGGACAAAATTCTGGCACCCCGGCGTCTCTAAAAGCAACAGTAGTTAAAAGGGACGTAAAACCAATAACATTATTATTATTATTATTATTATTATTATTACATAATCGGCCTGACGCGGGCAACATCCAACTTTGAGTAGAGGCATGTCTTTACACGTCTGGCTGCGTATGACTTTCACAACCCTAATTGAATTAACAAATCTTTCCATGACCCTACAGAGACGTGTGTATACCAACTATGTGGATATTTTCGATTGCTATTTGGCTGAAATAGAAGTATTAATTAATATCCTGAACTAGCACCAACGATAGAGTTCAGATACTATGTGAAATCGTTTTGTTCTTTACTTCAATTAACATTTTCAAATAACGCACAATAGGCTGTTGCAAACCCTTTAAAATAGAAAGTAAAAATGTATCGTAGTATCATCTTGTCATTCTTCAAATTCGATGCGCATAGAATGCAAATGGTATAGTAATCAATGGAGCCCCACGTAGACTAGTCGTGATATCTAGTGGTGAAATTTCTAACAATATAATCCTAACAGAGCGAGTGCATTCTAGCGGCCAGAAGACGAAACTTTTCAATAAAATCTGGTCGGCGTGCAGTTACCTTTTTGGCAGCTAGATGTCTCGAGTAAATCTGCTGGCGAATTATGTTTTAATTAAATATATATTTTACACCATAATATGCACAATATAACGCTTAATTTTAAAACATCTGAGTCATTACAAAACAATAAACATATAACATTTCAAGCAAAAAACTTGCTCTGATCGGGTTTGAACCATAGGCATTTGAGCGATAGGCTAACGCTCTACCACTGAGCTAATTGTGTCAACGAATATCGTTCTATATAAAATGACTTACATAGAACTTGTTAGCAAATAGTGATTTATACTAAACGATTTCATCACTGGAGTATATTATTTATATATAAAGCATTTCATACAAAGTTTATTTATTTTATATCAGTACGCTATATTGCATGCAATACTCAAATTAGTGAAATATAAGTCAGGCACAAGATATCCGCTGCCATCTTGTCTTATTACTAAATCAGCTCAGCTTTTTAAAATCACGTCTGCACTATAGTATTACAAAATAAACTTTTAATTTCGAACGTGCCTCTTCCTTTAGAACAGTTAAAACGATTCTCGGCTCGATAATCGGAACTGGTGGGTCCCATGATATGGATTATAAAGTTTGCATAATTCGCACGGCCGCCATCCTGAAATGGTATGGCGGACGACCTTGTAGTTTGGTCACAAGACGCATCCTATACGAAGGTATGTTGTTACCAAATTTGGTAGAGATCGGATGATTTGGTTAGTCGTTATTTGATTTTACGTTTTGAACGTTTGAGTGGCCGCTATTCAGTTTTAGTAAAGATGGCGGCGATATAAAACATGACACTGAGGTGTCCTTTGCTAGTGCTACCTTTGTACCAAATTTCGTTCAATTCGCATTCACCGTGTTCGAATTGATAGGGGGGGACAGACATTCAGAGTACACACACTCACACACACACACACAGACACACAGACAGACACACTTTTTTCGCCCTGTGTTGATCTCATAAGTCTACTTTCATTTTTTGCAAAAATCGAAAGTAGGCTAAAAATAGGCTTATGAGATGACCTTTTGTCCGTGTGTCTGTCTATGTGTGCGTGTGTGTGTGTGAGGATTTTTGTGTGTCCCCCACCCCCCTAATGACTTCTAAACGGCTGGAGCGATGTAAATGAAACTCGGTAAGTTCATAGCACTATTCCGGGCGACCCCGACCGTGATTTTCAAATTTTGTTACGTCTCACCTGTCCAACATGGTGGTTGTGCGAAATATTTCACCAGCATTCAATATCTATCACCGATATCACCCTGGAATTTTGTACGGTGATAAAGGGAACTACTAGAAGTTCACCTATGTGACTTTTAAAAATCTGTTAACTACAAAACCTACATGGTGGCCAAGCGAATTTGCAACTTTTACATAGTCGTTTCTCGCGATTTAACCAACCAAACGCAATGAAACTTGGTACAGCATATGTTTATACAAATTGTAATGCACCGACATCTAATTTCGTTCAATTGTTTACATAACCTCAAGATGGCGGCTGTGCGAAATATTTCACTGGCATTCTATATCTCTGAAACTATTACCGGTATCACCATGAAATTTTGTGCGGAGATAAAGGGCACTACTGGAAGTTCATACTTTTAAAAACCGGTTAACTACAAAATGAACATGGCGGCCAAGCGAAGTTGAAAGTTTTAAATAGACTTTCCTCGCGATTTAATGATCCAAACGCAATGAAATTTCGTACAGCAAATGTATATACACATTGTAATGCACTGGTATCAAACTCAGTGCAATTGTTTACGTATCCTCAAGATGGCGGCTGTGCGAATTTCGAAAATTACGTTTTTTATTTCTTGTGTTCTACCATGCGATCGAAATCAACATTTGCATAAAGAACGTACACAATAATCATTATCTAATAGTACATAACTCTATGGCCTACATATATTAAATTCCAACATGGCGACCATCCTAAATATTTAGACGGTTCTCTATATCTATTAATCTACTATAGCAATCAAACTGAAATTTTGTAAGTGTATGGAGACTATAAGCATACGTTCACCCATGGGACGTTCAATAACCTGGCGAGTACAAATCCAACATGGCGGCGACGCAAAATTTAAATATTCAAATGGACGTTTCTTGCGTTTTAACCATTCGAGCGCAGTAAAACATGATATGGTATATGCTTACACAAATTTTAATTGACTGGCATCTAATTCATTTAAATTATTTTCATAACCACAAGATGGCGGCTGAGCGTATTTTTAAAATCCCGTTTTTATTTCTTGTTACCTAATCATGCGATTGAAGTTTGAATAAAACACCTACACAATAATCTTCATGTAATAGTACATAAATCTAAGGCCTATAATATAAAAATCCAACATGGTGACCTTCCAAAATATATAGACGGTTTTCAATATCTACGAATCTATTACAACAATCAAACTGACAATTTGTATGTTGATAGAGGCAATTAATATTATTAGTAGGATATATGAAAATATGCTATTAATTCTTCATGAAACTACTTGTTAAAATTGCAGTTACTAACCATTAGTAATTAAACGCATGAACCATACAATTTCCCTTGAGTAATTTCGCAAATGACTGACTGTATTATGACAACCCGGTCACTGCATGTGAGATTTTCGATGTGAAATGTCATGTCCTGTGGTTCGGATTCCACGTAAAACGGAGGTCCCGTGGCTTATGATCGCGAGATTAACGGTCACGTTAAACTACAAGCTTCCTTCCTTTATTATGACAAAATAAAAAGATCATAGACCGCACCGACGATGCATATTTTTTAAAAGTTTCGGGACGTTCCAGTGTTACCAGCCATTGATTATCGATGGTACCAACCTCATCAACTCCACAATAACTGATTGAATTATGATCAATATTTGCACGCCCAAACATAGTACGTACCACTAACATACGATTTATAACATTTCAGTTCACTCTAGTGCTGTCAACTGTTGTCGTTGGCGTTGGTGTTGCAAATATTTCACCTCATTTTGACTTTTGACTTTTGACCTTTTGAGCTGCAGTTTTGAAATTTGGATTTTTGTAGGATCTTTTCAGTACTAGTTGTGGAGTTATTGAACCCTTGCTAGGATCATTATTTTTGATTTTTGGCACAAATTCGAATTTTCTAAAATCCATATTAAACTCGCTTGTTCATTAGGTAATATTGCTGATGGAAATTTTGGTTGCTCCTAACGGGTACGAAATTGGGAGTTAATTTTAGTTCTAAGCATTATTTGTTGAACCAAATTGCTTTGCTTACATTCATGGTTCTCATTCTTAGTAGGTTGAATCTTTTTGCTTCGCAGTTTGCCAGACTGGTCGTTAAAATGTAAAGTTTTGAAGTGGACTTTTCAGTTCTGGCTGTAAAACCAGTTGTAACTCTTCAGTCGGTCAACACAAATTTGTCCGGTCTGTATCATCCCATAATGATTGGTCATGGTAAATGTGTGTTCAAGATGTGGCCGAATGTCCCTTTTACGCGACATCAAATATTGATTCTGGGTCACGCATGTTTACAGACGCTAGCCTGTTGCTAATGGATCAACAGCTTGCTCCGTAGCCAAGGGATGGTAAGTGAAAGCTGCACCCTCGGAGATTCTTTGAGGATATCAGGGCTGCTCAAATAGGGTGTGGCTAAGCATTTGAAATTTCAGGCATTTTCACACGGATTTTCTGTGAGAATTATTCAATAGCTGAGTTCCATCGGGGTGGTAAAGGTTTATAAAATGGGTATACTGTAGGGTTGGCGGCGAATAAAAATTTGCGTAATAATACCTAAAATTTGTGACAGTTATCTAGGTCTCCTATATGGTTACCAAGGCAAATATTCATCATCTAAATCTCAAGAGTAATGCTCATCTAGTTCTCCTATATGGTTACCAAGGAAACATGTATTCATCATCTAAATCTGAAGAGTAAAGATCATCTAGGTCTCCTATATGGTTACCAAGGAAACATGTATTCATCATCTAAATCTGAAGAGTAAAGATCATCTAGTTCTCCTATATGGTTACCAAGGAAACATGTATTCATCATCTAAATCTGAAGAGTAAAGATCATCTAGGTCTCCTATATGGTTACCAAGGCAACAACTATTCATCATCGAAATCTGAAGAGAAATGCTCATCAAGGTCTCCTATATGGTTACCAAGGCAAATATTCATCATCTAAATCTCAAGAGTAATGCTCATCTAGTTCTCCTATATGGTTACCAAGGAAACATGTATTCATCATCTAAATCTGAAGAGTAAAGATCATCTAGGTCTCCTATATGGTTACCAAGGCAACAACTATTCATCATCGAAATCTGAAGAGAAATGCTCATCTAGGTCTCCTATATGGTTACCAAGGCAACAAGTATTCATCATATAAATCTGGTTGGTTGGTTCTTAAGTTTAGGGGCTGCGATAACGCGGTCATGTAGTCCCGAGTACTTTGGGTGTGTGTAGAATCTGTCTGTTAAACGGTGTTAATTGTGAGGACTGTATTAGTGTGTGTTATCTGTTTTTAGCCCACTTTCCATTTTTGCAAAGAAATGAAAGTAGACTTATGAGATAAATACAGGGCGAAAAATTGTGTCTCTGTGTGTGTGTGAGAGAGAGAGAGAGAGAGAGAGAGAGAGAGAGAGAGTGTGAGTGTGTGTGTGTGTACTCTCAATGTCTGTCCCCCCCTATCAATTCGAACACGGTGAAACCGAATTGAACGAAATTTGGTACAGAGGTAGCACTAGCAAAGGGCACCTCAGTGCCATGTTTATTAATCGCCGCCATCTTGACGGAAACGTAATGGCGGCCACCCAAATGTTCAATGCTTAAATCAAATTACTACTAACCTAATCATCCGATCTCTACCAAATTTTCCAACAACATATATTTATATGACGAGCGTCGTTTGACTAAACTACAAGGTCATCAGCCCAAACGTTTGCAGATGGCGGCCACGTATGTTTGCAAATCGACTCCCCCTATCAATTCAAACACGGTGAAACCGAATTGAACGAAATTTGGTGCAGAGGTAGCACTAGCAAAGGGCACCTCAGTGTCATGTTTTATATCGCCGCCATCTTGACGAAAACGTAATGGCAGCCACCCAAATGTTAAAAGCTTAAATAAAATTACGACCAAACTAATCATCCAATCTCTACCAATTTTCGCAACAGTATACCTTTATGTATGAAGAATCTTCTGACCAAACTACAAGGTCATCAGTGCAATAATTTGCGGATGGCGGCCATGTATGTGTGCAAATAGATTCCCCCTGTCTATTTAAACATGGTGAAACCGAATTGAACGCAATTTGGTACAGAGGTAGCACTAGCAAAGACCACCACAGTGTCATGTTTTATATCGCTGCCATCTTGGCAGACCATAATGGCGGCCACCCAAATGTTAAAAGCATCAATCACATTACGACCAACCTAACCGTCTGACCTCTACTAAATTTTGCAACAACATACCCTTATGTGGGAAGCATTTTTTGACCAAACGACACGGTCATCAGCCCAATAGTTTGCAGATAGTGGCCATGTATGTGTGCAAATCGATTCCCCTATCAATTCAAACATGGTGAAACCGAATTGAATGAAATTTTGTACAGAGTTAGCACTAGCAAAGGGCACCTCATAATCATGTTTAGTATCCGTATAACACGTTGTATTTCAAGAAGCTACTACAAACAACATTCAATTATACTCCTTGAAAAGGTCCAAGAGTTATAAAAATACCCACGCACTTAGGAGAAAGTAGGCTATATGTTCTTTACTGAACATCTTGTTTTACATTCAAATAAGGATTGTAGACTTTTGAATTTTTCAAATAGTTCCTACTTTTTCCGCCAAACGCCACCATCAACGACTACTAGTTCTGAACTTAGCTACCAGACGCCACCGCAGTCGGCCCTTGGCAACGAACGTAGGAACCTTACATTCTTAACCTATAGGCTACAATTTAGCTTCTCACAGGTGTAATTAGTGAAAGGTTCTTTAACATGCCATAAATCTATGACATGGGACCGCCGGCTTTACTTCCCCTCCGAAGGAAGGCATACTGAGGGATTTTTAACGCTCTTAAAAATCCGACGAAATGGGCCGGATTTGAACCCTGTTACTCCATACTTTGATGCTTGCCTTTGAGGTCGTACCTCAGGCACCAGGTCTCGTCACCGGTGACGATGGTTTTCAGGACCATTCCATGCCACGGGACGTTCACCCTTCTCACTGCCAGCCGTCAAACAGGTGTGCACGTTAGGTTGCATAAATTCACCCTTCTCACTGCCGCCGGTCTATCAGGTGTGCAAGGCAGGTTGCATAAATTCTCGCTTCTCTCTTGCTTTCAATTTAGAGTTTAGACGACCCAATCTGAAGGCTATTCCTAAAGACGACTATGCCAGGAGTTTTCAGGACTTGTTCAGTCGTTCTCAGAAGTGCATAACCATCCACGGGGATTACTTCGAAGGTCAGTAACGGCTGATTCAGGTAAGCCAACAATCCGTTCGTAATATAGCCCATTCACCGAACTTTTCAGACAGAGGGTGTACATTGATTCAAAACCGGCATTCACTACAAAGGCAAAGAGGCCAACACATGCATCTACAAACTTGAAAATTTCAAATGGTCGCCTTGAAAATATTCTGAGAACATGTTCCTTATATGAAGCTTGATTCATCATTGTAAACATAAGAAGTTCAGGTTCCCCTTGAGATGGAGTCTCGTGGTCGCTCCAATAGCTGTGAGCACCTGGGGTTAACCTTTATGTCTTGTTCATGTACACGTCAAGTAAAGGTACTTCACCCAGCCCTTGAGCCGATATAATTATTGGCATGTAATTAATTCAAGAGCTTAAATTTCACGGGTCGTTAGCGCCATGAACACAGAGGGTGTAATCAATAAAAGCATTCGTTGCCCCCTCATTCTCCCACGATAAACAAGCTCTAGTTTATTTGATCACAGAGCGACTATACAATTGGAAGCTGTCTTCGTCATTCCTTTCTTAGTCATAGGAAAGTTCAGTGACCACTCGTAGACGACGTTTCGGAAGAGTGTGAATAGAGAAGCAACTAACGAAGACATTATAACCTATTTTCATCGTATAAAATGTCACCTTATGTCCGAGAGTTTAAGTGTTTTTGTGTGTCCCAGATAAATTTTGAAAGGCTGAATGGTTTTCAATGGAACTTAGTAGAAAGTGTGTTCCTTCCCCCTCCAACCCCAATCGTGTCTTACAAATGTCAAGTGTCACCAATCCAACATGGCAGCCACGCAAAATATTTCACCTTTGCTCATTATCCCGAAACTATGGCATAAATTAAACTGAACCTTTGTGTGGTGATTTTTTTTTTATCGTGTAGCCTCCTGAGAGGCCGTGTGCAGGTCTTTCTAGTCGACGCCCGTGGGCGACCTGCAAGTCGGGATGAGAGATGGAATGGTTGAAGATGAATGAAACTGGGCAAGGATGTGGAAGGAAGTGGCCGTGACCTGTCAGAAGGTACTGTCCCAGCATTTTCCTGGTGTTGAAAATGGGAAACCACGGAAAACCATTTCAAGGACAGTCGACGGTGGGGCTCGAACCCACGCGTCTACCGAGTCAGCAGAGAGCTTGGTCCCATGACCTAATGCTGCGCTTTAGCCAGCTGAGCCTCTACTGTCGGTTGTGTGGTGATGAAAAGCTATAAGCAAGTTCATATATGTGAATTTCAGAGACATGGTAAATACGAAACTAATATTACGGCACGGCAAATGTCAAATATTTAAATGGCCTTTTGTAGCGACCTATGCATCTGATAGATCTGCCAATTAGTCGCTTTTTACAAATTATGAATAGTGCATGAAATATGCTGATACATTTTTATTATTAAGCGTTATATTCATATTGTAGATATCTTATGTGTGTATTTCTAAAAATATACATTTTATGGTTTGTGAGTTATTGAATTGAAAGCTGGAAAACAAGTATGTGATAAATACTGATATAATAATAATCATCTGGCACATACATCTCTAGCTTTGATTTTCATAAAATATAGATGCTGTGCAGATGACTTACGTTAAAATGCCTGCGGAGCTCAGCCCATTATGGTCGCGCTAGTCCCAGCAGTACCCTACCAAACACAATCACGGCGAGGGAACCCACTGTGCAACTGTTGCATAACACACCTCCTGTACTAACATAAGTTAGTAGTTATTGTTGTTTTAAGGGGCGGAACTACGAGGCCATCATCCCCTGTACTAACATACAGGGGTGTGCATATTATTATTAGACTCAAGGCCACTTTTCCAAAATTACCTTTATACTTTTGACGACTTAATGCACTAAATGTGTTTGCAAGGTGCTGCAATTACGTCTAATGTTTAACCAAGATTCTTAATTATACATTCTTTTAAGGAACTCAAACTAAAATGATTTTTTAGATTTCCACTAACAGAGGAGCTTTGCTAATGCAAAATGCCACACGTTTGTCTTCATTACTTCGCTCAAGTTTTCACGTGAATTTAGAGCATAGGAATTTGAAGTCTTTTTCACTGATAGCCCGCTATTCAACCATTAAAAGATTCGTGAACCATGGATTGAAATCACCTGACTTAGAAGGTACATTCCAATTTCAATGAAAAAATAGAAAACGGGCTCAGCTTAGGTATCTCTTGGAATCCCCAATTATGAAAGTTTATTGACGCAATTCGTTATGGAAAAAGGTTTAAGTCAACGGTGGAGAAAACATTATTACTAAGTAGGGTGATAAAAGATGCCAGCAGTTGGTCAATACAATTGTTTTCTATAAAAAACTCTGACTGATTTAAATGCTTGCCTCGGTGGGTGAGTGGTTAACGTGTCAGTCTACTAACCCCATGCTTGCAGGTTTGCTCCTGGCCGTGGTAAGTGATTTTTGAAAGGCGGCAAAAATTACGAAACGCATGCCATACGATGTTGTACGCCGTGTTCATAATAGCTAAATTAATCTCGGGATTTTCCGCCAACACAAAGTTCCTCATTTCTCTACTAGAAAGCGCTATAGTGTCTAGGAGCTTAGATATCTAACCCCCTTGACTTTCATAGTGCTTCAAGGAACAACAAAATTTGACATGCAAGCTGGCCTCTGGGTGTCAAATAACAAAGCTTTCACCCGGCATCCGAGGCCATACGGTATTATTATTACTGATATTAATTCCTTATTTGATTATAATAATATGCACACCTCTGTAACATACCAGTAGCCTTCCACATCCTTGCATGTGCTATCACCAAGATGCCAGAATTTACCTGTAGACGATCTTCTTTTCTGCCTATGTGTTTTTTCTCTAGCCCTTTGCTCAACCTTACCTATACACGCATGTTATTTAAATATCTAAGATGCCTGATAAATTACGCTAGTAATCGGACAGCCGCTAAGCCGATTGCACCGTGATTTGAGCTGAGGGTACAGAGGTCAACTGATGACGTCTAACAGCCTAAGCTATGGAGATTGAGCCCTCACAGTGGAATTGAAACTATGACAGAGCCTCGGTCAACTGGGCTGGGTATAGCTACGCTTACTCCTAGACCACGCAAGTTAAGTTCACACCCACACTACAGTGTATCGATCACGTCGCTCACCCCCACACAGCTAACGCTCTTGGGGTTGAGAAGGTTGTATTTATTGAAGCACTGTGGTAAGTTTACTGGAGAGCTGGCTGTCGAGTGCACTTGGAGTACAGTAGCTTTACAATCGGCACTCCAGCTGTAAGCTAAGGACCACTTGTACTGGATGAGTTGTTGGAAATTACATCGTGTGATTGTGGAGATGACCACCCCTCAGAACTCAAATCTGGATCTCCTTCATTCTGGTCAGTTGTACTTCCGTTTGCATCACAAGAGTCGGTGCTCAAGGATAGGCCACTTCAAACTCTTAAAATTGGGGCCAGGCAAGTTTGTGCTCGATGCTCTGCTTCTCTATTACCATGTAAGCAGGCACAGCGAGTGAGAGAGGGGAAAATAGGGAGAGAAGGAAAGATTATAATGATATTTCCAAACATGGGTGTAATAATCCTCCCTATATTATTCTGCTAAGGTCGAATTCAGGTTTTGTACCGAAAATAAGATCCTGTTAACACCAACCTACACATATGGGGTACCTACAGGTTACGCATAACCCCATGTGTGCCAGAAACGCACTCACTTCCTCTTTAAATGCCTCAAACTAAATAAATACCTTAAAAATATTCATTTGCAATGGGAGCACCGTAACCTGGAGAGCCTGCCACTAGAGCGCAGGGCAGCAGGGCTGCCATCTGGCGGGAACGCGGCGTACTGCTAGGCGAGCCTGCCACGAGCCCAGGGCAGCGCGGCGGCGGCAGCCATCTGGCGGGAGCGCGGCGTACTGCTAGCTGAGGAGTCTCTCAGCAGATGGCTCCGGTGTGGTCTCGCTAAGACTTTCTCCAGGGTTCAATCCTTTGCAAATGTAAAAATTGCTGTAGAAGAAACTCCCGAGCAAACAATAACCGATGAATTCGTTGTAACATCGACTATTGTCTACAATGAGGTGCTGTGACAAGTAAAAAAACACTGTTCTACATAATTATTTGTGTTCTTCTCATGTACGTATGCCGTTAACAACAATAAATACATTTCTTCAATGCAGCATATGGGCGATTAGCGCACCGGGTCTTCACGAATAAAGATCTGTCCATGAGTACAAAGCTTATGGTGTACAAAGCAGTGGTCATTTCTACATTTTTGTATGGCTGTGAAACGTGGACCCGTTACCGACGAGATCTTAGGAAGCATGAGCGCTTCCACCTACGAAAACTTCGATCAATCCTGAGGATTAAATGGGAAGACCGCATTACCAATATTGCTGTTCTTGAAAAGGCTCAAATCAACAGCATAGAATCATCCATAATAGGTCACCAATTTAGATGGATTGGTCATGTCCATCGGATGGATGATGTGAGATTACCTCGTCAAATGCAATATGGTGAGTTTATGCTATGGCACCAGACCTCATGGTGGTACTAGGAGGCACTACAAGGACCAATTTATGCAGACCTTGAAATTGACAGGTCTTGATTCACAAACCTGGGACATGCTGGCTGAAGACCACTCAACTTGGCGCCGTACCATCTCGGATACTGTAAAAACGTTTGAAAGGGATCGACGCACACATGAAGAGGCCAAGCGTCAAGCTAGGAAACTTCGAGCAGCCCAACCCCGTCCTCCTCCAGCAATACTACACACATCAAAAAAAGTTTTGCATCACCTCGGTTCCCAGATCTCCGGCATATAGACGTTGACTGTGTATATTGTATCCAAGATACAGTCCCTTTGACTGTTCATAGATGTCACTAAAACTGCTCAAAGATGTAAACAACCATGCATGAGCAGGGCCTATTAGACGGAGGGGGTACGACAGCCGATCAGTTCCAGTCATTCCACCAGGACGAAGGTACGCTGCTCATGTTGTCTGTAGTTCTACCATGCCTAGAAGGTCAATACCGCAGTTCGATCGCGTCCGCATTGTTACTTTGTGTCAAGAAGGGCTCTCAACAAGGGAAGTTTCCAGGCGTCTCAGAGTGAACCAAAGCGATGTTGTTCGGACATGGAGGAGGTACAGAGATACAGGAACTGTCGATGACAGGCCTCGCTCAGGCCGCCCAAGGGCTACTACTGTAGTGGATGACCGCTACTTACGGATTGCCGCTCGGAGGAACCCTGACAGCAATGCCACCATGTTGAATAATGCGTTTCGTTCAGCCACAGGACGTCGTGTTTCAACTCAAACTGTGCGCAATAGGCTGCATGATGCGCAACTTCACTCCCGACGTCCATGGCGAGGTCCAGCTTTGCAACCCCAACACCATGCAGCGCGGTACAGATGGGCCCAAAAACATGCTGAATGGACCCCACGGAATTGGCATCACGTTCTCTTCACCGATGAGTGGCGCATATGCCTTCAACCAGACAATCGTCGGAGACGTGTTTGGAGGCACCCTGGTCAGGCTGAACGTCTTAGACACACTGTCCAGCGAGTGCAGCAAGGTGGTGGTTCCCTGATGTTTTGGGGTGGCATTATGTGGGGCCGACGTACGCCACTGGTGGTCATGGAAGGCTCCGAAACGGCTTTACGATACCTGAATGACATCCTCCGACCCATAGTGCAACCATATCGGCAGAATATTGGAGAGGCATTTGTCTTCATGGACGACAATTCTCGACCTCATCGTGCACATCTTGTGAATGCGTTCCTTCAAGATAACGACATCGCTCGACTACAGTGGCCAGCATGTTCGCCAGACATGAACCCTATCGAACATGCCTGGGATATGTTGAAAAGGGCTGTTTATGGACGTCTTGACCCACCAACCACTCTGAGAGATTTACGCCGAATTGTCGTTGAGGAGTGGGACAATTTGGACCAACAGTGTCTTGATGAACTTGTGGATAGTATGCCACGGCGAATACAGGCATGCATCAATGCAAGAGGACGTGCTACTGGGTATTAGAGGTAGTGGTGTGTACTGCAATCTGGACCACAAATGCTGAAAGTCTAGCTGTATGATGGTACAACATGCAATGTGTGGGTCTCATGAGCAATAAAACGAGCTGAAATGTTGTTTGTGTTGATCTCTATTCCCTTTGTATTTAACGGTTCCGGAACTCTTGGAACCGAGGTGATGCAAAACTTTTTTTGATGTGTGTATGTGACTTGTGTGGACGCTTGTTTTATGCCAGGATTGGACTCTTTAGTCACCGTAAACACATCCACAAACTGGACTGAAGGAAGAACATTTATACACGGATTCGAGTTAAAGCCGATGATGTTGATGATGACTTCCGTTTGCATCACAAGAGTCGGTGCTCAAGGATAGGCCACTTCAAACTCTTAAAATCGGGGCCAGGCAAGTTTGTGCTCGATGCTCTGCTTCTCTACTACCGTGTAAGCAGGCACAGCGAGTGAGAGAGGGGAAAATAGGGAGAGAAGAAAAGATTATACTGATATTTCCAAACATGGGTATAATAATCCTCCCTATATTATTCTGCTAAGGTCGCATTCAGGTTTTGTACCGAAAATAAGGTCGTGTTAACACCAACCTACACATATGGTGTACCTACAGGTTCCGCATAACCCCATGTGTGCCTGAAACGCACTCACTTCCTCGTTAAATGCCTCAAATTAAATAAATACCTTAAAATTGTACATTTACAAGGGGAGCACCGTAACTTGGCGAGCCTGCCGCTAGAGCACAGGGCAGCGCGGCGGTGGCAGCCATATGGCGGGAGCGTGGCGTTCTGCTAGCTGAGGAGTCTCTCAGTAGATGGCTCCGGTGTTGTCTCGCCAAAATTTTCTCTAGGGTTCAATCCTTTGCAAATGTAAAAATTGCTGTAGAAGAAACTCCCGAGCAAACAATAACCGATGAATTCGTTGTAACATCGAATATCGTCTACAAAGAGGTGCTGTGAAAGTACAAAACACTGTTCTACATTATTATTTGTGTCCTTCTCATGTACGTATGCCGTTTAACAACAATAAATGCATTTCTTCAATATTTAAAACTTCGTTGTCCCACATTCTTCCCTCCTACCCCATAACCTAAATTCACGTAGCGAAAGCTCGCACGGGCCCACTAGTAATACAGTGGAACGTGGCTAATTCGAATTCTTCTTTAATTCGATTTTTTTTCTTGGTCCCAAGCATTTCAAATACAATCAATACTAAAAAATCGTGGTTAATTCGAATTATATTTTGGATAATTCGAAGTTTTTAGTGTAAAACGCCGATCGGAAGCCGACCAGTTGGGTCAGTTACCGAAAAAACTCTTCCGGGTGCAGCCCAAGCAACAAACCACATCACAGATCGTAGGCTTTTTTTTTGAAAGTAGAAATGAAGTAAGTGGTTCTGTTTTCCGTTCCTTAAATTTGTTAGATTCTGTTGTGATGGCTGAAAGACGTAATTGTAGGAAACAGGTAAAAATCTCAAACCATTTTGAAAAACAGTAGATTCTCTGAGACTTAACTAGATTGCTGGATCACTACTGTCGATAAATAGGCGAATAGTACATTTTGGTTTTATTTTTCATTTGAAACTTTTGAGGTTATTCACGATACAGTTGTCTGTTAATCTGCTTTGTTGAACGTAAATCATTATGTAAACGTAATACAATATATTTTCTCTACCCTTTTCCAAGAACTTTCTTAAATCGAATTTTTAGCCTATTTTCAATTTTGAAAAAATAGGCTTATGAGATCACCTTTTGTCCGTGTGTGTGTGTGTGTGTGTGTGTGTGTGATTCGTGTGTGTGTCCCCCCCTAATAAAATCTAAACTGCTGGAGCGATTTCAATGAAACTCGGAAAGTTCATAGCACTATTCCCGGCGACCTCGACCGTGCCCTTCAAATTTTGTTACGACTCACCAATCCAACATGGCGGCTGTGCGAAATATTTCACCAGCATTCAATATCTCCGAAACTATTACCGATATTACCCTGATATTTTCTATGGTGATAGAGGGAACTACTATAAGTTCACTTATGTGACTTTTGAAAATCTGGTAACTACAAAACCAACATGGTGGCCAAGCGAATTTGCGACTTTTAAATAGACGTTTCTCGCGATTTGACCAACCAAACGCAATGAAACTTGGTACAGTATATGTTTATATACATTGTAATGCACCGACATCTAACTTCGTTCAATTGTTTACATAATCACAAGATGGCGGATGTGCGAAATATTTCACCGGCATTCTATATCTCTGAAACTATTAGCGGTATCTCCCTAAAATTTTGTACGGAGATAAAGGGCACTACTGGATGTCCATCTATAAGATTTTCAAAAACCGGTTAACTACAAAACGAACATGGCGGCCAAGCGAATATGAACATTTTAAATAGACCTTTCTCGCGATTTAATGTTCCAAGCGCACTGAAACCTGGCACAGGAAATATTTATACACATTGTAATCCACTGGTATCTAATTTAGTTCAATTGTTTACATAACCTCAAGATGGCGGCAGTGCGAATTTTAAAATTAAGTTTTTATTTCTTGTGATGTAGTCATGCGATCGAAGTGAAAGTTTGAATAATGAACCTACGCAATAATTTTCCTTTAATGGTACATGACTCTATGGCCTATACATTTAACAATCCAACATGGCGACCATCCGAAATATTTAGACGATACTGAATATCTACGAATCTATTTTAGCAATCAAACTAAATTTTTTAATGTTCATAGGGGCTATAAACATAAGTTCACCTATAGGACTTTAAATAACCTGGTGATCACAAATCCAACATGGCGGTGACGCGAATTATAAATATTCACATGGACGTTTCTCGCAATTTAACCATCCGCGTGCAGTGAAACTTGGTGCAGTAAATCTTTATCCGAATGTTAATCCATTGGCATCTAATTTATTTCAATTGTTTCCATAACCCCAAGATGGCAGCTGTGAATTTTTTTTAAATCTCCTTGTTTTTTCTTGTGTCCTAATTATGCGATTGAAGTTTGAATACTACACGTTCACAATAATCTGCATGTAACAGTACATAACTCTAGGACCTACATATATAAAATCCAACATGGCGACCATCCGAAATATTTAGTCGGATCTCAATATCTACGAATCTATTACAGCAATCAAACTGAAATTGTGTATGTTGATAGTGGCAATTAACGTAAGTAGGATATATGAAAATAGGCTGTATAGTTCTTCACGGAACTACTTGTTGGATAATTCGATTTTTTTTACTGAACCCTTGAGGTTCGAATTATCCAAGTTCCACTGTAATAATTATAATAAGTTCAGGTAACTAATTGACAGACCAGTCAAACATTACATCCACCAGATCCTGGACGGATGGTTGGTTGGTTCCTTAGTTTAGGGGCTGCGACAACGCGGTCATGTAGCCCCGTGTACTTAGGGTGTGTGTGGAATCTGTCTGATCATCATCATCATTATCTAAATGCTAAGCCTTGTTGCTGCAGCCACAGCCCAGGATTTTCAGCAGCTCTCTTCGCCATGACGTAGGAAGAAAAACCCAGCTGAGTGATTGTGTTCCTAAAGTAAGAGAGACGCGGTCTTCCTTTGGATTTTTTCCCTAGATAACCGGTGTTAATTGTGATGACTGTATTAGTGTGTGTTATCTGTTTTTAATTCAAGTAAGGACTGCAGACAATACTTTCAAGTAGTTCTTACTTTCGCTACCAAATGCTGCCGTCCTCGACACCTATCTGTGAACTTGTCTACTACTAGATGCCATCGCAACCAGCGCCTGGTGACGAACGTTGAAACTTAAGAGAATTAATCAAATCAAACCTACACAATTTACTTCACACAAGTTTAGTTAGTGAAAGATACATTTAAATATCATAAATCTACGACATGGGGCTGCCAGATTTACTTCTTCTCCAACGGAAGGCATACTGTGGGATTTTTAACGCTCTTAAGAAATCCGACGAATTCGGCCGGGCTTGAACCTGTGACATAGAAGCTCAGCATGCTTCCAACTACGCCACCGAAGCCGACATCCTGGACGGACGAGCGCAGAAAGAGCAATTATGAGAAGATGAAGAGATTTTGGGAGGACAAGAAAGCAAGATCAGCTAGATAGATTCAATTGTGTTCCTTCGACGGGCATAGCGTTGTAAAATAATAATATTAAAAACAATAATGATAATAAGGGGCCGATAACCTAGATGTTAGGCCCCTTAAAACAACAATTATCATCATCATCAATAATGATAATAATATTAATAATAGATAAGTACATTAAGTATGACATTTCAGACACAAACATTCAACGACAAAGACCTTAGACAGACTCATCAAGAAGAAATCACATCTCGTCCGTAGCATGTTCATTCTGATGCATGGAAGAGAGCACACTCCGAAAGGATGATAACTTGATGGGACCACAAACAGTTGAGATCTTACGATCTTTAGTGACTCTAACGATGAAGCGAAGAGAATATTAATACTTAGAATTGAATTTGGTTGCAGAGACGAAATCTATAGGCCTCTATAGTCTCACAGACAGTTTCACAAACGCAGGAGACGTTAGGATGTTATTTATCCTAATATACAGGGTGTCGCAAAATTACGTCGACAAACTGAAACCAGAGGTTCCGGCCCTTACCAGAAGCAACTTGAGATAGGGCACTTATGGCTGGAAACGAATCGTTACAAATTTGTGCGACGTTAAACTTTTAACGAGGCAAATCGGCAACACCGCGCCGACAAAGTGCGACTTTTTCTAATGCTTCCGTGCCGTACCAGCCGCGGAGGAATGTCGCCACTTCCCGTCTGGTGAACTAGCTCAGTGGTATCGTCCACGGAACGGCGTGTTCCTTCAAACGAGTCATTTGGTAGCGGTTCGAATCAGAGCCAGCGATACTTTCTTCTTATCAAAATTTTTCAATTTTTCGACGTGGACGATACCACTAAGCTAGTTCACCAGACGGGTAGTGGCAACATTCCTCTGCGGCTGGTACGGCACGGAAATATTAGAAAAAGTCGCACTTTCTAGGCGCGGTGTTGCCGATTTGCCGCGTTAAATGTTCATCGTCACACAGATTGTTAACGGTTCGTTTCCGGCCATAAGTGTCCTATCTCAAGTTCCTAGAGATAAGGGCCGGAACCTCTGGTTTCACTTTGTCGATGTAATTTTGCGACACCCTGTATAACAACAGACAAAAAGGAAGATTATTCAATATACACGCAATACGAGGATAAATTGGCAGGAGGAAACAAGGGGTGGGAGACCTGAATGAGTTAAACATCGGGGCAATATCACGAAAAATCGAGAATTTTTCCGAATCTCAGTAAACAAACACAGAAGAACGCAAGAGGCAACACAGTGAGTTCATTAAATGCTTTGGGGAGAAGAGGAAGGCAAAATATATCAATTCTTCTTCTTTCGAACGTTGTGACCTTTCACGCAATTCTGTTAACAATACCCCGGTATACACCGCGGTCGTCATTAATTAATTTCTGAAGAGGCAGATTAGTCACTCTCTTTAAATGGTCAAGGTACCAGTTCGGGGCAGGTACCCTCAGCCGTTTTCCATCAACTTTACCCTTCTCAATGCCGTCTCGCCGGATGACATGGCCGAAAAGTCTCAACATTTGCCTTTGGATGTTTAGGAGTAAGCGTGCTTTAGGAGCAATCCTTAGCTCCTTCAGAATATATTCATTTGTTCTTCTTTCTACCCACGATATTCGTAGCATTCTTCGATAACATGTCATCTCAAGGGCTTTGATTCTCCTACGGCATGCAGCATTTATGGTCCAGGACTCAGAGCCATACTTGACGATACGTATATCAAGCCATTTAACAAATTCCAAAGCGCTCTATAAATGGGCATCAAGATAGGAACAAAGAAAGAAAGAAAGAAAGAAAGAAAGAAAGAAAGATATCACAAATGAAGTTGATGTTGTTGTTGTTTCATTAAAGGGATTGGACTTCGTGGCCATTCATTCCCGTGTACTTGGGTGCATGTGGAATTTTATCTGATAACTTGTGCCATTGCGAAGGCTGTATCAGTGTGTGTATTTGTATTTAGGACATGAATGGGAAGGAGGTGGCCGGGGCCATAAGTTAGGAACCATCCCGGCATTTGCCAGGAGTAGAAGTGGGAAACCACGGAAAACCACTTCCAAGATGGCGAGGTGGGAATCGAACCTTGCTCTTCTCAGATATGGCTCACGAGGCTGAGTGTACCCTGGTCCAATCTTTAGACTAGAATTAAATTTCTAGAAAGAGCCGATAATCGAACCCGCCTCTCTCTGGGCGATAGCTATAAATCTAGCTACTACAACGGGAAGTGAACAACTGAAGAATGGGATGCTGTGTTTGGAGCTGAGGAAAGGAATGCACGGTTAATAAACACCCCTTTACTCCTGATTGGTTTGGTTGATGCCCCTTTCCATGCAAACAGTTGGATCATCAACCAAGTAACTTCGAATTATCGACTATTTAAGGCTCTTTTGTGTGAACAAACAAACGCATCAGTTGATTTCTTCCCTCATTTGGGATACGAACATACTATGCAATTCAATCTCATTAAAAGGGATCCCAATGCGGACATTGTATCACAGGCTAGACCAAGTAATCTACCCGTTGGCGATAAATAATCGTTCACTCTGTTCGAAAACGAAAACATGCGAAATATATGACCACGTACACAATGATAAATATCCCCACAATGTGGATCATTGTTTGCCCCGTGTCGGTAATGAGCTGGAATTCAATACATTAGTTGTGATTTAGTGCAGATAGCACGCATTAAGACACCTGCCAATCAATGCGGTGTTTAATCAATGCCATCAATAGATAGCAACGTCTGTACTAAAACTAGGAATCTCTCAATGTCGTAATTGTATACAGGAGTCTGCAGCGCTACTATACACGAAAGGAAGGAAAGAAAGAAAGAAAGAAAGAAAGAAAGAAAGAAAGAAAGGTACGAAGGAAATATAGAAAGGAAGGCAGGAAAGAATGAAAGAAAGGAAGGAAGAAAGAAAGAAAGAAAGAAAGAAAGAAAGAAAGAAAGAAAGAAAATAAGGAAGAAATATATAAAGGACGGAAAGAAGGACGATATGAAAGAAAGAAAGAAAGAAAGAAAGAAAGAAAAAAATAAATAAAGGATTGAAAGAAATAAAGAAAGAAAGATAGAAGGAAGTAAAGAAAGAAAAAAAGAAAGGAGAGAAACGATGGACGGAAGGAAAAAAAGAATGAAAGAAAAGAGATAACGGACAGTAGAAAAGAAAGAAAGAAAGAAAGAAAGAAAGAAAGAAGGGAAGGAATGAAAGAAGGATGTAAAGAAAGGGAAAATAAAGAACGGAAGGAAAGAGAGAAAGCAAGCAAGAAAGTAAGTAAGAACAAGGGATTGAAATAAATAAATAAAGAAAGAAAGAAAGAAAGAAAGAAATGAAGAAAGAGTGAGTGAATAAAATAAGGAAAAAACAAAGAATGGAGAAGGAAAGAATGGTGCAAAGAAAGGGGAAAATATTGGACGGAAGGAAAGAAAGAAAGAAAGAAAGAAAGAAAGAAAGAAAGAAAAGGAAAAATAAGAAAATATTATTGTAAACCATGTAAGCGAAATGATTAAATTGTTTACTGTGTCGTTCACTGAAATGCCGTCCCCCTACATTATTGGCAGTCGTCTCGGAGGTTCGATTTCAATTCGCGCCTCTGCCAATAAATTTAATTCTGATCTGAGTGTTGGAACGGGGTACACTCAGTCTCATGAGGCACAACTTAGAAAGAGTTGAATTTGATCCCGGAATGGTACCTAACTTAAGGCTACCGCCCCCCTTTTCCGAATGCTCACCTGAATGACAAATTCGACGCACTGAGCTACAGAGCTCTCAGATCTGGCAGTAAAGTAGTGGAAATTAGTTCATATATTCTATAAGAGAACTTCTGCGGCAGTCAGAGTGGGGTGTACGAAGAGCCCGCTGATGAGCCTGACTTTGTGCACCTAGGCAAAACCCCACTACATGCACTGCAAAAACGTAGAAAATTTGCTGAGTTTTGGTTGGAAAGTACTTTTTTCATGATTTATATGAAATCGGGCGGCCTTTCCCATTCAAAATCCCGCCTCTATCGTTTTGTTTAGCCTATTGAAGTGCAATCCTTGGCTTCATTCAAATTTCTATAATCGTTCAGATACGCGCCAAGCACACAGGGAACAGAGCACGTGGACTCAGATAATGAACCCCTCAAAATTCCCGAAATTACAAGACATGGATCCCTATGGGGCATGGTGGAACCACCTTTAACAGCAGCAACCAGAGGTGTAATGTTTCCCTTTTGAAGAAATGTTTTGAATAATTGAAATTCTTTCTAGCTCTTGAAAGAGCCACGAGGATTGCTGGTGCACCCAAGAATGTAGCCAATTTGACTTAAGATACCCGAATGATTCTCATCACTGCGAGAAGTAGAGGAAGAATCCAAGTGTCTAGAAATAACGGACAGTCCCGCTGTGTAGTCTATAGTTATCTGTGATTAGGAATGGATTTATGTGAGAGAAAATTAGAGATTGTCTTCAGTTAAAAGGAAAAGTGGTTATTGAAATAATAACAATATTTCATTGCGCCAAATATATTTATTTGTATCTTCCATTTCAGAGGAACAAATCGCTCACTAAGAAATCTATCAATCAGTTAATTACTTTTGCATTAATTTTCTTACACGCCATTAATGTACAATAATAATTAGACTTGCTTTATTCCAACAGATGCTAAATAATGCGAATTGGTAATTACTTTAATTGAGATATCACTTTGCAATGCATAAGTCTTGAAAAATTAAACGACATTTGTAACAAAATCATATACATTAGGAACTGTTCGTGTTTTCATGGCACTTTATATATCTGTTTCTGCTTACTGTTATGAAAAGCCGCAATCTTTGCTGCAACAACCGAACAGGTATCGCCATTCCAATCACTAGTTAATATCTACCCTCTACCTTGGTCTCTTCAGATACCTTGGGTAGCCGCTCGCGAGAAAGCATCGACCGTGACGGACAGTGTGTCAAGTAGCGGAGGAGGGTTAGACTGGCATCCCGGGTTTGCAGCTTAAACAATTTAGAAGGAAATTAAATCTCAAGACATCCGACTATATACATTAGAATGAGGTAACCACATCGATTGCTCTTGGTAGAATGCAACTGAACAACGCGACCCAGTTCAATTATCTAGGTTCGTGCATCAATATCTGCTGTATTACCAGTGGAGATACTGCCAAGACATGTGCCAGTGCTGTCTGGCTGGAATGGAGCCAATCAATGGATCACTACAGCTTCTAACAAAAATTGAAGGATACAAGGAACATTAACAATTATCCTTAAACTATAATCCTAAGCAACATTGTTTTTGCGGTAAATACAGTATGTAGGCCTATTTGTTCAAAGGTACATTTACCGACAAAAAACATTAAGATATTACTATTCGTTCTAACCTCGTCGATATTTATCGAGTTAAGTTTCCAAAAAAAAGAAAAAGGAAAACGTAGTTAATTACTGATTTCAGAGATCAGCACAAAACCATATTTGGAATACTTTCCTATTCCCCTGTTAGGAGATCCATGTAGATATAAGGAATATTATTATACCTGTCATAGAGCAATATAAAGTGGATATATGGGTAAATGAACGCGATGTTTACCAGTCCAAAAATCTTTGAAAGATGAGAATTAACAAAGTGGACCACCTAAGTGCTGTACCCAACTGGGGTTGGTACAGGATATGAACTTCGGATCTTTAAGATGGAAAGAGGTCCAGTTACAAGCTAGCCATGAGGAAATAGGAAGGGATTCAGGCCATGACGCAGAACATTGACAGCTTTATCTAGAGATACGTGGTGCAAGCGATATGTGAATCACGAGGGCAGTCACACTGTGATGAATCAACCAGAGCAGATTGGCAGGGGAGTCACCGCAGAGTGCTAACATCAGCATTATTCTGGCAACATTGGATTGCAAATCAACACCGCAAAATTGTGAAATAAGCTGTTTTCGCGGAAACAATGCAAAATTACAACAATATGTTTCCATGGATCAGGTTAATCCGGGAAATTAGGAATTAAGCAAGGTTAAAAGTGAATAATTTAGGCCCAGGGGAAAAGCACTTAGTCAGCAATTACGTCATTAGGCGGAGCCAAGAGGAGGTCGCGGGAAGAAGAAAAAAGAACTCATTCGCCCACACAGCCGAGGAGTCTTGTAAATTTTATTTAAATTAAACAGACGATCTTTAAGATGGAAAGAGGTCCAGTTACAAGCTAGCCATGAGGAATGATAATGAGACGTTTGGATTATAGGGAACATAATGATATATTTTTCAAAAACGTACGACGTCTATTTCAAAAGTTAGCTCCAAGAAGAAGACAAAAGTAGTTTATTTTCGCAAGTTCCCAGTAAATAGCCCAGGTTTCAACCAGAGAGCATGCAGTATCCGTCAGCCAAGTGAGGCTTTAGGCTGTATCAGAAGCAGTTCACCATCAGTAAGCGGGAAGACGCTACACGCTGTCTCATAAAATGCAGAAACGCTGCATTATACTAGTCGCAGTTCAGTTAAGCCCGGGAAGGCTCAGCGCAATTCCGCACAGTACATAAGTATACATTACGCAGTATTATCAAGCTGCTTGGACGGAAGTTCGTCCTCACATTAGAAAAGACTCATCGTACTCCTGTATGGAGATGTCACAGAGAGTAACACAGTTCGTTACCAACCGCTAAAGTGGATCGGGTTAAGACAAAGTAACAATCATCAGTATCCGCGGTTTCAACAAAAGTTTGTATGTGCGTGGTAATATAAATCCGCTACGTCAAAAGTACGGTTGTTTGTAAGTGATCACTAAAGCACTTGTGCTAGATCAAATAAATTATACGCTACTCGAAAACCGTGACGAAGTAAATTGCGCCGCGACAATTTCTAGAACAGGAATTAGCTAGAATACAGCAGTCCAGATCAGTAGAGACACTACGCTGGAGGTCATCGTTTCGATAATACAGACAGGTCTCTGTGAAAGTTTAGTGAAAGACCACAGTATTAAGAGACAGATATTGGAACGAAATCCAATAATTCTAGTAAATGGACACGGGTTTGAGACCCAAGAACAAATATAGTGAACTTTAGCGAAGCTACAGTGTGTCAAATAGGAACGTAGCAATAAAGACATTCTCGTAGGAGAAAGAAGGAAAAACTTTTCGAAAAAAAGGACAAAGTACGGTCCAGTAGTAAGCGGGCCATAGGTTCGATAGACCGCTACATAAACGTAGGACAAGTGAAAATTGCAAATCGCTTATGAAAGAACGATAGAGGAAGACAAAATAGACTATCAAAAAGATAGGGCAGATACTAGATCCAGTGAAGAATTAGGAGCCGTTCGAGTTAGCATCACGTCCAATGCAGGGTCCAGGGATCTCATCAGGGCGTCGATCACCGATAAAACGTGCCAAAAGTCACTGAGACGTGGTGAAAATTAGTGCAGTGTAATTAAGTTACAAGATATATGTGTTTTAGTGTTAATACAGTATTTTACAAAATAATGATGTGTTTAAATTTAAGTGAAGGTCGATTGGATCTAAGTGAAGTGCCGCTCACAAAAGAAAGTGCCATGGAAAAGTGTTAATTATGTCGTTAGGTGGGTGAATCCTTCCTAAGGATGAAGCAGAAGAAGCACACTGGTGAGTTATGATTTTTCATCAAAAATTGCAGATGTACGATGTACTGGCCCGATGGGATCGGTCGTAACTATGGAGTTTAACGATCGAACTCATCGGGTAGTTGAATGCGCTTATATAACTGAAATGTTGGGATAATAATAAATAAATAATTGCGAGAATGACCTCGCAAAATAATTATATGAATGGGATCAGTAATATAAAGTAATAAAACCCAAGAAATGAAATAATAAATAATAAATGATTTGGAGGAAGGAATCGAAAATAATAACTTAAATGGCTTAGAATTTCGCCATAGTAAAAGCCGATAATGAAATAAATATGCATCATAATAAAGTTGTTAAAATAAATAATGAAAAGAAAAAATATAAAATAGTTTGATCTTATTATTAAATAGCAAATAACAAAAAGTTGTAATGAAAAATAATTGAAAGTTCGAAATTAAAATTATAAAAATCGAGTTGTTATACTCTAAAAATAAAGTGATAATAAAATCGTAATAAGGAACTCAAGTAATAAAACGGAACGAAATAAATAATATATTGATGTATTGTTGTCAAATGATCCTCTAAAAGTGATTGGTGAATAAAAACACCCAAAGAAAATGTATTATCGCAGGCTATCAAGCCAGAATTATGAAAATAAAATGATACGAAGGCCGAGGTCTTACCGCTATAAATGAAATACTAATTGAGATATTAAATAAACCGCGAATAACCAAGCAAGAAATCGTTGTTCCCGAAAAGGCCGAATAATAAATAAATGTAGCTTAAAGCTAATAAATGTGCGTTAATCAGGATATAATTAACCGGGAGATGGAGAGTCTCATCGAAATATTGTGGATGAAAGATTCCCCTTACTGTATTGTTGTTGTATGGAAACGTCGTGTTGCATTGGGTAGGTGAAATTCCCATAAATAGTATTGCCATATTGAAACGTCGAAATAATAGTTACATTGTAAGTCCGATCAGGCTGTGTTAAAATAAATATTGTAGGCCAAAATCGTCGAATTAAATATACATGTGAGACCATGAAAGCCTTGATATAAAATAAATATTGTAGGCCATAATCGTCGAAATAACGCGTTGTAAGCGAATATACATGTAAGACCATGAAGGCATTGTTATAAATAAATATTGTAGGCAATAATCGTCGAATGAAATGTGCAAGTAAGGTCGATAAAGGCTTTGTTATAAATAATATTGTGATAAGGCGTCATACAATTTTTTATTAAGGTTGGTGTAGTCAACTATTAGGCATCCTCTCCGGAATAAGTTATAAATATCCTGTAAAACGAAATATGAATAATAATAATAATATTAAAAGCAGGAACAAATAGCCGCTTTTAGAAGTGAAATATAAGTCTTGGGAATCATTATGGTTAAAGAATAAACAACGTTTTAAGCGTGGCGGCCGGCGAGACGCCATAAATCAAGTGAACTATCACCAGAGGGACGAGGCAGCTGTTAGAGCCCGACCTACCGTAATGCGTGAGTGAGACAGATAAGTTAATGAGTTCCGCGGTCAAGCAAGGGTCTGTCATAGACGAGTAATAAGAAGATCATTATGTGAACGTTTCTATTAAAAGATGCAAGCTCAAATTAACCTATAAAATCACAATGCTGGGATGGAGACCATTCTACAGAATATAAGTTTGAAGCATTTATATGAATTTTGACGGATTTTGTCAAACACTTTTATTGCAAGTAACAGGATTCCTTTCTCAAAAAGAATGAAAGAACGGGTTATGAAAAAATGTAGTTTAAAGATGAATAAAGATCCCACAATAATAAATAACACAGAGCATGGTACGCTGCAGAGAAAGACCATCCGATGCATGGGAAAGGAACTGGTGGAATAGGGGTAAGATCCACAGACATGGCATGTTCTTATACAGTATTTTAAATGTGTAAAATCTAAGGCTTTGTGAAGAATTATTAGTAAGGTCAAAGGACTAAATAAGCGATAGATAAATGACAATTATGTAAACATTGAAGAAACACTGAAGGGTAAAGATCGAACTGAATATAAATGTCCAAAGCCTTGGAGAAAATATATGACTTAAATGATAGGCGCGCTCGACGCCTTAGTAAAATATACAACAAATAATTATAATTAAATTTAAGCAAGACAAAGTGGTTACAAAGTTCATAGAATAATGAAATGACATTATAGTGAATCTTGATGAATTTTTAACAAAGTGATTTTTAGTTTTGAATGACACTTGAAGAGACTATGCCAAGTGATTGCATTTTTTAAATATTTTGAATGACACTTGAAGAGACTACGCCAAGTGATTGATTTTTTTAAAACATATTTTGAGTAACACTTGAAGGGGCTATGCCAAGTGATTGATTTTTCTTACATGTTTCTGAGTGAATATATTTTTCTTTTATGAATTAAATTCTGTATAATTATAATGTGTTTTTCCTCAAATCCTTGTGAACATTGAGTATTCCATATCAGATGTTTAATCAGCGGTGGAGGGAACGTACCATACCCCGATAACGCAAGAGCAAAAGCCGAGTGCTGATTAATCATCATCCGTGTAAACGGGCACAGTGCCAACCCTGCATAGTGCTCCATATCTTTTCCAAGTATATCATTCACACTCTAAGTAAATAACTCTCCCAAGCTGCAATGCACAATACTAAACAGTAAGAAACAGATATCCAAGAAACATAAGAATCTAAGCAACAAAAACATTCTTTCAATTGAACGTGGTGGGTCACTGATCTCCAGAGAGATGGCGTGCCCATCGCGTCGGCTTGACAGCCTAAATAACTCACGATTAGAGATGTAGGGGTCCTGGTCTTGCAGACAAGAAGATTCGTAATAATAATAATAATGATAATAATAATAATAATAATAATAACACCGTTTGCGGATTATTCCAATATGTATAGGATCACCGGAGACAACCTGGCTCATTAGGGTGTTGACTGTACGGTTGTATGCTCTACCTTACGCCACTCGATGTTTCAGGTGAAAATTCCACCCTGCAGTCACAGGGAATCGAGCCCCAGTCATCCAGGTGAAAGACGAGTGGCGAAGTCACTGCATCATCAGATTGTCCATTAATAATAATCTATACTAATATAATAAAGCTGAAGAGTTTGTGTGTTTGTGTACATTTAAACGCGCTAATCTCTGGAACTACCAGTTGGATTCGACTTTTTTTGATATGATAGCCAGATTCAAGAGGAATAGTTTAGGCTATGTTAAATTTCGGACAGACCAATCCATTCCCTGCATTTAGGCCCTTTGGCACAAATCTACACCGTTTCACCGATCTGAACCAAAATTTGTATACATACCCTTTGGAACACTGCGGATAACACTGTCCACTTTAAATTTCGGACAGGCCACTCCATTCGCTGCATTTAGGCCCTTTGGCACAAATCTACACCGTTTCATCGATCTGAACCAAAATGTGTATACGTACCCTTTGGAACCCTGCGGGTAACACTGTCCACTTTAAATTTCGGACAGACCACTCCATTCCCTGCATTTAGGCCCTTTGGCACAAATCTACACCGTTTCACCGATCTGAACCAAATTTCACATACTTACCCTTTGGAACCCGACGAGTAACACTGCTTGAAATTTCGGACAAACCACTCCATTCCCTGCATTAAGTCCTTTGGCACAAATCTATACCGTTTTACCGATCTGAAGCACATTTTGTACACTTACCCTTTGGAACCCTCCGGGTGACACTGTCCACTTTAAATTTCGGACAGACACTTCATTCTCTGCATTTAGGCCCTTTGGCACAAATCTACACCGTTTCACCGATCTGAACCAAAATGTGTATACGTTACCTTTGGAACCCTGCGGGTAACACTGTCCACTTTAAATTTCGGACAGACCACTCCATTCCCTGCATTTAGGCCCTTTGGCACAAATCTACACCGTTTCACCGATCTGAACCAAAATGTGTATACTTACCCTTAGGAACCCTGCGAGTAACACTGTCTGCATGAAACTTTGGACAGACCACTCCATTCCCTGCTTTTATGCCCTTTGCACAAATCTACACCGTTAAACCGATCTGAACCACATTTTGTATACTTACCCTTTTGAACCCTGCGAGTAACACTGTCTGCATGAAACTTTGGACAGACCACTCCATTCCCTCAATTTAGGCCCTTTGGCACAAATCCACACCGTTACACCAATCTGAACCAAAATTTGTATACTTACCCTTTGGAACCCAGCGAGTAACACTGTCAGCATGAAATTTCGGACAAACCACTTCATTCCCTGCATTTAGGCACTTTGGCACAAATCTACACCGTTTCACCGAACTGAACCAACATTTGTATACTTACCCTTTGGAACCCTGCGAGTAACACTGTCTGCATGGAATTTCGGACATACCACTCCATTCCCTGTATTTAGGCCCTTTGACACAATTCTACACCGTTTCACCGATCTAAACCAAAATGTGTATTCTTACACTTCGGAACCCTGCGAATAACACTGTTTACATGAAATTTCGGACAGACCACTCCATTCCCTGCATTTAGGCCCTTTGGCACAAATCTACACTGTTTCAACGATCTGAATCTAATTTCACATATTTACCCTTTGGAACCCGACGAGTAACACTGCTTGAAATTTCGGACAAACCACTCTATTCCCTGCATTTAGGTCCTTTGGCACAAATCTATACCGTTTTACCGATCTGAAGCACATTTTGTACACATACCCTTTGGAACCCTCCGGGTGACACTGTCCACTTTAAATTTCGGACGGACACTTCATTCCCTGCATTTAGGCCCTTTATCACAAATCTACACCGTTCCTCCTAATTGCACCAAATTTTACATAGCCCACACTTTGAAACCCGGCTGGTATCACTGTCCACTTGATATTCTGGACTATGCTCTCTATTCCCTAAATTTAGAAATAACAAACAAACTGAACTTGAAAACCACGTATTAAGGCACTAGAACCATTCATGTCCGTAGTAGTGTAACTGTAAGAGTTTTTAATAAGTCTATTGTTGACTGGCAATTCGGGATGCATCACGTCGCCTCTGCCAGTGTTCTGGTGCAGAATTGTGAAAATAGTTAAATCTTGCGCTGCTTGTAAGTTGCAGTCACGGGGAGTAATTAGTGAAAAAAGATTTCTTAGGTCCTTTAAAACAGTTGTCATCATGAACATATTATGCCTCTGTTTAAGTGCAATGGTGTTGGTGCAATACATTGAGTTTATCGGCTGCAATAAGCGTTGGTGCTTTAAAATTAACCTTAATTTATTCCGAAACTTATCGTTGAGCGCTATGTGGCGATAAATTGCTACCTCAGGAGCTCGGGACGGTCGAAGTTTTCCTAAGTGTTCTGATTATTTTCCTACAGTGCTATGCGACAAAAGACGACACTATTGGTCTCTACATTTCTAACAGACAATGAGTTATAGGCCCTAGGCAGTGTCTTTTATTTCATTTACTCCTCTTTCTAATCATTTTTAGAAATTTGTTTGTAAATTACATGTATCAGTGCTATAGTTAGTAAATAGCCGTTTCCCTATTCATTATTATCATTATTACCATTACGGGAAAATGACCTAAATGTTACGTCCATTATACTGTACTGCTTATTAGCCCCACTACAACCACCACCACCACAAAAAGGTGTATTCAAAAATATTTCTTTTCTGGTAGTTTAATTATCATGTGCCAGTTCTGAAGTAGTATTCATTATCATCCATAAAACAAATAATCCGCCGGGCGAAGCCGGGCACGACTGCTAGTGATACAAATATGACTACTACTACCACTGTACCCAATAGAGGATCGGTACAAGATTCGAACACGCGATCATTTGGAAAAATATAGTAAATTCATATTAGAATGAAGAAAAGGTTCTCCGAACTCTGTCTTGAAACAAAACTGACAAAGAAGCAGATGTTAAATTTAACAAGTAGTTCCGTGAAGAACTATACAGCCTGTTTTCATATATCCTACTTATGTTAACTGCCACTATCATCATACAAAATTTCAGTTGGATTGCTGTAATTGATTCGTAGATATTGAGAACCGACTAAATATTTCGGATGGTCGCCATGTTGGATTTTATATAGGTAGGTCCTAAATTTATGTACTGTTACATGAAGATTATTGTGTACATGTAGCATTCAAACTTCAATCGCATGATCAGGACACAAGAGGTAAAAAATAGATTTTTAAATTTCGGACAGCTGCCATCTTGTGGTTATGGAAACAATTGAAATAAATTAGATGCCAGTGGATTAACATTCGTATAAGGATTTACTGTACCAAGTTTCACTGCACTCGGATGGTTAAATTGCGAGAAACATTCATGTGAATATTTATACCTCGAGTCGCCGCCATGTTGGATTTGTGATCACCAGGTTATTTAATGTCCTATAGGCGAACTTAAGTTCATAGCCCCTATGAACATAAAAAATTCAGTTTGATTGTTATAATAGATTCGTAGATATTCAGAGCCGTCAAAATATTTCGGATAGCCGCCATGTTGGATTGTTAAATGTATAGGTCATAGAGTCATGTACCATTAAAGGAAAATTATTGCGTAGGATTATTATTCAAACTTTCACTTCGATCGCATGATTACGACACAAGAAATAAAAATTTAATTTTCGAAATTCGCACGGCCGCCATCTTGAGGTTATGTAAACAATTGAACTAAATTAGATACCAGTGCATTACAATGTGTATAAACATTTCCTGTACCAAGTTTCATTGCGTTTGGAACATTAAATCGCGAGAAATATCTATTTAAAATTTTCAAATTCGCTTGGCCGCCATGTTCGTTTAGTAGTTAACCGGTTTTTGAAAGTCTTATAGATGAACTTCCAGTAGTGCCCTTTATCTCCGTATAAAATTTCAGGGTGATAACCCTAATATTTTCAGAGATATAGAATGCCGGTGAAATATTTCGCACATTCGCCACCTTGTGGTTATGTAAACAATTGAACGAAGTTAGATGTCGGTGCATTACAATGTGTATAAACATACACTGTACCATGTTTTATTGCGTTTGGTTGGTTAAATCGCGAGAGACGTCCATTTTAAAGTCGCAAATTCGCGTGGCCGCCATGTTGGTTTTGTAGTTACCAGGTTTTCAAAAGTTACATAGGTGAACTTCTAGTATTTCCCTTTATCACCGTAATAAATTCCAGGGTGATATCGGGAATAGTTTCGGAGATATTGCATGGTGGTGAAATATTTCGCACAGCCGCCATGTTGGATTGGTGAGACGTAACAAACTCTGAAGGGCACGGTCGGGGTCGCCCGGAATAGTGCTATGAACTTACCGAGTTTCATTGAAATCACTCCAGCCGTTTAGATTTTATTAGGGACACACACACACACACACACACCTCACACACACACACACACACGCACACACACACGGACAAAAGGTGATCTCATAAGCCTATTTTTTCAAAATTGAAAATAGGCTAAAAATACATGAAGAATAAATACTAATTAACGTCAAGTCATAGAGACAGACCAGAGCTGAAAGCCAATTTATACTTGCTCGAAGAAGGCATTTGTTAGCCTATTTTCAATTTTGAAAAAATAGGCTTATGAGATCACCTTTTGTCCGTGTGTGTGTGTGTGAGGTGTGTGTGTGTCCCCTCCTAATAAAATCTAAACGACTGGAGCGATTTCAATGAAACTCGGTAAGATCATAGCACCATTCTGGCCGACCTCGACCGTGCCCTTCAAATTTTATTCTGTCGCACCAATCCAACATGGTGGTTGTGCGAAATATTGCACCAGCATTCAGTATCTCCGAAACTATTACCGATATTACCCTGAAATTTTCTACGGTGATAAAGGGCACTACTAGAAGTTCACCTATGAGACGTTTAAAAACCTGGTAAATACAAAATCAACATGGCGGCCAAGCGAAGTTGAGACTTTTAAATTGGCTTTTCTCGCGATTTAACAATCCAAACGTAATGAAACTTGGTACTGAAAATATCTATAAAAATTGTAATGCACTGGCATCCAATTTCGTTCAATTGTTCACATAACCTGAAAATGGCGGCTGTGCAAAATATTTCACTGGCATTCTATATCTCCGAAACCATTACAGATATCACCCTCAAATTTTGTACGATGATAAAGGACACTGTTACACGTTTATCTATGTACCTTTCAAAAATCTGTATAGTACAAAACGAACCTGGTGGCCAAGCGAAGTTGAAACATTTTAATAGACTTTTCGCTTGATTTAACCATCTGAGCGAAGTGAAATGTGGTACAATAAATGATCATACATATTGTAATACAATGGCATCTAATTTAGTTAAATTGTTTACATAACCTCAAGATGGCGGCTGTGCGAAATATTAATAATAAGTTTTTTTTCTTGTGTCGTAATCATGCGATCGAAGTGAAAGTTTGAATAATGAAGCTACGCATTATTTTTCCTTTAATGGTACACAACTCTATTTCCTACACATAAAGCAATCCAAAATGGCGAGCATCCGAAATATTTAGGCGGTTCTCAATATCTACGAATCCTTTACAGCAAACAAACTGTTTTTTTTTAATGTTCATAGAGGCTATGGACATAAGTTCACCTATAGGTCTTTCAGTAAACTAGTGAGCGCAAATCCAACATGGCGGCGATGCGAAGTATACATACTCAATTGGACGTTTCTCGTGATTTAATCATCCGAATGCAGTGAAACTTTGCACGTTAAATGATTATACAAATATTAATCCATTGGCATCTAATTTATTTCTATTGTTTTGATAACCACAATATGGCAACTGTGGGAAATTAAAAAAGTCCTCTCGGCACGCCGGATGGCGGAGGTTGATTTCACCGGACAAACTTGGGGATAGGCTAAAATAGGCAGAATATGCAAGTTTTCGTAGAAGGATCAGACCTCATTTATTGCGAGAAGGTATTTTATAATTGGAGCTTAATTAACTTTGTTTTTCGTCATTTTATGCTTATTTTAAACATTTTATTGTCTTATGGGAACGGTAACCTTCTTGTCATTTGGGGTCCATTTTTATACTTGTGGTCACACTGTCCTTATGCAAGGTTTCGTCACTGATGTGTAACTATGTAACGGTCTGTTACTTCATCACGCAAAATTATATCTCCCGCAGAGATTTTGGTTGGTTCCTCAGTTTAGGGGCTGCGTCAACGCGGTCATGTAACCCCGTGTACTTAGGGATGGCTGTATTAGTCTGTAATTCAGGTAAGGACTGCAGACGGTCAATTTCAAGCAGTAGTTCCTAATGTTGCTACCAGGTACTACCGTCAACGACACCTACCTGTGAACTTGGCTACTAGATGCCACCGCAACCAGCAACTCGCAACGAACGTTGGAACTTCCCCTCCAAAGGAAAGCATACTGAGGGTTTTTAGCGCTCTTAGAAAATCCGATGACTTCGGCCGGCTATGAACTCCCGACCATGGGCATAGACATTCAGCATGCTTGCTACCAGTTACTTCACCGAAGCCGCTTCACACTTAGTCAGATGGAATTCTGAATATGATCGCGTGCAAGTGCGTTATCTTGGCAACGTCTGATGACTCATCCCTCATCAATTTAGTAGTGTTGCCATGGCAACCACTGATAGCTCTTGGCATTTTCTTATAATTCCGAAATCATTTTTCTCATCCCTTGGCATAATGGTGGGTCATATCAAAAATTCTTTCAGACAAAATTTTAGGTAATTATTAGGAGAATATTGTCCATTTTGTACGGTTTTGATATTGTGCCTATTAAGAGAGATATGATTAATGTTCCCGAAAAACCCACTTTTCCCCACCCCTTTGGTCAATGGTTGGTGCTATAAAAAAACTCTTCAAACATAAATTGTTGGGCTTTATGCGACACATAGTATGAACGTTGAACGGATTCGATATTTCACATATTAAGAGAGTTATAGCAATATTTCTCTTTTTCGAAAAAAGCCCCCCCATTTTCACCCCCTTCGACCGATTTATCCCAGTAACGAACTCGACCGAGATTTTATAGGTATACATATTCGGTAAAATATTCAAAGTGATTGGTGCAAAATTACGGCAGTTATCGTGTCCACAAGAAACTGATATGCATATATATATACACATATACATACATAAATTATATATAAACTTTTGAACTGACGGTGGTTTTGGGGTCTGGGGGATGTGAAACGCGAATATATGTCGAAATTTTCCGGAAGTCGAAACATGGTACCCATTGCAATAGTTAGATTTCTAATGAAATCTACCTCTGGTTGGTTTCTCAGTTTAGGGGCTGCGACAACGCGGTCATCTAACCCCGTGTACTTTGGGTGAGTGTAGAATCTGTCTGATTAATGGTGTGAATTGTAATGGCTGTAGTAGTCTTAATTCAGGTAAGGACTGCAGACGGTCAATTTCAAGCAGTAGTTCCTAATGTTGCTACCAGGTACTACCGTCAACGACACCTAGCTGTGAACTTGGCTACTAGATGCCACCCCAACCAGCAACTCGCAACGAACGTTGGAACTTCCCCTCCAAAGGAAAGCATACTGATGGTTTTTAGCTCTTTTAGAAAATCTGACGACTTCGGCCGGCTTTGAAACCGCGACCTTGGGCATAGACATTCTGCATGCTACCAGTTACGTCACCGAAGCCGCTTCCCACTTAGATGGAAATACTGAATCTGATCTCGTGCAAGTGCGTTGTCATGGCAACGTCTGATGGCTCATTCCTCATCAATTTAGTAGTGTTGCCATGGCAACCTCTGATAGCTCTTGGCATTTTCTTATAATTCCGAATTCATTTTTCTCATCCCTTGGCATAATGGTGGGTCATATCAAAAATTCTTTCAGACAAAAGTTTTGGGTAATTATTAGGGGAATATTGTCCATTTCGTACGGTTTTGATATTGTGCCTATTGAGAGAGATATGATTAATGTTTCCCGAAAAACCCAATTTTTCCCACCCCTTTGGTCAATGGTTGGTGATATAAAAAAAACTCTTCAAACATACATTTTTGGGCTTTATCCGACACATAGTATGAACGTTGAACGGATTCGATTTTTCACATATTAAGAGAGTTATAGCAATATTTCACTTTTTCGAAAAAAGCCCCCCATTTTCACCCCCTTCTACCGATTTAGCCCAGTAACGAACTCGACCGAGATTTTATAGGTATACATATTCGGAAAAAGTGATTGTGCAAAATTACGGCAGTTATCGTGTCCACAAGAAACTGATGTATATATACATATACATACATAAAATACATATAAACTTTTGAACTGACGGTGGTTTTGGGGTCTGGGGGATGTGAAACGCGAAGATATGTCGAAATGTTCCGGAAGTCGAAACATGGTACCCATTGCAATAGTTAGGTTTCTAATGAAATCTACCTCTGGTTGGTTCCTCAGTTTAGGGGCTGCGACAACGCGGTCATCTAACCCCGTGTACTTTGGCTGAGTGTAGAATCTGTCTGATAAACGGTGTGAATTGTAATGGATGTATTAGTCTGTAATTCAGGTAAGGACTGCAGACGGTCAATTTCAAGCAGTAGTTCCTAATGTTGCTACCAGGTACTACCGTCAATGACACCTAGCTGTGAACTTGGCTACTAGATGCCACCCCAACCAGCAACTCGTAACGAACGTTGGAACTTCCCCTCCAAAGGAAAGCATACTGAGGGATTTTAGCGCTCTTAGAAAATCCGACGACTTCGGCTGGCTTTGAAACCGCGACCTTGGGCATAGACATTCTGCATGCTACCAGTTACGTCACCGAAACCGCTTCCCACTTAGTCAGATGTCAAAGTCAACCCCTGGCACCATCCAGCCCATGACGGGCTAAGGCCGACCAAGCGACCACTGCCCAGCCATTTGGCCTGCAGATATTGGGGTGACGAGTGATCAGCGCGTCGGGTCCCCTCGGCCGTTAATATTGGTATTCGTGATCGGGGTGCTGTCTCACTGTCAGACAGCTACTCAATTGTCCTCACGAGGCTGAGTACACCCCGTTCCAACCCTCACGTCAGTTTTAAAATCCCTGACGGAGCCGGGGATCGAACCCGGGGCCTCCGGGTGAGAGGCAGGCGCGCTACCCCAACACCACGGGGCCGGCTTAGTCAGATGGAAATACTGAATCTGATCTCGTGCAAGTGCGTTGTCATGGCAAAGGCTCATCCCTCATCAATTTAGTAGTGTTGCCATGGCAACCTCTGATAGCTCTTGGCATTTTCTTATAATTCCGAAATCATTTTTCTCATCCCTTGGCGTAATGGTGGGTCATATCAAAAATTCTTTCAGACAAAATTTTAGGTAATTATTAGGGGAATATTGCCCATTTTGTACGGTTTTGATATTGTGCCTATTAAGAGAGATATGATTAATGTTTCCCGAAAAACCCACTTTTTCCCACCCCTTTGGTCAATGGTTGGTGATATAAAAAAAACTCTTCAAACATAAATTTTTGGGCTTTATCCGACACATAGTATGAACGTTGAACGGATTCGATATTTCACACATTAAGAGAGTTATAGCAATATTTCACTTTTTCGAAAAAAGCCCCCCATTTCACCCCCTTCGACCGATTTAGCCCAGTAACGAACTCGACCGAGATTTTATAGGTATACATATTCGGTAAAAAGTGATTGGTGCAAAATTACGGCAGTTATCATGTCCATAAGAAACTGATGTATATATACATATACATACATAAAATACATATAAACTTTTGAACTGACGATGGTTTTGGGGTCTGGGGGATGTGAAACGCGAAGATATGTCGAAATTTTCCGGAAGTCGAAACATGGTACCCATTGCAATAGTTAGCTTTCTAATGAAATCTACCTCTGGTTGGTTCCTCAGTTTAGGGGCTGCGACAACGCGGTCATCTAACCCCGTGTACTTTGGGTGAGTGTAGAATCTGTCTGATAAACGGTGTGAATTGTAATGGATGTATTAGTCTGTAATTCAGGTAAGGACTGCAGACGGTCAATTTCAAGCAGTAGTTCCTAATGTTGCTACCAGGTACTACCGTCAATGACACCTAGCTGTGAACTTGGCTACTAGATGCCACCCCAACCAGCAACTCGTAACGAACGTTGGAACTTCCCCTCCAAAGGAAAGCATACTAAGGGATTTTAGCGCTCTTAGAAAATCCGACGACTTCGGCCGGCTTTGAAACCGCGACCTTGGGCATAGACATTCTGCATGCTGCCAGTTACGTCACCGAAACCGCTTCCCACTTAGTCAGATGTCAAAGTCAACCCCTGGCACCATCCAGCCCATGACGGGCTAAGGCCGACCAAGCGACCGCTGCCCAGCCATTTGGCCTGCAGATATTGGGGTGACGCGTGATCTGCGCGTCGGGTCCCCTCGGCCGTTAATATTGGTATTCGTGATCGGGGTGCTGTCTCACTGTCCGACAGTTACTCAATTGTCCTCACGAGGCTGAGTACACCCCGTTCCAACCCTCACGTCAGTTTTAAAATCCCTGACGGAGCCGGGGATCGAACCCGGGGCCTCCGGGTGAGAGGCAGGCGCACTACCCCAACACCACGGGGCCGGCTTAGTCAGATGGAAATACTGAATCTGATCTCGTGCAAGTGCGTTGTTATGGCAACGGCTCATCCCTCATCAATTTAGTAGTGTTGCCATGGCAACCTCTGATAGCTCTTGGCATCTTCTTCTATCTTCTATCTTCTATCTATCTATCTATATATATATAAAGCACAAAGTTTGTCTGTCTGTCTGTCTGTCTGTCTGTTATGTATACAAATCTACACCGTTTCACCGATCTGAACCAAAATTTGTATACTTACCCTTTGGAACCCTGCGGGTAACCCCGTCAACATTAAATTTCGGACAGACCACCCCATGCCCTGCATTTAGGCCCTTTTGCACAAATCTTCACCGTTTCACCGATCTGAACCAAAAGTTGTATATTTAACCTTTGGAACCCTGCGAGTAACACTGTCCACTTGAAATTTCGGACAGACCACCCCATTCCCTGCATTTAGGCCCTTTGGTCCAAATCCACACCGTTTCACCGATCTCAACCAAAATTTGTATATTTACCCTTTGGAACCCTGCGAGTACCACTGACCACTTAAAATTTCGGACAGACCACCCCATTCCCTGCATTTAGGCCCTTTGGTCCAAATCTACACCGTTTCGCCGATCAGAACCAAAATTCGTATTCTTACCCTTTGGTGCCCTGCGAGTAACACTGTCTGCTTGAAATTGCGGACAGACCACTCCATTCCCTGCATTTAGGCCCTTTGGCCCAAATCTATACCGTTTCACCGATCTCAACCAAAATTTGTATATTTACCCTATGGAACACTGCGACTAACACTGTCTGTTTGAAATTTCGGACACACCACGCCATTCCCTGCATTTAGGCCCTTTTTGCACAAATCTACACCGTTTCACCGATCTGAACCAAAATGTGTATACTTACCCTTTGGAACCCTGCGAGTAACACTGTCTGCTTGAAATTGCGGACAGACCACTCCATTCCCTGCATTTAGGCCCTTTGTCCCAAATCTACACCGTTCCACCGATCTCAACCAACATTTGTATATTTACCCTTTGGAACACTGCGACTAACACTGTCTGCTTGAAATTGCGGAGAGGCTACTCCATCCCATGCATTTAGGCCCTTTTTGCACAAATCTACATCGTTTCACCGATCTGAACCAAAATTTGTATACTTACCCTTTGGAACCCTGCGAGTAACACTGTCTGCTTGAAATTGCGGACAGACCACTCCATTCCCTGCATTTAGGCCCTTTGTCCCAAATCTACACCGTTCCACCGATCTCAACCAAAATTTGTATATTTACCCTTTGGAACACTGCGACTAACACTGTCTGCTTGAAATTGCGGAGAGGCTACTCCATCCCATGCATTTAGGCCCTTTGGCACAAATCTACACCGTTTCACCGATCTGAACCACACTTTGTATACTTACCCTTTGGAACCCTGCGAGTAACACTGTCCACTTAAAATTTCGGACAGACCACCCCACTCCCTGCATTTAGGCACTTTGGCACAAATCTACACAGTTTCACCGATCAGAACCAATATTCGTTAACTTACCCTTTGGTACCAGCGAGTAACACTGTCTGCTTGAAATTGCGGACAGACCACTACATTCCCTGCATTTAGGCCCTTTGTCCCAAATCTACACCGTTTCACCGATCTCAACCAAAATTTGTATATTTACCCTTTGGAACACTGCGACTAACACTGTCTGCTTGAAATTGCGGCGAGGCCACTCCATCCCTTGCATTTAGGCTGTTTGGCACAAATCTACACCGTTTCACCGATCTGACCCCAATTTTATATACTTACCCGTAGAACCCGACAAGTAACACTGTTCACTTTAAATTTCGGACAGACCACACTATTCCCTGCTTTTTGGCCCTTTGGCAGAAAACTACACCGTTTCACCGATCTCAACCAGATTTTACATAATTACCCTTTGGAACTCGACGAGTAACACTGTCCACTCGAAATTTCGGACAGACCACTCCATTCAACGCATTTAGGCCCTTTGGCACAAATCTACATCGTTCACCGATCGAAAAAAAAATGTGTATACTTACCCTTTGGAACCCGATGAGTAACACTGTCCACTTTAAAATTTGGACAGGCCACTCCATTCCCTGCATTTTGGCCCTTGGCACAAAACTACACCGTTTCACCGATCTCAACCAGATTTTACATAATTACCGTTTGGAACTCGACGAGTAACACTGTCCACTCGAAATTTCGGACATACCACTCCATTTCCCGCATTAAGGCCCTTTGGTACAAATCTACATCGTTCACCGATCGAAAACAAAGTGTGTATACTTACCCTTTAGAACCCGATGCGTAACACTGTCCACTTGAAATTTCTGACATACCACTCCATTCCCTGCATGTAGCTCAGGAATTCCTCGGGGTTGCCAGCTTCCTAACTCACCAGTCATGAGCCCTTGAGGGTGTACCAGAAGTGGTGGGTCTACACACACCCTGCCTCTTTGAGGGCCTTGAGCAGAAGACAGGAGATATTATGAAAAGGAAAAGAAGGCAGACCCCTCGAAGAATGAGGGTATCAGGAAAGATGAGACAAAGCCAATTAAGGCGGGAAATTGAAAGACTCCCTAGCCCTCGGATACCCTAATACAGTCTGGGTCGGAAGAGAACAAGAGTTGACCAAGGGAGGCCGACAGGAAAGAGAACTGAAATGAGCCCGGCACCAGGAAGTAGAAGCGATGCCAGACTCAGCTGGGGTTCCGTGGTCGCCAACCCACGTCCCACAAGTTGTGAGACCCTGGGGGGGGGTCAGTTGTGAGAATAGCTTGCTGATTCATCGTGAGGTGACTTGAGAGTACTTTCCGTGTTATCTCCTGCTGTCTATGCTGATGCCAGCACAGGGCCGTTGCGAAACAGTGAGTGATTCCCGGTCAATCTGTATAGGACGGGGAACCCCGAACGTGTGTCATCATATTTCGTCATCATCTGTGATCATCTCAGGTTCGTGCAGCTTGGACCTATATTCTTTGTCTTTGCCGAGCAGTACGCTCTTTCACTAGACGCATCCAGTACAGGCCTAAGCCAGAAAATAAGGTTGAGACTTTGGAAGACATCGAAGCTAGACACCTGAATTACCTATATCAGTTTTAAAATAACACCATGTTCGTTTAGTAGTCATTTTTTCATTACCTTATTATTATAATCATAAGTGCAAATGACCTAGATGTTACGCGCATCATACCAATAATCACCGCCGCATAAAGTCTTTCTCGACTGTGATTTTTAAAATATTTATTTTTCGTTGGTTGGTTCTTAAGTTTAGGGGCTGCGACAACGCGGTCATGTAGCCCCGTGTACTTTGGGTGTGTGAGGAATCTGTCTGATAACCGGTGTTAATTGTGATGACTGTATTAGTGTGTGTTATCTGTTTTTTTTAATTTAAGTACAAACTGCAACTTAGAATTCTTCAAATAGTTCGTACTTTTGCCGCCAAGCGCCACCGTCAACGACTACTAGGCCAAGTTCGGAACTTAGCTACTAGACGCCACTGCAGTCGGCTCTTGGCAACGGACGTAGACATCTATGAGCGTTGTTTACCTATCCAATTTAGCTTCACACAGGTGTAATTAGTGGAAGGTTCAATAACATGCCATAAATCTGACATGGGACCGCCGGCTTTACTTCCCCTCCGAAGAAAGGCATACTGACGGATTTTTAACGCTCTTAAAATATCCGACGGCTTCGGCTGGGTTTGAACCCGCTATCTTGGGCATAGAAGCTCAGCATGCTACCAAATACGCCACCGAAGCCACCATATAGTTATTTTTATTACAGTAAATTGTGTACATTATACGTTGAAGTGTCAATTCAATACCGGTAGTAGTTTCCTTATCATCCTCATCATAAGAACAAATGACCTACAGTAGATGTTACGCCCATTACACCATTAATCACCACACACAATAAGTCTTCCTCGCCTGTGAATTTTGAAATATGTATTTCTATTACGGTAGTTTGTAAGTTTGACGTGTCAATTCAACAGTAGTTTTTATTATCATCCTTATCAAAAGGGCAAATGACCTAGATATTACTCCCTCATTGTCTTTGGGGGCAAATCACTTAGATTTTAAGTCCATTATATTTCTACGGAGACCTTAAAACATTATCATCATTCCACCGGGCGAAGCCGGGTACTACTGCTAGTTTTCTTATAATTCCGAAATCATTTTTCTCATCCCTAGGCGTAATGGTGGGTCATATCAAAAATTCTTTCAGACAAAAGTTTTAGGTAATTATTAGGGGAATATTGTCCATTTTGTACGGTTTTGATATTGTGCCTATTAAGAGAGATATGATTAATGTTTCCCGAAAAACCCACTTATTCCCACCCCTTTGGTCAATGGTTGGTGCTATAAAAGAACTCTTCAAACATAAATTTTTGGGCTTTATCCGACACATAGTATGAACGTTGAACGGATTCGATATTTCACATATTAAGAGAGTTATAGCAATATTTCACTATTTCGAAAAAAGCCCCCCACTTTTACCCCCTTCGACCGATTTAGCCCAGTAACGAACTCGACCGAGATTTTATAGGTATATATATTAGGTAAAAAATTCAAAGTGATTGGTGCAAAATTACGGAAGTTATCGTGTCCACAAAAAACTGATATACATATATACATATACATACATAAATCTATATATATAAAAATCAATGTTACGTGATAGTTTGTCTGTGGGTGTGTATGTCTCCTATGCGTTCATATACCATTCGTCCGATTGCGATGAAACTTGGGTGAGATGTTGAGTACACTCCAAGGAAGGTTTCTGACTTAGTAAATCCATTTTACAATAGGTAGCGCACGCGTAGATTCAACAAATGAGCGACGATGCGCGAAGCATTTCAACAAAGTCCCGTATGTGTTCATATACCATTCGTCCGATAGCGATGAAACTTGGGTGAGATGTTCAGTACACTCGAAGGAAGGTTTCTGACTTAGTAAATCCATTTTACAATAGGTAGCGCACGCGTAGATTCAACAAATGAGCGACGATGCGCGAAGCATTTCAACAAAGTCCCGTATGTGTTCATATACCATTCGTCCGATAGCGATGAAACTTGGGTGAGATGTTGAGTACACTCCAAGGAAGGTTTCTGACTTAGTAAATCCATTTTACAATAGGTAGCGCACGCGTAGATTCAACAAATGAGCGACGATGCGCGAAGCATTTCAACAAAGTCCCGTATGTGTTCATATACCATTCGTCCGATTGCGATGAAACTTGGGTGAGATGTTGAGTACACTCCAAGGAAGGTTTCTGACTTAGTAAATCCATTTTACAATAGGTAGCGCACGCGTAGATTCAACAAATGAGCGACGATGCGCGAAGCATTTCAACAAAGTCCCGTATGCATTCATATACCATTCGTCCGCTAGCTATGAAACTTGCGTAAAGTGTTGTGTACACTGCAGGGAAATTTTCTGGCTTAGTACATCCACTTTACAATAGGCAGCGCACGATTAGATTCAACAAATGAGCTACGACGCGCGAAGCATTTCAACAAAGTCACGTTTGCGTTCATATACCATTCGTCCGATAGCGATGAAACTAGGCTGAGATTTTGTGTGCACTCCAGGGAAGGTTTCTAGCTTAGTAAATCCCTTTAAAAATAGGTAGAGTACGAGTAGAATCAACAAATGAGCAACGGCGCGCGAAGCGTTTCAACAAAGTCCCATTTAATTTCATATACCATTCATCCGATAGCGATGAAACTTGGGTGAGATGCTGTGTACACTCCAGGGAAGGTTTCTGGCTTAGTACATACATTTTACAATAGGTAGCGCACCAGTAGATTCAACAAATGAGCGATGACACGCGAAGCGTTTCAACAAAGTCCCGTATAAAGTCATATACCATTCGTCTGATAGTGATAAATGTTTGGTGAATTGTTGTGTACACTCCAGGAAAGGTTTCTGGCTAAGTAAATCCATTTTACAATACGAAGCGCACGTTTATGTTCAACAAATGAGTGACTACGCGCGAAGCGTTTCGACAACGTCCCGTATACGTTCACATACCATTCATCCGATTGCGATGAAACTTGGGTGAGATGTTGTGTACACTCCAGGGAAGGTTTCTGGCTGAGTACATCCATATTACAATATGTAGCGCAAGAGTAGAATCAACAAATGAGCGACGACACGCGAAGCGTTTCAACCAAGTCCCGTATGCATACATGTACCATTCGTCCGTACTTATGAAACTTGGGTGAGATATTGTGTACACGTCATGGAAAATTTCTGCCTTAGTAAATCCCCTATACAATATGCAGCGCACAAGTTGATTCAACAAATGAGGGACGACGCGCGAAGCGTTTCAACAAAGTCCCGTATAAGGTCATATACCATTCTGCCGTTAGCGATGAAACTTGGGTGAAATATGGTTGACACTCCAAGGAAGGTTTCTGGCTTAGTAAATACATTTCACAGTAGGTAGCACACGAGTAGTTTCGACAAATGAACGACGATAGCGATGAAACTTGGGTGAGATGTTGTGGACACTTACGTGACGGTTTCTAACTTAGTAAATACATTTTACAGTAGGTAGCGCACGAGTAGATTCAACAAATGAGTGACGGAGTGCGAATCGTTTAAACAAAATCAGGTATGCGTTCATATACTATTCATCCGATTGCGATGAAACATTGATCAGTTATTTTGTACCCGCCAGGGAAGGGGACTTAGTAAATCCATTGCACAATAAGTAGCGCAAGAGTAGATGCAACAAATGGGTGACGACGCGCGAAGCGTTTCAACAAAATTCCCTATTGCGTTCATATAACATTCTTCGATTGCGATGAAACCTTGATGAGTTATTGTGTACACGCCAGGGAAGGGCTTCGACTTAGTAATACATTTCTCAATAGGTAGCGCACGAGTAGATTCAACAAATGAGTGACAGCGCACGAATCGTTTAAACAAAAACCCCTATACGTGCATATACCATTCATCCGATTGCGATGAATCATTGATGAGTCATTGTGTACACGCCAGGGAAGGGTTTCGACTTAGTAAATCCATTCCACAATAGGTAGCGTACGATTAGATTCAACAAATGAGTGACAGCGATGAAACTTTTTGAAAGTTGTTGTGCACGCTCCCACGAATGGTTCTAAATTAAAAAATCCATTTTATGATAGCTTAGAGGCAGTTAACATGTTGTGTATCCAAAAGCACTTCAAGAAACAGAATTTCAACGCCAACACTTTCTTTGATTGGCATTGCAACGCATGCCGGGTACAGCTTGTTATATATAAACTTTTGAACTGACGGTGGTTTTGGGGTCTGGGGGATGTGAAACGCGAAGATATGTCGAAATTTTCCGGAAGTCGAAACATGGTACCCATTGCAATAGTTAGCTTTCTAATGAAATCTACCTAAAATCTCGTTTTTACTTCTTGTGTCCTAATCATGCGATTGAAGTTTGAATACCACACGTACACAATAATCTTCATGTAATCTATATATCTATATTATATAAAAATCAATCTTACGTGATAGTTTGTCTGTGGGTGTGTATGTCTCCTATGCATTCATATACCACTCAACCGATTGCGATGAAACTTGGGTGAGATGTTGAGTACACTCTAAGGAAGGTTTCTGACTTAGTAAATCCATTTTACAATAGGTAGCGCACGCGTAGATTCAACAAATGAGTGACGATGCGCGAAGCGTTTCAAACAAGTCCCGTATGTGTTCATATACCATTCGTCCGATTGCGATGAAACTTGGGTGAGATGTTGAGTACACTCCAAGGATGGTTTCTGACTTAGTAAATCCATTTTACAATAGGTAGCGCACGCGTAGATTCAACAAATGAGCGACGATGCGCGAAGCATTTAAACAAAGTCCCGTATGTGTTCATATACCATTCGTCCGATAGCGATGAAACTTGGGTGAGATGTTGAGTACACTCCAAGGAAGGTTTCTGACTTAGTAAATCCATTTTACAATAGGTAGCGCACGCGTAGATTCAACAAATGAGCGACGATGCGCGAAGCATTTCAACAAAGTCCCGTATGTGTTCATATACCATTCGTCCGATAGCGATGAAACTTGGGTGAGATGTTGAGTACACTCCAAGGAAGGTTTCTGACTTAGTAAATCCATTTTACAATAGGTAGCGCACGCGTAGATTCAACAAATGAGCGACGATGCGCGAAGCATTTCAACAAAGTCCCGTATGCATTCATATACCATTCGTCCGATAGCGATGAAACTTGGGTGAGATGTTGAGTACACTCCAAGGAAGGTTTCTGACTTAGTAAATCCATTTTACAATAGGTAGCGCACGCGTAGATTCAACAAATGAGCGACGATGCGCGAAGCATTTCAACAAAGTCCCGAATGCATTCATATACCATTCGTCCGATAGCTATGAAACTTGCGTAAAATGTTGTGTACACTGCAGGGAAATTTTCTGGCTTAGTACATCCACTTTACAATAGGCAGCGCACGATTAGATTCAACAAATGAGCTACGACGCGCGAAGCATTTCAACAAAGTCACGTTTGCGTTCATATACCATTCGTCCGATAGCGATGAAACTAGGCTGAGATTTTGTGTGCACTCCAGGGAAGGTTTCTAGCTTAGTAAATCCCTTTAAAAATAGGTAGAGCACGAGTAGAATCAACAAATGAGCAACGGCGCGCGAAGCGTTTCAACAAAGTCCCATTTAATTTCATATACCATTCATCCGATAGCGATGAAACTTGGGTGAGATGCTGTGTACACTCCAGGGAAGGTTTCTGGCTTAGTACATACATTTTACAATAGGTAGCGCACCAGTAGATTCAACAAATGAGCGATGACACGCGAAGCGTTTCAACAAAGTCCCGTATAAAGTCATATACCATTCGTCTGATAGTGATAAATGTTTGGTGAATTGTTGTGTACACTCCAGGAAAGGTTTCTGGCTAAGTAAATCCATTTTACAATACGAAGCGCACGTTTATGTTCAACAAATGAGTGACTACGCGCGAAGCGTTTCGACAACGTCCCGTATACGTTCACATACCATTCATCCGATTGCGATGAAACTTGGGTGAGATGTTGTGTACACTCCAGGGAAGGTTTCTGGCTGAGTACATCCATATTACAATATGTAGCGCAAGAGTAGAATCAACAAATGAGCGACGACACGCGAAGTGTTTCAACCAAGTCCCGTATGCATACATGTACCATTCGTCCGTACCTATGAAACTTGGGTGAGATGTTGTGTACACGTCATGGAAAATTTCTGGCTTAGTAAATCCCCTATACAATATGCAGCGCACAAGTTGATTCAACAAATGAGGGACGACGCGCGAAGCGTTTCAACAAAGTCCCGTATAAGGTCATATACCATTCTGCCGTTAGCGGTGAAACTTGGGTGAAATATGGTTGACACTCCAAGGAAGGTTTCTGGCTTAGTAAATACATTTCACAGTAGGTAGCACACGAGTAGATTCGACAAATGAACGACGATAGCGATGAAACTTGGGTGAGATGTTGTGGACACTTACGTGACGGTTTCTAACTTAGTAAATACATTTTACAGTAGGTAGCGCACGAGTAGATTCAACAAATGAGTGACGGAGTGCGAATCGTTTAAACAAAATCGGGTATGCGTTCATATACTATTCATCCGATTGCGATGAAACATTGATCAGTTATGTTGTACCCGCCAGGGAAGGGGACTTAGTAAATCCATTTCACAATAAGTAGCGCAAGAGTAGATGCAACAAATGGGTGACGACGCGCGAAGCGTTTCAACAAAATTCCCTATTGCGTTCATATAACATTCTTCGATTGCGATGAAACCTTGATGAATTATTGTGTACACGCCAGGGAAGGGCTTCGACTTAGTAATACATTTCTCAATAGGTAGCGCACGAGTAGATTCAACAAATGAGTGACAGCGCACGAATCGTTTAAACAAAAACCCCTGTACGTGCATATACAATTCATCCGATTGCGATGAATCATTGATGAGTCATTGTGTACACGCCAGGGAAGGGTTTCGACTTAGTAAATCCATTTCACAATAGGTAGCGTACGATTAGATTCAACAAATGAGTGACAGCGATGAAACTTTTTGAAAGTTGTTGTGCACGCTCCCTCGAATGGTTCTAAATTAGAAAATCCATTTTATGATAGCTTAGAGGCAGTTAACATGTTGTGTATCCAAAAGCACTTCAAGAAACAGAATTTCAACGCCAACACTTTCTTTGATTGGCATTGCAACGCATGCCGGGTACAGCTTGTAGTATATAAATAAGAATCCAACCTGTCGATCATATGAAATATTTAGACGGTTCTCAATATCTACGAATTTATCACAACGATCAAACTGAAATTTTGTATGTTGATAGAGGCAATTGACAGGAGTAGGATGTATGAAAATAGGCTGTATAGTTCTTCACGGGACTACTTGTTGACTATTAAAAGCATGAAGTCACCAGTGCAAGCAAACACTTGGAGAGCAGTTTTTGAAGTGTTTATGAGCGCATTGACGTCAGAAATAAAGGGGGAACTATTTCTCTGTTTATGATTATTACCCCGCTGGGGAAGAACTGTATGAATGCAAGTCTGCTTAAATTTTAACGTGGGCGAAGGGAATCCACCTCGCCTTACCATCGAAAAAGATCGAATAACTTTCAAGCAAGCTATTTAAACTAAAATGTACAACCAGATTCATTAATCAAAAATGAAATGCGAATTTCTAGAATCGTTAAACGTCGTAATACGTGCATATATAGGATTGATAAAGGAACGTTTGTTTCAAGACCACGTTATTAAATCTGCGTTATAGTATATATATAAAGTGCTGACCACAGATGTCGTAATTTTGAGTGCGCTCATTGATCAAGACCACGTTATTAAATCTGCGTTATAGTGAAGTTAATTCATAAACTTTGATGGAAATCATCTTACGCTACAATTAGATATTCGAGCCTGAGTGAGGCCACGTTAGCTCAGAACAATATTAACATTCAGTTACATACTGAAGACACTGCGTCAAATATAAAGGATCGTAGGTTCATACCGAGCCGAGAAGTGCTACGAACTCGAGTTTAAGACTAAATAAGCGATAGGAGTATAAGGAACTTGAAGGAGGCCTAGTGATTACGTAGATAGTTCGCAATTAAGTGCGCAAATTGTTAGAACAATCAAAAACGATGGTAGCAATAAAATACAGACTAACTTCAGTGAAAACGAAGGGTTAAGCTCCATACGTTGAGAATAGAGACAAATGATATAGAAATCCGTAAGGGTTAAATTGATAAAGGATTGTTTTTGCCAGCTAGGAAGAGAGACAGAACGGAAAATGAAGAAACATTCGGAGGGATCTAGAACATTAGGATTCGTCACAGACGCCGGATAGGTAACTTCGCCAGCTCATCTGAGATTCCATTCAGGGAAGGTTACCGAGGTGATTGAGTAACGAAAACTTGTGAATACACCAAATAACGAGTGTCAAGTGTAAAATAACGTGTTTTTTGTAACCACAGTCTAAGTGGTAGTGTTAGTATTTTTATATGTTTAGTGTCATGTGTAATAACATGTTTGTAAAAGGTGTAACACCGTGTGTAAATGGTATCACTCCCAGTGGAGAGATGAAATTGTGCTAAAATGTCAGGTGGGTGAACCACGACAACAAGATGAACCAACCACCAGATAAACGGGGTAAGTAATGATATTTTTCATTACTAATGTCAAAATACGCACCATGTTGATTTGAAATGTACCATGTAAAATGTGTTGTTGTAACCATAATTGAATGGTTAAAACAATTGGGGAGGATAAATATGAGATCCGTTAAAATATGAAGCCCGCATTAAATAAAAATATGTGGTAAAAGATAAATTGAAGGGGGAACCAAATGATACGATTAATATAAGGTCGTGAAAGAAGTTAATTAAAATAAATGAAGAATGGAGTCAGTATAAATATGAATGATAAATAACTCTGGAAAGATTAAATAAATACAGGGTTGGAAGTCCATAATAAAATGTTTAAAAATTTTAAATTGATACAGTGGGTCCGTACACTGGTATTGTTGATAAATGTGACCTCAGTGGTCCGTACACTGGTATTGTTGATAAATGTGACCTCAGTGGGTCCGTAGACTGGTATTGTTTATAAATGTGACCTCAGTGGGTCCGTACACTGTTATTGTTGGTAAATGTGACCTCAGAGGGTCTGTACACTGTTATTTTGGATTATAAAGCAAATATGAGCTAGGGAGACCATGGGAAATAAGATTACAGAAAATAAATAAAGGCTATAAAATACAGACGAAGTAGATATAACTATCCTGCAAGGGATAACTATATCGAAACGTAAATATATTTTGGTCATCCAAGTAATAGATATTGAAGCCGTAATAAGGCTAAAGTTAAATGTAAACTCAAGCTAGGAATGAGTTAAATGAAATGGTTATGGTGGATTGTTATGGAGATAGGTGTATGTCGAATCTTCGTATGGTTATCAAGGAAGCTATGGGTCATTAGTTCGACGATAGCGCATAAGTAAGACGCTTAAAGAGATGATGACGCGTTGGAAGCGTAAGAGGTAATCCCGGCTTCACGTAGCATTGCCGTATGTATGTTTAACGAGGGCGAAAGGATCCCCTCTAAGTATTTTGTTATGACCACGTAAACAGCCCTTGAAAAATGTATTGTAGCTGAGTGGATGCTATTGTTGTGTCGGATTTCGAATCTGGGGTAAGACAGTCTCTAGTTCGATTAACCAGACATTAACGGGCGACCAGCATGGCGTCTGGTTCATACTGTTTTATTTGTACTGCCACTGCAGCATAAAATGGGGAAAGGTATTGCCCCTAAGTTAAAATAAATGACTTTAAATCATCATTATCATCAAACAAGTAACCCACAAAATTATAAACGAATGTATGAAATATAAATCAAATGAATATTAGCAAATAAATTGCAGAAATAAATAGGGATTTAAATATGCTGGGATTCCCAGTAAAAGTGAAACGCAGAGTGAAAAGTAAAAAGGCCTGAATAATTAACAACAATGGTCGCTCATAAATTGTAGCCAAGGCAGACTAGTGGTGTGAGGAGGGATTACTCACCGCACTGGGTCAGACTAGTGAATGAATAGAGTCTTTGTGTGCAGAGCGCAGGGAATCTCAAGGGTATTACGCGATTAGCAATAAAAATTACAAACGTAAAAATAATTAATGAATCATGCTATGATTTTGAAAAGTATATATCTGAGTTGTTGAGATTAGACTTAATCTTTCCTGAGAAAATTTTAAAGAAATATATGCATTTTGAACATAATAAAATAATAACTAATGTGAGTACGGTAATGTACTAATTATGGTTCCTACCTTATACATCTTAGGACGAACGGGTAAATAAATTGTATGAGTAAAGACTTATATGGGCGTGTGAGCCATAAAGTCATGAGAAATTGGTGCATAGTTTGACATAAATCTAGCATGTGTCATTCAAGTAAAGATGAAAATTTGAGATTTCACCACCGACATTAATTAATTAATTATATTATTTTGTGTAAATGAATATGTGTTTTGGAAAATTGTCAAAGTCTGATAGAGATTGAATTGGATCAAGGGGTAGAGTGACACACTCAAGTCGCATACCGAATAATAAGTGAATTTAAATGAGATAAAAACTTGAAATAAATACCCAATAAAGGGAATGTAATGATAAAGTACATGTTGTACAGGTTTTAACCAATTGATAATACATATAATAAAGTGTAGAATCACTTATGTTATTCATAAAGTAAATAAAAGTTAGCAAACATAGTCCAAACAGGGTTTAAAAATTTAAGCAAGGTTGTGTTATGTAATATATTGATTATTGTAAAAAGATTATTGAGTGAATCAATTAATTAATTGTTATTTTATTTGTTTGTTGTACTCTGTGAAGGTTGCCTTAGTTAATTAAATCTATATTTCAGTAAATTGTGGATCATTTGTGTAGAATTTGCTAACCCTCTTGCTCATTATCCGAGTGTATGTGTCATGTAGTGGGAATGAACGTAACGCCCCCGACTCGTTGAGCTACTCTGGATCATTACCATACATTCGCCGTCATTGTAATGGGTACATTACTAATAGTAATTGCACCGCCGGAGTCTGGGTCTGGTTATGGGAACGGGATGGGCCTACTTACGTTTATTTAGAGGTCCGCCTCGCTTCAACAGCAAAATCACCTCAGAAGACATGCCCCAACAGAAGAACACCAAAGGGGGTGGAAGGAAGGTGGAGAAGGGGACAACGCACAGGCTATTCTACAGACACCCCCCAATAACTAATGGAATTGTCGCCGACGAAATAATGCCACAACAGTTGCTTAAAAATTTAAAAGAAAAATTTAATTGTTAAAATTTAAAGAACACCTCCACCAGAAAACAGAACATGCATCAACCAGCATAATTTACAAAGAAGGCAAGAGACCGCTTAACATGCTTGCTTGCAAAGCAAACAAAAAGAAAATAATTAAATTAAAATTAAAATGTTAAAGCCCAAAGATCAAAAAAAAGAAAATACAGGCATAATTAAATGAGAACGGGCTTGATAATTTACAAGGGACTGCAATACCGATCCGACATGCAGAGATCCAGGTCACGTAATAAAACGAAAAATTTAAAATTAAATAAATAAAATAAAATATGATCAATTAAGAAATTCCCGATATTCGTGACTAAGAAAAACACAAGAACATTCACCAAAAACATAAGGTTAAACCAACAAGATTAACAAAAGCATATTAAGCTAACACCACAACACGTTTGAGTTTACCGCTCGACGCCAAGAGACTGCCTTCGAGACCAGGATGCACCGCGGCAAAACAAAAAACAAACATGGCCACGGAAAAAAAGGGAGACCGCATGTCCGATCAAATTACGGCAAACAATTAGCAAAATTAAATTTTAAAATCACCCGAAAGAAATGAAAGGAGGAAAACAATTACATCTAAATACTATTAACATGAGGCAGGAGCATCGGATCGTAAATCAGATTAATAATATGCCAATCCCAAGATTTCCAAAAGAAAATAAATAATAACTTAAAACGTAAAAAATAAACTAGAAATGTGTCTCCAGAAGGTACGAAGAAAAAATAACAAAATTAATATATATCTGGTAACATTATTAAAACAGAAATAAATTAGGCCCACCAGGCGAAACAAAACACAAGATCAAACATTTATACGAGGCCAATATTGGAGCTCCCATAATAAAATATAAATGGTTTAGAATAACATTACGTACCTTAAAAACTTCTCAGTGGAGACACAATAATAATAAATTAATCAACACACAATTTAAATAAAATATTATACGACACTAAATGTGCCTGAAAATGGCTAACCCAGCACATGCTTCGTTTGAAGTCACAAGCACTGGTCTGCATCGAGATGCGATTTTCATTTCGTACTTCCTCTTCATGGCGAAACGATGAAAGTTAAAACCTTACGAGCACATGCATTTTCTTAGTTGAATTAAGTCATGTTTCGAAGAGGCTGGGGGCCACCGCCCCCAGCGCAACGGAGAGATCCTCTTTCACCAACAGCAGGCTAGTTGCTTCTTTTACGACAGACAATGAAGACCACAAGATGGCGGAGAATTCCGAGTCAGAGACAGCGTTGCATTCATGTTAATGTAATTGTCCAATCACAGCTTGACACCTCAAGCAACGATGTGATTATTAAGTAATTAATTTGGCGGTATCATATATACACAGTCCTTTGTTTCATGACGTAGAATCATAATAGCCTTCAAATATGACACGAATAGGATTAGTTTATAAGGCACCACCAACACGCTCTAGTGGTGAAGAAGAAGGAACTACGGCTAGCAGCGCCGAAGCCCGACAGATACTGTCATCTCGTGTTCAAAATCGGAACCTAGTCACCAGGCGGTCGATTCAAAGGTCGTGAATTCACATCCAGGGAAGATACATTTTTAAAAACGTTGGAACGGGCAATGCACGTAACAGTAATAATAATAATAATAATAATTTAACTCCGCCAGTGCCGGTCCCAAGCCCGGGGCCTCATCACGCAAGTGTTGAGGAAGGAGGAGGGGGAGGAGTAACACCTCGTTAAAAAACCTGGATCCATCTGGCTCCGGATGGTAGCACCCTGTGAGGGCCCCTGCTTAGGGTTACTAGGTGAAAATTTTAAATCCAGACACGTCTGTGTGGTAACCACCGGTACTTTGGTCGGCGTC